>CAWUFW010003788.1:0-1200000 GCA_963921515.1 Calotriton arnoldi
AAAAAAGGTTTCAACCATTCTTTCGCGCAGAGACCAAATCAAAGGTAGTAGGTACAAATTAAAAAGAAGGGGCGAAAGGGAAGACCCCTGGGGTACCCCACAGGTCAATTTCTTTTCTTTGGAAGAGAAATTGGCAAGGCGAACTGCTTGAAATCGGTTGCTAAGAAAGGAGGAGATCCACTTCAACGCCAGACCATGGATCCCGGCATCGCTGACACGGTCGATCAGGAGACCATGATCGACCGTGTCAAAAGCAGCTGACAAATCCAGGAGTACCAGGGCCTGGGTGAGGCCCTTGTCGGCCCCCCTTCTGAGCTCATCCATGGCTGCAAGGATAACTGACTCTGTTGAGTGTGCAGGTCTAAATCCTGCCTGATGAGAGTCAAGGAAGTGGGAGTGTTCAATGAAGGAGCTGAGGCAATTTGCTACATGAGCTTCTAAAATTTTTCCTAAGTAAGGCAGCAGAGAAATAGGGCAGTAATTGCTGAGAACCAGGGGGTCAGAGTTGGGCTTCTTCAGGATCGGGACAATTTCAGCGCTTTTAAAGGTGTTGGGGACAATGCCAAGTTTAAGGTAATTGTTAAGGAATGAAAGGTGGGGGGGTCCGGACAGGTGAGGAAGGCTTCACGTAAAATATGAGGCGGACAGCAATCAGTGGGGGAACCGGAACCAACTTTTTTAAGCAGAACAAAGAAGTCTTACCTTGAAATTGGGGGGATTCGATCAAGTAGAAGTGGGTTTTTACATATAATTGGAGAAGCCGTAGGAGAGATGGGGGAAGGGATGCTAGCCTTGATAGTGGCAATTTCTCAATGAAGTAGGAATTGAGAGAATCACATAAAGATTGCGAAGGAACAGGTTTCGCCATGACTCTATCCGGTTTAGCGAGTTCATCAACTATGGAGAAAATATCCTTGGACTTATTAGACGAGTTTACGATTTTTGAGGAGAAATATTCTGCCTTAGTCTGGAGGATAGCATTTTTATATTCTTTGAGCTGTATTACATAAGAGGCCTTTTTGTCTAAAGAATAATCACGTCTCCAACTACGTTCAGCTTGCCTTAAGGCTAGTTTCTTTGATTTTAAATCGTTAGAGAACCAACGTTGGGCGTCATGGGGTCGCATACTCTTGATTTTCTTAAAGGGTGCAATGCTATCACTGGCAGATTCAAGCCACGTCTTGATGCTTTTTGCCTGATTATAGAGGGACTCCTGTGCAGTAGGAGCTGTGGCAGTTAATAATGAACAAAATTCGCCAATGTTAGCAAGGTTCCAGTTTCTAGCCAAATGATTTCTTGTCTGGGAATTTTTAATTGGGGAAACACTGGAGATCATAAATGTAATAAAATGATGATCCGATCATGTGCATGGGGAAATTAAAAACTTAGAGATTTCCAGGTTGGATGTCCAAACTTGGTCTACAATGTGCCCCTTTATGTGGGTAGCAGCATTCACATGCTGGGTAGAATTCATTCCAGAGAGGAGATCAGTTAGTTCTATAGAGTCAGCACTTTCCCGTGCATCGTTAGGCCAATAGTTAAAATCTCCAATTATAAGAATTCTGGCGTGGTTAATAGCTAAATGGGAGATCATTTCACCTAGCAGTTGAGGGAATGTGGGCATGTAATGAGGGGGTCTATAAAATAAGGCGCAGATAAAAGAGGACTGAGGAGATTCAAATTTCCGTATTAGGCTGTCGACTGAGGGTATGCCTGTAATCCCTAATGAGGTGAACTGGAGTTTCTGATGGATAATGGCTGTGATCCCTCCCCCGGCTTTACCCGAGGACCTGTTAGCCTGAAGAATATAGTAGCTATCAGGTACTGCTGCTAAGATATCAGGGACAGACTCTGCAGTAAGCCACGTTTCAGAAAGGAGGAGGATATCCGGTCTATCAGAGTCTACAAGCTGGAAAAGTTCGAGCTGATGTTTCACCATTGAACGGGTGTTCAAATAACTAATTGTGAGTCCCTCCACCTCCTGTTGCTCGGGGATAGCTATATCTCCAATTAATAATATATATGAATCCAACACACACAAAATCAGACAGAGATAATCCCTCATCCTAAGCAACAAACCAGTTTCTATTAATGAAGGTGCCTGATTTATTGTTATTTATTTTGGCAAGAGTTAGAGATGGCTTATGCTAGAGAACTGAAGCTGATGAAAACTTTATGCTATTATGTTTCAAAAGAAGAAATACACTTAGGGGCTTTCAGAATGCAAATATTTTGATAAGACTAAAGTCAATCTTTAATACAACTCTATTTCAGGCATCGCTTGTGGTGCATCAGGTATTACATCATGGGTGGAGGAAAACCTAATGCAATTCGTTCAGCAATCTAACATTGAAGATCTTGCACAGTTCAACAGAAATTTCAGCAAGGTAGGGTCTTTCAAATATACTTTCAAGCATTTTATTTCAAACACAATTGATTAGCTGACAAGAAATACAGAAATGTGCATGTTTGAGTATGAAATAATATGTTTCAATTGTTTTAATGAAATCCTCTGAAGAACAAATCAATAATAACACTCCTTTCAACATTAAATACATTCAAGATTCCAATGTGAAATTCATTGCTCTTTGTTTTTCTCTAGGTGCTTATGCCCAGTAGTCTTACAGCAGAGGAACTGGCTGGATTCACCATTTATGTGGATGAATTTAAAAATGAAACATTAAAAACATTAATTCTGGGTCGAATCTTGCACTTTCACAGTGGTCGAGAACTTTTGCAGTATCTTAGCACTTTGAAGATGACTATTTGTCTCGTAAGTATTGCATTATGCACAGAGGGTGTATCAATATATTTAATATAGCCTTATTTATAAGAGAGATAGTGTGTCTCATCCAAAATCATTATCTTTTTTTTAAATTTGTGAACAGAGTGGGTAAGTAAATAACCCTTCTCAACAATCCAAACAAAATTAATAATCCCCCTTTTCTAAAATGGTTTCTACTTTCAGCTATAAATCATTCTCTTCTTTAAATACTTCTATTTCTCATCACAAGCATTTATCATTGATCAATATTTTGTGTCTTTCACAGAGCTCAATCCCCTCTACGAATGTGGCTTCATGTGATGCATCAGCTTTCTTCACACTTTCAACTCAAAAAGAGATTCTGAACAACTCTTTCTCTGCACTCAACATGGACTGGAGCCTCGAAAATATGAATGAATGGGTCAGCCTTTACCAGATTGTCATTGAACTCTTTCTGAAGGTGATCAACGAATCTGATCTCTCACGATTACCACTTAATTTAACATGTGAAGCTTACCAAGCAATGTAAGTAAAAGATATCAAAGCCTACTTACAAATATCTGCAATTATGAGTGAATGGATTGGTTTTCTATTTAGTCCTCAATATTTTCTTTTTTCACTTTTATTAATGAATACAGAATAAAGCAGCTGAGTGATGTATTCCTTGAACTTGGAGTCAATAACGCACGTGCCATTTCTGAATTCAGTGAAAAATACCTTTCTCAACAGTTCCGCAAAAACGGTACACATTTTTTTCATTGAAATATGAAGCTTGTGACTCCATATCAGCAGGGCAGAATGTACTGCATCTTTACTCCTGCACCTGGAATTAAAGATAATACAGATCTCAGTAATTCTGGGATGCTCGAATACCGCTGTAATCTAGGCGGTACACTTAGTGTACCCTTACAAATGAGAAATCATTATAGTAATCTGCATTGCAAAACCATTTTTTCCCAGAAATTCTTTATTATTTTCCTATCCAGTACTCACATGGGGCATTAAAAAATGTATTGTCGCCTAAGGGTGCTCTTCACAAAAATTGTTAAAATGAGGTTCATGATTTTTCTGCATGTGTAGATTACTGGTATCAGAATCTAAAATATATTTATCCAAGGAAATGAAAGGAGCGAAAATGCACAGACGTAAAAAGCTGAAGCTGTTACAAGTAAAAGTAGTCTGAAGCTAGACACAAACTAACAACTCACTTTGCACATCAGAAGTTCTCAATATATTGATTAATGCTGTTCTCAGCAAAATATATTGATTAATGTTGTTCTCAGCAAAATATAAATTTGTTAATCTACAACGGATACTGGTAAAGCAACAGTGCTACTCGCTGTTACACTGCAAGTGAGGGGCATACAGGTAAATATTACACTTTCTCACCTGCAAACCTTGCAGAGAATGTTAGATTGAGATGATGTCACTGTTGTGAATAATATGATGTGCACCTTATTTTGGATTTACATAAAAAGAAGTATTCAAATAGTCCACTGAATCACACAGTCCAAAACGCACAACTCAATGACCAGTGGAATCTGTTATTGACATTGGTGCATGTTAGACCTTCTTTAGTTTCGGACTCCTTTCTTTTGGTACATTTGAGATATATATCAGCACAACAGACTTAGTAAAACTATAGAACAGCAGTTAAGTATTTGACTTTCATTACAAATTTGTCACAATCGCTTAACACCTTTTATTCAGTATTTAATGATACATTTCTATTGTTTAGGCTCTGCATGCACATCAAATACGAATGGAACAGAGGAATGGCTAGAGAAGAATTTGGGTGCATTCATCTCATTTGTTTCAGTTTCGAAACTTAAAGCCCTGTACCCTGATCTAAGCATAGTAAGTGGTGCAGCTGAAAATCATATCTGTTTGCCGCACAGTTTGATGCTAGCAAATGGTTTGTCTGAAGTCTTTTCTCACAACATCATTGTTTTCATTTCCTTTCTTGTATGTCACCATCTTTATTCAGGGCAGGATAAGTGGCTTAAATTAGAAGGATTTGTCTAGCTTTGATATTGACGCTATATGTTTCTTCAAGCAAGAATATTAATGCTTCTCAACTCAACTTAAACGCTTTAATAAAAGAGTGGCAAAACGCTTAGACAGGAGCACCCTCTATGACACAAAGTAGATCCATTTGAAGTTTCTATTCTAAATATACTCAGGAGAATTTATTTTAAATTTGCAATCAGTCTGGTGTCATATTCCCTACAGAAACTATTTAGATATGTAATGTATGAATTTTAAGTAAAGGTATTTGATTCACAGTTTCCTACATGCTAGAGTACTGTAATTTTAACATCTTATGCTTCTTTCTGTAATATTTAGGAGGTGCTTGTTGAAAATCTGTCACCAAATGAAACAGCTGTGCTCTTGACTGAACCAGAAGTCATTAACAACTCTGATATGCTGAAGGAAATACTCAGCCTTGTCAACCCAGATGAAGTCCCAGTGTATTTGAAATATATCCTGTCTGCTTCTGAAAACGTATGTAAACCTATGCAATGACATTAAGTCAAGGGACAACATAATAATAGTAGGCTAGAACCCAAATAATGAACCCAAATAATGAATGACAATGGGAGATAAAACCTTTTGTAAATGAAAAAATGTCAGAAAGCCAGGATATGAGGAAGATGACTGTGTGATGAACAGATAAAAAGCAACCAACCACCAGTAGAAAAGGGTATGCAGTTCTACCATTGTAATCAGTATGGAGCAAACATAAATTAAGACTTATGCAGTGCCTATAAAGATAGAGAATCGTGGATTGAAGGTGTTCCACGGAGGTCATCTCTAAATGCTACCTTAGTTTGAACATTACTCCTCATGCAAGTAACTTAAAGCAACAAATATATAGAGGCAAGAAGCGGTAGAAGTTTATGGTAAGGATGTCAAACTTGCTTAATAAATAAAGCTGTGTTTGAAACAAGTTTATTTTATTGAAAGTTAAGTTTATAGAATAAAGTTGATGGAGACCAACAGTAGAAAAAATGATGTCATACTATATGTAGAAGCATTTTTCATATAAATTTAGAAATATTCAGAGAAAATGGAGAAAAACATACAGGAATTTGGCAATACAAGAGAAATTCTTTAGGCCATTTGTTTTCCCCTGGAAAATATTTATGAAATACTCTTCCTAATAAGGGAATAGAGGGTGTACACAATGTTCCAGCAGCAAAGCAGTTTGATTAATGGATTAAACCTTCATGTTTTACTTACTCTCCTGACTTCCTTCAGTATTTGAACTGCTTGCCTATATTCATGACTAATTCCTTTCTACCACGCAATTGCAATTGTGTTGTTTAATATTCACCGTATTCATGAAACTAAAATGTGCACCTCCATGAAAATGTCTACCTAGACAGCCTCTTATTAGAAACAGCATGATCGTGTTCCTTAGTTTAAAGAAATAATACTGAATCTATTTATAAACAAACAATATAACTTGTGCGTTTCACTTTTTTTAGGCAAATCTCAGTGTTTCCCAAATCAACACAATAAAACAGACCCTAATTATAGTTATTTTGGAGAAAGTGAGTTTCAACTTCTCTTCTTTCACCCCGAATGATTGGAAAACGTTAATGCAGAAGGATCTGCTTGAATTGTTGGGCAGCTTTACTAAAACAAATCTTCAGCAACTACCAAAAAATATTACTTGTGCCTCCTACCATGAAATGTAAGTATTTGGCTTTGTGTTCTACACGTAACAAGTGAGATTGAATTTGCTGGAAACAAATTCTTGGAAAGGATTCTGTAGATTGACATGTTATACAAAGTTGCAATCTTCTTTTGGCTTTTACCGCAACAATGGAAGAAAAGTGCATTCAAATATCAACTGGTAGAAAATGGTAAAATATGTTCGCTGTTCATCTCTCTTTTGCAGACTGAAAGGATTTGACATGGCCTACATTTCTCTAACAATTGATGCACAAATAGCTATCTACACATTTTATGTCAAGGATTTCCTGCACCAAACATCTCTTGACACAGGTCAGTATGCAGTAATGTCAATTGTTTATTTCTGTATCATTGTGTATTATGATTACTGCTATATCACACATTCACACATCAATTTAAGGAATTAACCCAGAACATAGGTGCTGACAAGTTGTAAAGTGTGTCTGTTGTGGATCAATATGCATTGTTTCTGACAACTAAACTGTCATGAAAAAGCACTCACTGAATATCATATGTCACCCTCCCATTGACCCGCTCAAATGCCGACTCATGACAGACTGCAGTGCAGCACCATGTGATTGTTGAACACTTATCACAAGTTTGGGTGGAACTTCTGAGTGCACCATGGCCCCTGTGGAAAATAAAGCCCAGGGATGTGGAATTTCTATAGCCCGACGCCCAGGACATATTGTTTGGGGTCAAGGGAATAAAGTTTTCATGTATATCTTGTCCTTGGGACAAATAGGCCCCAACCCCCTGCAGCACAAAACCTTTGGCTACCAGTTTGCAGTACCACATTAAGGATCAGAGAAGGGCACTGTCTGCAGTTAAGGTAATATTTTTGTCCAAATGGTAATGCTGTTCAAACTTGTATTTATGGTTCATTAATTGAAAGCCTTTATTATTAGGGTGAGCACTCTAAGTAAACGTTGTAAGCTCAGACTGCACCACTAACAGTGGTTCCAGTACAAAAATGTGTACACACTTTTTCAAAGTTTAGCAAAATGAGGCTATGTATAATGCTCCCAGAATGCTCTCTGATTTGATGCAAATATTTGTAGAAGCTTGAAAGCAAGATTGATGATTCTTTGCTTTCAAAATAAAATGTTCATAAAAAATGAAAGCAGGAAAAAAAACATTTCGCTAAACTACTGTAAAATTGCAGGTACCATTTCTTTGCAGCATCATTTAGTACCATGTGTTGATGCATGCTAGTATTTCCCAAAAATATTCATAATGGAAAATCACGTAACCAGTTTCAATAAGATTATGGGAAACAAAAATAAACAAGCATTGGCAAAGCCAGTAGGTCTGAAATTGGTGGTCGGCTTTTTAGTTTTGTCAATATTTGACTTCTTTTGGCATGGTTTTTGTAAAACCTTATTGGTGTGGGTGCTGCCGGGCCCTCACCAATATAAAAAACATTGGAAAATTCAAAAAAAAAATTTGGTCTGAAAAAGCACAAACTGCCACAGTAGTTACTGGCACTGAACAAAACTACTTTGTGTGCCGATATTGTATTGTATTGTAATTGCATTTATATAGCTCTTACTACCCCTGATGAGGTGTCAAAGCGCTTTTTCGGCGAGTAGCACGCTACTCGGGAACCCATAAAGGATTAGTGTTGGATTAGTATAGTGAAATATGAAAGTAATTTGAGTGGTGGATAGGTTAGTCAGTTATTTGGATTCAGAAGGATAGCGGAGGGATAGAAGAGGGAAAAAGGTTTGCATTTATATAGCGCTAGTTACCCCTGATGGGGTGTTGAAGCGCTTTTTTCAGCGAGTAGCATGCTACTCCGGAACCCATAAAGGATTAGTGGTGAATTAGTATAGTGAAATATGAAAGTAATTTGAGTGGTGGATATTAGTCAGTTATTTGGTTTTGAGAAGGATAGCAGAGGGAAAAAAGGTTTGCAATTATATAGCGCTTGTTACCCCTAATGGGGTGTTGAAGCACTTTCTTGGTGAGTAGCACGCTACTCCGGAACCCATAAGGATTAGTGGTGAATTAGTATAGTGAAATATGAAAGTAATTTCTGCTTGAAATACTTCTTGAATGGGGGAGGATACCCACTCCAGTTCCAACCTGGCGGCTCTGGCCACAAACTCTTGAAGATGCGGTCTTCCGTGACACTTTAGGCACAACCATCACTAATTACTTTAGAGAAAATGACAACTCTGCATCTTCCCGATTGATTGAGTGGGATGCTTTCAAGTCAGTGATTAGGGGCACGGCAATAGGGGCAATAGTGGGAGCTCGACAGGAAACACACATGAACCTTGCTAAAGTGGAAGACTCCCTTAATGACTTAGAAATAGCGGCCAATGCAGACCAGACTAAACAACCACAGTTACAGGAGGCTAGGATCAAACATGCAGAACTACTCGAACAACTTTGCTGTATAGATTACAATACATACACTCAGCATTGTCATAAAGATGCAGATAAATCAGGGACCCTTCTGGCACGTCTCCTACGTGATGCTCCCCCCCAATTCCGACATCAGAGATATCTCTCCCAGATGGCACTGTTGCTATTACCCAAGCAGAGATCAATCTCGCATTCTATACGTACTACCAAAAATTATATAGTGCTCCACCTGCTCCAACACATGAATGTATACATACCTTTCTCAATGACCTCATATACCCTAAATTGACAGCAGACGCTCGAGCAGAATTAGAGGCTTCAATCACTAAAACTGACATCAAAGAGGCCATCAAGGACCTTCCCAAAATTAAGTCCCCGGGATTGGATGGCCTCCCGGCCGAATTTTACTCAGCATACGCTGAGAAACTAGCACCGTGCCTAGAGAATTTATATAAGACGGCCTTAGAAAAGCGCATTCTCCCGTTAACCACCATGCAGGCACTAGTGGTCTCTCTTCCCAAACCGAATAGAGATCCCAGGGACATGGCAGACTACCGCCCTCTTTCATTGTTATCCACCTAGTATAAAATACTCAGTAAAATACTAGCCAAATGGCTTCTTCCCTACCTTCCAAAATTGATCCATGTCGACCAATGTGGTTTTATACCTGGCCGTAATACATCCCTTAATATTAGACGCCTTCATTATATAATGGAAACTGCTGCGACCTCTCAAGCAAATCTGGTTGTATTTCCCTTGATATGCAACAAGCATTTGATACACTTAATTGGACATATATGCTGGCCTCTATGGAAACATTTGGCATTCCGAAAGGTTATCTACGTTGGGTTGAAGTCTTATATACTGCCCCTACAACTCGGGCTAGGACTGGCTCTCATATTTCTCCTGTCTACTCCATAGCAAGGGGCACTAGACAGGGCTGTCCCCTATCGCCAATTTTGTTTGTCCTGGGGCTAGAGCCCCTACTCATTAAACTTCGCACAGAAGCTACTGACCTGGGGATTTCAATTAGGAACACAACACGTGGCATCCGCGTATGCGGACGATATTATACTTTACTTTAAAGACCTTACCACAGATTTGGAACCCATCCCCTCTATATTTAAACATTTTGAACAGGTATCTGGCCTTGCAATTAATGCAAATAAGTTGCATGCTTTCTATATGCGGTATAAAGATACCCCAGACCCAGTTACATTTGGCGCCCTCACTCTATTGACTGTCCCGCACACTTTTAAATATCTGGGTATACAAATCTATAGGACTCCCCAAGACCTACTAGAGGGCAACTTGTTGAAAACAATAGGATCACTTCGGGCACAGGTCTCTTTTTGGACCTCGTTGCCATTGTCTGTGATGGGAAGAATCGCCATCTCCAAAATGGTCATGCTTCCCAGACTCTTATATTTCTTTACTAATATACCAGTTATGATCCCAGCCAGAATCTTTAGCACGCTTGACACACTTCTATTAGAACTTGTCTGGGGTAGGGGACGCAGACGAGTGAGTTTGGCTAAACTGCAATTGCGTCCAGAAGAGGGAGGGCTTGGCGCTCCCGACTTTCGGGCATATGGTATGGCCAGTCAACTACAATGGCTGGCTTACTGGCTCGCAGGCCGACATCTTCAAGAAATAGGTTACACAACACAGCTCCTTGACCAGGGCACCCTTCACTCCCTATTGCTGCCACATGCTAAGATTCCAATGACTGCGCCTTCCCTACTTAAGACAGCATTAACGTACTGGAAGAAAGCATTAATAGACACTAAAAAGGCCTCCCCATACTCTCCCAATGTCCCATTGATTGGGATACCCACTGCAACCGAGTTAATTTCCAAAAAGGCCGTGGCCCCATGGGCGCAAGAGGGTGTGATGACGATCGGAATGTTATTTATAGACGGTACCCCAGCTGATCATGATAACTTTACCTGTGCACAGGGAGTTCCCCCAACACTATTTGTCCTCCACGCCACAATATCTCATTATATTAAACTCCGCTGGTCTCCTTCTGGGGATGAACCTCCTACACATGAGCTAGTCTATGCAATGTATCTGATGGGAACAGGACGCCACCTCACCCGCTGGTTATACAGGGGTATTAGAGCACACTCAAAAACACTATTAACCCCACTCCGAGCCAAATGGGCATTGGAACTCAACAAGGAACTGACGGACAAAGAATGGGCCTCCATGCTGGAATTTCCCAAGAAAGTATCCCGCAATGCTAAATTCAAATATATACAATATATGATTTTACATAGGGCATACCTCACACCGCACCGTCTTAATAGAATATACCCGAATGCGCAACTCTCTTATCCTAGATGTCGGGAGGCAGATGTGGACCTGCTCCATATGTTGTGGGGGTGCCCGCGACTACGAGTATTTTGGCGTACAGTCAGTTACAGAGTGCAAGAAGTTACTGGCACGGATGTCTGGACGACAGCAGGTAGTTGTCTGTTGGGTCTGCATAGACGCCCGAAGGGGCAGAGGGTCCAGTTTCGATTTGCAGACTTGGCAGTACTGCTGGCGAAACGTGCCATCACCATGAGATGGAAATCCCCTTCTCCCCCTACATCACTCTCCTGGCACACAGAAATGACACGCTGGGGTACCGCAGAAAGTGTGATCATTAGACAGGAAGAATTCCGTGGTTTGCGTAGGATCCCTATCTCAATGGAATGGGATCAGTTGATGGAGGCATTTAAAGCTATTGACTCCTCATCTCCTCCGGCATCCCCGGGTATGCCCAATCCGCTCACATCCTCCGTGCCCCTAACAGTGCACTCGTCTCAGCCTGTTTTGTAATGTTATTTTGTTATCTGCTTATGACTAGGGAATTACAAATTTACACGCTTTATAAGATTCTTTGTTATTATAAACACGAATACAATTTATTCTTGTAGCCTTGTACACGCAGGTCTCCAGTGAACCGGGCGGGTGGGGGTAGTAGTTTTTTGTTGTATTGTATTAAGTTACAGATCACTGTCTGAATATGTAGCTTGTTATAATTGGCTGTCTTATTTATATGAACGATCAGACATCCTATACTACATGGTCTGTCCTACCATCGGTAGCCAGTATCTGTATGACATTATATTTAATTCATTACCTAGACGTTTTACTTGAATAACGGATTGTTATTTCAATGCTATATTTAACATTGCCAAGCTATAAGATATGATTGTACTAAGAAATGTGAAAATTCAATAAAATTATGTTTAAAAAAAAAATATATATATGAAAGTAATTTGAGTGGTGGATATTTATCAGTTATTTGGATTGAGAAGGATAGCCGAGGGATGGAAGAGGGAAAAAGGTTTGCATTTATATAGCTCTTGTTACCCCTGATGGGGTGTTGAAGCTCTTTTTTGACGAGTAGCATGCTACTCCGGAACCCATTAAAGGATTAGTGTTGAATTAGTATAGTGAAATATGAAAGTAATTTGATTGGTGAATATGTTAGTCAGTGTTTTGGATTGAGAAGGGTAGCAGAGGGATAGAAGAGGGACAAAGGTTTGCATATATATATAGCGCTTGTTACCCCTGCTGGGGTGTTGAAGCGTTTTTTCTGCGAGTAGCACGCTACTCCAGAACCCATAAAGGATTAGTGGTGAATTAGTATAGTGAAATATGAAAGTAATTTTAGTGGTGGATATTAGTCAGTTATTTGGATTGAGAAGGATAGCGGAGGGATAGAAGAGAGAAAAAAGGTTTGCATTTATATGGTGCTTGCTACCCCTAATGAGGTGTTGAAGCGCTTTTTTCGGCGAGTAGCATGCTACTCTGGAACCCATTAAGGATTAGTGGTGAATTAGTATAGTGAAATATGAAATTTGAGAAGTGGACATGTTAGTCTGTCATTTTGATTGAAAAGGATAGTGGAGGGATAGAAGAGTGAAGGATTTAGACTTTTTTTTCTTTTCTTTTTTTTTGGGAGGTCATAGCAGTAGTGGGAGGCTTGGGATGAGTAAAAAGGGATGTGGAGGGGAAGAGTCAGAGGGAAGACTTTAGAAAGGCTTTTTTGGGGGGATCAGTATAGTACAAGAGGTGTCAGATGGTGCAAGGAGGGGTAGAGTAGGGGAGAGTCTAGAAAGGGCTATTTTGGGGATCATAGTAGTGGTATAGGGTTTGAGATGAATGAGAGAGTGGATGTAGAAGATATATTGATAGAGGTATTGGGTGAGAAATAGGGTAGTGCATTGGAAAGTGTAGTAGAAAGAGGTTTGAGATGAGTCAGAGAGTTGAGGTAGAAGATATATTGAGAGAGGTATATGGTGAGAAATAGGGTAGTGCATTGGATATGCTGAATTAGAAGAAAGTAATAAATATATAGATCCATAAGTACATGGAAAGTTTATAGATGCATAAAGGAAGTAAGTATATGTAGATTAAAGATATTGCTAGAGGTATAAGGTGAGAAATAGGGTAGTGCATTGAATATGCTTTTTTTTTTTTTTTGGATGAAAGTAGTAAATATATAGATCCAAGTACATGGAAGGTATATAGATGCATAAAGGAAGTAGGTATAAGTAGATTAAAGATGCATTTGATAAACTCTGGTTTTCAAGTGTTGTACTTAAAAATGTATTTATTTATTTTTTAAAACATAATTATTCTACATGTTTTTACAAAGCAATAGACATATATAGGTACATATCTATAGTACAAATAAATGCTTATATACAGAGGGATATGCTGTATATTTCTGTTTGCTTGTGGTGCTTATGTGGGGAAGAGCCAATTCTTGAGTAGTTTTCTGAAGATAAGGTGGTTGTCGGTGGATCTTATGTTGGGGGGTAAAGAGTTCCATATTTTGGCAGCTTGAACAGAGAAGGATGTGCCACCCATGTTTTTTTTCTTGTATCTTGGAATTTTGAGGCGAGATGCCATTCTAGAGCGGAGGTTCCTATGATGACTGTTTGGTGATTTTATTCCTGGTGAAGAGCGGTCCCATTCCATGTATCGCTTTGTGGGTGATACAAAGCAGCTTAAACGTGGATCTTCTGGCAACCGGTAACCAATGCAGGGCTTTCAAGGCAGGGGAGATGTAGTCTCGCGGTTTAATATGCAAGAGTAGTTTGGCTGCCGAGTTCTGAATCCGTTGTAGTCTTTTCATAGTCGTTAAAGGTGATCCGTGGTAGAGGCTATTGGCGTAATCGAGTTTGGACAGAACAATGGCTTGGACCTTGTGTGGAAATCCCAAATGGGGGAAGATTCATCACAGTGTTTTTATAGTAACAAAGCTTGATCTTACTAGTTTGTCCACTTGGGCATTCATCGATAGCTTGGAGTCCATGGTCATTCCGAGGTTCCTTACTTCCTTTGATACTTTAGGTGCTGATCCCAGTTCATCAGGCCAGGCCGCAAGCGGGCATAATGTTTCTAATCGCCACACATGAGTATTTCCGATTTGGAAGCATTCAATTTGAGATGGCTCCAAGTCATCATTGATCCACGGCTCTGAGACAACTGAAAACTGGCGAGTTTCCAATGTCTTTGGGGCATTCCAGTTGAAGGAGTATTTGCATGTCATCTGCATAGTTATAGCACGTGAGTTGAAATTGTTTGATCTGTACCGTTAATGACTTCATGTAGCTGTTGAAAAGCATGGGCGAGATGATAGAGCCTTGAGGGACCCCAGCTTTTATGGAGTACGGTTTGGACGAGAAAGGTGGGGTATGGATGACATTAGTTCTGTTTCGAAGGTAGGACATGATCCAG
The DNA here is from genome assembly GCA_963921515.1 of Calotriton arnoldi. Lineage (NCBI taxonomy): Eukaryota > Metazoa > Chordata > Amphibia > Caudata > Salamandridae > Calotriton > Calotriton arnoldi. The sequence continues at coordinate 14,585 of CAWUFW010003788.1, forward strand.
TCTAAAGCAGTCCCCTCTATGCCGGCTTCGTAGAGTCTTTATATCAGAGTGCCATGGTCAACCGTGTCAAAGGCAGCCGAGAGGTCCAAGAGGAGTAGCGCAGCAACCCCGTTGCGGTCAACTGTGTTCTTCAGGTCATCCCAGATGGCAAGGAGGGCACATTCTGTGCCTCTTCCCAGACGGAATCCTGTTTGGAAGTCTGAAAGTATGGCATTGTCTTCAATGAATTTTGACATCTGGGCGAACGCTACTCTTTCTATCAGTTTGCCCAGGAAAGGTTCATTTGTAATGGGTCTGTAGTTGTCAGGGTTCATGGGGTCCAAGTTTGTTTTCTTCAGTAAAGGGCGTATGTATGACTTTTTGAGTTCTTCTGGGAATATTCCGGTAATTAAGGAATCGTTGATGATTCGTCTTACTGAAGTGGCAGCAGAGGTTGTTTAAAGAATTGTCTTGAAAGTTTGCGGTGGACATGGGTCAGAAGGGCTGCCGGCAGGCCTGCTTGCTTTGACCAGGTCCATAAATTAATTGTGTGAAATGTGTTGGAAGGAACGGAGAGGCTGAGTTAGAGTATTCTTGTATTGTTGTTTTGTAAAAGGGTTAGTGCTGGTGCTTTGTCTCTGTTTTAAGTACTAGTCCAACGTGTCTGCTTTGTCCGTATAATGATTTGCCAGTTTGTCTGTGAAATCTTGAGTAACGGGATGAGTTCCATCTAGGCAATTTGGTTTACGAAATTCATTGAATACTTTATAGAATTCTTTATTTGCACATTTAGCATTTTGAATTCTGTCTGAATAAAACCTTGTCTTTGCTTTTTTGATAGCTGACTTGTATAATCTGTTAATTTTATGTAGGTGAAGTTTGTCTTGTTTGTTTTTTGTTGTGAGCTAGGCACTTTGCAGCTTTCTACTTTGGAGTTTTATGTCTTTTATCTCTGTATTTCTCCAAGGTGCTTGTTTTCTTTTGTTCTGTTGTGTGGTTTTGAGTGGTATCAGGATATCAAAGGCTTCCTGTAGCCACTCATATAGTTTTTGAAGAGAATTTATTCTTTCCAGATCTGTACTGGATGTTAGTTGTGTTTCTAAGTGTTCCAAATTGAGTTTGTTCCACGGTCGATAGGTGGATGCACGTAAGATGGTTTTAGGTGAGTCGCTTAGTTTGTTTTATGTTGGAAAGCAAGCAAATGGTGGTCTGACCATGTGACTGTAGTTATAGTTTGAAAGGTAACTAGTTCGTTATTAGCAAAAATGACATCTAGGATATGTCCAGCGATGTGTGTGGGTTTGTGTACAATCTGATGCAGGTTCAGTGCGTCTAGGCCAGTGATTATTGTTTTCGGATGGGTCATATTGGGTTGTCAAACCAAATGTTAAGGTCACCCAGAACACATAGGTTGGAGTGTATTGTTATCAGGTTTGAAACCGTGTCTAGAAGTGCGTCTGGGAATGTCACCTTGCTAGGTGGAGGTCTGTAAAGGAGCAGGAAGTTACAGGAGGAAGATGGTGTAGGATTGCATCTTGTGAGAAGAGCCTCACAATTCTATATGGAGATGTCGTCAACTTTAGTGATATGTAATGTTTGCTTGAACACAACAGCTAGACCACCTCCTTTTTTGCCTATACGATTTTGTGTGATCATTTGATAGCCTAGAGGAATGGCTTCATGCAGGACTGGAGCCATATCATCTCCCAACCATGATTCAGTTATGAATAGTTTGTCTGGTTTTGCATCGGTGAAAACGTCGTAGATGTGATGTTTGTTTTTAGCGAGCGATCGAGCATTTATTAGTAGACAGTTTAGAGAATGTGCTTTGGTGACAGTGAGACTTTGTTTTGTAGAGGAGTAATCATTATTGTGTGGGTTAGTAGCAGGTGTGTTTTTAGTGCTGGTATTATCTGTATTAGGATAGCAATTGTGTAGCTGTTCTGTAATGTGTTCCTCGTCTAGCAGGCTAAGAAGGCATTTTGATGGGTCTGCGTGCGTAGGTGGTGGAGACGGTGTTTTGATAGTGAGTTGGTGTGCTGTGTTGTTTTTGTGGTGTAACCTTGTTGTGCAGTAGACATGGAGAAGCAAAGTTGTGATGTGTGGCACGTTGCTTATATTGTTTGCGTATGTTTAGAGCGGAAGGTGTATGAGTCAGTGGTGGTGGTGCAGCATGTGGGTCATGTAGTAAGCTTCTAAATTGTCCAATGGATGAGAGGCGGTTGGAAGAGAGTTGCTGTGCTGCTGTGTGTGTTAGGTGTGGTGGAAGAGAGAAAGCTTGGCATTGGAGTTTGTTCATTTGTGTAGTATGAAAGGTGGGTGTATGATTGTATTTTGTGACTGTAAGTATTATGAGGTGTTGTGCTTGAGAGATTGTGTTGTGCTGATATGTGTGATATGTTTTGTTTTTGACGAGTAGTGAAAAGAGGTGCTGATGTATTTGTTTTATCAGATGGAATTGTTTGTATACTATTGTTTGCGAGTGGAATTTGTAAGGTAAAGTGGGTGGTGGTGTGTTTGTTAGTAGAGTGTATCTTGTGTGTAGGAGGGGATGAAGTAGATTTAAGAATGTTTGTTTTAGACCTGTTTGCTGCAAGAGTGATAATGTGTGGTGCTCTGGCATGTAAGTGTTGTGTTGTTGTGTTATTGCGGTAGAAAGAAGAAGAGGAGGGTGTTTGTTGGACACATGATGGAAGGCTGAGTATGGGTTTGTTAATGATAAAAGGGGGTCTGTTAGGAGTAATTAGAGTGGGGAGTGTGTGTCTAGATGGGTTGTAGTTAAGTATGGTATGGATTTTGGTTCTGTTAGTGATGAGTGCATTGGTTAGTGGTATAGGATAGAGTTGTGTACTGTTTGTAGGTGATGGTGGAAATGTGTGGTAGCTGGGATAGAAGGGTAAATAGGTGTGATTTGTGTGGTGTTGCAGTGTATGATGGTACATTGATTTGTGCATAGGGTTAGTTTGTAGTACGTGTGTGGTGTACATTTGCTGTGAGTGTGTCACTCTGTTTGTGGATGTGGAGGGTGTAGGGTGGGTATTACTGAAAGAGAAAATGGGCAGCATTTCTGGCCCTAGTCCCGACCTGTCTCGAACAGGCTCAAAAAGGCAACTGCCCTTGCCCTCTCCGCCCTTAGTCTCGACGCCCGGGCTGAGACACCTTAACCCTGGCCTTAAATAGCCCTAGTAGTCAGATGACCCCTTTAGCCAATGGGAACCCTAGCCCTAACCCTCTCCAATCACAACACTAGCTCTAAACTCTAGAAACAATAGGAGACCAGGACCTTGCAGCCAATCTTAGCCCTAGTCCAAGCACTCAATCAGGTTCAAAAACCCTAATCTCTACGTCCACTAGAGGCCCTAGCCCTAGCAGTAGTCCCAACCCTAGTCCCAGAAACCAATGACACAGGAAACCCTAGTCCCTACTTCCAATAGAAAGCCTAACCCTAGTCTTAGTCCCATACCTAATCGAGCAGCCAATCACACAGGAAGCCCTAGTCCCTACTTCCAATAGAAAGCCTAACCCTAGTCTTAGTCCCATACCTAGTCCAGCAACCAATCACACAAGAAGCCCTAAACGCCACTTCCAATAGAAAGCCTACCCCTAGCCCTAGTCCCAACCCTAGTCCCAGCAACCAATCACACAAGAAGCCCTAAACGCCACTTCCAATAGAAAGCCCAACCCTAGCCCTAGTCCCAACCCTACATAAATTAAATCAAGGAGCCAGAAACCAATCAGAACCCCCAAACACCCAACCTATGAGAACACTAACCCTAATCCAATAGAAAAACCAGATACAACAACCAATCAGTGCACACATGTACCAACCAATAGCAGACTATATAAGGTCCCAGCGACCTCAGGCAAGGTTTGCTGGCCAGGGAGTTGGAATCTGCTCCTCTATTCAGAATCTCCTAGGAGACAGACAGGCTCAATCCACACTTTGGACTTCTGCAGGTAAGGGCCTAACAAACTTTGTCCTCTAACAATACTGTTTGTACAAAACTTTACTCACTCTCCTAGCCAAAAACGAGTTCACAATCCCTATAAAACACAGCTTCAACAGGACACAGCAGAATACTGCTGTCTCAGAGCACCCTCTGTTCACTCTCTGATGTAGAATATCCCTGTTGCTAGGGAGGGGAAAAGGAGCAGAATGCTGGCACTCACAGTAAAGCCAGCCGATACGGAGAGAGAGACAGAATTTTAATAAATGCAAAAGGTCATGGTCAACGACAGACCGAAATAAGGGCCCAATTATTAAAGAAAGTCTCAAAAGTGCACTCATGGTATATGTCCTTTCATTAAGTGCAGCTATACGGCTTTCGTGAATTCCGAAGAATTTACATAAGTAGGACAAGAAATAGTACTCCTAGAAAGGATTTGTGAAATGCATTTTAGCATGAGCAAATATGCATGTGTAGATTTGCTCATGCCAAAATTTGAGTGTTTGCAAGTTCACTTTCCCTCCAACCACTTTTTTGGAGGTTTACGTCTGCCATTGTCAGGAGTACATTTCCAACATTTCTCAGTATGGGAAAAGATTAGAGAAGAGTTGTTGAAAACCCTTAAAACATGCTAGTTAGTAGGTTTGCACAATCTAAATAGGGCATTCTAACCCTGGAACTATTGCTTACCACTACCTTCAGCCCCAGTATGTAGATCTGCGGAAACGTGGCAACATAAGGGAATTGCAAGTATTCAAACACCACTATGGTATGGGCCCTGCCATAATCAGAGAGGCTATATCAGAGCTCTAATATAATGAGATTGCTGCATAATTTGTCGCCGCACTACATGGCACCAAAGGGACAAGTGGATTTTGTTACAGGACAAGTAGATTTATGAAGCAACCTGCCCCATGGACAAGTAGATATTTTATTAAATTCCACACCCCTGAAAGCCACACTGGCACTGGGTGTTAAATCTGGTTCATTAAACAAGACCTAATCCACTCACTGGCCGACATCCATTACCTATTCTGCAAACTCTTTTGCCAGGCTTGTGCCCAGAATTGCCCTAACAAACTAGAGGTAGCAAGGAAGGTTTGGGGTATTTCATTTCAAACTGGGGGATGGGAGCAAGGAAGGACTCTGTCTCTGCCTTCATGCTGCTCCATATCCACCAATCATCAAGATGTGGGTGCCCATGGACCTACTACAAATGCAAAAAGGGTTCCATCAAGTTGACATTGAAACTAAATGCCACTGTTATTTACTGGCAAAGTTGGCTTCCCTTAATAAAACATAAGTAATTCCTTTGTTCCTACAGAAGAGATAAATAACATTAGGTGCTAAGATATACAGAGCACATTCATTCATTGTTCTGAAAACCTATTTGTTGAACCATGCCCTCTCTGCAGGGTCATCCCCAAACTTCTTGCGCTCACCCCTGCTGTTTATGCTGAATTTGTTTTGTTGGCTTTAGGACTCTATGCCCTTTACTACTGTTAATCAGTGCTAAAGTGCTTGTGCTCTCCCTTCTAAACATGGTAAATTTGGCTTACGCCTGATTGGCATATTTAATTCAATTATAAGTCCATTGTAAAGTGGTATGCCATATACCTAGGGCCTTTAAATTAAATGCTACTAGTGGGCCTTCAGCACTTATTGTGCCAATTCAACTTGGCAAAACCCCCCTTGCCAAGCCTTGAATTCCCCTTTTATTGCATATCAGTCACCCTTAAGGTAGCACGTCCTAGGTAGCCTATAGGGTAGGGTGCATTGTAGTTAAAAGGTCGGACACGTAGTTTCAGTTTTACATGTCCTGGTAGTGAAAACCCCTAAATTTGTTGTTCACTGCTGTGAGGCCTTCCTCTCCCATAGTATAACATTGGGTTACCTTATTACATTTAATGGGTGCTAACTTTTGATTTGGGATAGGTCTTATGTTTGGTATCTATGAAATTGTAATTAAAAATCCTCTTTAAGAGCAAAGTCGGATTTTAAATTACAATTTCGAGAATTCCACTGGGCGACAAATGCAAAAAGAACAAATGATGGACGGAATGCTGAACAAAGTCAATCCAAGGATCGGTTTCAGAGTATCACCCCTCATCAGCCAGTATACCTTCACTCCGGTAGCATGGTGATCATGGGACTCATGTCAGGGCATACCCAGCGCACTCAGGGCGACAAATGCAAAAAGAACAAATGATGGACGGAATGCTGAACAATGTCAAACACTAACCGCCAGTACAGAGATCTGGGCCTAAATCCATAATTTCATTGCTCACCATGCCATTCCATTTTAGACCCAGCCATATGCAAATCAGTCTTAACCCTATTGCCCATGGGAACAGTGCAGCCCAAACTGCCAGGCCAGGTCCTCCCTAGGCCGGAAACCAGCATCCTGGGACCTGTTTCTGGATATCACCCCTCATCACTGGCGTAGCAAGGAGGGGGCGGTGCGCCCCGGGTGCCACGAGGTTTGGGGGCGGCGGCGGCCGCAAAAATCATCGCCACCACCCCCCCCCGTCAGCGCGGCGGCAAAAGGCAGGGACCGCCACGGGCAGCAGAGTGCCAAGCTACGCCACTGCCCCTCATCAGCCAGGCTAGCTTGAATCCAGTGGCATGGTGAGCACGGTCTGGGCATACCCATTCCACATGGGGCGACAAATGCAAAAAGAACAAAGGATGGACGGAATGCTGAACAATGTCAAACACTCACACCAGTACAGAGCTCGGGACCTAAATCCATAATTCTTTTGCTCACCACACACTTCCATTTTGGACCTAGCATATGCAAATCAGTCTTAACCCTGCTCCCCATGGGAACAGTCCAGCCCAAACTGCCAGGTTTCAGCGGTCCGTCCATTATCTCACTGTGTTTGCTTTGTTCGCCCTATGTTGGCAGGGTATGTCCAGACGTGGATCCCTTGCTCACTTTGCCACTAGATTAATGCCAGCCTGGCTGATGAGGGGTGTTACCCTGAAACTGGTCCTAAGATGCTTGTTTCCGGTCCATGGAAGGCCTGGCTTGGTAGTTCGGGCTGGACTGTTCACATAAGGAACAGGGTCAAGACTGATTTGCATATGGCTGGGTCTGAACTGGGAGGGGGGCGAAGTGATCAAAAGAACATGTGATGAGGGGCTTGGCTTGGATAGCCATCACGGCGGACGTGGCCTGATTCGGCTCCGTTCACCCACGCCGAATATCCTGCAAAATCCTAACTGAATTCTGCCCAGAGGACTGAGGATCTGAAGCGGCGGGTCCTCACAACACTTGGAAGTGCCGCGACCCGCTCATACCTGCTGCGGCGGTGTCCCGGCGGTGTCCCCTGCTGAGAGCACTCCGGTGCGGCGCGGGCCGGGCTTTCTCCGGGCAGCCTGGCTGGGGGTCCGCGGCGCCCGCTCCTGACTGCGATCCGAGGCGATCACTGGCAACACCTCGGGCGGCCGGGCCCGACCGCGGACTGCGGCTTCGGACCCGGACCTGGCGCGGGGACGCTGCTGCCCTTCCTCCGCTTCCTCCATGCCGCCATTTTCTCCGCCTGCCTCGTCGGGCGCGGTGCTGGGCCGGACCACGACTCCTGTGAGCCCCCCGGAACTGCGCGACTGTCCTGCGCGCCGAGGTCTGCTGGTGCCCGCTCGGACCTGAGGACGGCCCGGACAAGGGACGCGCTGGCCGGGGCTGTGGCTGGGGAAGGCCTGGAAGACACCTGGGCCTGACGGAGGCTGCTTGAGGTGGGCGCCGAGCCCGTGCTGTCTCTTGCACTGCCTCCTCGCGGCGGACGCCCTCTACCCCTGGCATTCCCCCCCCCGGTGCGACTGCCTCGTAGGGGGGCTCGGAACATTTGCTGTCCTGCGGGGGGGCCCTTTTGCCGGGTCCGGCCTGGGGGCCCCTGGTGCCGGGCTGGCCCGGTCTGGAGGCCGGATCTGAGGCCCGGAGGGCGCTGTGCTGCGGGAGTCGACACCTGCCTGGGGCCCAGCTGCCTGCTACACTGCGCTAGTGGAGACCAGGGAGGTCCGTGTCTATCGTGACACCCTACGAACAGATCCCCAATCACCTGTATGGGACGCCTGCAGGCTGCAGTTCACACGACCCCCAGCAGGTGGGTCGAGAACCCTTCTGGAGCTTGGCCTTAGGCCCGCTGAGCCAGGGAGCTTGGCCTATGACACCCTCACTGCGGGTTGGATGAGTGCCCTTGTATGCTGTTGTGAAGCTGCCGTGTGACCGGGGGTGCAGGCACGAGGATCCTGACGGGCCCCCCCGGTGGTAGAACCACACCCTGTCGCCAGCGTAGCGGTGCTCCATTCCTCTTTGGCCCAGATAATCAAATACGATGGGCAAAGATAAGCCCGGGGGAGCTGGCTCCAGGCAGGGCACCATAGACCAAGTCACGGCGCCCACTGGGAGCACTGCGGGTGGAGATGGGAGTGGCACAGCTCCGGATAATGCGGCTCTCCTGGCGGCGATTAACTATGCACGAGACACGCTGGATGCCAAGATCGGGCGGTGGGGTCCGAGGTCTCCTTTCTACGCCAGGATCTTCGCAAGGCGGTCGACCGAATCACCGAAACAGAAACCAGGGTCTCGACAGTGGAAGATACCGTGTCCACCCTCCAGCGGCAGGTGAACAAATTAACGATGGTGTCGCAGCAACTGGCCTCCAGGGTGGAGGATGCGGAGGGCCGTGCCCGGCGCAGTAACCTGCGCTTTGTGGGCCTGCCGGAGGGTTGCGAGGTCGGCTCGATGACATGCTTCATCACTATGTGGCTCACAGATCTATTACCAAAAGACCTCCTCTCCTCGGCCTTCGTGGTGGAACGGGCCCATCGCGCTCTGACACAAAAGCCTCCCCCGGGTGCGGCCCCCAGGCCGGTCATAGCTAAAATTCTGAATTATGCGGACCGAGATGCCATCCTACGCTATGCCAGGACTCACAGAGACGGCTTTCAACATGATTCCCACTCTATCATGGTGTTCCCGGATTACACGCGCCTAGTGCAACAGCAATGCCAATCCTTTACTAACGCAAAGCGCAGACTCCGAGATTTAAACTTGCAATACATGCTGCTCTACCCTGCCAGGATGTGCGTGATATATAACTCCAAGTCATACTTCTTTGACACTCCTGAGGCAGTGTTCGCCTGGGCGGATGAGCGCCCCCAGCTTAGGCCGAACTCTCGACCGGTGGTCGACTCGGACTCCTCTCGCAGCTCCCGGAGTCAGCGGCCACGGCGCACTAAATCTACAAAGAGACGAGGTTCCGGATCGAGCAGGCTGTCGGCGAGTCCGGAGCGGCCGCCGTGAGGGCTTCGGAGCTATTCAGGAGTTTAACCGCAAGTTGCTGGGGACTAGACTGATTGTGCTTTAAATGTGTTATTTCCTCTGGGTGGGCGTGGGGCTCGACCGATAGACTACTAGGCCACAGACCTATAACGCCTCCTGTTTTAACATGTTAAGTGGGTGGGATGGTCTCCATTGGTGTGGGTATGGGGGGCTCCCCCGTTGGGGGCCTCCGGTCCCTCACGCCGCGACAGATACTCCTAGTTTCTGGCAGTGTCGGGTGGGGGGTGGTGGGGGTCTTTGGGAAATTTCAGTTATGCAATGTTTGAGTTCGTATGTTTTATGCAGACAGGCCATGTCAGGACCGATCTCCTTGCTACTCCTGTACCGATGACGATAGCTGATGGTGCCCAGTGATGCAACGTCCTATGGGGACATTACAGTGGTCTCATGGAATGTTAGAGGTCTCCTCAATAAGGTGAAACAGGACGCTGTTCTACGCCAGGCAAAGAGATATGGGGCGGACATCCTCCTTTTGCAGGAGACTCACTTGCTAGGTACCAAAGCCCCTTGTCTCGCTAGATTTGGCTTCCACCAGGTTTTCCATGCGGGGTTCACTAGAGGGTCCAGAGGGGTGGCCATTCTTATCCATCGTAGAGTCCAGTTTCAAAATATCACACATAAAGCTGATCTAGGGGGCCGCTTCCTCTTCGTTACAGGCACCATGTACGGGGAACAGGTCACCGTGGGCAGTATATATGCTCCTCCTCCCCTCGGGTCTACCTTTATTGATAAGCTACTGGGGGTCTGGGGCACCGTACCCGAGGGTTTGACATTGTTGGGGGGCGACTGGAACGACACCATGGGGCACCGTACCCGAGGGTTTGACATTGTTGGGTGGCGACTGGAACGACACCATGGGGCGTAGCTCGGATGGGACACCGCCACCGAGCCCAACTAAGCTACACACACTGGTATCTACCCTGGGCCGACGTGTGGTGCGAATATCACCCCTCAGAACTTAATTTCACATATCTGTCCACAGTCCACGGGTCACAATCTAGATTAGATTACTTTTTCGTCCCCCGGTGTGTCTCCACAGATTTTCCCATGCAATACTTCTCCCCCGCGGGCTGTCCGATCATTCCCCGATAGCTTTACGGTTCCACACCCGCTCCCGGAAACCTCCTTTCCGGTGGCGAATGTCCCCTTGGCACCTACGAGATCCGGCATACCAGGATATGCTATACACGGTAATCACTACATACTTGGAAGATAACAGCTCCACAGCCCCCTCACGGAATATTTTGGGGGAAGCCCTTAAACCTACTATCCAAGGTACCGAAATCAGTTATCGCACTAAAGAAAAACGTGTACGCCGGGAACAGTTGGAAGCTCTAGAGCTCCGCCAGGCGACATTAGCTTCACACCTCACTATAGACCCAAGCCCTATCAACCGCCGTAACCTGCTACTAGCGCAGCAGGAACTCAGGCACTACCTGCTGGTGGAGGCCAAAGAGATTTGGGAGGCGTCACAACACCGGATTTATCAATGGGGTGATAAGTCGAGCAAGATGCTCCATAGGCTATGCCAGGCAGATACATCCCCGGCAATCATACCGGTCATCCGTGGCTTTGATGGGTCCTTACGTACAACGCCGCAGGATGTTGCAGAGGAGTTTGCGAGGCACCTCGCAACCCTATACACACGGCAGGAACAGATTTCACCTGAACTTATAGCTGAATTTTTAGTAGACATCCCGCCCCGACGACTCCCCGATCAACTGCGTGACCAATTAGAATCCCCTATTACCGTGGAGGAGTTGTCGGGGGCCCTTAATGCGCTTCATCCTGGTCGCGCCCCGGGGCCTAATGGGTTCCCAATGGAATTTCTGCGGCCTAACATACACACTTTGGGGCCTCATTTGTTAGCGACTATCCAGGAGGCCACGGAACTAGCCACATTGCCCGGGGACTGGCGGCACGCGGAGATAGTGCTGTTCCTCAAGCCCGGCCAACCCCCAGAAGACCCCTCCTCATATCGTCCCATTTCCCTTATAAACTTCGAACCCAAATTACTGGGGAAAGTGCTAGCGGACCGCCTGCGCAGTTGTATCACGGAGCTGATCCACCCCGACCAGTCGGGCTTTATGCCGCACAGAGCCACCCGTCATAACATTCGGCGAGTCCACAACGCCATAGCGGCGGCCCCGAAGCTTGGTCGGCCAGCCGCCTTGCTCCTGGCGGATATCGACAAAGCGTTCGACTCCTTGAGCTGGGTATACTTATTTCAGCTGCTTGAGGCAATAAACTTCGGGCCCCGCTTTTTGACATACACACGTCTACTATACACAGATCTGACGGCGTCGGTCTGCATCGCGGGACACCACTCCCGGCCTTTCTCTATTCAGAGGGGTACCCGACAGGTCTGCCCCCTGTCCCCATTGCTATTTGCTCTAGCAATTGAGCCCCTGGCGGCGTGGGTTAGGAGTGACCCGGTCTTTCGGGGTTTCGACTGGTCTCCGTCACGATCGGATCAAGTGGCACTATATGCAGACGACGTCCTCTTTTTTATGACGGATCCCTGGTACTCGGGGCCTCGCCTGTTGGGGATGCTCAGAGCGTTTGGAGGCACTACCGGCCTCCATGTTAATCCTGCCAAATCTGTACTTTTCCCGGTGTGTGGTCATCAGGGTAGGGACACCTGGGCTGCCCACCTTTCTCGAGCGACAGACGGTTTCAAATATTTGGGCATTTTTATTTCCTCGTGCCCCAAAGTTTCCTGGTCACGCAACATCACTCCATTGTTAACGGGCCTCACTAATGAAACTACAATATGGTCATCTCTTCCCATCTCTCTATATGGACGCTCCGCCATTTTCAAGATGGTGTCCTTACCTCGGATATTGTATCGCCTTCAGAATTTCCCATACCCCATTCCCCGCGTTTGGTTCGCCCAAGTTGCGGCCATACAGAACAAATTTTTGTGGAACGGGGGGGCGGTCAGAGTAGCACTCTGCACCTGCACACAATCCACATACTGTGGTGGGATAGCAGCGGCTGATGTATACTCCTACTATGTGGCATCCCACATCCTAGTGGTAAACGAATGGTGGTATAACTCTCCCACGGACCCGGCCTATTCTATCGAGCATGCCACAATGGATCAGGTGCCTCTCCTCCATTTACTGTATAGTTCCGCTCGTTTAGAGCATTTGCCGCCCGCAGGCAGGCTGGTGATACAGCTGTGGCGGACTAAGACCCGGCAGATGGGCTGGCATGGAAAACTCACCCAGTTGACTCCATTGTGGCAGGGTACGTATCTCCGCCCAGTGGCGGCTTTGCAGGGGTTCATGGGGTGGGACCATGTGGGAATTTCTACCCTTGGGGATGTGGTGCGAGGTACCACGTTGAAATCATTTGAACAACTGCAGGTGGACTTTGAGTTACACAAATCACAGTTCTACAAATTTCTCCAACTCCGGCATGCACTCACCCCTCTGATCTGTACACTGGAGACCCTTCCTGAGTTCCAGCCCCTGGAGGGCCGGTTGCTTACGGGGGATCTCTGTCTCCACAAGATCCGACAAATATACCAGACGTTGACAACCCATACACCCACCACCCTAGACAAGACACGGCTGGCATGGCAGGCCGACGTCCCAGATTTGGCTGACGATGACTGGGCAGAGGCCATTGCTAGCCCGAGGGGCGCGGCGGTCTCTGTAAGATATCGACTTATCCAGTTCAAATATTTACACCGTGCATACTTTACAAGGGTTCGCCTCTGGCGGATGGGCGTTATCCAATCCCCCACATGTCTGTGATGTGGCCTAGAAGAGGGGACATTCATACATACAGTTTGGAGCTGCTCGGCGCTGCAACCCTTCTGGCGCAGGGTCAGGTCATGCCTCAGTGAGGTACTGTCATGGGAGATCCCCTTGGATCCGCGACTATACCTGTTACATTCAACCGACGATATAGGGGGGAACCGCTACAAACAGCATTTACTGTTCCTAGCTCTCACAATAGCCAAGAGGGACATAGCGCAATTATGGAAGGCACCTAGCCCCCCGACCCTGGGCAAATGGAAAACTGAGTTGGACAGGTGTATGGGGGCCGAAATTGCTGTGTTTGACGCCCGAGGATGCCCTGCGAAACACCGCAAGATTTGGACTCGATGAGCCGACTATAAGGGAATAGACCTTCCTCCCCTTCCCAATGCGGACCCATGAGGATGCCCCCTAGGTTCTGGATACTTAATGACTTTCTTTTTACATTGTCTGAATATAGTAATAATACATTGTTATATCTATACATTGTGACCGGTACACTACATGCAATGATGTGGAGATCAGGAACTGTCTGCATATGGTTTTGTATTCTTTTACCCGCATGTTTGGCGGGTGTTGTTCCATATTACGATATGGTTGTTGAAGCAATTACATCCTCCTGCCTGTATATATCCTTGTGGGGCGTCTGCCCCTCTCAAATGGAAAATAACCGAATAAAATTTGTTGTTTAAAAAAAAAAACAACATATGATGGATTCAACCCAGATCTAATAGTGACTGGGGGTGAGCGTCTGAAAAGTTTCAGTGCTCCGTCCATCATCTCATTGTGTTTGCTATAAATTCCAACACCACACTATACAGGAAAACTGCTAAAAACTTGTCTAACTTAAGAGTTATTTCCCAGACAGAGCTTAGAAATATCACATCTAAGATGAGCTCGACCAACCACTTCCTAGACAAAGTGCTACTACCTCACTGGTTGAACATTAGACACCTCTCCCTACAGCAGGACAGCTTCCCAGACTGCCTAACAACAGGACAAGTCTCTCTCTTGTTACAAAATATAAACAACTAATGATTTAGATGTTCTCAACAGCTACCATGTGCTCACATGTCTCCAATTCATGGCCACAATATTAGAAAGCTGTACTAACACATACCTCAATTCATAAATAACAACAACTTACTCAATGAATTCAAATCAGGATTTCGAGAAGGCCAGAGCAACAAGAGAGCTCTCCTACAAATAACAAATGATGCTCTCAGGATAATGCATATCAGATATTTGTGCTTGCTAATCTTACTAGACCTCTTAGTGAAATTTAATAACTTCAACCATGAGATCCTTATTCACACAGAAAAAGATTGCATGCATCTTGCAGAAAAAGTTCTAGATTGGCTCAAGTCATACTTGGAGAACTGCTCACATGCGATCAAAATAGTAAAACATTAACTCTATAACCCTGTAAACATCTCCCAAAGAGTCCTGAGCGACTTACTTAAGAACTCTGAAACTCTGACATATACCATCCCCATTTCGCAGACAACACCCAATTGCACATTAATGTCTCTTCTCTGGCTGACATCTTCAGACTGACCACTACTCTTGACAAAATATAATCCTGGTTGATGACCTACCACCTCAAGCTCAACTCTTAGAAAACCTAATTTCTTCTCCTTTTTCCTAACTCTTCTCCCATTCCCGTTGTGGTATGTATTACCTTGACTAACTTCCTAGGCTGCACTGCCAACATCTCTGAGAATGGCAAATCAATAGGCTTCAACCTAGACGAAAAAACTAAATTTCTTTAGCCACATCAGTGTGATCACTATATCAGCGAATTTCCATCTTAAACTCCTTCGGGGTATGAAATATTTCCTACCTTCCCAAGACCTGAAGACGGTAATACAGGCTACAGTACTGTTAAGACTAGATAATGGGAATGCTATTCAAGCGGGGCTCCTCAAAACTAACACTGTCCCGATGTAATCCTCTCTACTAACTGACCCAACCCTATCACACCAGTAATAACTTAATTAAACTGGCTGCCTATTGAAGGGAGTTCTATCAGTAAAGCTGCATGTCTAGTGAACAAATGTGTTCACTCTGACGAGGCTCACTATCCTGCTAAGAAATTAAAGCACTGCTTTGAAACACAACAGATGAGGATCACTGTGCACTACTACTTAAAATCCGAACCTTGAGGAAAAGCAGAACTATAAATTAGTCCTTTTCCATATGTGGAACTCGATTCCTCCAGAAGTTTGAACGCTGTCCTCCCTCCCATTTTTAAAAAAGAACTGAAAGCCTTCCTGCTCAAAAAACTCCTTCCCAACCACACCCTTCAAGAAGCAAACCAGAAGGAATGTAAATAGATTCAATCCACACAGCCTCCGCTTGTTTTGGCCTTGTGATTTGATTAACCTTTAGTAAGACTGCATATTACTGACCATGCCATGCACATGTCTGCTGAACCATGCTAGCAAAGTGTAGCCTCATTCTGAAGTTGGCACAACAATGCAAGGATTTTAGAAAACAGTAACATCAGCTCCTGTAAGTATTAACCTTATCTTTCTTGCTCTTCCAAGGTCTCCTCACATTCCTTCTCATGTGAAGGTCTTATCAGTGACTATCTGTACGTTTCACTTCCATCACGTTTTCTCACTTCCGAAGTCGCACCAAAGGCAAGCACATCTGTGCCCGTCCATGTCCGGAGCACGTCCAGTGCCAGTCATGCAGCCCTTTTTCCCCCAGCACCACTTCGAAGTCTATACTACCGTAAGGATGCTTGATGGCCCATCTTACTGATCCTTGTGGCACCCTGCTATTTTGCGCCCAGCAGGCTAGCCACTCATCCTTCTGCTCTAACTGCAAGCTTAAATGGTCCACTGTCTGTACTGCCCCATGAGACACCTTGAACCCTAGTATGGGACTACGGGTTAAGAGCAGCAAGAGGCCCCCTCCCTCTCCCATAACAATATTAAGATTGGCTTTATCAATGTAAGATCCCTCCCCAAACATAAAACCTACATTTGGGATCTACTAAATGACAACAATTGGGATATCCTCTTCCTAACGGAAACCTGGTTCCACTCCCACTCTGCCCCAAATATTGCCTTGGCCCTCGCGGAAGGCTACTCTATCAACCACAATGATGGAGCCGCCGGCATAGGCGGTGGGGTCGCTATTATTAACAGCTCCTCATTTAGCTGCACCTCTACAAAGTTTGTGGCCATAGACCTTATTGAGGGACTGTTTTTTTCCCTCCTGATATCAACTAATTTCTCCCTTTCAGGAGCCCTAGTTTATCCTCCTCCAAAACCCTCTGCCTCAGCCCATCACTGCGCTTAACCCTCTCTACCAACAATATTCCAACTTTATAGTCCTTGGTGATTTCAACGTCTACATTGACGATCCTAACTGCAGATCAGCAGGAAATTTTAGGGATGCCATGGGCGACCTTAACCTTCCCCAGTTGGTAATAGGGGCTACCTACAGTGGTGAGCACTCTCTGGATCTGATATTTTCTAACTACCCCCCCTGACAGTCGATTCTCCTCTACCGCTACTTTGCTCATATTTGTCATTTTGTGACTAGTGAGAGAAGGCCTTAGGCTCAACACAAATATTGATTTTCTTGAGTACAGATTTTGATGGAGCAAACCTTGTGTGGTTCCTGCTGAAAAAGAATGTTTGTTTGCACTTTTATCCTTGTGGGGAAGTGCTTGCTCACTACAGCAGGACCGAGTTGGCTCTCGGCCTGATCTGTGAATTACAAACTGTTAGACCTGTCAGCCCTAGGGTGGTCTTTCCCTGTTTTTTTTTCCCTTTTGCGCCTCATTTTTGCCACCATATTTTTACTGGACCTAGGTCTCTGGGCACCTTGCCACTGCTAACCAGTGCTGAGGTACAGGTGCTCTCTCACTCAAGATGGCTGCCACAGGCCCCTGCTACCGCAGAGGGGCCTTACACGCATACACACTAGTAGCCAGGGTCAGGCTGGGACATAGGGATACAGTATCCATTCCATCCCCGCCTCTGGGCCACATAGCCAGGCATGTAGAAGGTTCCAGAACCTTCCGGGCTGTGGGAGGAGTTATGTTTTGCCGCCTTTGGGAGAGTCACCTGACCTAGGAGTATAAAAGGCTTGGAGGGAAAACTTTCTAGTCAGTTGATGAGGCACCACTGAACCTGGGAGAACCTCCGCCGGAGTATAGGCTTTAGGGCCTAGGGGGAGACCTACACTACTGCTGCTGACAGGGCTGAGGCCCTGCTGTAGTAAGATAGCTGAGGAACACCCACCACCCACTGACCTTGCCCAGTGTGAGGGGACCCAGGGAACCACCTTCAGCATGCGGGGAGGAACATCAAGCACTCCCAGACCACCAACTCATCCCCCCCTCATGACAAGAAACTTCTGACAAGAAACTTTGACAAGAAACTTATAATAAGGAACTTCTGACAAGAAACTCCTAACCAGAAGCGCCTAAGAAGCAACCAAGCTGGAGCAGTCGCAAGACACCTTAATTTGAGGAGGCCTGACCGTCCAGCCAGGCCTGAAGCCTAAACTGCCCAACTGGGGATCACCAGGTAAAGCGCCGTACCCTGAAGCGCTAGACCTTCACCCCCTAACTATTCCTGCCTGCTGCTGGGCTGCCCCAAGTACTTTTCCAGTCAGCCCTGCCCACAGGCTGCTGGTGCGCCCTGCTTTCTGCCACCCCTCAGGTCACTGACCTTGTGTGGAGATCACCGCCGCGGCCGCCGCCGCCTGAGGAGAAGTGCCGTGTGGTGAGGTGCGCCGTCGCGCCCTCACCGAAGGGAGCGCTGAGGTGAGGGAAGCCCCTCAAGTATATGTGGTGAGGTGCGCCGTCCGCGCCCTCACCGAAGCCTCTATAAACTGCGCCCAAATTGTTGTCACCGGGCCCTGGCCCCATCGCCGCCGTCGCGGCCGAAGAAATCGCCACCGCCGCCGTCGCGGCCGAAGAAATTGCCAGCGCCGCCGTCGCGGCCGAAGAAATCACCCCCGCCGCCGTCGCGGCCAAAGAAATCGCCATCGCGGCCTAGCGCGACCAGCGAGGCCTCCAGGCCCCGCCGACGCCGTCTCCAAGCAGCCGGGGACGCCGGCCGCGCCCCCAGGAAGGCCGCGCAACGATTGGGCGCCGGCCCCGGTCACGCCCCAGCGCCGACGGAGGCCCAGGAAGAGCCCCGGCCGTGCAGAGGGAGACGGGGAGCCGGCCGGAGAGGACTGCCGGCTCCCGCTCCCTTCCCCAAAGACCCTGAGCCCGCGCACAGTCATTACCTGATCCCGGGGGCCGGAGGAAGGTGATCCCGGCCCCGCAACGTGCCGCAGCTTCATTCCCTGATCCCGGGGGCCGGAGGAAGGTGATACCGGCCCCCGCAACGTCCCGACAGTCCGGCCTGAAGGCCGAGGTACCCCGACCGGGCCCCGCCCTCCAGAACACGGGCCGGGCCTGGGGAGTGCCAGTCGCTCAAGAAGCGCGACCAACGAACCAGCAACAGGTGAGCCCAGGAGGCCCCTAAGGCCCACAAAACGCCACTGGGTGCCGGGGGCCACCATTAACCCCATAATTAATTGTGTAAACTTTCCCCATGAGGCGAGGCCCCGGAGAGGAGTGGGCCTAGCCTGGAGTTAACCCCTAAGGGTCATAGAAGCCCCAGGATACTGGACATGTTGAGGGGTTCCCTACAGTATTTAATAATTTATTGCAGATGCCTATTGTAATTACTGCCTAGGCCATGCTTTTAACTGCTAAGTCTTTACCACAGGGGGAAAGTGTTTAATTGAAGTGAGCTGAAGTGTACACCACCAAGAGTTGAAGTGTTTTATGTTACAGGTGTACTGGAATTGCGACGCCCACTGTACTGAATGTGGGCGCGCCTAGATTAATGTAGGCCTATTTAAATGTAAAGTGAAAAGCCTTCTTTTAAGTAATTGAATATGCTAAAGTGAACTGCATGTCTAGGCCCCTGTTTTATTAACGTACCTTGAGATCATTATTAAGTGCTACGTGTAGGAGATAATTCCTGCGGCCTCTTAGTGGCCTACAATGTTGATGAGCTATGATGCTTTATTTAAAATGTGCACCAGTTGAGTAATGCAATGAATTTGAATGTAGATCTGAATTAATCTGCCTCATCTGATGCCAACTTAATTTATATATAAAAGATCTTGATTTTAAATACACAAGCCTGGTGTGGTGTCATGTTATTGCGTCCGCATTTCTGAGTCAAAGTAAGAGTGTGCTGCACAACTGCCTTACACATTGCCTTCGCGTGCCTTCCCGCTTCGCGCCATGCTACCGTGTCGGACTCGGTAACCCCGGTTCCAACATTTGGTGTGCAGCGGTGGGATAAGGACTGGTGTTTGTGCAGCACCCTACAGTGACTCAGTGTGCGCCGCAATTAGACACCTATTGTAATGCAAGTGCTAGGAATTCTTTTGTAATTGCCGATTGTGTACATTCCTGCGTTAGACCTGTTACCTACAGTCTAGAACCCTTTCCTTAAATTGTCTGGGACCCCACCTAGGAGGATGGAGTTTGAGTTAGCCAACCTAGAAAGGTATACGGTGACACAGCTCAAGGAGTTCTGCCTAGAGAGGGGGTGGCCGTCAAGCGAGGTGCCAGGAAGGGGTGCTTCAGAAAGCTTTGAGGGCATGGGTAATGGCCCACCCGGAGGGAAGAGGGGACGAGGAGCAGGGGGAGACAGACAACCCAGAAGAACTGGACCTACTGCACATTGATGTTAGCGAGAATGTGTTGCCAGGAAGACGTTCCAGGGCAGGCAGTAGTGCGTCAGGGGGAGTTTGTCGGCAGAGGAATTTGAGGATAGGAGGGAGGAGAGGCAATTAACATTAGAACTTGCTAAGATGGAAAGAGAAGGAGAACAGGCAAGGCTAGCCATGGAGGAAAGGAAGCTTGCACATGAGCTTAGCCTGAAGGAACTAGAGCTCCGAGCCTTGCAGATGGAGATGCAGGGCAGAGTGAATGGTGGCAGCGTACCTGCTGGGGTTCCACAGGAGCCCAAATTCTATTTACCAAGAGAGGTGATAGCCAGTTTTAGTGTAGGTGATGACATCAATAAGTGGTTGGCGGCGTATGAGGTAGCTTTGGTGGCCCATAGAGTTCCTGAGAGCTACTGGGGAGGAGGTCTTTACAGGTACATACCTCCACTAGTAAGGGACACACTTTTAACTTTGGATAAGGGGGAGCAGACTAACTACCCTATCATGAAGGAGGCCCTGCTCAAGAAGTTTGGCCTCACCCCAGAGAAGTACCGCCAAAAGTTCCGCAACAGCCACAAGCTTCACACACAAAACTGGGTGGATTTTTTTGATTATGCCCGGAAGGCATTGGAGGGTTGGGTGCGTGGCAGCAACGTTGACAATTACAAAGGGCTGTACGACCTGTTCTTGAGAGAGCACCTCCTAGAGAAATGTTTTCCGGAGCTGCGCCAGTACTTGGTGGACCGCAAGCTGACCAATCCTAGGGAGCTTGCAGAGGAGGCAGACACGTGGGTCAGCACTCGGGTGTCCCACAAGGGAGCCGGGGCGGACCCCCCGAAAGGTGGACAGGGGCTCCCCCAGAAGAAAGAGGGGGAGATAAAAAGAGGGAGTTCTTTAAAGGCCCCCAAAATAGACCGCCTGGGAGAGGGGTAGGTTCCCCATCCCAATCTGGATTCCAGAAACCCACTTATCCTGACAGGAGTCAGCAGCCCAGAACTGTCCGGTGCTACGAGTGCGGGGAGGTTGGACATTATAAGGGGGATCCCCAGTGTCGCAAGAGAACCCCAGCCCCCACAGGAGGTAAGAGCCCCGGGGTGGCCAGTGTAGCGCTTGGGGAGGAGTTGTCCCTAGGTAGGGGAGGTGAGTGGACAGGCTTGACCTTAGTTTCCCTGGGGGATAGAGAGATCATCCCACGGGTTCAGGTACCCGCGAACACTGCCAAGTATCGGCAGAGGGTCCTGGTGAACGGGGAGGAGGTGGAGGCTCTGAGGGACACAGGTGCCAGCATGACGATGGTGAGACGTCAGCTGGTGTCCCCAGAGCAGGTGATTCCTGAGGAATTCCACCCGGTTGTTATGGCTGATAATAGCCTGGGTCATTACCCCGTGGCCCAAGTTCCCTTTGAGTGGGGAGGAGTATCAGGTCTGTTGAAGGTTGCGGTGAGCCCTGCCATGCCAGTTGACTGTCTGCTGGGCAACGACTTGGAACATACTGCCTGGAGGGAGGTAGAGTTCAATGCCCATGCTGAGATGTTGGGATTACCAGGATGGACTTGCGTCGTCACGCGGTCCATGGCTGCCCGACAAGGAACTCAGCTGGGGTTGGAGCCTGAAATAATGGCCCAGCCCACTGCTGGACGAGGAGATGTCCAGGAGGAGACACCCGGTGAGATGGATGGGGAGCCCGCGGAGGTGACCCCGGAGTCCGCTGAGGTGGTTGGTGTTCCCGTGGGGGACCTGCCGACCCCTGCAGAGTGGCAGGTGGAAGGAGGGCCTACCCGGGAGGAATTTTGCCGGGCGCAGAAGGAGTGCCCTACGCTTGAAGGCATGCGGCAACAGGCCGAAGCCCAAGCAGCTGGAACCGAGACTGGTAACTACCATGTCTACTGGGAGGATGGTCTCCTCTACAGTGAGCCTAAGGCTCCGGTGCATGGGTCATCAAGGGCCGTGGTGGTCCCCCAATGCTACCGAGCCTTTCTGCTAGAGTTGGCACACGAAATACCACTAGCAGGACACCTGGGCCAAGACAAGACGTTTGCGCGTCTGGTCCCACATTTTTACTGGCCCAGGATGCGCGTCACTTCTGACACTTTTTGCAAGACTTGCACCACTTGCCAAGCGAGCGGCAAGACAGGGACTAAAGTGAAGGTCCCTCTGGAACCTCTCCCAGTTGTCGATACCCCTTTTGAGCGGGTAGGGATTGACATTGTCGGGCCATTGGACCCGCCGACTTCTGCAGGACATAGGTTCATTTTGGTGCTGGTAGACCACGCCACCCGGTACCCGGAGGCAATCCCTCTGAGGACCATCACTGCACCGGTGGTGGCGCGGGCCCTGATGGGGATTTTTACCCGAGTGGGATTCCCCAAGGTCGTGGTGTCAGATAGGGGCACGAATTTCATGTCGGCCTACATGCAGGCCATGTGGAAGGAGTGTGGAGTGACCTACCGGTTCTCCACTCCTTACCACCCCCAGACGAACGGGCTCGTGGAGCGCTTTAACAAAACCTTGAAGGGGATGATCAGGAGCCTACCCGAGGACTTGAGAAGGAAGTGGGACGTCCTCTTACCCTGTCTGCTCTTCTCCTACCGAGAGGTGCCGCAGAAGGGGGTCGGTTTCAGCCCCTTTGAGCTGCTCTATGGCCACCCCGTTCGGGGGCCCCTCAGTCTTGTCAAGGAGGGGTGGGAGAAGTCTTCCTCGAAGCTTCCCCGTGATGTGGTCAGCTATATGCTGGCATTCCGCAGCCAAGTGGCCAAGCTGTGGAAGGAGGCCTCTGACAATCTAGAGGCAAGTCAAGCCGTCATGAAGAAATGGTATGACCGGAACGCGCGGACGGTAGAGTTAGACGCTGGACAGAAGGTGTGGGTCATGGAGCCAGGAGAGCTTAGCGCCCTCCAGGACCGGTGGACTGGGCCGTTTGAGATCTTGGAAAGGGAGAGGCCAGACCACATATGTCGTCGATATGAAGACCCCACGTCAACCCCACCGGGTGTTCCACGTCAACCGCCTGAAGCCCCACCAGGAGCGTTCAGAACTCACTCTCCTAATGATAACAGATGGAAGTGAGGAGGAGGAGAGTGAGCCTCTTCCAGACCTTCTGGCGGCCCATGAGAAGGATGGTTCGGTAGAGGGAGTGGTCCTCGCCCCATCCTTGAACCCAGAGCAACAGAGGGACTGCCGCCAGGTCTTGGGACAGTACGCCTCGTTGTTCTCCCTCACGCCTGGGATCACGCACCTGTGTACCCATGATGTGGACACAGGGGACAGTCCGCCAGTAAAACCAAGTCTTACCGGCTGTCCGATAAAGTCAAGGCTAGTATCCAGGGTGAGGTCACCAAGATGCTAGAGCTGGGGGTGATTGAGCCTTCCAGTAGCCCTTGGGCTAGTCCGGTGGTGTTGGTGCCGAAAGCGGCCCCACCGGGCACCACACCAGAACTTCGGTTCTGTGTGGATTACCGTGGACTCAACTCAGTCACAAAGACCGACGCTCACCCGATCCCTCGGGCGGATGAGCTCATTGACCGGCTGGGAGCAGCCCGGTATTTGAGTACCATTGATTTGACGTCAGGCTATTGGCAGATCGCCATGGCGGAAGGAGCAAGGGAGAAGACTGCGTTCTCCACCCCCGAGGGCCACTTTCAATTTCGGGTGATGCCCTTCGGGTTGGAAAATGCTCCAGCCACTTTCCAGCGGTTGGTGAACCAGGTGCTGTCTGGCCTAGAGGCCTTCTCTGCTGCCTACCTGGATGACATAGCTGTCTTCAGTAGCAGCTGGGAGGACCATCTGGAGCATCTCCAGGAGGTGCTACAGGCTTTGCAACGGGCTGGTTTAACCATCAAGGCCAGCAAGTGCCAGATTGGACAGGGATCTGTCGTGTACCTGGGACATCTGGTGGGCGGAGGTAAGGTGCAACCCCTCCAAGCCAAGATTGAGACCATCTTGGCCTGGGAGCCCCCAAGACCCAAACAGAGGTCCGAGCTTTTCTCGGCCTCACGGGGTATTACCGCCGGTTCGTCAAGGGATATGGAACCATCGTGGGCCCATTGACGGCATTGACTTCAACGAAGCAGCCACGCAGAGTCATCTGGACGGCTGCCTGCCAGGAAGCCTTTGAGACCCTCAAACGTGCAATGTGCACCGCACCGGTGCTCAGGACTCCAGACTTTGGACGGGAATTTATCGTACAGACAGACGCTTCTGAGCATGGCATAGGAGCTGTGCTCTCGCAGCTGAATGACGATGGCCAAGACCAGCCAGTGGCCTTCATTTCCCGAAGACTACTCCCCGGGAACAGCGGTGGAGTACCATCGAACGAGAAGCCTTTGCCGTGGTTTGGGCTGTAAAGAAGTTGAGGCCATACCTTTTTGGTTGTCACTTCCTGATCCAGACCGACCACAGACCCCTTCGCTGGCTCATGCAGATGAGAGGCGAAAACCCCAAATTGTTGAGGTGGTCCATTTCCCTCCAGGGGATGGACTTTCGGGTGGAACATCGACCCGGTGTAGACCACGCCAACGCTGACGGTCTCTCCCGGTTTTTCCGCCTTAGCGACGAGAACTCCCTAGAGGTTGGGAAGCTCTCCCCTCTTTCGGCTGGGGGGGACGCGTGTTAGACCTGTCAGCCCTAGGGTGGTCTTTCCCTGTTTTTTTTTCCCTTTTGCGCCTCATTTTTGCCACCATATTTTTACTGGATCTAGGTCTCTGGGCACCTTGCCACTGCTAGCCAGTGCTGAGGTGCAGGTGCTCTCTCTCACTCAAGATGGCTGCCACAGGCCCCTGCTACTGCAGAGGGGCCTTACACGCATACACACTAGTAGCCAGGGTCAGGCTGGGACATAGGGATACAGTATCCATTCCATCCCCGCCTCTGGGCCACATAGCCAGGCATGTAGAAGGTTCCAGAACCTTCCGGGCTGTGGGAGGAGTTATGTTTTGCCGCCTTTGGGAGAGTCACCTGACCTAGGAGTATAAAAGGCTTGGAGGGAAAACTTTCTAGTCAGTTGATGAGGCACCACTGAACCTGGGAGAACCTCCGCCGGAGTATAGGCTTTAGGGCCTAGGGGGAGACCTACACTACTGCTGCTGACAGGGCTGAGGCCCTGCTGTAGTAAGATAGCTGAGGAACGCCCACCACCCACTGACCTTGCCCAGTGTGAGGGGACCCAGGGAACCACCTTCAGCGTGCGGGGAGGAACATCAAGCACTCCCAGACCACCAACTCATCCCCCCCTCATGACAAGAAACTTCTGACAAGAAACTTTGACAAGAAACTTATAATAAGGAACTTCTGACAAGAAACTCCTAACCAGAAGCGCCTAAGAAGCAACCAAGCTGGAGCAGTCGCAAGACACCTTAATTTGAGGAGGCCTGACCGTCCAGCCAGGCCTGAAGCCTAAACTGCCCAACTGGGGATCACCAGGTAAAGCGCCGTACCCTGAAGCGCTAGACCTTCACCCCCTAACTATTCCTGCCTGCTGCTGGGCTGCCCCCAAGTACTTTTCCAGTCAGCCCTGCCCACAGGCTGCTGGTGCGCCCTGCTTTCTGTCACCCCTCAGGTCACTGACCTTGTGTGGAGATCACCGCCGCGGCCGCCGCCGCCTGAGGAGAAGTGCCGTGTGGTGAGGTGCGCCGTCGCGCCCTCACCGAAGGGAGCGCTGAGGTGAGGGAAGCCCCTCAAGTATATGTGGTGAGGTGCGCCGTCCGCGCCCTCACCGAAGCCTCTATAAATTGCCCCCAAATTGTTGTCACCGGGCCCTGGGCCCCATCGCCGCCGTCGCGGCCGAAGAAATCACCACCGCCGCCGTCGCGGCCGAAGAAATCGCCATCGCCGCCGTCGCGGCCGAAGAAATCACCCCGCCGCCGTCGCGGCCAAAGAAATCGCCATCGCGGCCTAGCGCGACCAGCGAGGCCTCCAGGCCCCGCCGACGCCGTCTCCAAGCAGCCGGGGACGCCGGCCGCGCCCCCAGGAAGGCCGCGCAACGATTGGGCGCCGGCCCCGGTCACGCCCCCAGCGCCGACGGAGGCCCAGGAAGAGCCCCGGCCGTGCAGAGGGAGACGGGGAGCCGGCCGGAGAGGACTGCCGGCTCCCGCTCCCTTCCCCAAAGACCCTGAGCCCGCGCACAGTCATTACCTGATCCCGGGGGCCGGAGGAAGGTGATCCCGGCCCCCGCAACGTGCCGCAGCTTCATTCCCTGATCCCGGGGGCCGGAGGAAGGTGATACCGGCCCCCGCAACGTCCCGACAGTCCGGCCTGAAGGCCGAGGTACCCCGACCGGGCCCCGCCCTCCAGAACACGGGCCGGGCCTGGGGAGTGCCAGTCGCTCAAGAAGCGCGACCAACGAACCAGCAACAGGTGAGCCCAGGAGGCCCCTAGGGCCCACAAAACGCCACTGGGGGCCGGGGGCCACCATTAACCCCATAATTAATTGGGTAAACTTTCCCCATGAGGCGAGGCCCCGGAGAGGAGTGGGCCTAGCCTGGAGTTAACCCCTAAGGGTCATAGAAGCCCCAGGATACTGGACATGTTGAGGGGTTCCCTACAGTATTTAATAATTTATTGCAGATGCCTATTGTAATTACTGCCTAGGCCATGCTTTTAACTGCTAAGTCTTTACCACAGGGGGAAAGTGTTTAATTGAAGTGAGCTGAAGTGTACACCGCCAAGAGTTGAAGTGTTTTATGTTACAGGTGTACTGGAATTGCGACGCCCACTGTACTGAATGTGGGCGCGCCTAGATTAATGTAGGCCTATTTAAATGTAAAGTGAAAAGCCTTCTTTTAAGTAATTGAATATGCTAAAGTGAACTGCATGTTTAGGCCCCTGTTTTATTAACGTACCTTGAGATCATTATTAAGTGCTACGTTTAGGAGATAATTCCTGCGGCCTCTTAGTGGCCTACAATGTTGATGAGCTATGATGCTTTATTTAAAATGTGCACCAGTTGAGTAATGCAATGAATTTGAATGTAGATCTGAATTAATCTGCCTCATCTGATGCCAACTTAATTTATATATAAAAGATCTTGATTTTAAATACACAAGCCTGGTGTGGTGTCATGTTATTGCGTTCGCATTTCGGAGTCAAAGTAAGAGTGTGCTGCACAACTGCCTTACACATTGCCTTCGCGTGCCTTCCCCGCTTCGCGCCATGCTACCGTGTCGGACTCGGTAACCCCGGTTCCAACATTTGGTGTTCAGCGGTGGGATAAGGACTGGTGTTTGTGCAGCACCCTACAGTGACTCAGTGTGCGCCGCAATTAGACACCTATTGTAATGCAAGTGCTAGGAATTCTTTTGTAATTGCCGATTGTGTACATTCCTGCGTTAGACCTGTTACCTACAGTCTAGAACCCTTTCCTTAAATTGTCTGGGACCCCACCTAGGAGGATGGAGTTTGAGTTAGCCAACCTAGAAAGGTATACGGTGACACAGCTCAAGGAGTTCTGCCTAGAGAGGGGGTGGCCGTCAAGCGAGGTGCCAGGAAGGAGGTGCTTCAGAAAGCTTTGAGGGCATGGGTAATGGCCCACCCGGAGGGAAGAGGGGACGAGGAGCAGGGGAGACAGACAACCCAGAAGAACTGGACCTACTGCACATTGATGTTAGCGAGAATGTGTTGCCAGGAAGACGTTCCAGGGCAGGCAGTAGTGCGTCAGGGGGAGTTTGTCGGCAGAGGAATTTGAGGATAGGAGGGAGGAGAGGCAATTAACATTAGAACTTGCTAAGATGGAAAGAGAAGGAGAACAGGCAAGGCTAGCCATGGAGGAAAGGAAGCTTGCACATGAGCTTAGCCTGAAGGAACTAGAGCTCCGAGCCTTGCAGATGGAGATGCAGGGCAGAGTGAATGGTGGCAGCGTACCTGCTGGGGTTCCACAGGAGCCCAAATTCTATTTACCAAGAGAGGTGATAGCCAGTTTTAGTGTAGGTGATGACATCAATAAGTGGTTGGCGGCGTATGAGGTAGCTTTGGTGGCCCATAGAGTTCCTGAGAGCTACTGGGGAGGAGGTCTTTACAGGTACATACCTCCACTAGTAAGGGACACACTTTTAACTTTGGATAAGGGGAGCAGACTAACTACCCTATCATGAAGGAGGCCCTGCTCAAGAAGTTTGGCCTCACCCCAGAGAAGTACCGCCAAAAGTTCCGCAACAGCCACAAGCTTCACACACAAAACTGGGTGGATTTTTTTGATTATGCCCGGAAGGCATTGGAGGGTTGGGTGCGTGGCAGCAACGTTGACAATTACAAAGGGCTGTACGACCTGTTCTTGAGAGAGCACCTCCTAGAGAAATGTTTTCCGGAGCTGCGCCAGTACTTGGTGGACCGCAAGCTGACCAATCCTAGGGAGCTTGCAGAGGAGGCAGACACGTGGGTCAGCACTCGGGTGTCCCACAAGGGAGCCGGGGCGGACCCCCCGAAAGGTGGACAGGGGCTCCCCCAGAAGAAAGAGGGGGAGATAAAAAGAGGGAGTTCTTTAAAGGCCCCCAAAATAGACCGCCTGGGAGAGGGGTAGGTTCCCCATCCCAATCTGGATTCCAGAAACCCACTTATCCTGACAGGAGTCAGCAGCCCAGAACTGTCCGGTGCTACGAGTGCGGGGAGGTTGGACATTATAAGGGGGATCCCCAGTGTCGCAAGAGAACCCCAGCCCCCACAGGAGGTAAGAGCCCCGGGGTGGCCAGTGTAGCGCTTGGGGAGGAGTTGTCCCTAGGTAGGGGAGGTGAGTGGACAGGCTTGACCTTAGTTTCCCTGGGGGATAGAGAGATCATCCCACGGGTTCAGGTACCCGCGAACACTGCCAAGTATCGGCAGAGGGTCCTGGTGAACGGGGAGGAGGTGGAGGCTCTGAGGGACACAGGTGCCAGCATGACGATGGTGAGACGTCAGCTGGTGTCCCCAGAGCAGGTGATTCCTGAGGAATTCCACCCGGTTGTTATGGCTGATAATAGCCTGGGTCATTACCCCGTGGCCCAAGTTCCCTTTGAGTGGGGAGGAGTATCAGGTCTGTTGAAGGTTGCGGTGAGCCCTGCCATGCCAGTTGACTGTCTGCTGGGCAACGACTTGGAACATACTGCCTGGAGGGAGGTAGAGTTCAATGCCCATGCTGAGATGTTGGGATTACCAGGATGGACTTGCGTCGTCACGCGGTCCATGGCTGCCCGACAAGGAACTCAGCTGGGGTTGGAGCCTGAAATAATGGCCCAGCCCACTGCTGGACGAGGAGATGTCCAGGAGGAGACACCCGGTGAGATGGATGGGGAGCCCGCGGAGGTGACCCCGGAGTCCGCTGAGGTGGTTGGTGTTCCCGTGGGGGACCTGCCGACCCCTGCAGAGTGGCAGGTGGAAGGAGGGCCTACCCGGGAGGAATTTTGCCGGGCGCAGAAGGAGTGCCCTACGCTTGAAGGCATGCGGCAACAGGCCGAAGCCCAAGCAGCTG
Source organism: Calotriton arnoldi (assembly GCA_963921515.1). Classification (NCBI taxonomy): domain Eukaryota; kingdom Metazoa; phylum Chordata; class Amphibia; order Caudata; family Salamandridae; genus Calotriton; species Calotriton arnoldi. The sequence continues at coordinate 43,765 of CAWUFW010003788.1, forward strand.
GAACAGAGACTGGTAACTACCATGTCTACTGGGAGGATGGTCTCCTCTACAGTGAGCCTAAGGCTCCGGTGCATGGGTCATCAAGGGCCGTGGTGGTCCCCCAATGCTACCGAGCCTTTCTGCTAGAGTTGGCACACGAAATACCACTAGCAGGACACCTGGGCCAAGACAAGACGTTTGCGCGTCTGGTCCCACATTTTTACTGGCCCAGGATGCGCGTCACTTCTGACACTTTTTGCAAGACTTGCACCACTTGCCAAGCGAGCGGCAAGACAGGGACGAAAGTGAAGGTCCCTCTGGAACCTCTCCCAGTTGTCGATACCCCTTTTGAGCGGGTAGGGATTGACATTGTCGGGCCATTGGACCCGCCGACTTCTGCAGGACATAGGTTCATTTTGGTGCTGGTAGACCACGCCACCCGGTACCCGGAGGCAATCCCTCTGAGGACCATCACTGCACCGGTGGTGGCGCGGGCCCTGATGGGGATTTTTACCCGAGTGGGATTCCCCAAGGTCGTGGTGTCAGATAGGGGCACGACTTTCATGTCGGCCTACATGCAGGCCATGTGGAAGGAGTGTGGAGTGACCTACCGGTTCTCCACTCCTTACCACCCCCAGACGAACGGGCTCGTGGAGCGCTTTAACAAAACCTTGAAGGGGATGATCAGGAGCCTACCCGAGGACTTGAGAAGGAAGTGGGACGTCCTCTTACCCTGTCTGCTCTTCTCCTACCGAGAGGTGCCGCAGAAGGGGGTCGGTTTCAGCCCCTTTGAGCTGCTCTATGGCCACCCCGTTCGGGGGCCCCTCAGTCTTGTCAAGGAGGGGTGGGAGAAGTCTTCCTCGAAGCTTCCCCGTGATGTGGTCAGCTATATGCTGGCATTCCGCAGCCAAGTGGCCAAGCTGTGGAAGGAGGCCTCGGACAATCTAGAGGCAAGTCAAGCCGTCATGAAGAAATGGTATGACCGGAACGCGCGGACGGTAGAGTTAGACGCTGGACAGAAGGTGTGGGTCATGGAGCCAGGAGAGCTTAGCGCCCTCCAGGACCGGTGGACTGGGCCGTTTGAGATCTTGGAAAGGAGAGGCCAGACCACATATGTCGTCGATGTGAAGACCCCACGTCAACCCCACAGGGTGTTCCACGTCAACCGCCTGAAGCCCCACCAGGAGCGTTCAGAACTCACTCTCCTAATGATAACAGATGGAAGTGAGGAGGAGGAGAGTGAGCCTCTTCCAGACCTTCTGGCGGCCCATGAGAAGGATGGTTCGGTAGAGGGAGTGGTCCTCGCCCCATCCTTGACCCCAGAGCAACAGAGGGACTGCCGCCAGGTCTTGGGGCAGTACGCCTCGTTGTTCTCCCTCACGCCTGGGATCACGCACCTGTGTACCCATGATGTGGACACAGGGGACAGTCCGCCAGTAAAAACCAAGTCTTACCGGCTGTCCGATAAAGTCAAGGCTAGTATCCAGGGTGAGGTCACCAAGATGCTAGAACTGGGGGTGATTGAGCCTTCCAGTAGCCCTTGGGCTAGTCCGGTGGTGTTGGTGCCGAAAGCGGCCCCACCGGGCACCACACCAGAACTTCGGTTCTGTGTGGATTACCGTGGACTCAACTCAGTCACAAAGACCGACGCTCACCCGATCCCTCGGGCGGATGAGCTCATTGACCGGCTGGGAGCAGCCCGGTATTTGAGTACCATTGATTTGACGTCAGGCTATTGGCAGATCGCCATGGCGGAAGGAGCAAGGGAGAAGACTGCGTTCTCCACCCCCGAGGGCCACTTTCAATTTCGGGTGATGCCCTTCGGGTTGAAAAATGCTCCAGCCACTTTCCAGCGGTTGGTGAACCAGGTGCTGTCTGGCCTAGAGGCCTTCTCTGCTGCCTACCTGGATGACATAGCTGTCTTCAGTAGCAGCTGGGAGGACCATCTGGAGCATCTCCAGGAGGTGCTACAGGCTTTGCAACGGGCTGGTTTAACCATCAAGGCCAGCAAGTGCCAGATTGGACAGGGATCTGTCGTGTACCTGGGACATCTGGTGGGCGGAGGTAAGGTGCAACCCCTCCAAGCCAAGATTGAGACCATCTTGGCCTGGGAGCCCCCAAGACCCAAACAGAGGTCCGAGCTTTTCTCGGCCTCACGGGGTATTACCGCCGGTTCGTCAAGGGATATGGAACCATCGTGGGCCCATTGACGGAATTGACTTCAAAGAAGCAGCCACGCAGAGTCATCTGGACGGCTGCCTGCCAGGAAGCCTTTGAGACCCTCAAACGTGCAATGTGCACCGCACCGGTGCTCAGGACTCCAGACTTTGGACGGGAATTTATCGTACAGACAGACGCTTCTGAGCATGGCATAGGAGCTGTGCTCTCGCAGCTGAATGACGATGGCCAAGACCAGCCAGTGGCCTTCATTTCCCGAAGACTACTCCCCCGGGAACAGCGGTGGAGTACCATCGAACGAGAAGCCTTTGCCGTGGTTTGGGCTGTAAAGAAGTTGAGGCCATACCTTTTTGGTTGTCACTTCCTGATCCAGACCGACCACAGACCCCTTCGCTGGCTCATGCAGATGAGAGGCGAAAACCCCAAATTGTTGAGGTGGTCCATTTCCCTCCAGGGGATGGACTTTCGGGTGGAACATCGACCCGGTGTAGACCACGCCAACGCTGACGGTCTCTCCCGGTTTTTCCGCCTTAGCGACGAGAACTCCCTAGAGGTTGGGAAGCTCTCCCCTCTTTCGGCTGGGGGGACGCGTGTTAGACCTGTCAGCCCTAGGGTGGTCTTTCCCTGTTTTTTTTCCCTTTTGCGCCTCATTTTTGCCACCATATTTTTACTGGACCTAGGTCTCTGGGCACCTTGCCACTGCTAGCCAGTGCTGAGGTGCAGGTGCTCTCTCTCACTCAAGATGGCTGCCACAGGCCCCTGCTACTGCAGAGGGGCCTTACACGCATACACACTAGTAGCCAGGGTCAGGCTGGGACATAGGGATACAGTATCCATTCCATCCCCGCCTCTGGGCCACATAGCCAGGCATGTAGAAGGTTCCAGAACCTTCCGGGCTGTGGGAGGAGTTATGTTTTGCCGCCTTTGGGAGAGTCACCTGACCTAGGGGTATAAAAGGCTTGGAGGGAAAACTTTCTAGTCAGTTGATGAGGCACCACTGAACCTGGGAGAACCTCCGCCGGAGTATAGGCTTTAGGGCCTAGGGGGAGACCTACACTACTGCTGCTGACAGGGCTGAGGCCCTGCTGTAGTAAGATAGCTGAGGAACGCCCACCACCCACTGACCTTGCCCAGTGTGAGGGGACCCAGGGAACCACCTTCAGCGTGCGGGGAGGAACATCAAGCACTCCCAGACCACCAACTCATCCCCCCCTCATGACAAGAAACTTCTGACAAGAAACTTTGACAAGAAACTTATAATAAGGAACTTCTGACAAGAAACTCCTAACCAGAAGCGCCTAAGAAGCAACCAAGCTGGAGCAGTCGCAAGACACCTTAATTTGAGGAGGCCTGACCGTCCAGCCAGGCCTGAAGCCTAAACTGCCCAACTGGGGATCACCAGGTAAAGCGCCGTACCCTGAAGCGCTAGACCTTCACCCCCTAACTATTCCTGCCTGCTGCTGGGCTGCCCCCAAGTACTTTTCCAGTCAGCCCTGCCCACAGGCTGCTGGTGCGCCCTGCTTTCTGTCACCCCTCAGGTCACTGACCTTGTGTGGAGATCACCGCCGCGGCCGCCGCCGCCTGAGGAGAAGTGCCGTGTGGTGAGGTGCGCCGTCGCGCCCTCACCGAAGGGAGCGCTGAGGTGAGGGAAGCCCCTCAAGTATATGTGGTGAGGTGCGCCGTCCGCGCCCTCACCGAAGCCTCTATAAACTGCCCCCAAATTGTTGTCACCGGGCCCTGGGCCCCATCGCCGCCGTCGCGGCCGAAGAAATCACCCCCGCCGCCGTTGCGGCCGAAGAAATCGCCATCGCCGCCGTCGCGGCCGAAGAAATCACCCCGCCGCCGTCGCGGCCAAAGAAATCGCCATCGCGGCCTAGCGCGACCAGCGAGGCCTCCAGGCCCCGCCGACGCCGTCTCCAAGCAGCCGGGGACGCCGGCCGCGCCCCCAGGAAGGCCGCGCAACGATTGGGCGCCGGCCCCGGTCACGCCCCCAGCGCCGACGGAGGCCCAGGAAGAGCCCCGGCCGTGCAGAGGGAGACGGGGAGCCGGCCGGAGAGGACTGCCGGCTCCCGCTCCCTTCCCCAAAGACCCTGAGCCCGCGCACAGTCATTACCTGATCCCGGGGGCCGGAGGAAGGTGATCCCGGCCCCCGCAACGTGCCGCAGCTTCATTCCCTGATCCCGGGGGCCGGAGGAAGGTGATACCGGCCCCCGCAACGTCCCGACAGTCCGGCCTGAAGGCCGAGGTACCCCGACCGGGCCCCGCCCTCCAGAACACGGGCCGGGCCTGGGGAGTGCCAGTCGCTCAAGAAGCGCGACCAACGAACCAGCAACAGGTGAGCCCAGGAGGCCCCTAGGGCCCACAAAACGCCACTGGGGGCCGGGGGCCACCATTAACCCCATAATTAATTGTGTAAACTTTCCCCATGAGGCGAGGCCCCGGAGAGGAGTGGGCCTAGCCTGGAGTTAACCCCTAAGGGTCATAGAAGCCCCAGGATACTGGACATGTTGAGGGGTTCCCTACAGTATTTAATAATTTATTGCAGATGCCTATTGTAATTACTGCCTAGGCCATGCTTTTAACTGCTAAGTCTTTACCACAGGGGGAAAGTGTTTAATTGAAGTGAGCTGAAGTGTACACCGCCAAGAGTTGAAGTGTTTTAGGTTACAGGTGTACTGGAATTGCGACGCCCACTGTACTGAATGTGGGCGCGCCTAGATTAATGTAGGCCTATTTAAATGTAAAGTGAAAAGCCTTCTTTTAAGTAATTGAATATGCTAAAGTGAACTGCATGTTTAGGCCCCTGTTTTATTAACGTACCTTGAGATCATTATTAAGTGCTACGTTTAGGAGATAATTCCTGCGGCCTCTTAGTAGCCTACAATGTTGATGAGCTATGATGCTTTATTTAAAATGTGCACCAGTTGAGTAATGCAATGAATTTGAATGTAGATCTGAATTAATCTGCCTCATCTGATGCCAACTTAATTTATATATAAAAGATCTTGATTTTAAATACACAAGCCTGGTGTGGTGTCATGTTATTGCGTTCGCATTTCTGAGTCAAAGTAAGAGTGTGCTGCACAACTGCCTTACACATTGCCTTCGCGTGCCTTCCCCGCTTCGCGCCATGCTACCGTGTCGGACTCGGTAACCCCGGTTCCAACATTTGGTGTTCAGCGGTTGGATAAGGACTGGTGTTTGTGCAGCACCCTACAGTGACTCAGTGTGCGCCGCAATTAGACACCTATTGTAATGAAAGTGCTAGGAATTCTTTTGTAATTGCCGATTGTGTACATTCCTGCGTTAGACCTGTTACCTACAGTCTAGAACCCTTTCCTTAAATTGTCTGGGACCCCACCTAGGAGGATGGAGTTTGAGTTAGCCAACCTAGAAAGGTATACGGTGACACAGCTCAAGGAGTTCTGCCTAGAGAGGGGGTGGCCGTCAAGCGAGGTGCCAGGAAGGGGTGCTTCAGAAAGCTTTGAGGGCATGGGTAATGGCCCACCCGGAGGGAAGAGGGGACGAGGAGCAGGGGGAGACAGACAACCCAGAAGAACTGGACCTACTGCACATTGATGTTAGCGAGAATGTGTTGCCAGGAAGACGTTCCAGGGCAGGCAGTAGTGCGTCAGGGGGAGTTTGTCGGCAGAGGAATTTGAGGATAGGAGGGAGGAGAGGCAATTAACATTAGAACTTGCTAAGATGGAAAGAGAAGGAGAACAGGCAAGGCTAGCCATGGAGGAAAGGAAGCTTGCACATGAGCTTAGCCTGAAGGAACTAGAGCTCCGAGCCTTGCAGATGGAGATGCAGGGCAGAGTGAATGGTGGCAGCGTACCTGCTGGGGTTCCACAGGAGCCCAAATTCTATTTACCAAGAGAGGTGATAGCCAGTTTTAGTGTAGGTGATGACATCAATAAGTGGTTGGCGGCGTATGAGGTAGCTTTGGTGGCCCATAGAGTTCCTGAGAGCTACTGGGGAGGAGGTCTTTACAGGTACATACCTCCACTAGTAAGGGACACACTTTTAACTTTGGATAAGGGGGAGCAGACTAACTACCCTATCATGAAGGAGGCCCTGCTCAAGAAGTTTGGCCTCACCCCAGAGAAGTACCGCCAAAAGTTCCGCAACAGCCACAAGCTTCACACACAAAACTGGGTGGATTTTTTTGATTATGCCCGGAAGGCATTGGAGGGTTGGGTGCGTGGCAGCAACGTTGACAATTACAAAGGGCTGTACGACCTGTTCTTGAGAGAGCACCTCCTAGAGAAATGTTTTCCGGAGCTGCGCCAGTACTTGGTGGACCGCAAGCTGACCAATCCTAGGGAGCTTGCAGAGGAGGCAGACACGTGGGTCAGCACTCGGGTGTCCCACAAGGGAGCCGGGGCGGACCCCCGAAAGGTGGACAGGGGCTCCCCCAGAAGAAAGAGGGGGAGATAAAAAGAGGGAGTTCTTTAAAGGCCCCCAAAATAGACCGCCTGGGAGAGGGGTAGGTTCCCCATCCCAATCTGGATTCCAGAAACCCACTTATCCTGACAGGAGTCAGCAGCCCAGAACTGTCCGGTGCTACGAGTGCGGGGAGGTTGGACATTATAAGGGGGATCCCCAGTGTCGCAAGAGAACCCCAGCCCCCACAGGAGGTAAGAGCCCCGGGGTGGCCAGTGTAGCGCTTGGGGAGGAGTTGTCCCTAGGTAGGGGAGGTGAGTGGACAGGCTTGACCTTAGTTTCCCTGGGGGATAGAGAGATCATCCCACGGGTTCAGGTACCCGCGAACACTGCCAAGTATCGGCAGAGGGTCCTGGTGAACGGGGAGGAGGTGGAGGCTCTGAGGGACACAGGTGCCAGCATGACGATGGTGAGACGTCAGCTGGTGTCCCCAGAGCAGGTGATTCCTGAGGAATTCCACCCGGTTGTTATGGCTGATAATAGCCTGGGTCATTACCCCGTGGCCCAAGTTCCCTTTGAGTGGGGAGGAGTATCAGGTCTGTTGAAGGTTGCGGTGAGCCCTGCCATGCCAGTTGACTGTCTGCTGGGCAACGACTTGGAACATACTGCCTGGAGGGAGGTAGAGTTCAATGCCCATGCTGAGATGTTGGGATTACCAGGATGGACTTGCGTCGTCACGCGGTCCATGGCTGCCCGACAAGGAACTCAGCTCGGGTTGGAGCCTGAAATAATGGCCCAGCCCACTGCTGGACGAGGAGATGTCCAGGAGGAGACACCCGGTGAGATGGATGGGGAGCCCGCGGAGGTGACCCCGGAGTCCGCTGAGGTGGTTGGTGTTCCCGTGGGGGACCTGCCGACCCCTGCAGAGTGGCAGGTGGAAGGAGGGCCTACCCGGGAGGAATTTTGCCGGGCGCAGAAGGAGTGCCCTACGCTTGAAGGCATGCGGCAACAGGCCGAAGCCCAAGCAGCTGGAACAGAGACTGGTAACTACCATGTCTACTGGGAGGATGGTCTCCTCTACAGTGAGCCTAAGGCTCCGGTGCATGGGTCATCACGGGCCGTGGTGGTCCCCCAATGCTACCGAGCCTTTCTGCTAGAGTTGGCACACGAAATACCACTAGCAGGACACCTGGGCCAAGACAAGACGTTTGCGCGTCTGGTCCCACATTTTTACTGGCCCAGGATGCGCGTCACTTCTGACACTTTTTGCAAGACTTGCACCACTTGCCAAGCGAGCGGCAAGACCGGGACTAAAGTGAAGGTCCCTCTAGATCCTCTCCCAGTTGTCGATACCCCTTTTGAGCGGGTAGGGATTGACATTGTCGGGCCATTGGACCCGCCGACTTCTGCAGGACATAGGTTCATTTTGGTGCTGGTAGACCACGCCACCCGGTACCCGGAGGCAATCCCTCTGAGGACCATCACTGCACCGGTGGTGGCGCGGGCCCTGATGGGGATTTTTACCCGAGTGGGATTCCCCAAGGTCGTGGTGTCAGATAGGGGCACGAATTTCATGTCGGCCTACATGCAGGCCATGTGGAAGGAGTGTGGAGTGACCTACCGGTTCTCCACTCCTTACCACCCCCAGACGAACGGGCTCGTGGAGCGCTTTAACAAAACCTTGAAGGGGATGATCAGGAGCCTACCCGAGGACTTGAGAAGGAAGTGGGACGTCCTCTTACCCTGTCTGCTCTTCTCCTACCGAGAGGTGCCGCAGAAGGGGGTCGGTTTCAGCCCCTTTGAGCTGCTCTATGGCCACCCCGTTCGGGGGCCCCTCAGTCTTGTCAAGGAGGGGTGGGAGAAGTCTTCCTCGAAGCTTCCCCGTGATGTGGTCAGCTATATGCTGGCATTCCGCAGCCAAGTGGCCAAGCTGTGGAAGGAGGCCTCTGACAATCTAGAGGCAAGTCAAGCCGTCATGAAGAAATGGTATGACCGGAACGCGCGGACGGTAGAGTTAGACGCTGGACAGAAGGTGTGGGTCATGGAGCCAGGAGAGCTTAGCGCCCTCCAGGACCGGTGGACTGGGCCGTTTGAGATCTTGGAAAGGAGAGGCCAGACCACATATGTCGTCGATATGAAGACCCCACGTCAACCCCACCGGGTGTTCCACGTCAACCGCCTGAAGCCCCACCAGGAGCGTTCAGAACTCACTCTCCTAATGATAACAGATGGAAGTGAGGAGGAGGAGAGTGAGCCTCTTCCAGACCTTCTGGCGGCCCATGAGAAGGATGGTTCGGTAGAGGGAGTGGTCCTCGCCCCATCCTTGAACCCAGAGCAACAGAGGGACTGCCGCCAGGTCTTGGGACAGTACGCCTCATTGTTCTCCCTCACGCCTGGGATCACGCACCTGTGTACCCATGATGTGGACACAGGGGACAGTCCGCCAGTAAAAACCAAGTCTTACCGGCTGTCCGATAAAGTCAAGGCTAGTATCCAGGGTGAGGTCACCAAGATGCTAGAGCTGGGGGTGATTGAGCCTTCCAGTAGCCCTTGGGCTAGTCCGGTGGTGTTGGTGCCGAAAGCGGCCCCACCGGGCACCACACCAGAACTTCTGTTCTGTGTGGATTACCGTGGACTCAACTCAGTCACAAAGACCGACGCTCACCCGATCCCTCGGGCGGATGAGCTCATTGACCGGCTGGGAGCAGCCCGGTATTTGAGTACCATTGATTTGACGTCAGGCTATTGGCAGATCGCCATGGCGGAAGGAGCAAGGGAGAAGACTGCGTTCTCCACCCCCGAGGGCCACTTTCAATTTCGGGTGATGCCCTTCGGGTTGGAAAATGCTCCAGCCACTTTCCAGCGGTTGGTGAACCAGGTGCTGTCTGGCCTAGAGGCCTTCTCTGCTGCCTACCTGGATGACATAGCTGTCTTCAGTAGCAGCTGGGAGGACCATCTGGAGCATCTCCAGGAGGTGCTACAGGCTTTGCAACGGGCTGGTTTAACCATCAAGGCCAGCAAGTGCCAGATTGGACAGGGATCTGTCGTGTACCTGGGACATCTGGTGGGCGGAGGTAAGGTGCAACCCCTCCAAGCCAAGATTGAAACCATCTTGGCCTGGGAGCCCCCCAAGACCCAAACAGAGGTCCGAGCTTTTCTCGGCCTCACGGGGTATTACCGCCGGTTCGTCAAGGGATATGGAACCATCGTGGGCCCATTGACGCAGCCACGCAGCCACGCAGAGTCATCTGGACGGCTGCCTGCCAGGAAGCCTTTGAGACCCTCAAACGTGCAATGTGCACCGCACCGGTGCTCAGGACTCCAGACTTTGGACGGGAATTTATCGTACAGACAGACGCTTCTGAGCATGGCATAGGAGCTGTGCTCTCGCAGCTGAATGACGATGGCCAAGACCAGCCAGTGGCCTTCATTTCCCGAAGACTACTCCCCGGGAACAGCGGTGGAGTACCATCGAACGAGAAGCCTTTGCCGTGGTTTGGGCTGTAAAGAAGTTGAGGCCATACCTTTTTGGTTGTCACTTCCTGATCCAGACCGACCACAGACCCCTTCGCTGGCTCATGCAGATGAGAGGCGAAAACCCCAAATTGTTGAGGTGGTCCATTTCCCTCCAGGGGATGGACTTTCGGGTGGAACATCGACCCGGTGTAGACCACGCCAACGCTGACGGTCTCTCCCGGTTTTTCCGCCTTAGCGACGAGAACTCCCTAGAGGTTGGGAAGCTCTCCCCTCTTTCGGCTGGGGGGACGCGTGTTAGACCTGTCAGCCCTAGGGTGGTCTTTCCCTGTTTTTTTCCCTTTTGCGCCTCATTTTTGCCACCATATTTTTACTGGACCTAGGTCTCTGGGCACCTTGCCACTGCTAGCCAGTGCTGAGGTGCAGGTGCTCTCTCACTCAAGATGGCTGCCACAGGCCCCTGCTACTCGCAGAGGGGCCTTACACGCATACACACTAGTAGCCAGGGACAGGCTGGGACATAGGGATACAGTATCCATTCCATCCCCGCCTCTGGGCCACATAGCCAGGCATGTAGAAGGTTCCAGAACCTTCCGGGCTGTGGGAGGAGTTATGTTTTGCCGCCTTTGGGAGAGTCACCTGACCTAGGAGTATAAAAGGCTTGGAGGGAAAACTTTCTAGTCAGTTGATGAGGCACCACTGAACCTGGGAGAACCTCCGCCGGAGTATAGGCTTTAGGGCCTAGGGGGAGACCTACACTACTGCTGCTGACAGGGCTGAGGCCCTGCTGTAGTAAGATAGCTGAGGAACACCCACCACCCACTGACCTTGCCCAGTGTGAGGGGACCCAGGGAACCACCTTCAGCGTGCGGGGAGGAACATCAAGCACTCCCAGACCACCAACTCATTCCCCCTTCATGACAAGAAACTTCTGACAAGAAACTTTGACAAGAAACGTATAATAAGGAACTTCTGACAAGAAACTCCTAACCAGAAGCGCCTAAGAAGCAACCAAGCTGGAGCAGTCGCAAGACACCTTAATTTGAGGAGGCCTGACCGTCCAGCCAGGCCTGAAGCCTAAACTGCCCAACTGGGGATCACCAGGTAAAGCGCCGTACCCTGAAGCGCTAGACCTTCACCCCCTAACTATTCCTGCCTGCTGCTGGGCTGCCCCCAAGTACTTTTCCAGTCAGCCCTGCCCACAGGCTGCTGGTGCGCCCTGCTTTCTGTCACCCCTCAGGTCACTGACCTTGTGTGGAGATCACCGCCGCGGCCGCCGCCGCCTGAGGAGAAGTGCCGTGTGGTGAGGTGCGCCGTCGCGCCCTCACCGAAGGGAGCGCTGAGGTGAGGGAAGCCCCTCAAGTATATGTGGTGAGGTGCGCCGTCCGCGCCCTCACCGAAGCCTCTATAAACTGCCCCCAAATTGTTGTCACCGGGCCCTGGGCCCCATCGCCGCCGTCGCGGCCGAAGAAATCACCCCCGCCGCCGTCGCGGCCGAAGAAATCGCCATCGCCGCCGTCGCGGCCGAAGAAATCACCCCCGCCGCTGTTGCGGCCAAAGAAATCGCCATCGCGGCCTAGCGCGACCAGCGAGGCCTCCAGGCCCCGCCGATGCCGTCTCCAAGCAGCCGGGGACGCCGGCCGCGCCCCCAGGAAGGCCGCGCAACGATTGGGCGCCGGCCCCTGTCATGCCCCCAGCGCCGACGGAGGCCCAGGAAGAGCCCCGGCCGTGCAGAGGGAGACGGGGAGCTGGCCGGAGAGGACTGCTGGCTCCCGCTCCCTTCCCCAAAGACCCTGAGCCCGCGCACAGTCATTACCTGATCCCGGGGGCCGGAGGAAGGTGATCCCGGCCCCCTCAACGTGCCGCAGCTTCATTCCCTGATCCCGGGGGCCGGAGGAAGGTGATACCGGCCCCCGCAACGTCCCGACAGTCCGGCCTGAAGGCCGAGGTACCCCGACCGGGCCCCGCCCTCCAGAACACGGGCCGGGCCTGGGGGAGTGCCAGTCGCTCAAGAAGTGCGACCAACGAACCAGCAACAGGTGAGCCCAGGAGGCCCCTAGGGCCCACAAAACGCCACTGGGGGCCGGGGGCCACCATTAACCCCATAATTAATTGTGTAAACTTTCCCCATGAGGCGAGGCCCCGGAGAGGAGTGGGCCTAGCCTGGAGTTAACCCCTAAGGGTCATAGAAGCCCCAGGATACTGGACATGTTGAGGGGTTCCCTACAGTATTTAATAATTTATTGCAGATGCCTATTGTAATTACTGCCTAGGCCATGCTTTTAACTGCTAAGTCTTTACCACAGGGGAAAGTGTTTAATTGAAGTGAGCTGAAGTGTACACCGCCAAGAGTTGAAGTGTTTTAGGTTACAGGTGTACTGGAATTGCGACGCCCACTGTACTGAATGTGGGCGCGCCTAGATTAATGTAGGCCTATTTAAATGTAAAGTGAAAAGCCTTCTTTTAAGTAATTGAATATGCTAAAGTGAACTGCATGTTTAGGCCCCTGTTTTATTAACGTACCTTGAGATCATTATTAAGTGCTACGTGTAGGAGATAATTCCTGCGGCCTCTTAGTGGCCTACAATGTTGATGAGCTAGGATGCTTTATTTAAAATGTGCACCAGTTGAGTAATGCAATGAATTTGAATGTAGATCTGAATTAATCTGCCTCATCTGATGCCAACTTAATTTATATATAAAAGATCTTGATTTTAAATACACAAGCCTGGTGTGGTGTCATGTTATTGCGTTCGCATTTCTGAGTCAAAGTAAGAGTGTGCTGCACAACTGCCTTACACATTGCCTTCGCGTGCCTTCCCCGCTTCGCGCCATGCTACCGTGTCGGACTCGGTAACCCCGGTTCCAACATTTGGTGTTCAGCGGTTGGATAAGGACTGGTGTTTGTGCAGCACCCTACAGTGACTCAGTGTGCGCCGCAATTAGACACCTATTGTAATGAAAGTGCTAGGAATTCTTTTGTAATTGCCGATTGTGTACATTCCTGCGTTAGACCTGTTACCTACAGTCTAGAACCCTTTCCTTAAATTGTCTGGGACCCCACCTAGGAGGATGGAGTTTGAGTTAGCCAACCTAGAAAGGTATACGGTGACACAGCTCAAGGAGTTCTGCCTAGAGAGGGGGGTGGCCGTCAAGCGAGGTGCCAGGAAGGGGGTGCTTCAGAAAGCTTTGAGGGCATGGGTAATGGCCCACCCGGAGGGAAGAGGGGACGAGGAGCAGGGGGAGACAGACAACCCAGAAGAACTGGACCTACTGCACATTGATGTTAGCGAGAATGTGTTGCCAGGAAGACGTTCCAGGGCAGGCAGTAGTGCGTCAGGGGGGAGTTTGTCGGCAGAGGAATTTGAGGATAGGAGGGAGGAGAGGCAATTAACATTAGAACTTGCTAAGATGGAAAGAGAAGGAGAACAGGCAAGGCTAGCCATGGAGGAAAGGAAGCTTGCACATGAGCTTAGCCTGAAGGAACTAGAGCTCCGAGCCTTGCAGATGGAGATGCAGGGCAGAGTGAATGGTGGCAGCGTACCTGCTGGGGTTCCACAGGAGCCCAAATTCTATTTACCAAGAGAGGTGATAGCCAGTTTTAGTGTAGGTGATGACATCAATAAGTGGTTGGCGGCGTATGAGGTAGCTTTGGTGGCCCATAGAGTTCCTGAGAGCTACTGGGGAGGAGGTCTTTACAGGTACATACCTCCACTAGTAAGGTACACACTTTTAACTTTGGATAAGGGGAGCAGACTAACTACCCTATCATGAAGGAGGCCCTGCTCAAGAAGTTTGGCCTCACCCCAGAGAAGTACCGCCAAAAGTTCCGCAACAGCCACAAGCTTCACACACAAAACTGGGTGGATTTTTTTGATTATGCCCGGAAGGCATTGGAGGGTTGGGTGCGTGGCAGCAACGTTGACAATTACGAAGGGCTGTACGACCTGTTCTTGAGAGAGCACCTCCTAGAGAAATGTTTTCCGGAGCTGCGCCAGTACTTGGTGGACCGCAAGCTGAACAATCCTAGGGAGCTTGCAGAGGAGGCAGACACGTGGGTCAGCACTCGGGTGTCCCACAAGGGAGCCGGGCGGACCCCCGAAAGGTGGACAGGGGCTCCCCCAGAAGAAAGAGGGGGAGATAAAAAGAGGGAGTTCTTTAAAGGCCCCCAAAATAGACCGCCTGGGAGAGGGGTAGGTTCCCCATCCCAATCTGGATTCCAGAAACCCACTTATCCTGACAGGAGTCAGCAGCCCCGAACTGTCGGGTGCTACGAGTGCGGGGAGATTGGACATTATAAGGGGGATCCCCAGTGTCGCAAGAGAACCCCAGCCCCCACAGGAGGTAAGAGCCCCGGGGTGGCCAGTGTAGCGCTTGTGGAGGAGTTGTCCCTAGTTAGGGGAGGTGAGTGGACAGGCTTGACCTTAGTTTCCCTGGGGGATAGAGAGATCATCCCACGGGTTCAGGTACCCGCGAACACTGCCAAGTATCGGCAGAGGGTCCTGGTGAACGGGGAGGAGGTGGAGGCTCTGAGGGACACAGGTGCCAGCATGACAATGGTGAGACGTCAGCTGGTGTCCCCAGAGCAGGTGATTCCTGAGGAATTCCACCCGGTTGTTATGGCTGATAATAGCCTGGGTCATTACCCCGTGGCCCAAGTTCCCTTTGAGTGGGGAGGAGTATCAGGTCTGTTGAAGGTTGCGGTGAGCCCTGCCATGCCAGTTGACTGTCTGCTGGGCAACGACTTAGAACATACTGCCTGGAGGGAGGTAGAGTTCAATGCCCATGCTGAGATGTTGGGATTACCAGGATGGACTTGCATCGTCACGCGGTCCATGGCTGCCCGACAAGGAACTCAGCCCGGGTTGGAGCCTGAAATAATGGCCCAGCCCACTGCTGGACGAGGAGATGTCCAGGAGGAGACACCCGGTGAGATGGATGGGGAGCCCACGGAGGTGACCCCGGAGTCCGCTGAGGTGGTTGGTGTTCCCGTGGGGGACCTGCCGACCCCTGCAGAGTGGCAGGTGGAAGGAGGGCCTACCCGGGAGGAATTTTGCCGGGCGCAGAAGGAGTGCCCTACGCTTGAAGGCATGCGGCAACAGGCCGAAGCCCAAGCAGCTGGAACAGAAACTGGTAACTACCATGTCTACTGGGAGGATGGTCTCCTCTACAGTGAGCCTAAGGCTCCGGTGCATGGGTCATCACGAGCCGTGGTGGTCCCCCAATGCTACCGAGCCTTTCTGCTAGAGTTGGCACACGAAATACCACTAGCAGGACACCTGGGTCAGGCAAGACGTTTGCGCGTCTGGTCCCACATTTTTACTGGCCCAGGATGCGCTTCACTTCTGACACTTTTTGCAAGACTTGCACCCCTTGCCAAGCGAGCGGCAAGACCGGGACTAAAGTGAAGGTCCCTCTAGAACCTCTCCCAGTGGTCGATACCCCTTTTGAGCGGGTAGGGATGGACATTGTCGGGCCATTGGACCCGCCGACTTCTGCGGGACATAGGTTCATTTTGGTGCTGGTAGACCACGCCACCCGGTACCCGGAGGCAATCCCTCTGAGGACCATCACTGCACCGGTGGTGGCGCGGGCCCTGATGGGGATTTTTACCCGAGTGGGATTCCCCAAGGTCGTGATGTCAGATAGGGGCACAAATTTCATGTCGGCCTACATGCAGGCCATGTGGAAGGAGTGTGGAGTGACCTACCGGTTCTCCACTCCTTACCACCCCCAGACGAACGGGCTCGTGGAGCGCTTTAATAAAACCTTGAAGGGGTTGATCAGGAGCCTACCCGAGGACTTGAGAAGGAAGTGGGACGTCCTCTTACCCTGTCTGCTCTTCTCCTACCGAGAGGTGCCGCAGAAGGGGTCGGTTTCAGCCCCTTTGAGCTGCTCTATGGCCACCCCGTTCGGGGCCCCTCAGTCTTGTCAAGGAGAGGTGGGAGAAGTCTTCCTCGAAGCTTCCCCGTGATGTGGTCAGCTATATGCTGGCATTCCGCAGCCAAGTGGCCAAGCTGTGGAAGGAGGCCTCTGACAATCTAGAGGCAAGTCAAGCCGTCATGAAGAAATGGTATGACCGGAACGCGCGGACGGTAGAGTTAGACGCTGGACAGAAGGTGTGGGTCATGGAGCCAGGAGAGCTTAGCGCCCTCCAGGACCGGTGGACTGGGCCGTTTGAGATCTTGGAAAGGAGAGGCCAGACCACATATGTCGTCGATGTGAAGACCCCACGTCAACCCCAACGGGTGTTCCACGTCAACCGCCTGAAGCCCCACCAGGAGCGTTCAGAACTCACTCTCCTAATGATAACAGATGGAAGTGAGGAGGAGGAGAGTGAGCCTCTTCCAGACCTTCTGGCGGCCCATGAGAAGGATGGTTCGGTAGAGGGAGTGGTCCTCGCCCCATCCTTGACCCCAGAGCAACAGAGGGACTGCCGCCAGGTCTTGGGACAGTACGCCTCATTGTTCTCCCTCACGCCTGGGATCACGCACCTGTGTACCCATGATGTGGACACAGGGGACAGTCCGCCAGTAAAAACCAAGTCTTACCGGCTGTCCGATAAAGTCAAGGCTAGTATCCAGGGTAAGGTCACCAAGATGCTAGAGCTGGGGGTGATTGAGCCTTCCAGTAGCCCTTGGGCTAGTCCGGTGGTGTTGGTGCCGAAAGCGGCCCCACCGGGCACCACACCAGAACTTCTGTTCTGTGTGGATTACCGTGGACTCAACTCAGTCACAAAGACCGACGCTCACCCGATCCCTCGGGCGGATGAGCTCATTGACCGGCTGGGAGCAGCCCGGTATTTGAGTACCATTGATTTGACGTCAGGCTATTGGCAGATCGCCATGGCGGAAGGAGCAAGGGAGAAGACTGCGTTCTCCACCCCGAGGGCCACTTTCAATTTCGGGTGATGCCCTTCGGGTTGAAAAATGCTCCAGCCACTTTCCAGCGGTTGGTGAACCAGGTGCTGTCTGGCCTAGAGGCCTTCTCTGCTGCCTACCTGGATGACATAGCTGTCTTCAGTAGCAGCTGGGAGGACCATCTGGAGCAACTCCAGGAGGTGCTACAGGCTTTGCAACGGGCTGGTTTAACCATCAAGGCCAGCAAGTGCCAGATTGGACAGGGATCTGTCGTGTACCTGGGACATCTGGTGGGCGGAGGTAAGGTGCAACCCCTCCAAGCCAAGATTGAAACCATCTTGGCCTGGGAGCCCCCCAAGACCCAAACAGAGGTCCGAGCTTTTCTCGGCCTCACGGGGTATTACCGCCGGTTCGTCAAGGGATATGGAACCATCGTGGGCCCATTGACGGAATTGACTTCAAAGAAGCAGCCACGCAGAATCATCTGGACGGCTGCCTGCCAGGAAGCCTTTGAGACCCTCAAACGTGCAATGTGCATCGCACCGGTGCTCAGGACTCCAGACTTTGGACGGGAATTTATCGTACAGACAGACGCTTCTGAGCATGGCATAGGAGCTGTGCTCTCGCAGCTGAATGACGATGGCCAAGACCAGCCAGTGGCCTTCATTTCCCGAAGACTACTCCCCGGGAACAGCGGTGGAGTACCATCGAACGAGAAGCCTTTGCCGTGGTTTGGGCTGTAAAGAAGTTGAGGCCATACATTTTTGGTTGTCACTTCCTGATCCAGACCGACCACAGACCCCTTCGCTGGCTCATGCAGATGAGAGGCGAAAACCCCAAATTGTTGAGGTGGTCCATTTCCCTCCAGGGGATGGACTTTCGGGTGGAACATCGACCCGGTGTAGACCACGCCAACGCTGACGGTCTCTCCCGGTTTTCCGCCTTAGCGACGAGAACTCCCTAGAGGTTGGGAAGCTCTCCCCTCTTTCGGCTGGGGGGGACGCGTGTTAGACCTGTCAGCCCTAGGGTGGTCTTTCCCTGTTTTTTTTCCCTTTTGCGCCTCATTTTTGCCACCATATTTTTACTGGACCTAGGTCTCTGGGCACCTTGCCACTGCTAACCAGTGCTGAGGTGCAGGTGCTCTCTCACTCAAGATGGCTGCCACAGGCCCCTGCTACCACAGAGGGGCCTTACACGCATACACACTAGTAGCCAGGGACAGGCTGGGACATAGGGATACAGTATCCATTCCATCCCCGCCTCTGTGCCACATAGCCAGGCATGTAGAAGGTTCCAGAACCTTCCGTGCTGTGGGAGGAGTTATGTTTTGCCGCCTTTGGGAGAGTCACCTGACCTAGGAGTATAAAAGGCTTGGAGGGAAAACTTTCTAGTCAGTTGATGAGGCACCACTGAACCTGGGAGAACCTCCGCCGGAGTATAGGCTTTAGGGCCTAGGGGGGAGACCTACACTACTGCTGCTGACAGGGCTGAGGCCCTGCTGTAGTAAGATAGCTGAGGAACACCCACCACCCACTGACCTTGCCCAGTGTGAGGGGACCCAGGGAACCACCTTCAGCGTGCGGGGAGGAACATCAAGCACTCCCTGACCACCAACTCATCCCCCCCCTTCATGACAAGAAACTTCTGACAAGAAACTTTGACAAGAAACGTATAATAAGGAACTTCTGACAAGAAACTCCTAACCAGAAGCGCCTAAGAAGCAACCAAGCTGGAGCAGTCGCAAGACACCTTAATTTGAGGAGGCCTGACCGTCCAGCCAGGCCTGAAGCCTAAACTGCCCAACTGGGGATCACCAGGTAAAGCGCCGTACCCTGAAGCGCTAGACCTTCACCCCTAACTATTCCTGCCTGCTGCTGGGCTGCCCCCAAGTACTTTTCCAGTCAGCCCTGCCCACAGGCTGCTGGTGCGCCCTGCTTTCTGTCACCCCTCAGGTCACTGACCTTGTGTGGAGATCACCGCCGCGGCCGCCGCCGCCTGAGGAGAAGTGCCGTGTGGTGAGGTGCGCCATCGCGCCCTCACCGAAGGGAGCGCTGAGGTGAGGGAAGCCCCTCAAGTATATGTGGTGAGGTGCGCCGTCCGCGCCTCACCGAAGCCTCTATAAACTGCCCCCAAATTGTTGTCACCGGGCCCTGGGCCCCATCGCCGCCGTCGCGGCCGAAGAAATCACCCCCGCCGCCGTCGCGGCCGAAGAAATCGCCATCGCCGCCGTCGCGGCCGGAGAAATCACCCCCGCCGCTGTTGCGGCCAAAGAAATCGCCATCGCGGCCTAGCGCGACCAGCGAGGCCTCCAGGCCCCGCCGATGCCGTCTCCAAGCAGCCGGGGACACCGGCCGCGCGCCCCCAGGAAGGCCGCGCAACGATTGGGCGCCGGCCCCTGTCATGCCCCCAGCGCCGACGGGGGCCCAGGAAGAGCCCCGGCCGTGCAGAGGGAGACGGGGAGCTGGCCGGAGAGGACTGCCGGCTCCCGCTCCCTTCCCCAAAGACCCTGAGCCCGCGCACAGTCATTACCTGATCCCGGGGGCCGGAGGAAGGTGATCCCGGCCCCCGCAACGTGCCGCAGCTTCATTCCCTGATCCCGGGGGCCGGAGGAAGGTGATACCGGCCCCCGCAACGTCCCGACAGTCCGGCCTGAAGGCCGAGGTACCCCGACCGGGCCCCGCCCTCCAGAACACGGGCCGGGCCTGGGGGAGTGCCAGTCGCTCAAGAAGTGCGACCAACGAACCAGCAACAGGTGAGCCCAGGAGGCCCCTAGGGCCCACAAACGCCACTGGGGGCCGGGGGCCACCATTAACCCCATAATTAATTGTGTAAACTTTCCCCATGAGGCGAGGCCCCGGAGAGGAGTGGGCCTAGCCTGGAGTTAACCCCTAAGGGTCATAGAAGCCCCAGGATACTGGACATGTTGAGGGTTCCCTACAGTATTTAATAATTTATTGCAGATGCCTATTGTAATTACTGCCTAGGCCATGCTTTTAACTGCTAAGTCTTTACCACAGGGGGAAAGTGTTTAATTGAAGTGAGCTGAAGTGTACACCGCCAAGAGTTGAAGTGTTTTAGGTTACAGGTGTACTGGAATTGCGACGCCCATTGTACTGAATGTGGGCGCGCCTAGATTAATGTAGGCCTATTTAAATGTAAAGTGAAAAGCCTTCTTTTAAGTAATTGAATATGCTAAAGTGAACTGCATGTTTAGGCCCCTGTTTTATTAACGTACCTTGAGATCATTATTAAGTGCTACGTTTAGGAGATAATTCCTGCGGCCTCTTAGTGGCCTACAATGTTGATGAGCTAGGATGCTTTATTTAAAATGTGCACCAGTTGAGTAATGCAATGAATTTGAATGTAGATCTGAATTAATCTGCCTCATCTGATGGCAACTTAATTTATATATAAAAGATCTTGATTTTAAATACACAAGCCTGGTGTGGTGTCATGTTATTGCGTTCGCATTTCTGAGTCAAAGTAAGAGTGTGCTGCACAACTGTCTTACACATTGCCTTCGCGTGCCTTCCCCGCTTCGCGCCATGCTACCGTGTCGGACTCGGTAACCCCGGTTCCAACACAAACATTTATGGCAAAGGCTGAATTATTCATTTAAAAACAACTCCGGGAGAGGATCTGTATTTCTAAGAATGCTTGGTACGCCGTTTAAGGAAGGGTTGGACATTGTTTTCCTAACTATAATTTTATAGATATTTGTAACTTTATCACTGAATACTGACAGTTGACTTGTGGAATGGTTGGCCTGAGATGGTTATTGAGACAAGCTAGTGATAAAGGCAATAGGCCTAACTGGTTAATTGGAAAACGTTATATCAGAGGCCATAAGTCTAATCTTTTTATTAAAATTTATGAAATACACAGTAGGTTTGTTTTATTTATTATGAAAGTCAGCTGTTAAAGCTAATATGCCTTTAAGGTTGGATTCTTACTACACTGTGTTATGGCCTGTAGACAGGTGCTGCATTTAGTATGCCTGAGGAAGTTAACATGACAAGCCAATGAAAAAGCTGGTGGGTAGGTCTGATTGGGTTTTTGGGAAAACTTATGTCAGATGCCAGAGGTACAAATTTCTATTATGAAAACTTATGACAAAAGCAGTAAGCCTGACCAATTTATTGTGAAAAGCATTTGTTTAAGCCAATAGGAGTTTAAATGTAGATTGTAATTACATTGTGTTGAAGGCTTCAGATAAATATTTTTCTACATGGAACCATGCAGATTACCCTAGTAGGTCAGGCCTTTGGTGTTGATTGCCACTCGTGACAAACCCTGGGAGTAGATTTGTGCTTTGAGAATCCTTGTTATGCCATTTCAGGAGGGGTTGTATATTAGTTTGCCAGCTGTAATTCTATACATAATTTTTGACTATATACCAGTGGGTGCTTTGCGGCATGGTTTGTGCTTAATACAATATAATTTTTTTTTATTGTGATAGGCCAATGATAATGGCTTTAGGCCTGATAGGTAGGGGTGGGCGCCGAATTCCGCTCTGCCGGCAGAGTTCGCACACTTCGTGCTCCAGTTAGAGCACGGAGTTCCGAAAAACTCCATGAAGCGGAGCAGAGTGGAGTTTTTGCTTTTGCACGGTTTGCCAACGTTAAGTTGGTGATCATGAGCAAGAAAAATCATATGCTAGACCACCTCCCGGCGAGATTTCTCAAAGCGGGCGTTAGCGACAGGTCGCTGCTGCTTCACTGAGAAACCTGCCGCTCGCATTGAGGAAGATGCCGCTCAAGTAGAACATCTACACGAGTGGCAGAAAGAAGCAGCACCCTTTTTCACTGTGTTGTGCCGTTCGCACTGATTTTACAGCGTGGGACAAACTCCTGGCGTTAAAAATCAGCGCAAGTAGCATGACTTACTGCACTCCGCCGCATGCGGAGCTCCGCTGAGGTTTTTTGCCACTTCGCGGAGTTCCGCATAGCAGAACTCCGCCCAGGCCTATTTCATTGGGTGAAGTTATTTCAGATGCCATAGGATGGATCTGTAAACTATGAAAATGTCTAACAAAAACAATAGATGTAGCTTATTTATTATTAAAAATGTATGCTAAAGTATATAGGCCTTTAAGGGTGGATGTGTTAAAGCCTATGGATAGGTATTGCATTACATGGATTCTCATAGATTACTATAAAAGGAAAAGGGTCTGGTGTTGTTTACCTCTCTGAGAAAACCCTGGGGGTAGAAGATTTGCACTAAGAAAATCCTTGTTAGGCCCTCTTAGGAGGGATTGTTATGCCATCTTTAATTTTGAACACATTTCCAATTTTATGTCTCTATTCTTCATGTTTACCTTGTAGGAAAGTGTATTCTAAATATAGTAGGCTTGAATTGGTTATGGCCAGGAACCAATGATAAGGATGTTGGCATGATTGGTTCATTGGGAAAAGTGATGTCAGATGCCATAGATGCCAGTGGAGAGGTGTGGTGCATCGGCCAGGGCAGCTGACTTCGGAGCACAGGGTTCACGGTTCGATCCCCGGCTCCGGCGGCAGCTCAGCTCAGCACCGTGTGACTCTGGGCAATAGCTCACTTAATTTCCACGACGGCCCCCAGCGCCTTGAGACCCGTAAGGGTGAGTAGCTGCGCTATATAAAAACGGACTTACATAGGTCTGATCTGTTTACTATGAAAAATTATGACAAAGACAGTAGCCTTGACTTATGTACTGTGAATATCATGACTTAAAGGCAACAGGCATTTAAGGGCAGGATGATATTACATGATATTAATGCCTGTAGACGAGCATGTTGTTACATGCAATTTCACAGATTACTGTAGCAAGCAAGGATTTTGGTGTTGGTAATTTCCTTTGACAAATACCGTCGGTAGAAGATTTGCACTGTGATAATCTTTGCTAGACACTCTTAGGAGGGTGTGGCAGGTATAGTTGTCTGTCCAGCCCCTGTAATGGAGAAAATATTGTGGTAACTCTACATACATAAACATGCATAGTGGGTATCTGCCGCACCCCTCTTCTGTTTGTTTGAGTGTCTGTCATATTCTGCTTCTCCCGACAACAGCATAAGGTTTATTGCAATGGGTTAGCCCATTTTTGTCCTATTGCACCGCAAGTAATAGCATGTTATGTGATCGCATATGCACATTCGCCTGAAAATGAGTTTGCTTCAGAGTCAGAGTTGGTGGCAAGCCTACCTTAGTTTTCTATTTTCCCTTTTAAAAAATCAGCTTGCATTGCTTTCCTTCGTCTCCTTTTTTTTTTAAGAGCGTTCTGAGGTCCCCCAGATAGGCCTACAGGGCTGCCTGTTTGCCTGTTGGAAAGATTTTGTCCATAGTGTATCTTTATTTCAGTGTCTCAAGATGGACACCATGTAGAGACACATTAAGTTGACACACTATACATTTAAGCATTTAAAGTTGACTGCACAGTGTGATGTTTACTGAGTGGCTGTCTTGGAATGGTATTGTATATAGTGTATGATTGTTTGGATTTCACCAAGATGGCCAAACGTTACTTCTAAAGGTGGCAGTATGTTGAACTTTAAAACAGCAATACACTATGTACATTATCATTGCAAGGTGGAAATGGTTTCTAAGTTTATTTTATTATTGAATTTCAAGTGTTTGTCTGCCACATTTAGGAGGCAGCATGCTTTCATATTTCTACTTTTATTCTTTTAATTTATCTTATGTATGCTTGTTGAGCATCTTTCCCTTTTTTATTGCAGACGGGTAAGTGGGTGAATGCAAGAATGAGTACAAGGATAAGTGGCAGAGTACGATACTCAGTATCACACTTAAGTATCAATACTAAGATATTATATTATTTTTTACATATTTTATGTTTATTCTGTTGATTATTTTATTTTTCTTCCGCTTCTTATTTCCAATCCAAGATGGCTGAACTCTTCCCTGATTGCATCACATCATGTTTGGGGCTATAAAAGAGGAGTCCATTTTGATGCCATTCATGTCACAATTGTTTCTGTACTCCATCACTGGACTCCGTGAACTCTCCGCCTTCTCCAGTTGATCTCCTGGCCTTTGCCTTGCTGCTTGGCCTGGTCAGCTGGATTTTTTTTTCTACTCCAGTTTTTTCCCTTCCTGCTGTAATCATTTTCTTGAGCATTGCTAGACTCTTGGTTACAATCTGGCGCCTGGTTACAGCCTCTGGAGATAAAAGGCCATATCTGCAAACCAAAAAGACTTCTTTTTGCAGGATTGCACTCAGTTCACTTTAGTAGGCTACTATGAATTCAAACAGCTACACAGCAGTCGTGTGTACCAATGAACCAAATAGTTGTGAAGAAATGCTTTGTTGGTAGCAGGCTGCTGCAGGCATAGAACATCACTGAATAAGGAAAACGAGTGCGAGCTCCCTGAGTTCTTCAGAATGTTTACTTTACAAAGAGGGAGAGCATTTTAGGTTTTAAATTGTAGTTCTATTTACCAGGCAAACAGATGAAGCTGCAAGTATTCCTCTTCACTCATTATCACATATTTGTATTTGTGCTTAGTCTCAGGTATCTGGGTAGATGGCTTTTGTGGTTTCATGTCCTGTCGTTTCGATGATTCCAGTTGGTTCTTTTGAAACTTCACTCTGTTTTGCTTGAGAACAGATGATTTTTATAACCATATACATATATATATTGTGGTCCTCACCTCTGTTGCGAATAACATGTGGAGGGACCTTTGACTGGATCTTCATTACGTCATTTGATGGACTTTATGCAGGATTTGATTAATCATGGCAGTGTGTTTGAGGTTGATTTGTGACTGAACATTAGGACAGTGAAGTGCCATGAACATTACAAAGGAGTGCACAGACTGAGGCTCTTCATCATTTTTCATTTTGGCTGCGGGGTCAACAACCGTTTGTAGTGAGAGGATTCTACTTTGGTACAGGCAAGCAGAGTTTGTGGAATCTTAGACATAAGCTGTTGCTAAAACAACAGCTCAGCAGATGACACACCCGTTGTTCTGTGGGTTGTGTCTTGGTAATCTCTCAGTGTTGACCAAAGACATCGGTTATATTAAAAAATGGTATTTTCCCTAATTATCCTCATTATTGTGGTGCATTTTTGACTCGTAGATGTTTCTAAGTTTGTTTAAATGTCTTATGTAGGGTTGGTCAAAGTGGAATATTTTTTCCATTTGCAATCAATGTAAATTTCATAAAATTAAACATATTACATAACCATATGATTGTGCAGCTATCTCTCAGACATTTGTGTACAAGGTTTGCCCTCACGTACAAAAGTCATATGATATAGCGGCGTCTCTATGATGCTATCCTCACCTACCTCCTCCATTGCCTTCACACCATCCAGAACTCCGCTATCAGACTAGCCCTGGACCTCCCTTGTGCACCCTCATCATGCCTCACCTCAGAGATCTCCACCGGCTGCCGATACACAAACGCTGTCATTTCAGACCCCTCAGGACAACATTGGACAAGCTTACCTCAACTGCTGCCTCCACTTCACCCAGCCCACCAGAGACCTACTTGCTGCCTCTCTCTCTCTCTCACACACACCCTGTATCTGCAGAAGTAGAACAGGCAGGTTAGCCTCATACCTCACACCCAAAATATTGAACAACCTCCCTCTACACCTAAGGGCCTCCTCCTCGCTTCTGGAATTCCGTAAGAAGCTGGAGACCTGCCTCTTCAACTAAGACCCTGCAGACAACCTTCACACCTCCATCAGCACCTGGATACCCTTCGGGTAATTAGCTGTGCTTTACACATCCCTGTAACATAACATAACATAACTTAATTTATTTTTACGTTTTGAAATTCCCACATGAATGCTGTAGTGCAGCAAATACTGCTGCTGCTCATTTCCATTTTCATATTTCCAGCAAAATATATTTGCCCCTGTGAGCAAAAGTTATGCAAAACTAGTAAGCTTAAATAAAAGTAAATATAAAGTAAAATGGGGAAAAAGTAAGTGTGATTACACTTGTGAAAAAATTTGCCCAGACCTGATAGTATTGGCTGCTGCGGGACCAGGTTTATTCAAGCCACCAACTTTAGATGCCAATCAAACGGAAGCCCTAGATCTTTGATCTTAGAGGAAAATATAGGTTTATCATTGTGTGTGTGAGTTTCAAGCATCCTCTAGAGCACTCCATTTTATCAGCAGTGGAATCTATCCAAGACTTACTGGTTGAGAAGTGCCTGTTGAGTGAGTCCATGTCTGTAGTTAAGCACCTCCCTTTGTTTGAATTCAATGTGCTTCAATGAAAAAAGGTGGATAAACCTATCTCCGCTCTCTGGTTGTTTAGTGGCCTGATGGCAGTGTCAGGAAGACTAGAGGGAACACTGAGCCTTGAATATCCCTCCCTATTATTTCTTAGGAGAATTGAATTTGGGCACTGAGAGGTGTGTATGTCTGTAAGGCAAGAAGCAAAACAACTATCTTTGTGTTGTTTAAGTCATCCTGACAGGTTTTCAAATTCTATCCAATAGGATTTGATGGCCTTCCGTATCAAAAAGAGCCAACTGCCCCAAAAGAACTAGGAAAGCTGTACCACCATCATTGGTGTCAATATTAATCTCTATTTCACATTGTTCATTGTCTGAATTTTTCATTTAGAATAAAAAAGGAAAGAAAAGAAAAACTTTGATCTGTCCTTCAAACATCCAAATGTAGAGACAGATTAGTCATTATCACATCTTAAGACTTATAATGATCAGAACTAGTCCTAAAATATACACTGGCTAAAAGAAAATATTTCCAGGCCTCAAACCAACAGATTATCATACCTATCTCTCAATTCTATGGAATTTTGCAGCAGCAATACAGGCAAATTGTGATTCTCCTTTTAATAACAATTAAAGTACTGACACCTTTCCAATATCCGAAATGTGTTTTTAATTGGCCTTAAATTTTGGTACTATTCAGCATACAATGGTGGTCGAACATTTTTTTTCGTCTTCTCCAGCAGCAGTGCAAAGGAACACATTTAATACAGTAGCATATCCATCTTTTTGTTTGGGCCTTTCTGTAGTTGCCAAAGAGGCGAATAGGCTTCAAGACCGACTGAGGGAGGTCATTTTCAGATTCTAAAGCACAAATACACAGAGGTTGCACAACACAGCATGAAAGAGAAGGATGGGTAACAAAGGAGGCCAGTTGTCAAAGGTCAGTAACCTTTTCTAACAGAATTTGATCCCTATTAAGATTCCACAAGTTGAGATCTTGAATTTTTCAATATGGTGTCCCAGTGTCAGCTGGTTACTGCTAAATGAAAGGGTGTAGAACTGGTGTTGCAAAACAGCAGAGTGACAACATAAAGTTCATTATTGGCACTTGCCCAGCCTTGGCTTTTGGTACTATTTTCCTGTATCCAGGGCTCAGAACTTCAGAACATGCTTCAAGCTCTGTCCCACCTACCACGAGTCATGCAAGTTTAAATCTATCTTCTTATTTTCATGTTCAGGGATCAGAAACTGTTGCAGGTGCAAGATGGTGAAGTGAAAGATCACCACCTGTGACCGTTCTATTTGGTGATGGGGGGCAAGGCCTGACAGCCAGACCTTGATAGCAACTGGAAGGCTGACTGCTCTAGGGAGAGAAAATGGACAGCAAAGAAGACCATTTATGCTCTGAAAGGTCATTGGAGGAGGAAATATTGAGTTTTAAATAACATTCTAGAAAAATATTGGGTCTATTGATTACTGCAAAATTGTGAAGGTAAGCATATATACGGAAATATAGATTTACTATTCTTAACTCCACACTGACATAGATTCTACCATAATATCTTGAATGTAAGTATATATATGTTAGAAATGGGATCTCTAGTTGGCAAGGGCTTGCACCTTTGTCCAAGTAGGGACCCTTCTTCCTAGTCAGGGTAAGGGAGTTACACTCCTAAAATAACCCCTGCTCACCCCCTCGGTAGCTTGGCACGAGCAGTCAGGCTTATTCTAGAGGCAGTGTGTAAAGCATTTGCACGTAACCAACAGTAATACAGTGTAAGCACTACAAACGGACACCACACCAGTTTAGAAAAATAACCAATATTTTTATATACTCAAGACAAGACCAATTACGACAAAAATCCACAATACTATACTTTAAAAATGAATGCTTGATAAGGTAACTTCTTCTTTGCAGGAATAACACAAAAGCAAAGTTCGATGCGAGTCGGTAGCCCCGTCCGGGTCTACCGCGATGCTGAATTACACAGAGTCCAACAGTTCCAGCCGACCGCGTCGCTACGGGCCAGCAGAGCCGTGATCAGACTCGGTCACAGTACCTTTCTCGTTGTGGCTGGTACGGAGTGTACGAGCCGGTCGGCGTTCGTCGCGGTTGCGGTGCAAGACGGAGCGATGCAAGGTGCGGTGTCCCTCGATGCGGTGCAGGCAGCGGCTCGATGAGCGTCGTGCAGACGGAGTCGGTGAGTCCAAGGCGTGCGATGCAGGGTGAGACGATGTACGATGCGATGCGGTGCTGACAGGTTGCGATGCAGGCGACCAAGCCGGAGTGCGGGAGCTGGTGTCGGACAGCGGTGCGAGTTGGAGCGGTGCGTCGCAAACGTGCGAGCGGTGCCCCAAATGCGATGCGGTCACGACTGTTGAGCCAGTTGCAGCGTCCGCGTCGGTCGGGTCCGGCTGGTTCAGTGAAGCGATGCAATGCGAACTGCGGTGCCCACAGGTCACGGTGCAAGCAGCGGCTCGGTGTTGGCGGCGTCGGACGTCGCCCACGGTGAGACCAGGGTTGCTATGCGAAGCGGAGCGATGCGGTCTGCGGTGCAAACAGGTCACTGGTTAGGGATGGATTCGGTTGACGGAGTCGGTTGCAGTTCCCTTCCTCTGTGGCAACTGAAACAGCGTTCCAGAAGCGGTACCCAGAGGCTTGTGAAGTCTTTGTAGTCCCTGAGACTTCTTAACAGGATGCCAGCTCGGTTTCAGGCCCTTGGAGATACTCAGCACAAGTTTGTAGAAAGTTCAGTCCTTTCACTGCCCAAGGCAGAAGCAGCAGCTGCAGGCCATCCCAACCCAACAAAGCAACAACACAGCAAAGGGGCAGTACTCCTCCTGGCAGCTCTTCCAGCTCTTCGTCTTGGCAGGTTCCTTGATTCCATCGAGATCTAAATTCATGGGGTCAGGGCCCCAATATTTATATCCCAAATTCCTTTGTTCTCTGAAGGCAGAGAGGCCTTTGCCTAGTCCAAACCAGTTCTGGAGCACTTTGTTGACAAGTCTCCGTCCCTTCTTTCAGAGAGTAGGCCAGGGACATCAGACGCACCACAGGAGGTGGAGCCAGCATTGTGGAGGGAAGGCACTGTCCTATTCAGGGCCCAGGTGCAACCCCTCCCACCCATCTACATGTAGATCTTGCTATTCAGCCCTGTGCTGACTCACCCTGTCTCCTGGCATCCCCCAGCCCCTGTCACTCACATTCCAGACAAGGAATACACAACCTCGCAGAGGCAGGCTTGGATGGTTAGACAAGAAAATACCCACTTTCTAAAAGTGGTATTTTCAAACACAGAATGTTAAAACCAACTTCACTAAAAGATGCATTTTATCATTCTGAGTCCAGGCATACTAAACTCGAATTTCTACCATGTTCCCGGAGTCAGTTAGGATTATAAGCTGTAATAATCAAAACTGCCCGTTCTGGCCTATGGGGAACAGGTAGCCTTGCAAT
Source organism: Calotriton arnoldi (assembly GCA_963921515.1). Classification (NCBI taxonomy): domain Eukaryota; kingdom Metazoa; phylum Chordata; class Amphibia; order Caudata; family Salamandridae; genus Calotriton; species Calotriton arnoldi. Next base: position 73,292 of record CAWUFW010003788.1, read on the forward strand.
AGTGAAAAACGAACTAGGCTATAATTCACTATCAGGACATGCCACACACACCAGGGCATGTCCTACCTTTCGCATACAACGCACCCTGCCCACAGGGGTACCTTGGGCCTACCTTAGGGGTGACTAACATGTAGAAAAGGGAAGGTTTAGGGACTTGCAAGTGTGCGCACTTGCCAAGTCGACATGGCAGCCCCAGGCTGCGCACAGGCTCTGCAATGGCAGGCCCGAGTTACTCTTTACGGGCTGTTTGCGTGGGTGGCACAATCCAGTGCTGCAGCCCACCAACAGCATTTGGTCTATAGGCCCTGGCACTCGCAGTGCACTTTACAAGGGACTGACACATAAACCAAATAGGCCAATCATGGAAACGCCAATCTGTAACACATTTTATACAGGAGCACTTGCACTTTCCCACTGGACAGCAGTGAGGAAAGTGCGCAGAATCATTACACCAGCAAAAACAGAGTCAAAACCGGGAGGTCAGAAATCAAAAAGTCAGGGGAAAAACGCCAAAAGATGCCAAGTCTAACACATGTCCCCTCCAGCTGAAAGTAGGGAGAACTACCCAACCCCATTGGAGTTCTCTTCACTAAGGCGGAAGAACCTGGACAGACCATCTGCATTGGCGTGTTCTGTACCAGGACGGTGTTCCACCGTAAAGTCCATTCCCTGTAGGGAGATGGACCACCTTAGCAGTTTTGGATTCTCACCCCTCATTTGCATCAACCATCTGAGGGGCCTGTGGTCTGTCTGAACCCGGAAGTGAGTCCCAAACAGGTATGGTCTCAACTTCTTCAGCGCCCAGACCACAGCAAAAGCTTCCCTTTCTATGGCACTCCACCTCTGTTCCCTGGGGAGTAGTCTCCTGCTAAGGAAGACTACAGACTGATCCAGGCCCTCTTCGTTCAGTTGTGAGAGCACCGCTCCCACACCATGCTCTGAAGCGTCAGTCTGCACTACGAATTCCTTGGAGAAGTCAGGTGCCTTGAGCACGGGCGCCGTGCACATGGCTGCCTTCAGGGCATCAAAAGCTTTCTGGCAGGACTCAGTCCAGATCACTTTCCTGGGCTGCTTCTTAGAAGTCAGCTCTGTTAAGGGGGCAACGATGGTGCCATAGCCCTTAACAAATCTCCTATAGTAGCCGGTGAGACCTAAGAAGGCTCTCACCTCTGTCTGGGTCTTGGGGGGCTCCCAAGCCAGAATGGTGTCAATCTTGGGTTGTAGGGGTGCCACCTGGCCGCTTCCTACCTGGTGTCCCAAGTACCCCACAGAACCCTGCCCGATCTGGCACGTACTGGCCTTGATCGTGAGGCCTGCACCTTGCAGAGCCCTCAACACTTTCTCAAGGTGCTGTAAATGTTCTTCCCAGCTGGAACTGAACACAGCAATGTCATCCAGGTAGGCGGCACTGAAATCCTCCAGCCCAGCCAACACCTGATTGACCAACCTCTGAAAGGTGGCAGGGGCATTCTTCAACCCAAAGGGCATCACCCGAAATTGGTAATGACCTTCTGGGGTTGAGAATGCTGATCTCTCCTTGGCCCCATCGGTTAAGGCAATCTGCCAGTACCCAGACGTCAAATCAAACGTGCTGAGGAACCGGGCAGCTCCCAACCGATCAATGAGCTCATCAGCTCTGGGGATGGGGTGCGCGTCAGTCCTGGTGACGGCATTGAGCCCACGGTAGTCCACACAAAACCGGAGTTCTGGAGTGGCACCGGGCGCAGCAACCTTTGGGACCAAGACCACTGGGCTGGCCCAAGGACTGTGGGAGGGCTCAATCACCCCTAACGCCAACATCTTAGAGACCTCCTCCTTGATGCTGGCTCTGACCCGGTCAGTCAACCTGTAAATCTTGTGCTTCACAGGAGGGCTGTCACCAGTGTCCACGTCATGGGTACACCAGTGAGTAACACCGGGGTCAGAGAGAACAGTGGGGCGAACTGTCCCAACAACTGGTGACAGTCCCCCTGCTGCTCCTGAGTCAGAGTAGGGGAGAGGATCACACCTTCTACTGACCCATCATGCTACTTGGTAGACAGGAGGTCAGGGAGAGGCTCACTCTCCTCTTCCACCCCATCATCTGTCGCCAAGAGCATACTCACTTCGGACCTCTCGAAGTGGGGCTTGAGGCTGTTCACGTGAAGGACCCTCAAAGGGTTCCTTGGAGCTTGCAAATCCACCAGGTAGGTGACGTCACTTTTGCGCTCCACCACCTCATATGGCCCAGTCCACTTGTCCTGCAAGGCACAAGGTGCCACTGGGGCCATGACCCACACTTTTTGCCCAGGTTGAAATTCGACCAGAGTGGCATTCTGGTCATACCATCTCTTCATTTCTTCCTGGCTTGCTTCTAGGTTCGCCTGAGCGAGTTTCCTGAAGCGGGCAGTTTGGTTTCTAAAGGCCAGCATGTAGCTAAACACATCCTGGGGAGTTTTCCTGGGAGCTGCCTCCCAGCCTTCCTTTACCAAACTCAGGGGTCCTCTGACAGGGTGGCCATACAGGAGCTCAAAGGGGCTGTACCCAAGAGACTTCTGAGGCACCTCCCTGTATGCGAAGAGTAGGCATGGCAAGAGGACGTCCCACTTACGCCTCATGGGTTCTGTTAGACCCTTGATCATGCCTTTCAAGGTCTGGTTGAATCTCTCCACCAGACCGTTTCCTTGTGGGTGGTAAGGAGTGGTGAATTTGTAGGTTACACCGCACTCCTTCCACAGGGATGTCATATACTTGGATATGAAATTGGTCCCCCTATCAGAAACCACCTCTCTGGGGAATCCCACACGGGAAAAGATCCCCATTAACGCCCGGCCCACCACTGGTGCCGTCGTTGTCCTGAGAGGGATTGCCTCCGGGTACCGGGTGGCATGGTCCACCAAGACCAGGATGTACCTGTTGCCCATGGCTGTCTTGGGATCCAGTGGCCCCACTATATCCATCCCTACCCTTTCAAAGGGTGTTCCAACAACAGGAAAAGGTTGGAGAGGAGCTTTGACCTTCCTCCCACTCTTACCACTTGCCTGGCAAGTTTGGCAAGACCTACAGTGTGCATCTGACTGCCTTCGCATTTGGGGCCAAAGAAGTGGGTGACAAGCCTGTCAAAGGTCTTGTCCTGCCCCAAATGTCCTGCCAAAGGCACGTCATGAGCCAGACCCAGTAGGAAGGTCCTGAAGCGCTGGGGTACCACCAGCACACGGGCTGACCCAGGCTCAGCAACCTTAGGCTCACTGTATAGGAGACCACTCTCCCAGTAGATCAGATGTGACCCGGACTGATTACCAGCTGCCTGGTCTGCAGCCTGCCGCCGCAGAGCCTCCAGAGTAGGGCACTCGTTCTGCTCCCTGCAGAACTCCTCCATGGTGGGACCCCCTTCTTGCTGCCAATGGGTCAGCTCAGAGATGTCTCCCAGTTCGGCTACCTGCTCCCCTGTAGGCACCGGGGCGTCCCCTCGAGGTCCGCCTCCTCCCGGTCCGTGGGAACTTCGGGGCCGGTTTCCCACCCCCTGCCCTTTCTCTTGGCAGGGACTTGGGCCACTGTTCCAGGCTCCAAGTCCTCTTGATCACCCTTTCTGGCTGCCATTGACCGAGTAGACACGCATGCCCACTCTGGCAACCCAAGCATCTCCAAGTGAGACCTGAGCTCAACCTCCTTCCATAAGGACTGCTCCAGGTCGTTACCTAGCAGACAATCTACAGGCATGGTAGGGCTCACAACCACCCTCAAGGGACCTGAGACCCCCCATTCAAAGGGAACCTGCGCCACCATACACTGGCGCTCAGAGTTGTCTACAGCAACAACTTGGTGGAATGCCCCTGGGACTACCTGCTTCTCAGAGACCAGGTGACACCGGACTGAGGTCACACTGGCTCCAGTATCTCTGAGAGCCTCTACCCTGTTCCCATTAATGGTCACCCAGGTGCTATATTTCTTTGTGTTGGGGGCACCTGGTTTCCTGGGACCATCTCACTGTCCACTAGTGAGACAAGGGTCATTTCTGCGGGATCCCCACCCTCCTGTGGGCACCCCTCCTCCCCAAGCGCTACACTAGCCAACACTTTGGACTGTCCACCGGTGGGTGGCTGTGTCCCCTTTGGGCACTTGGGGTCCCCCTTAAAGTGACCTACCTGGTCACATGCATAACACTTGCGGGGGCCGGTCTCAACAGGCTTCCCTGTAGAGACCCCTTTCTTCTTATCACCGGGGGCTGGGAACCTTTACCCTGGGTACTAGTTTGGGGCCCTTTAGAGAACTCCTGTGCTTTACCCTTGTCCCCCCGCCTTTCTGCTGGGGACCCTGCCCACCTTTGGCTGAGTCTCCCCAAACGCTTTCTTGTGGACCCTGGTACTCACCCAGCGGTCCGCTTCCATAGCAAGCTTCCTGGGGTCAGTTAGCTTACTATCCACTAGGTGCTGGCGCAGATCTGCAAAACATAGACTAGACAAGTGCTCCCATGCAATCAAGTTGTAGAGCCCCTGAAAATCTGTTACACTACTGCCCTTCACCCAACCATCCAGCGACCTGCAGAACACATCCACACATTCCAACCAAGTGTTGGCATCAGACTTCTTACTGGACCTGAACTGATCCCTGTACTTTTCAGGAGTAAGACCATACTTAGTGAGAAGGGCATCCTTCATGTCAGCATAGGTGAGGTGATACCCCTTACCCAAAGCTATCAGAGCATCCCTTGCTTCTTCAGGGAAAAGTGGCCACAATCCTGCTCCCCAATTTTCCTCAGGGACCCCATTCATGTGTATGGCTGCCTCATAACCCTGAAACCACCTTTGTATGTCATCCCCCTTCTTGAACTCCTTGCCTACATTCTTGGGAATGTGCACAATCCTGTCTGCCTTTCTGGACGAATTGCTGCCACCATCTGAGCCTGACTTACTCCTAAGTTCTAGCTCCTTCAGTTCTCTCTCATGCTCTAAGAGCATCTTCTTCTCCTCCATGGCCAATCTCCTCTCCTCCCTCTTCTCCTCCCGCTCACCCTCCAGCCTGAGCTTCTGCAGCTCAAACTGCCTTGCCTCCCGCCTGTCCTCCAGCTTCTCTAGGGACAGACTGCTGCTGCCTGACCTGGCGGGTTCCCCCCCACCCAAAAGCACATCCACCCTGGAAATAGGCTCCTCCACCTCCTCACTGAGATTACCAGGCTGCCCACTGGCATGTCTGGCTGCTACCCAGGCCCTCAGCGCCTTCTGTAGCTCCTCCTTCCTTGTGAGGCCTTTAATTTGGACTTTCAGGTTTTTACAAATCGCTCGTAGTTCCTTTACGGCATAGGATTCCAACCTATCCTCCTCAAAGATAACTTCCAGAGATGCAACGGATGATGCAGTTGATTCAGGCATGACAAAAGTAGTGAGTTGAACACTGGCAAGATCGAAAATAGGCCAAAAGAAAAAGAACCAGTATGTGGTACGTAATGGTCTGCGATATGGTAGTAGTGCACACCAATCACTGTAAGTCAAGTGCAAACACAAGTCCTATCCTCACCGCTGACAACCAATGTTAGAAATGGGATCTCTAGTTGGCAAGGGCTTGCACCTTTGTCCAAGTAGGGACCCTTCTTCCTAGTCAGGGTAAGGGAGTTACACTCCTAAAATAACCCCTGCTCACCCCCTCGGTAGCTTGGCACGAGCAGTCAGGCTTATTCTAGAGGCAGTGTGTAAAGCATTTGCACGTAACCAACAGTAATACAGTGTAAGCACTACAAACGGACCAGTTTAGAAAAATAACCAATATTTTTATATACTCAAGACAAGACCAATTACGACAAAAATCCACAATACTATACTTTAAAAATGAATGCTTGATAAGGTAACTTCTTCTTTGCAGGAATAACACAAAAGCAAAGTTCGTACGAGTCGGTAGCCCCGTCCGGGTCTACGGCGATGCTGAATTACACAGAGTCCAACAGTTCCAGCCGACCGCGTCGCTACGGGCCAGCAGAGTCGTGATCAGACTCGGTCACAGTACCTTTCTCGTTGTGGCGGGTACGGAGTGTACGAGCCGGTCGGCGTTCGTCGCGGTTGCGGTGCAAGACGGAGCGATGCAAGGTGCGGTGTCCCTCGATACGGTGCAGGCAGCGGCTCGATGAGCGTCGTGCAGACGGAGTCGGTGAGTCCAAGGCGTGCGATGCAGGGTGAGACGATGTACGATGCGGTGCTGACAGGTTGCGATGCAGGCGACCAAGCCGGAGTGCGGGAGCTGGCGTTGGACAGCGGTGCGAGTTGGAGCGGTGCGTCGCAAACGTGCGAGCGGTGCCCCAAATGCGATGCGGTCACGACTGTTGAGCCAGTTGCAGCGTCCGCGTCGGTCGGGTCCGGCTGGTTCAGTGAAGCGATGCGATGCGAACTGCGGTGCCCACAGGTCACGGTGCAAGCAGCGGCTCGGTGTTGGCGGCGTCGGACGTCGCCCACGGTGAGACCAGGGTTGCGATGCGAAGCGGGGCGATGCGGTCTGCGGTGCAAACAGGTCACCGGTTAGGGATGGATTCGGTTGACGGAGTCAGTTGCAGTTCCCTTCCTCTGTGGCAACTGAAACAGCGTTCCAGAAGCGGTACCCAGAGGCTTGTGAAGTCTTTGTAGTCCCTGAGACTTCTTAACAGGAGGCCAGCTCGGTTTCAGGCCCTTGGAGATACTCAGCACAAGTTTGTAGAAAGTTCAGTCCTTTCACTGCCCAAGGCAGAAGCAGCAGCTGCAGGCCAACCCAACAAAGCAACAACACAGCAAAGGGGCAGTACTCCTCCTGGCAGCTCTTCCAGCTATTCGTCTTGGCAGGTTCCTTGATTCCAGCGAGATCTAAATTCATGGGGTCAGGGCCCCAATATTTATATCCCAAATTCCTTTGTTCTCTGAAGGCAGAGAGGCCTTTGCCTAGTCCAAACCAGTTCTGGAGCACTTTGTTGACAAGTCTCCGTCCCTTCTTTCAGAGAGTAGGCCAGGGACATCAGACGCACCACAGGAGGTGGAGCCAGCATTGTGGAGGGAAGGCACTGTCCTATTCAGGGCCCAGGTGCAACCCCTCCCACCCATCTACATGTAGATCTTGCTATTCAGCCCTGTGCTGACTCACCCTGTCTCCTGGCATCCCCCAGCCCCTGTCACTCACACTCCAGGCAAGGAATACACAACCTCGCAGAGGCAGGCTTGGATGGTTAGACAAGAAAATACCCACTTTCTAAAAGTGGTATTTTCAAACACAGAATGTTAAAACCAACTTCACTAAAAGATTGCATTTTATCATTCTGAGTCCAGGCATACTAAACTCGAATTTCTACCATGTTCCCGGGGTCAGTTAGGATTATAAGCTGTAATAATCAAAACTGCCCGTTCTGGCCTATGGGGAACAGGTAGCCTTGCAATAGTGAAAAACGAACTAGGCTGTAATTCACTATCAGGACATGCCACACACACCAGGGCATGTCCTACCTTTCGCATACAACGCACCCTGCCCACAGGGGTACCTTGGGCCTACATTAGGGGTGACTAACATGTAGAAAAGGGAAGGTTTAGGGACTTGCAAGTGTGCGCACTTGCCAAGTCGACATGGCAGCCCCAGGCTGCGCACAGGCTCTGCAATGGCAGGCCCGAGTTACTCTTTACGGGCTGTTTGCGTGGGTGGCACAATCCAGTGCTGCAGCCCACCAACAGCATTTGGTCTATAGGCCCTGGCACTCGCAGTGCACTTTACAAGGGACTGACACATAAACCAAATAGGCCAATCATGGAAACGCCAATCCGTAACACATTTTATACAGGAGCACTTGCACTTTCCCACTGGACAGCAGTGAGGAAAGTGCGCAGAATCATTACACCAGCAAAAACAGAGTCAAAACCGGGAGGTCAGAAAGCAAAAAGTCAGGGGAAACACGCCAAAAGATGCCAAGTCTAACAATATAGGTAAGCATATTTTTTATTCCACACCTACAATATATATCTCTTCAAGTTTCCTTTATGTCCAATTATAAATAGTATATCTATGCTACACTAATGAACTTAACTTCACAGTTTTGGAGCAGTCGATATTCTGGATACATAATTTTTGTAGGATGCTATTATTTGTTGTTGATGAACAGGTTAATTACCTTTGGTAATACCTTATCTGGTAGAGACTCTATCGAGCTGCAGATTCCTTACCTTAGAATTATCCCCATGCATCAGACTGGATCCCCAAGTTTTTCATGAGCAATACCCGTTTGTGCTTGAAGGTGGCATAGTTCGGCTCCGTGTGGCATTGTCAGCAGCGTCCGCACCAGAAGTGACATGCTGGGTGCCTATATAGGCACAACCCTAGCGCGCTGACGAAGGTTTCTTTTCACAATTCTTCATGCCAGAAGCGCGCAGCCACGAAGAACACTGACCACTGATGCTTGGAACTAGAACCCTGAGAAGAGAACAGCGCTTTACCTAGAAATCTGTTTGCAGAGTGGGGAGAATGGGTGGATCAGCAAGGAATTTGCAGCTACATAGCGTCTCTACCAGATAAGGTGTTACAGAAAGTAAGTAACTTGTTCATCTGATAGAGATTTCTAGCAGCAGATTCCTTACCTTAGAATAGATACCCAAGCAATACCTCTCGGAGGTGGCTCTGCGAACGCTAGTTAAACCGGAAAGTCCTGCAGGACCGAACAGGCAAAGTGCCCATCCTGACAGACTTGACTGTCCAGGCAATAGTGCTTGGTGAACGTGTGCAGCGAGGCCCACCCTGCTGCCTGGCAGATGACAGGACCGGAACCCTGCATGCTAATGCAGTAGTCGCAGTCTTCGCTCTGGTGAAATGAGCACACAAACCCTCGGGGGTTGTTTCTTGGCGAGTGCAAAGCAAATCTTAATGCAGAGTATGATCTATAGGGAAATGGTTAGTTTCTGTGCAGCCTTTCCTTTCTTGGCTCCGAAATTCCCCACAAAGAGTTTATCATCCTCCCGGAACAGCTTTGTGTGGTCAGGGTAGAATGACAGTGCTCTTTTTGGGTCAAGCCAGTGGATTCTCCCCTGTTCCTTTGAGGAATGAGGTGGAATGTAAAAGGTAGGCAAAATGATGCACTGGCCTTTGTGGAATGGGGTGACCACCTTTGGCAAGAAAGAAGCTCAAGTCCGTAGGACCAGCCTGTCTGGGAAGAACAACATGTTTGGAGGCTGAGATGACAACATATGCAGCACACTGACCCTCTGGGCAAATGTAATTGCCACCAGAAAGGCTGTCGTGTTGGTGAGAATACTAAGAGGGCAGGTATGAAGTGGCTCAAAGGGGCACACATTAGAAAAGTGAGATCCATATGAAGGTCCCATTGAGGCATAACGAGGGGAGCAGGAGGAAACATGTGCTGCAGCATTTAAAGAAACCAATTTACGATAGGGGACTTAAAAAGGGAAGGCTGATCAAGCATCTGCAGGAAAGCAGAGATAGCGGATAAGCAGCCCTTCAACTTGCCCAATGCAGAGCCTTGCTGAGCGAGGTTAAGACTGAACAAAAGCACTTGGGAAAACAGAGCAGATAAAGGGTCAACCTGTTTGGCCGTACACCATGCCACAAACTTGCTCCAAAAGCCAGCATATACCGTCTTGGTGGAGGGACACGAGCTGCCGAGATAATATGATATACTCCAGAAGGAAGGTCAAAAGCTGTCAATTGTTGCCTCTCCATCTCCACGCAGAAGGGGAGGCGTTGACAGGTTCGCGTGGAGAACCCTCCTCTGCTGCTTCACCAGAAATCCTACCGTAGGAACAGCCTGATCAGAGGACCGATGGACATGCTCAACAACTCGGGATGCCAGACTATCCAAGACCAGTCCAGAGCCACAAGGATGACTTGGGCCCTATTTTTCCTGATCTTCTTAAGAACTCTAGGCAGGAGTGGTATTGGCGAAAAGGCATACAACAGGCCAGAGCTCCACTCAAGATGAAAAGCATCTCAGAGTGAGAGCCTCCTTGGAAACTCCAGCGCTCAGAAGTGCTAACATTGCGCCTTCTCTGTCTGCGGTGGTAAAACAGATCTAACCAAGGCTCTCCCCACTGTTTAATGAGACTTTGCACCACCTCTGGTTGAACATGCCACTCGTGATCCATTAGGCATCTTTGGCTGAGCTTGTCTGCTCTGGAGTTCAGAGAGGCCACCAGGTGTTGAACCACCAGGTAAATGCCCAGACGTTCCAGCAATGTCCAGAGACGCATGGCCTCTTGACAGAGGGTCCATGACCCCACCACGCCCTGTCTGTTGCAGTACCACATGGCGGTAATATCTTCTGTGAACACCTTCACTAGCCTTTCCTTGGTGAAGGGTAGAAAGGCATTCAATGGCAATCGGATCACACAGAGCTGTAAGAGGTTGATGTGGAGTCTAGATTCCGCCGGAGACCAGAGTCCTCGGATCTATACCTCTCTCAGATGTGATGGGGCTGGGTTCCACGTTCCTCAGTTTACTTGGAACCCCTGGTCGATGGATTGTTGGTTCCTGCTGAAAAGTGTAGAGGGAAGAAATATCTTGTTCAATCAGATTTTACAATTCCAATAAACCATGACTCCGAAGAATTACTGACTCCAGGTTCTAAGTTTAGTTAGTTTATTACAAAACCAAGAATAATTGGACATACAAGCACCTCAAGATGAGGGTGTAGAAATACATCGGAACTAATACTAAACCAAACTACGGGCAAAATTTAGTCTATGACGCATACAAAAAATAACCTATTCCAGAATCAAGACGCAGAAGATAACTGCGCCGACATCAAGAGTCTTCTTCATTTGAGGTTCGTAAGTAAAAAGCATTAGTCTGTCCCTACACTACCACTAACGTGACATCCCTACTTAGAATTTCCCCAGGCAAGTTCAGGAAAAGTTGTCAGCTCGTGAAGACTTCCTAAGAAGTTCACTCACGTTGAATGGTTCAAGTTACATAAAGCTATGGAGCTCATTCTACGATGCTCCTTCTCCCTCCATCAGGTCTCCTCTCTTCCCTCGATCCCCCAGGGCACTGTCCCTATCCCCAACACCAAAATCTCAGGATACACCCATCATCACATCACGCGATCGTCCCATCCAGCTAGACACCTCCTCGTAGGTAACTTTCCAGACAGCTTCGATCCTCCCAGCCTCTGGCTCGATGACCTTGATTCCCTGGCCTTCTCCAGTGAGAAAGAAGACCGTTCCACATTATCAGCGCTGCTTGTTCAAATGTATCCTCTCCTCCCTAAGCCTAACTCCTAAAACAAAAGCGTTATTCTAACTGACAAAGATGAATTTTTCCACCTGCAACAGAAACGTGAGAAAGAAAAGATTCTGCATACACATGAATATTATGAACACGATTTTAGAGAGCCAGGGAAAAATACCCTTGGCCTACAAAATCGGGTAACATTAGAATCAATATGGACTTTATTAATCACACGTATACATGAACTTTATTACTACGCACGGTTAAATCAGCACGTTACACCTTAGCAAATTAGTTTCTCATTAGTCATGTGTAAAATCGAACATTAAACCTCATCATGTAGAACACAATTACAATGTTAATTTCTCCATGTTGCACTCAATGTCTCTTTCACTTCACTTTACACGTTATTACATTACACATTCTAATAACCAAATGTTAACACGACAAAAGATTATATATGTAGGTGCGAGCTACCCATGATTATGATGCACCCCTACAAATTAAGAGCACCATTGCGCTCTATCAGATGGCATCCCCATTCCAGGAGTGATGCATCTGTCACTGCTGTCAGATCTGGTTGGGGAAGGAAATTTAGCTGCATCCCTCCAGTCAGCAATTGCTTAGGAGAGTATGGCTTTGGCCTTTTCCGAGACCATAGGCAGCACTTGCGCAACCGAGCCTCACAGAGAATGGGAGTACCAGCCCAAAAGGCACACAGTGTTCACCAACTGCAGTGCCAGGCTGGCACAAGAAAACATCTTCGCCATGGTATCCAGACTCTTGGAGTCCGGTCGAGTGGTAGAGAATGCGCCAGGATTTAATCTGGAAGTTGAGGGCTGCACCACCAAGATTGCCGGGGTGGGGTGCTGAGTGAGGAAACTGCAGTCCCCTGGGGTGGGGCGATGGAGGCGGGTAATTGTCCTACTCACAGAAGTTCCTGTGCGGAGCTTAGACCAGGCCCCAAGTAGGACGTCTGTAAGTGCTTCATTAACTGGGAGAAGGGGTTCAGATGGGGAAACTCAAGCTGAAGCACCTCCGTCAAGACGCTCGTCTTGACAGCCACAGAGGGTAGCGTAAGGTCCAGGACCTTGGCCGCCCTTCTAACCACCATAGCGAATGAGTCTCTCTCCTCCGTATCTGTGAGGAGATACCAAGCTTCCCCAAGTCCAAGCCTAGGGCACAGGCACCGATCTGGATGGAATGGCTCTAGTTGGTGCCGGAGTCGGACAAAGCCCATTGGCTCCATGTTGGAGTCGGGGATAAGAATGAGGGTGGTGTTGCAGGAGGGTGCTGGCAGCATCGGGGACATCGGCAGTGGGGCTGGCACCGGGGAAGGTCGAGGTGGCCTGACTGGTGCCGGTCTGGAACCGTCCATGGATCCAAGGGGCCCAACTGGCGCCCCTGCCAGTGGAAAACCAGTAGAGACCCCTCCCGAACCCTCAGGGCTTGAGGGCGCACCACAGGACTTGAAACCAGCCTTCCTTGTGTGTATCCCTGCCACACCAGGAGAAAATGTCTCAAAAAATCTTTGACAAAAGGTAGAAAATGGTCAGTCAAAAAACTACTGGGGGTAGCTCTTCTCCGGATCAGCGCTGACCAGCGTGGAAAAAAAAGAACTAACATCAGCAGACTACAGTATTGCCTATATGCACTGTGCACAACACTTCCAGTGTGGAGAACGCCAATGAAGCCACACAGAGCCAAACGATGCCACCTACCGGTAAGCAGGGGTATGGCTCCCGAAAAAATTCGGATCCAGTCTGGCGCCTGGTGATAAGACTATGGTAAGGAATCTGTGGCTAGTGGTCTATATTAGATATTCTGATATACACGCATATAATAGTTTTCTGTTGAAAGAGATTTCAGGGGCATGGGATCTGTAAGAAGACAGGGAACAATTTGTCCTTGTGAAATGTTGGTCTTATATAAAATCATCATCCATACAGATTAGCAGGAGTCCGGAATGGTACAATCACTTGAAGAAATGTTGTCAGTAGGACGATGGATCTTAATAAAAAAGATTAGTTGTAGCTTTTCCAAGAAATAGTGACATAGCCAGTATGTAATAGGGCCCAGTGCAGGGACGAAAATGAGGCCCCTGGCCGCTGTTTGAATAATAAAATATTGCAATAATCAGGATTTGGTGGGCCCCTCAAGCCATTGGGCTCCAGACTCATGGACATCAATTAGGGATCCCCAGGGGTTGCAACTGTGACCCCTAAGCCACCCGTTGCAACCCCTGCCACCTTGCATGCGACCCCTGGCTGTTTGTCAGCCTTGGCAAGAGCTCCAGTGGCATAAAATCAGCCGCAGTATGAGCAGCTCTGCCTGCAGAGGCAACATGATGGCCTGCAAGCTGGGCCTGGGTGGGGGAAAAACTTGTCTCACTCGCTGCTATGGTGACCCCGGGCCAGGTCAGCCATCGCAGTCCATGATTTGATACTTTGTATGTATCTGCTGTTGGCCTGGGCCAGGAAGCTATGCGAATGAGCACAAAGCGCGCGCAGCATGGCTGGGCATGATTGGACAGTCTCTAACACACCATGTTTGGGACCGCCGACCGGGTCAATCTTGTAGCGCGAAAGCACTACCAATGATGATGGCCCTGGCAAAAATGATTGGCCAGTCCCCGCGTGGCAGTAAAAGATGCGCTGACGCGGCACGGCCTTGGAGTCAAAGTAAAGTGGGACATGTGCCTGATCCCTGGGTGCTGGGTGTCAAGTCTCTAGAGTGACTGACTAGAATCAATGCAAGTTCGTAACCGGGCAGTGAATGACTTGCTTCACTTAATTGTCACTCTCTGACTGAGTTGGACGGTAGGACCTCAGGGCGGGCGTGGGGCAGGTGAGATCGTGTGAGAGTGAGACTGACTGAGTCTTCATATCAACTCCACTAGAGTCTCGACTCTCCGACTCCCCTTGTGGTGGTGCCAGTCGTTGTGACTCCTGTGAGCTGCGGGCCCTGAACAAACCTCTGACAGAAGCAACAAGTAAAGTTAGATAAGATTATCTGTTTTTGGAGTTGACACAAGATTTTCAAATGCCCTGCAAAACTTCCTAAATGATTGTTAAAGAGCACACATTTCAGGTTCAACCCTTCTAACGGTCTAGCCATCGTTTAGGTAATGTGAATATCACATTAATTGCCATTGTTTTACGTCAAAAACTGCATCCTTGTAGCCACAGCATGCGCCCGCTGGTCAGTGAGTGCTGGTCAACTGGCCAAGAAGACATTGTCTGTTTTGAACACCACCAAGGCCGTACCGAGCATCAGGCGACAGGCGGGCATTTCCCCGGGAGGCTGAAAGGGTTGGGGGTAAGGTTTTGTTAGCGTGGCTGGTTTTGTAGCAGTGCAGCAGTTTTAAAAGCACTTTCATGTACCTTGTACATTCAGCAGTTTTCAGGCAACAATAAAAGTGTCGGTAGTGCAGAGGGTTAATATTCCTGCTGCAAAGAATGTGTGACATGCGGCGCGGCCTCAGAGATGGACTTGTGCCTGCTATGTGGCATGGGTGCTGGGTGTCACTAGTCTCTAGAGTGAGTGACTGACTTCAACGCAAGTTCGGGAACAGACTCCCAGTCCTTACTGGGGCATGACTGACTTACTTCACTTAATTGTCACTCTCTGACTGGGTCGGACAGTCAGTCCTCGGGCGGGCCGCAGGGCAGGTAGTGTGAGAGTGAGATCGACTGAGTCGTCACATCAACTCGACTAGAATCGCGACTCTCCAATTTACTTTATGGTGGTGCCAGTCGTTGGGAGTCCTGTGAGCTGCGGGCCCTGGGCAAACCTATAATAGAAGCAACAAGTAAAGTAAGATAAGATCATCTGTTTTTGGAGTTGATACAAGATTTGCAAATGCCCTGCTGCAAAACTTCAGACATTTGTTAAAGAGCACACATTTAAGGTTTAACCCTTCTAGCGGTCTAGCCATCATTTAGGTAATGTGAATAACACATTAATTGCCATTGTTTTATGTCAAACACTGCATCCATGTACCCACAGCATGTGCACGCCGGTCAGTGCTGGTGGACTTGCCAACAAGACATTATCTGTTTTGAACACTACCAAGGCCGGAATGGCTGTGCTGGGCATCAGGCAACGGGCAGGCATTTGTCTGGGAGGGTGGAAGGGTGGGGAGCAGGTTTTGTTAGTGGGGGCCAGTTTTGTAGCAGCGCAGTAGTTTTAAAAGCACTGCCAAGTTCCTTGTACATTCAGCAGTTTTCGGGCAACAATAAAAGTGTCAACTTAACTCTGGTGATTTATTAATGTACCTGCTGGAGAGAGATGGGAGTTTTGTATAATGACAGTTTTCACTTATCTAAGGCAGCGCAGAGGGTTAATATGCCTGCTGCAAAGAACGTGTACCATGCATATCAATGACACTATTTTATATAGATAGCTCTCAGTGGGGTTACTGCTTTTGTCACAGTGATTCTGTTGGTACTGTACAGTTCATAAGTTACATTCAAAATCTAGCACAGTGAGCTATAAACTGCATTCTAAGAGCTGCATGCAAGCTGCATGGTAGAGGTTAGAAAGTTATGTTTTTCGCAGTCTTTCTATCCTGATGCTGCTAAGAAAGGTTTGTTTGGGTAGAAATAAATTCCTATTATTAAAGCCAACTCTAACCACTGTGTTATGTTGGGAATCCTGAGTTTTTGCTTCTCCAGACCAAGCACTCTTAAAAAGTGCCTACCAGTATGGATGGCATGTGAATCCTACACCTTGTAGTCTCCTTTGCCTTATGTAACATTTTCTATACAATGATTTGCACACGTGTGAGTTATTGTCTCTGTACGTGATGGATTTTGAAAATCTGGAAAGTTTGAATTTAGGAGCAGTGATTAATGGAGTCATTTTTAAATGTGGACTGTAACATCTGCATTTGTAAAGCAAGCATTCATGCCTTTGGGCATTCTAGCTCTTTGTTGCTGGTAAGGTATGCCAATGAAGAACAAGCATATCATTGATGAAGACAAGTACTGTACCAGTGATGTGCATGCTTTCTGTAGAAGAAATTAATGATAGTACACCTGGAAAGATTCAATGTCTCCACAGGTTTAGAAGTATGAATACCATGTCATGGAAAGGGCGTTGATGGGAGAACTTGACCTGTATTAAATAGCACTGATATCTACATTCCAAGACTGAAATTTAATTACATGGCACTCTTAGTTTCTAAAACAAATGATAAAGTGAACTTGTTTTGAACATTATGGGCCCATCAACTTTCCCATTTGATAAGTTATTTGATAGTGATAATGGCTGATTTCAACTTGTCTAACCCATGATGTGTGGCACTTGGTAGGGCTGGCAATGGGTCTACCAGCTAAAGCTTTTTGTGGAATTTGAAGACAAGTATAAATTTTCCCTGTTCCATAAACCGCCCAGGCTCTCTGTGAAGCAGCACTTTTCACAAGCATTTTACCTCCTGATCCACATGTATGAATCTCCATTTCAACCATTGAGAGGTAGCATTAAATAAATGTTGGTATGAGCTTGGTTTACAGTCAGTATGTAATATCTATCTGGATGTTAGTACTTTTCCCCACCATTACTCACCTTAACACGAGTATAGCACATCAGGGGCCCTATTACAGATAGTGCGCACTTTTCCTGTTTGCATTACAGTGCACCTTAAAGAAGGTGCACCAGGTGCAACCAGGGAAAGTGCACCCTATTAGGAAGAATGCGATGCCCCCAGGGCAGCTGCAAACTTGCATTGCCCCTAGGGCAGCGCATTCAAGAGAAATACATAGCAGGTGTTTAAAGGCTGCTCCGTGTCTGTCTGTGCAGGCGGCAACCCGCCTGCACATTCAAGAGGGAAGACAGATCCCCTTGCAGGCAGGTGGAGTGAATGACTTCACCTGTCTGCAAGGAGATGTTTTGAGGTTCCATGGGACCCCCCTTTTCCCCTCTAGAGGGCTGCCTTTAGGAGGTGCACTTTCAGTGCACCACCTATTTGTGGCGCACTTTCAGTGCGCCTCCTAAAGCAATATTTGCCTCTGCACCCGCGTCTTTAATATGGCACAGAGACAAAGAGATTCTCTGATTTGGATGGGACCACGCCACCATGCAAATGAGGGAATGCCCTCTCTTGTTAGCACTGGTGCTACATGTGGGCCCGCACTATCTGCATTACAGAAGGGGCCACACAAGCATCTGCAGGCCCTTCTGTAATACCAAAGCACCCCAGCGGGCGCACCAAGAGAAGGCGCAAATGCCTGTTGCACCCCTGGGACACTTCTGCAATATGGACCCTGGAAGTTAATTGGTGGGTGTCTCTAAGAGGAAATCAATCCATTGTAGAGAAAATTTGATTCTCAGAGGTTAAATATATGGGTAATCGTGATTTTATTAAAGACAAGGAGGCTAGCATTATGCATAACCTTTTATTCACCACTTCTGAGCAGCACTTTAAAAGCTTCAAATAGAACATCATGAAGTCACAAAACAGTAGAGCATTCATCATGAATATAAATCCTTAACATTTCAGTCTCATCCTATTTTTTTTCTTCTTCCTATAACTTTTTCCTCCATCGTCTTCCAACTCTTTCTCTTCATTTTTTTACTGAGACTCCGAAATAAAGTAATCTACAAAAAAAATCTTTAAAACAACTCCTTCCAACACATTTGCCATACTCTGTATTAAACCTTAATACTTTAAATTTCATCACCACATCTCTTTCCAACCCTCTTGTTACCACATCCACCTTCAAGGGTGGGAGGGATGGATAATGCTAGCCTCCTTGTCTTTAATAAACTCACGATTCTCAATACAGTTAACTCTGAGAATCGACATTTTATGTCAAGACAGGAGGCTAGAATTATGCATGTTTAAAGTCCTTTAAAACTTGTTCTGATACATATTCCACTGGCCTGAAATAGAAATCTCTAAAACCTCTATCATTTGACCAATCAGCTGCTTTCAGAATTTCACTCAAATTACCCCCTGCACCATACACTTTTCATGCCATTGCTCCACGAATTAAATGCACCTTGAACTTCTCTAAATTCACACCTCATTCACGCATCATGTTTTTAACCCATCTTGCTATTGTTGCCTTAGAAACTGCCCTATGAGATTGCGCATAAGATATCAACAATTGAATAATCCCTGCACCTCTGAACTCACTCACTTTGGACTCATATTCTCTAATACATCTTTCCCGCACACAACGTAGGATGTTTATAAAATCTGGGATAAACTACTCTTTCAGTCAGATTTGTAGTTTGTCTTCTTATTTCAAAAAGCACTTCTTCTGGTTGGCATAATCTGCCTGAAACATCAAAAGCTTTCACATCAGAAACTCTTTTAAATTTAATCATACACAGTAAAGTAGCTAACTTCCATGTCAAATGTTTATTGTCAAAAACGTGTTATTCTGCCAATCTTCAAATAACTTCCAAATCAAATTAACATCCCATAGAAAAGTATATCTAGATCCTGGTGGCTTCTTTTAACGACTTCCCTTAATTATTCTACATACCAATTTTCCTTTCCCTACCGAAAGTCCGTCAACAAGAGAATGCCCAGCTGCTATCGCCGATCCATAGCAATTAACAGTTCAGTAACTCAAACCCTTCTTGAACAAATTTGCTAGGAAATTAGCAATCATAACTTCATCTGCCTCAACGGGATCCAATTCCCTCTCCATGCACCAGTGTATCCCAACTTTCCATGCACTTGCATACCTTTTCCTAGTTCCTGGAGCCCATGATTTGTATAACAACTCTGAAGCCTCTCCTGATAATTGTGCGAATCTACGAGATCTCCTGAAATGTTCCAAACTAGAAGGTTTAGCACCACTGATTCCACCAGAGGGTGCACCATTCCGTCCACATCTCTTAACCCCTTCCATGCTCATGACGAGCTCAGCTCGTCATGCTGCGCAGTGCTCGTGTGCGCATGACGAGCTGAGCTCGTCATGAACCCGCCCGCTTAATGAAACGCCCCGCACAGGGCGAAAATCGGCCGCGCATGCAAGGGGTTAAAAGTCCCTTCACTGCCTCTATTGAAATCGGATCTTCTACAGCCAACTCCATCACTGATGAGTACGAGGCCTGCATCACCCAAAAAGGAGTCACTAGTACCAGCCTGCATTTCTGCCTCTTCACCTGCATCAGAACTCTCTGTATCATGGAGAAAGGTGGAAATGCATAACCTCTCATACACTGCCAATTTAGGCTGAAAGCTTCCACTGCTATTGCTCCTGGATCCGGCCTCCAACTCACATATTTCCCCAATTGATTGGTTAACCTTGACGCAAACAAATCCATCTCCAAAGGACCCATCTTTTCCTATATTTCTCTAAATGCTTTCGGATTCGGCTTCCAATAGCTGAAATCCTTCAAGAAACGGCAATTCCAGTCTGCTACTAAATTCTCCTTCCCTGGTAGATATTGTGCCTTAGACTTATCTTGTGTTCCATGCAAAATTTCCAAAAATCCTTTGCAAACTCTGACAATCTCTTTGACCTGCTTCCTCCCAACTTGTTTATATAAGTCACCACCAAAATATTGTCCATCTTTAAAAGAACTGTAGCACCCTATATCTGTTTTCTGAAACCACGAACTCCTAACACCCCAGCTCTCATTTCCAAACAATTTATATATTCCTTTCTCTCCACCATATTCCATCTTTGTCCTGTCTCCTGAGAGTCTAGTCTCACTCCTCATCC
Organism: Calotriton arnoldi; assembly: GCA_963921515.1. Lineage (NCBI taxonomy): Eukaryota > Metazoa > Chordata > Amphibia > Caudata > Salamandridae > Calotriton > Calotriton arnoldi. Next base: position 93,130 of record CAWUFW010003788.1, read on the forward strand.
TTAAGTGCTCGCATCAGTCTCCACAACAAAATCTGGACTGGCTCCAAAAATTGCATGACCATTCCACACCTGCAAGTTTTCTAACCACAAATCCAACTCATCCTGAGCTTCGACAACCAACTTCACTCAGTTTAGACCTAATTTGCTGACTCTTTGTAAAGCCCTGTAATGTAAAGCCCTGGAAAAATAGCCTGTATAGAAGACGACAAAAGTCCTATCACTCATGCCAACTGTCTCAAACTCACTTCCTGTTTCCTCAACAAAATCTTCACTTCTTATTTTATTATAGTTATTTTCCTCTCTGGTAATTCCAATTGCTTCTTCATTGTGTCTACCACAAATCCCAAAAACTCCATCCATTGTGCTGGCTCCAATATTGGCTTTTCCAAATTTGTCACAAATCCTAAGAGACTCAGCAAACTCTGTACCATCATATTGTGCTCCTGCAATGCCTGTACCTTCTGATTCATAATCAAAATGTTGTCTAAATAAATTAGTAATCTCATCCCTCTTTCTCTTAAATAACCCACTATTGGTCTCATTACTTTTGAAAAACACCAAGGTGCTGAAGATAGACCAAACACAAGACATGTAAACTGAAAAAGCTGACATTTTCACCTGAATTGAAGGTACCGCTGACTTCCTTGTGCGATTTGTATTGGAAAAAACGCATCCTTCAAATCTATTTTTACCATCCAATTGTTGTCCATTAAAATATCCCTTAACAGATGAATTCCCTCCATCTTGAAATGTCTGTAGACCACATAATAATTCAATTCTCTTAAATTGATTACTGGTCTCCAGCCCTTTTCTCTTTTTTCCACCACATAAAGAGTACTTATAAATCCCTTTTGTGTCTCTGGTACCTGTATAATTGCCTTTTTCTTTAACAGTTCCTTTATTTCTTGTTCCACAATAATTTGTACCAGATCCTGAAAAATAATTTCTCTTGGGTCCCTTCCTTGAATTGGTTCTGAATGAAATTCTATCAATTATCTTCTTACTGTTTCCAGCACCCACCAATCTCCTGTTATTTCCTCCCATTCCTTTTGATAAAGCCTTAATCTCCCTCCTGTGTTTCTCTGGGTAAAACCAATTGCTTTCCTCAAACTCAAACTTGTCCTGTTTGAGTTCATGTTTTGAGCCCTGTTCTTCCACGACCTGTTCTGTTCCTTCCTCCTCTGCCTTGCTGAGGGTAGAAGCCTCCTGAATATGAGGTTCCTCTATAACCACCTCTTCCTTGAATATTTCCTCCTCCTTAATAGTATGGGCCTCTGATATATGGACGGCCGAAAGTCTGACCCTGCCTTCTTGCCCTGCCATATAAGTTTCCATCCCCAAAAACTTTCCTCATAGACACATGAGCTTTGTCAGGAGCTGCAAAGGTTTGTACATGTTTATCTAGAGATTTAACTAGGCCTTCTCCAAATAAAAGTCCCTTGGACACCTCACTCAACTCCTTTTTTGCAAAATCGCCAAATTTTTGACTTATTCAGAAGAGAACTGCTTTACGCCTTTCGGCAATTAAATTTGCATTGGCGTTCCCATTAAAGCAGATAGCCCTCTGGCTCCAACCTCGTAGTAAATTAATGTCTAACCCTGTTCCATTCAAGTAGGACACTTCCACCATGTCAAAGATCCTAGATGCAGGATCGAAGACATCCTGGAGTCTTTCCTCGCACTGTTGCAAAGATCTTTCTAGCCCTTTTTTTGGGTCTCGACACAACTTAAACAAATAAGTTATACGGTCAGGGTCTAGATTTGGAGTCATAGTTTCCTTGACTTCTATCCCTGCCCGTGAACATTCAGCTCTCATGAGATCACGCTAATTTCTAATTGATGCCTTATCAAACACCTAATATAGTCTGCTTTTTATGCTATTTTTATTTGTATTCTTAAACTCTGAAAATTCATCTGGATCCTCATTATAACCGAGTTTCAAAATATACTCATCTAGCTCCTCATTCTCTCCTTTGTCAGACAAGGTACGCTGTCCGCCTCTTTCTTTTGCAGGCTCAACCTGCCTCTCCTTCGTGTCGCTTCGGACACCAGACAATGATTCTCCAAAAGTGGAAGTACTTGCTTTTTTATTCAATATACCAGTGTCATTACTAATTGTATTCCTGTGTTTTTGTTTTTTAAAACACTTTTCCCCAGGTCCTCTATTCTGAGATTCATACTCCTTTGAAAGAGTCCAAAACTCCTCCTCTTCTACACTTTCAAGTCTTCTCTTACATTCTTGAATTAATTTTTCAATCGTTTCTGCACCTTACGTCCAATTTCCTTCGCTATTAACCTTTTATTAATGTCCTCCTGTACCTCTTTGGAGCTTATTTCTCCACCTTCACTCATTTTGTATTCCTTTCTCTATTTAATACCAATTTCGAATTTAAATACAGTAACTCCCAAAGATTAACGCGTAGTTAACACCTATTTTCCCCTGATCCGCAGCGGTCAGCTGTTAACTGCCAGCCGACACCGATTGGGGATACGTTGCCAGGTTACCCTTGTTCACGGCAACGTGCTGCCTGCTGTCATAAATACAAGGCCCAATGCCTTTAAACAATCATGCTTCTCATCAGACACTTCCCGAACATGCTCTAATTCCTATTGAAAACATCTTGAGTGCTGCGTCTTTGTTCTTCATGTCATCGGAGATCAACGTGCTTGAAAATAAACAAGCAGGGTGTGAGTCCTAACACGCTCAGAGCTTTGAAAAACTTTGCTTGCGATCCTTCTGAAATGGTAGGCCTGTTCACCCTTCCGTTTGAGGTTTTTTTTTTTTTTTTAAAACAATATTAACCTAAAAAGCTCCCACTTACAAACTACCAAAAACCTGTTTACCTAATAAAAACTACCTGAAAACATTAAATCGATTAAAGACTCTTCATATTACCCGAAAATTGGGTAAATATTCACACATACAGCAAAAGATATTAAACCATATAAAAATTAACTTAATGAACATACTTATCATTCAATCCTCATAATTAAAATGTAAAAACTCTCAATCACACATTCTCTTAAGCTCATAGATAAAGCAAATATAAATATACTCGTCTGCTCAGAAGCAGCAAACAAAAGAGGATGAGACTGGAATGTTGAGGATTTATGTTCATGATGAATGTTTAACTGTTTTTTGACTTCATGATGTTCTATTTGAAGCTTTTAATGTGCTTCTCAGAAGTGGTGAATAAAAGGTTATGCATAATGTTAGCCTCCTGTCTTAACATAAAATTGGTTCTCCTTTGCCAGTCCTGAATCACTAACAATCACCAACAGTGAGAATTCTAGAATGTTTTGTTTGTTTGATGAAGTCATCTGGGGCTTTTGGGATCTATTGTAACACCATTCACCAGATGCCCCCTCTTTAACTAAGAGGCTATGGAATGATCAGGCTAGAACAGCTAGGTTAATATTAATTTGAACAACTGCTTTGATTCTGCTGGCTCTTAGCTAGAGAACATAGGCGGTCACCCTCTGTTATCACCCGCAATGCGCCAAAATGTAGTCAGTGCTCCTGACGGTGAGCTGGTTCCCAGTACTCATAATTTCAAATGACAGGAGCTTGGCAAGGGTTGAACTGTAATAAAGGCTTGCGTTATTGCTCTTTAAAAACTTCAGATCATTTATTATTAACATTCCTAGCATGAAGTAAATTAAGGGAAGTCTATGCTGAACCTTTTTACTACATTATAATAATACTAGAGACAAGGTATCAAACCTGCAGATTATTATAAATAGTCAAAACAAAAAATCAATTGATTTTATTACTGTCGGTAGTGATAATTTATTAACTCTTATTGATGTTCAATATGTATATATGAAAGTAAGTTTATCGTTTTCTAAACGGGATATAAGCTTACTTATTAAAAAAAACTGTTTACAGTGCTGCTTGCTTTACTGGTAATTTGGCATTCACCTGCTCTTGCACAGACCTGGAACGGCCCTCTGAAATGTTAAACTCGTATTTCCATTCCCTGACAACTATACGCAGTATTGTAGGTACACAAGTCTACACATGTCTGTGGGTATGGCTTTTATTCACTTATAATAACATTTTACAATTTCGTTTCTAAATAGGTGTTGCCTGTGACAGCGTGTCTTTCAGAGACTGGGTGGATAACAACGTTGGGAAATTCGTATTACAGGCCACATTTTCAGATCTCGTCCTGTTCAACCAGAAGCTGAATATGGTAAGATAATCCCTCCCCCTTTCAAAATTTCACACAGCTTGTACAAATATCTGTTCACTTAAAACAATAATAATGCATAAAATTGCAGGCTAACAGGACATGTGGTCATGATCTTTACCTTTTAAATTATTAGGGATAACTGCATGTAATCCATATTTGCGGGGTCAGAGTTGTGACAGAGGTAAATGTTAGTATATATTGGTGTGTACAATATAATTTGCAAGTCTATGTCTGCTACAGTAATATGATTTAAAACTTGTAAGGGAGTGAGAGGAAAACACTAACCTGGTCAAATTTCCTCTCAATTCATTACCAGAAAACTAGAATGACCAGTGCGTATTAGGGGCCATCAAATGAAATATCCTTATCAGTCATTGTTCATTGGATCGACTTATGTGTGATATCGTCAATTATGGAATACCCTGTCACATATTTAGGATATTCCACAATGCACTTGATAAAGCCGGATTTCATTCTGATAATTTACTAGGAACCCTCGGTCGACTGGACCTTTTGTTACCTGCTGAGAAGTGTAAAGGGGAGAAACAATGTATTCTTAACAAGCTAACATGCATCAATTTAATCAAAGTTCTGAAAGTTTAGGGGTTTATTGCAGAACCAAAAATAACTGAACATACAGACACCTCAGAACGAGGTTGCAAAAATACAAAGGCACTAATACAAAGTCCATCCTACGCACCAATCTAATTCAATATAGCATAAAGAGAATGAGCAATTCCAGAAATACTAAACAAGCAATAACTGTACCAACATCTATATTAGTCTTCATTGAAATCTGTAAAGAAAATCCGTTAGTCTATCCCTACACTATTCTAAAGGGGGCATCCCTACTTAACTTTGCCCAAGCAAGATCATGAAAGGTGTCAGCTCGTGATGACTTCCTCAGAAGTGCACTCACGTCGTAAAGACCGTCTAAGTCTTCATCCTAAGAATCGATCCCTTCCTTTTCCCTCTCTGCTGACTCTACCTCTCCTCAATCTGCTCCTGCTCAATCTGCCCTCTCTGCTGACTGCCAACTCCACTGACTGCTGCCTCCACCCTCGGGGCACTGTCCCTAATACAAAATGGACATTTGATAGGCCCGCCCAGGTAACACCTCTCCTGGCCAGGCACCTCTCCTAGGTAACTTTCTACTAAAAGTTGAACTCGGTCCAACAACGGTTGACGTGTCCTTGGGTCTCAGGCTTCTTCAGCGCAACTCCTAATTATCGGCATTCCTGGAGACTTTGTAGCGGATCTCCTCCATACCTAACTCCTAAAACAAAAGCATTATTCTAACTAACTAAGACGATGTCCTTGCACCTGCAACGAATGCATGAGAACGAAACAACCTTGCACGCAGATGAATTTCACTGACTGTCTCCAAATGAGAGCCTCACCAGGGGGAAATACATTTCAGGCCTACATAAACCAGCTAACATAAGGAAACGAATAGGCCTTTCTTAGCACGAAAGAGTAAATACTCCATCAAGGCCTTTAACATCAAATTAAACTCTCGTTAATATCACATTTATAAGCACTACATTTCATCATTGTTAAACGCAATTAATTACCTATGCGTGTGCAATTTCAACATGCTACACGTTTAAATCTACTACATCACATTACACATAACTACTTCATTATGCATTTGCAATGAACATCGAAAGTTACATAATCCCCTCTAAATGCCACTTTACGTTTCTTGAATGGCACAGCTTCATCCTAATACTTCATTTACCACTAATTATTACACCACATCTTTAACTAAGGTTAACGCACACATAAGAATATATACAGGTACGGACTACTCATGAATATAATGTACCCCTACAATTTTCAGACTATCTTTGCGCTCTGTCAGTTCCCCCTCTGATGACTAGTGTCATCAACAAAATCATAATTCCCTGGAGAAAGAACCGACCTAAACAGAGCTCGTAGCCATTCTTCCCTGTCGGAACCTTTCCAGATTCTTGATATTCTCATAATGATTGTCCTGCAGTCTAGTCATCCTTACTTCTCTTGCCCTAAGGGACCTTTCGACTTGATTCGCCTTGTACCACTGATAAGCCCCCACAAAACCCCATAGGCAAATCACACAGACCACGATTATAAGGATAGGTCTCAGAATGTAACCAAGAATACCTTTTCCCAAGTTTGCAAACCAACTCCCCACTTTACTAAAACCCTTTCCAACTTTCTCCCAAACGCCCTCTTCAGTCAGATCCTGGATTTCATGATGGATCTCAGTGATGTTACTTCTTCAGATGTTTACTATTATCTGGTATATAAGTATAGCACTCTTGCACTTTCAGCATTTTACAGACTCCGCCCTCTTTTGCCAATAAGACATCTAAAGCAAGACGGTTCTGCATCACTATTGTCCTTATCGACAACATCTCTCCATCCACGAGCAATAGTGATTCAGCTGTATTCGTCGACAATTTGTCCACAACAGTCGCCAATTTCCTAATCTTCACATCATTCAAAATCACTCCTAAATCTGGTATTACAACTCCAAAAATGTCTCCAATCACTCCTCCTGCACTTGAATCTCTCCTTGCCCTAAAATGTATTCCTCCTTCGAGGAGTCCTAGCTCCTCTACATGGTAAATCTTGGGGAAAACAGCTGCCAGGTAACAAGTACCATACCAATTGGCAGGCGATTTCACGTAAGCGTTTTTCCCACATAAGAAATATACTGTTGGCACCACTTGTACCGGTCCCTGCAAAAAGTTCTTCGCTGACTCTTCCATGGTGAAAACGTGATCACACACACTCTGTCCCACATAAACCTTATCATAATAGGTCTGGACACGTTTCACACACAGCTTCCCTTTTTGCACCAGATCTAATGCTATAGGGCCATAGCTCCCTTTCGCTCTGTGAGCTAACTCCTCCTTTGTCCAATCTAATGGACTATCTCCAGTGTCGCGTGTTTGTGTTAGTTGTCTATATCTATCCTCTACTTAATCTACAAACTTCTTTTCTATCTCTGTTAGTGAACACGTTAGATTATGTCTATGTGCATAAGCTGTATCTAGTGATGCAGTCGGTATGAAATACTTCCCAATTCTATCTTCCTGCTTGTAATAACCATACTTATTCAGGTGCTTATATGCTGAGACCTCTGAAAGCACTGCATGATAATTGGAAAAGAAGTATTCATAATGACCTCTCCCATAAAACATGCTAAGCAACAAACTACATGAAATTCCATAAGTCAATGGAAGATGATGATATCTAATGCCCTCATCCACTGATGCAGGCAATTGCATACACACATAACAGTCACTCACATCCATTGTCTCCACATACTCATATAGCAGCTTAGCATACGCATTAAGCTTAAAATCACCTCTAGACAAATCTACATGCAACCTACGACTATTTTGATCTAGCATAGCCTTTTCAGCTCCTATGGTGTCCTATTTCTTGCTAGAAGTACTAGGTGTAGGAGTCCCTTTCACCTCCACGACTTCTGGCTCATGCGAAATAGTAACTGACACTATAATAACTATAACTATTAAAACTATCACTCCCACTATGGAAGTACCTATCACACACTTGGATCTACGGTTCGGATTTCCAGACTCCATTTTCTTGTTAGTCGTTCAATTTAGAGGATACACAAAAGTCTCTTCTTTCCACCTCGATTTGCCACTCAAAAGTTCAAGCAAAGTTCATTGGAATCCTGGAAATTCGTTCAAAGTTCAGTTTTTCCGAGTTTTATCTACACAGTCCGAAAAGACTTCCCTAGCCCTCTTTCTTCTTCTATTGAAAAAACCCTAAATTTATTCTTCTTCCACTCGGGCCTAGGTTATCTTCTTTGGAAACCCTATTTACAATGCACAGTTCATTCACAATCTACGATAAGTTCAGATCCGATGGCAGCTAAAACATGTTGCAAAATCTCAAGACGAACATCTACCAGTTCATGAGGTGATGCTTCAAATCCAAACGTTGGGAAAACTAATTTATGCAATATCAGAAGTCGCACCTTGCTCAAAACTGGAGGCTTTGGGACCGTGATTGTCAGCACTCCTTCAACTTCGAGTCCTGGAACTATCAGTCCCACATCAATTTTCAGTAGAGGATTCCTGCTGATCACTCGCACGGACCTCAGCCTCCCGGAACTCACTACTCCCGGCATCAGTTACTGCGTAAGTCAACTCTGGGGCAGCGTATCTCTGGCAAGGCACTTGTGTCCTTCTCGACCTTCTTGGACCTTCTTGGTCTTGTTCTTCTTCACTCACTTCTGATTCTGATGTCTCAGACACAGGGGTGAGATCTCTCTCAGGGGCCAACCTCAGATTCAACCTTCTTTGTCTTTCAGGCCACGATTCTTCGGTTCGATTAGCCCTTTTGCTTTTCTCTCGAACCCTCTGCGCACCACTTCCTGCGGCTGAGTCTGACTCTATATTACCCGCAACGTTACCTTCTTCCTCAGAGTCAATACCTGGGTTGGGTGTAGCGTAACCCTCCTCAGCCTGGTCTGGTGAGCAACCAGCTTCGTCAGCAACCCTCACAGCTTGGCTTGTCCTCTCTCGTGGCCCAGCCGCCACAGCTGGATTTTCATTCATGAGTGGAGCTGTTTCTTCCAAGGGTTCGGAAACTCGACGAGTATGGGAAGCGTGTATCCAATTCGTCAACCCTCCGCACTTCACCGCTGTGTTCGTTACCAGTATCACCTGGTAGGGGCCTCGCCACCGAGCATCCAAACAGCTCTTCCTCACGTGCTTCCGGACCAGCACCCAATCTCCCGGGCACAAGTTGTGGCAGAGATCCCTTGAAGCCGGAACAGCAGCAGCTTCCACCTGCTGAGACATAGAACGGACCACATCAGCTAGTCCTTTGCAGTAATCAAGGATTAAGTCATCAGTGATGTTTATCAAGGCTGAATGTGGTATTGCTGGCAATCGCATCGCCCTCCCCATAATGATTTCGTGCGGGGAAAGACCGGTCCTCCTATCTGGGACACTGCGAACACTCATCAACACTAGAGGCAATGCATCAGGCCACTTCAGAGATGTAGACGAACACACTTTCGCCATCCGTGCTTTCAAAGTTCCATCAATCTGCTCCACTATCCCAGAAGCCTCTGGTCGATAGCTACAATTGAAGTCTCTAATCAACATTTAAAGCCACGTAAAGCAATTTCATGATCTCACTGTGGAAGTGTGTTCCTCTATCCGACTCCAATGAAGTTGGAAAACCGAACCTAGGAATCAACTCCCTCAGCAATAGCTTGGCTACTGTAAGAGTGTCACACCTTCGTGTGGGGTAAGCTTCCACCCATCGTGAGAAGACACATACCACCACTAAAATGTACCTCAATCCGTTACACCTAGGCATCTCAATAAAGTCAAGCTGTATCCTGTTGAAAGGTCCTCCTGACCTCCCAATGGGACTCAGTGCAACCACAGTTTTCTTTCCAGCATTCATTTGTTGGCAGGTAACACACCTATGACATACTGCTTCAGCAAACGCACAAAACCGTGGATTGCACCACATTTGTCTGAACACTCGCACCATCGCATCTCTTCCTAGATGTACAGCACCATGAATTTGCCTTGCCATCGGGCTCAATAGGTCATCTGGTAACACTGCTCGACCATCACTTGAAACCCAAATTCCAACGTCTCCCTTCTCACATCCTGACCTGATCCATACATCCCTTTCCTGACCTGGAGCTCCTTCCTGCAGGCTCTTGAGTTCCTCCCAAGTGTCTGCCATGGCTAACATCATGTTGAGCTCGGTTCCCTCTTGGCTCTCTCCAGTAAATATGCACCCTTGTTCAGCGCAGAAACGTGCAATTTCGTCTGCGTACTTATTACCAATTGAGACAAAATCCGTCCCCTTCCCATGTGCAGCGCACTTTACCACTGCTATCTCTCTGGGACATTGCAACGCTTCTAACAGTTGTCTCACATAATCTCCATTCCTGATGGGAGATCCAGATGAGGTAAAGAAACCCCTCTGAGACCATAGCTGTCCAAAGTCGTGAACCACACCAAACCCATATTGGCTGTCGGTATAGATGGTGATTCGGATCTGATCAGCTGCCAAACAGGCGCGAGTCAAAGCAATGATTTCAGCCACTTGTGCGGAGTATACTCCTTCTAGGCAAGCAGCTTCAACCACTCCAGTAATGGTACATACAGCAAATGCTGCTCTCAAATGACCCACATTGTCTCTGAGACATGAACCATCGACAAAGAAAATTTCATCAGGATCAGACAGAGGTTCATCAACAATGTCGGGTCTTGGTTTGGTGCAAAGTTCAGTCACATCAAGACAGTCGTGGTCTTCACAATCTTCATCATCTACATTTGGCAATGGTATCAATGTAGCAGGATTTAAAACAGAACACCTCTTCAGAGTCACATTCTCTGCGGCAAGTATGACTTGCTCATAGCGTGTGAGTCTATTGTTCATCAGGTGCTGTGTTTTAGTCCTTGTCATCAACAGTTCTACAGAATGCGGAACATAAACGGTCAAAGGATGACCCATAACAATGCTTTCACACCTCTCAATGCTGACACCTGTTGCAGCAATGGATTTGAGACATCCGGGCAACGCTGAAGCTACTGGATCTAAGGTAGCTGAAAAGTAGGCAACTGGTCTACGGACACTTCCATGTCTCTGAGTCAGGACTGACAATGCACAACCTTCTCGATCATAACAGAACAATGAAAAGGACTTGTTGTAGTCAGGCATTCCCAGAGCCGGAGCAGGACATAAGCCCTCTCTCAACTCCAAGAACGCAATCAGACAGTCATTGTCCCATGGTACCGGATCACTCACATCCTTATGCGTCAGTCTCTGCAGGGGCTTCGCCTTCAATGAGAAGTTGGGAATCCATTGGCGACAGTAACCAACCATTCCCAAGAACATTCTGACTTCCTTCTGAGTGGTGGGCACAGTCATGTTCATGATCGCCTCAATTCGATCTGGTGACATTTTTCTCTTGCTTTTCTCAATTCGATGGCCTAAGTACTGAACCTCACTCAGACAGTACTGCAACTTGTTCGGGGACACCTTGTGTCCATTTTCCCCTAAATGATTCAGTAAGGCAATCGTGTCAATCCTGCAAGCATCCTCCGTTTCGGACGCAATGAGGAGATCATCAATGTACTGCAAGAGAACAGAATTCTGTGGCAGTACAAGACTCTCAAGGTTCTTTTTCAAGATCTGGTTAAAGATTGATGGACTCTCTGTATACCCTTGAGGGATACGACACCACGTTAACACACGATCTTCCAGACGGAAAGCAAATAAAAATTGGCTCTCCTTGTGCAACGGTATCGAAAAGAATGCTTGGCACAAGTCAATCACCGTGAACCACTCGGCTTCACATGGAATCTGGAATAGTATCACTGATGGATTCGGTACCACTGGACAACATGGAACCACAATCGTGTTGACCTTTCGCAGGTCTTGCACGATTCTGTATTTCCCACTTGGTTTCTGTAATCCCATAATGGGTGAGTTACATGGACTGCCCATTATCTCCTTAAGAATTCCCTGCTGAATCATGGATTTGATGACAGGCTTAATCCCTGTAATCGTCTCAGGTGACAGATTATACTGAGGTGTTCTCGGAAACTCAGCATTTTGCTTGACCTGGATCTTAACTGGCTCAACACCTCTGATCAATCCGATCTCCTCTCCTGTAAAGTCCCACACATCCAATGAAACAGAGTCTCTTAGGTCAAGTGGAAGCTCTTCCACTGTTAACATAGGATACATCTCTATGCAGAAATGCTGATTTGCAACCTTGAAGGTGGCATCATCATCATTTGTCTGTAATTCCACTCCCTTTGGGGTGCAATAGATTGTACAATTCAGTTTGCACAACAGATGGCGTCCTAGCAAACAGACTGGACTCGAGTCGCACACAACAAATTGGTGTCGATCTCGAAAAGTTCCTATTCTCACAGGAATCGGCTCGGTCAAAGGGCTATTCATCTTCTTATTTGCCACTCCTACTACTTGGATTGATTGTCCCGAGAGGGGTAGGTTGGGAACTACTGCAGATCTCACAGTAGAACGGGTAGCACCAGTATCAACCAAAAAGGTGGTGGGATGACCGTCAACATCCGCCTCGACAAACGGTCCCCCCCTGGTCTACCTCTAAGACTGTCCCAAGAGTGCAGTCTTCCTCCCCCCTCAGGCACCATCATGCCAACGGGTCTGAGCTGTAATCATCACAATCCTCGAAAAGGGACATCTGCTGGTACGTTCGATTTCCCTGTGGAATTCTCGGAGGTTGCGGAACTTGCACCTGCGGGCACAATGTCCCCCCTTGCATGGACCTGGGTCTCATCACTGTATTGACGACCTCAGATACCTGCACTGTCTCTCCCTCTTGTTGCACTTGGTTCGCTGGATTCGATCTACACTCGCGTTTCCAATGCCCGATCTTGTGACAAAAGTGACACGCAGTCGTCTTTTTCAATGTGGCCACATCCATCCCTGTCTTAGGGTCTATAGGTTTCCCCGTTCCCAGACCCTGGACATTCTGTGTCCCTCCTTGATTGTTTCCCTGTCTTCTCCCTAATGTCCCTCCACTTGGCTGTGTCTGAACCTCCCTGTCAGCACTTTGCATCTGGACTAGCATTAGCTTATCCTTTAGCTTCCTGTGTTTCAAGTCCACTTCATCGCTGCAGGACCTGGCGTACCGCAGTATCTCGTCCACTGACTTGTTCTGCCAGCAGATCAAATGCTGCTGAATCATGAAGCTGATTTCTGATCTTAGACCCAAGACGAACTTGGAAACAAACTGTCCCATGTCTTTGGGGTCTAACGTGTCTAGCCCGCTGTACTACTTAAAGGCTTGTAAGAGCCTCTCGTAATATTCATGTACGGACTCTTTTGGTTCTTGAACAGTTCGATCTATCTTAACCCAATCAATGTCCTGTGGTGAGATTTTGGATTTCAGCCATGTAATTACTTGCTCAAACTTCTTCATGACAATTGGTGAAGGACCATTGGTAACCAAATCCCTGTCTGGTTCAAAAGTTGGCCAATCAACTGCAACTTTACAAGCTGCCCACAAATCACTTGGTACCACAATATCAAACAGTGTATTCAAGTCAACCCACAACACCTTCTAGATTTTAACAAAACGATCAACCTGTTTGTACCACTCGACAGGCTTCTCCCTCAGCCGAGGAAATTCGTTTGTAAACGCTGCCAAATCACCTCTACTCCAAGGCACATGCACATACCCTCCGTTCTGTACCTCTCGCAAAGGAAAATTCCCTACTCCTGTCATCCCCCCTCCTGGAGGCGGTGTCTCTCCTATACTCTTTTTAGTAGTTTTCTTTTTGGACCATCTTTCCTCCCACTTGTCAAGCATGCTCCATGCACGTATCCCTATAATCAGTTCTCGAATGTGAGTTCTTAACCCTATCACTCTCTTCTCTTCCAGTTCCTGGTCACTGTACTGCAACCTGTGACTTCCCTGCAGTGTCTTAGTTTTGGATAGATCCACCTCGTGTCTTTTTGCCAATTCTGTCAGTTTCTCATGTGCTGACCTCGCCTTGCGGGTCACATCTTTTGCTACAAACAGCAACTCGTCTGGACCATAAAACTCTACTCTTTCCAATGGCAGGTTCCCACTAATTATCTCGTCTACCTCAGCTTTTAATCTCATCACATCCAGCATCCTTGCTCTTATAGCAGTTTTAAGCATCCCTCGACTTGATGTACCACTTGATTCTCCATTCTCATTGTCCTGATCCTCACATCGGTTCCCTTCTGCTATATTCCCTAGGACTGGTCGACTTCCTGTATTCCCGCGATCCCAGTCTCCTGTCATCCTATCATTAGGGTTTCTCACTGGTGGTTCCCACATCCTTATGTCAGATCTCGAATCGGCCAAAGACCTTGGTCTCGCCGTTCTTACCTCTACGTGTCCTCTAGAGGAGTCTGCTGTGGCTGGCAAAGGAGTACTTGATTCCATGGGCCTCGGAAGGTGACCTATTCCACTCACTATGCCATTCTCTCCAGAGCCAGTCCCTTCTCCTGCTACTGATCATGCTAGACTTCCATTTCCTGCCTGATCTGGGTCATATACTGATACTATGGGGCCAATGGTAACCGGTACTGTAAGAGCATCCGGTAGCCTTGTAACAACTGTAATTCCATTTGCTTCGATGCTTGTTGGTTTGTGTGTTCCCATCCCTTCTGTTCCAGTTGATATTCTTCCAACTACTCTCGCGCTAGGTTGAGTCTGCGATTCTCCAGTTCCCTCTGTTGATGCTGCCTTTCCCTCCTCGGAATCTGGATTATATGGAGGTGGTCTTTCTGATAGCAATCTATCTAGCAAGCTGTCATCTGTGTCACTATCGTCTTCCTCACCCCACTTCTTCTGGGCCTCTCCTACGTTTATCAGCAACGGAAATAGCCTATCCCCTTCAATAGTTTCCACCCTCCATCTCTTCTCCAATGCGTCCCATCGCGCATCCTGGAACGCCCTAATTGACTTTTTCACCCTTTCCTGGCTTCGGTCTCTTTTTCTATCATGTGCTGCTCTTATCCATGCATGTAGCGCCTCAAACTGTGTTGGTCTGGGTAAAGGTCGCAATGAGGACATCACCATTTTCAATTGGTACAACACTTCCAACCTGAAAGTGCCATAACGCGGAAAAGTCAATTCTCCCTCATGTTCAGTCATTTTATGCCAATTTTCAAGCCAAATGATAGTGTGCAATCCCACATTCGTAGCCATATAATGGGCTGGGGTATCCTCGGGTGGAGCTTCTTCTCCCCCTCAAGTAACCACTCGTCTGTCTCCTCTACACATATCTCGTAAAACTTAAAAACATTTCATGATGAAATCAACGTTTTCTTCACTTGTTTTCACTCGACTTCCTGATGACAATCCACCAATACAACGCAGCTTCACACCAACCGACCTATCACAGCGCAAACCTCTCTGACATCACTCTTCCTCCTCATTAAGCAGTTCCCCTCCTTTACAATTCATCTCTCGCACACTCATGCGTCTCTCTCATGCTCTGAAATAACTGTCCACCAAACGACCGAACAGTTACTTCTCTGACTGTCTGTCCACCAAACGACCGGACAGTCTCGTAATTGTCGACCTCAACTCTGGCAACCGTCTGTCCGCGAACGACCGGACAATTGCCCCAGACTATCTGCCCACGAACGGCCGGACAGTCATGTACTTAATCGATAGGATCCAATCACTCGATGTTCCACATGCAGTAACCCACGACCTGCGTTGGTTACTCACGCACTCACACACGCGTTTCCCTATCACCGGTGGGTTAGTTAACGACGTCTCATGACTCCCATGATCTCTGGTCAGACAATTTCAACTCTGGGTGTCTTCTACACCACAATCTCTTATCCCGGGATATCAATAATCAAGTCTCATGGACCGCACGCGTTCGGCCCAAAACCACAATCACTCAACTCTCATTCCAACTCCGCAAGACATCACACAATCAAAACAACACCGCAATCTAACAGACACACATCCCTGTTCATACTCACTCCACTACGAACTGCTGTTTCCGCCGCACCGTCACTCGCCGTCGGTTTCCATCAAACGCCGTCGTCCTCCGCTCACAATCCACTGGATAACCATCACTTGGGCTCTATGGGGATTCAATGACTACCCTTCTCTACTTCTCCCCTTACTACAGAGGTAACCATCCTCTCGCTACCAACTGATACAGCCGGATTCCACTCTGATAATTTACTAGGAACCCTCGGTCGACTGGACCTTTTGTTACCTGCTGAGAAGTGTAAAGGGGAGAAACAATGTATTCTTAACAAGCTAACATGCATCAATTTTATCAAAGTTCTGAAAGGATCACTGACTCCGAAGTCCAAGTTTAGGGGTTTATTACAGAACCAAAAATAACTGAACATACAGACACCTCAGAACGAGGTTGCAAAAATACAAAGGCACTAATACAAAGTCCATCCTACGCACCAATCTAATTCGATATAGCATAAAGAGAATGAGCAATTCCAGAAATACTAAACAAGCAATAACTGCACCAACATCTATATTAATCTGTAAAGAAAATACGTTAGTCTATCCCTAAACTATTCTAAAGGGGGCATCCCTACTTAACTTTGCCCAAGCAAGATCATGAAAGGTGTCAGCTCGTGATGACTTCCTCAGAAGTGCACTCACGTCGTAAAGACCATCTAAGTCTTCATCCTAAGAATCGATCCCTTCCTTTTCCCTCTCTGCTGACTCTACCTCTCCTCAATCTGCTCCTGCTCAATCTGCCCTCTCTGCTGACTGCCAACTCCACTGACTGCTGCCTCCACCCTCGTGGCACTGTCCCTAATACAAAATGGACATTCGATAGGCCCGCCCAGGTAACACCTCTCCTGACCAGGCACCTCTCCTAGGTAACTTTCCACTAAAAGTTGAACTCGGTCCAACGACGGTTGAAGTGTCCTTGGGTCTCAGGCTTCTTCAGCGTAACTCCTACTTATCGGCATTCCTGGAGACTTTGTAGCGGATCTCCTCCATACCTAACTCCTAAAACAAAAGCATTATTCTAACTAACGAAGACGATGTCCTTGCACCTGCAACGAATGCATTAGAACGAAACAACCTTGCACGCAGATGAATTTCACTGACTGTCTCCAAATGAGAGCCTCACCAGGGGGAAATACATTTCAGGCCTACATAAACCAGCTAACATAAGGAAACGAATAGGCCTTTCTTAGCACAAAAGAGTAAATACTCCATCAAGGCCTTTAACATCAAATTAAATACTCGTTAATATCACATTTTTAAGCACTACATTTCATCATTGTTAAACGCAGTTAATTACCTATGCGTGTGCAATTTCAACATGCTACACGTTTAAATCTACTACATCACATTACACATAACTACTTCATTATGCATTTGCAATGAACATTGAAAGTTACATAATCCCCTCTAAATGCCACTTTACGTTTCTTGAGTGGCACAGCTTCATCCTAATACTTTATTTACCACTAATTATTACACCACATCTTTAACTAAGGTTAACGCACACATAAGAATATATACAGGTACGGACTACTCATGAATATAATGTACCCCTACAATTTTCAGACTATCTTTGCGCTCTATCACACTGTTTCCATCGAAGATACTAGTGTGTGTCTTCATTGTACTAACAAGATATCAAATAACAATACAAGGACCTAAGAGGAATGTGTGCATATCTGAGGTATATGCATATCTGAGGTAATATGAAAATTTGCGAACAGCACAATATTTAACTAGTAAATAACTTATTGATGTTATGCATGAGTGTGGGGCAGTCACTGGTGTGCAACCTCATGACTAGTGCAACCCTACCTGCATCACAACTTCATTACCATCATTCAAGGTATGTGCATCTAGGTATTTCTGCCACACTATGCACAAGTCACTGTGGTCAGAGTGCTGATTCCCTCTAGGTTCGACTATGTTAATGTTTTGCACCTAGGTCTCCCAGAATATTTAGTTCAGAGTCTACAGGTGGTCCAGAACATGGCAGTCCACCTACTCTATAAACTACCAAAGCATGCTTCAGTATCTCTGTTTCGAGAAAAGCTACATTGGTTCCCGGTCCGCAAGGGTATCATGTTAAAAATTCTGACCTATGAAGCCCTCCACAAGAATGGTCCCACTTTTTTGAATGAGAGGATCAAGGAATATAGACCAGGGAGGTCGCTGTGCTCCAGTAACACCGACTTACTCACAATCTCCCATTTAAAAAAACACAGAGGGGGGATCCTCTTTCATGGTCAGGGCAGCAGTTATGTCCAATCAGATCAACTGTCAAATAAAGAGCATAAGAGGGAATTATAACCAGGACACCCTCCACTCACGAATTTACAAAAAACAAGACCTGGTTATAGAAAACATTTGACGATTTAAACAATTTTTAACAGATGGTTATCATGTCTTACTCCTTGGTGAGGCTATGCTTACTTATCTAGTCATGCCCACCCATATGTGTTAATCATATTCAAAACTCATCAACCACCAAAATCAGGTCAAAAACGAATCAGCCAATAGTCTCAAAATGGGCTAGCAAGATAAGAATATCTTATAAAAAATGTGAATTGGGTCAAAAAGTGCCTCACGTAAGCACCATCCATGGAGCTACTGGTTGGTACTTACCAGTTTGCTCACTCTGTCATCATCTTCACTTTCTTGAGAGAAAAAGAATGTGACCTAACTCTGAACTAATGTGGAAAATTAAATAATAAAAGAGTGAGGTGTGTAAATAAAGGTGACATCTATCTACCATCTAGGGCCCGTAATGTGAAAAAGAGTAAACTATACTCCCCATAATTTAAAATTGAGTTGTGAACATCTATCACACATATTTTGACTAGTGTTCACACTCAGTTAAAAAAAACTGCATGTTTAGACCATTTAAACACACCTTACTCATATAAAAATCTTTCGGACAAAAAGAAAATCATCAAAAGATGTCACTTTTCATTTAAACAGAGAAGAGGAGTGTGTCTTCATCCAAGGCAGAGCAGAAGAGATGGGTCTTCTTTCCTCTCATGTACTCCAGGAAGTCGTTCTGTAGTCTTAAGTGGGCAGTCAGTTTATGGCATTGTGTAGAACCCTATATATGAAGTGTTTTTCCACCATGTCTTTTGCACCTAAATGACATGATGCCAATAAGATGATAAGCTTCTGATTTCCGCATTCTGAGGGGTTTGAATGGTTGGAATATCCTGGGGTGCTATCGTGGAATGTGCCTGTGAATTAACTTGTGGACCAAGCACAAGGTTTTGAAAAATAGCATATGAGAGGGAGTTTTGAGGATGAGATTGATAGGATTCTTCATTCATAAGCCAAGCTCCTGAAGTTAGGCCATTTGAAGTTTAGAAAGAACCTTTTGTAAGCAATTTTTTGTGGAACGATAAGCCAGCTAAGCATATCACAAAGTTAACATAGATGGTAGTGCACATACTTGGTGACTGCATTTAGATGGAGTTTCAAGGATATTTCTCAGACAAACAGCACTCGGAGGTTGCATATTTTCTACATTGACCTTGCTGAGGGGCACATGGTGTCTGTTCTTGCACAAGGTAATTGGTTATGAATCAACTGAACCCAGGAGCAGGACCTCTGTTTTTGGCTGTTGAGAAAGAGCAAGGTTATCTTCATCTAGTATCTACTATCTTCCTTCTCTAATTTGAAGTAAATCTGAGTGTTGTCCAAGAAGACCCATAGAATCCAATGTAGTTAGCTTTCAGGATATGGCACAATGAATGCTGATGGTTAAAAATATTCGGGCAGAACCCCATATTCAAGGACAGTGATCAAAGAGAATTAGCAGAACTAGCTTTAGTTGCTACTTATGCTTGTTCAGAAATGACATGCTTTGGAATAGGGCTCTTACTTTGATGCCTCCATGTGATATCAGGCGATTGACCTGTATCTTATGGTCACTGGATTCAAACACAGCAAAGAGGTCCAAGAGGATCCTAGCATGAATAATGCCACAGACTCAGACGAAAAGCTTTATCTGGCAAATTAGCACATTTGTATTTCTTATAAAAGCAATTTAAGTTCCAGATGTGGATATGTGGGAACAATTTTCTAACTGAGCCTCTAGAGAACTCAGAATTATGAGGGCAATCAAAAAGGAGGCTTAATCGGTCAGCCCAGTTTGTAAAGCTTAGTTGGCCATCAAGTGCACTTCTATCAGAGAGTTAACAAGACGTTCATCAAAGTCCTCAGAAATATAGGGCACTCAGAACCCTTGGCACTGTAAATATTGGTACCATGCAGAAGGGCTGTATGTTGGAACAACGAGTTCCTCAACAACGACTCCCTAAACCACGTGGTCTGTACTACGACCACGTCTCAACAATGATTTTTTTTACCACGAATTTTCGTGAGAAAGAAATGCATGGTAAACCACCCCCTAAAATATAAGACTCTCTCTTCGCCTGTCTGAGAGCTTCCATCTGGCCTCAAGGCAGACTTGTGTAGCCAGACTTAATTCACTCAAACTTAGTAATGTTTGTCTTACACTTGTATCTTTACATTTCGATACACCTTGGAACTCATCAGATATCGAATAAATATATTATAGACAGCTATTTAAGATTTGCACATCACATAAAACAATCAGAGAAATAATATGGTCACGTACTTTCTTACTGACTCCTTGCATTCGGATTTCAAGGAGGCAGCATTTTCAACAGACATGAAGAGACTTGTGTCTGTTCTTCACCATTAAGAACACAGCCATCAGTGACCTTTTGGTGGACTCAAACAGGATGTCCTCCTAAAATAATAAGCCCAATATTGTGCTGTCACAACATGTTAGTGCTCAATTTGTAAAGTAAGAGAGACGGTGACCTAAGCGGTGCTAAGAAGCCCGCAGCCAGCGCTATTAAATATCAGCGCGCAAGGCTGCATAGTCCTGAATCCACCTCGGGCCTCTTTAATCCACTGCCAGACACTCCCTCCCCTGTAATCTCACTCTTGCAGGTTCCTGCTTTCTCCCTTGGTAACGTTTTTTCTGTCTTTCTCTTCTTTCTTCTTTCTCAGTGTGTTTTTCCCTCTCTTGCTAGAGCAAAACATCTGATGGGGGAACATAAGTTCTGGTTCACACACAAATTAGTGCTGGTAGCTCCCACCAGCAACCACCAGCTCAAATTAAGTACTGCACTATGTACTGGTAGTGATTATGTGCGGTATCATATAAATGTGTTTCTGGTGGTGGTATTGTGTGACAAGGTTTATGCATAATATGCACATGGACAGCAGTTGAACAACAACAACAGTACAGTGCAAACTCAGGACACAACACCAGAGCAGAATAACACCACAATAGGACACCAACAATGCAACACAATAAAACACAGATATGTAACAGCTAACAACAATACAACAAAACCATAACAGAACATAACAGTGCAACACCATACACTAAAATACCAGAGAAGGTCCTGAATACAGGAAATCAGAGACCAGGCGGAGACCCCAAAGGACTCCTATTTAAGGAAAAATTATACTGAAACAGAAACAAGGAACTCTAGAAACATACATGCTAGTAAACAAAGGTGCTGGAGCGCTAAGTTGAGCAGTCTGAATTTCACAAATCACACTGTACACACAAAACATGATTTGTGGCAGGAGCCTATGGTCTTGCAGTAGAGAAAGAAGACCTCACTTCTAGTGAACAATAAGATATCTATTTATAATCAGGAGATAGTTTATCAAAGAGCCATAGGTTTTTCCACTGGAAAAAATCACTTGGATCTGAGGAACGATGCTTCTGGCTTCTCAGAATAGGTAATAGAAACATGATTAAAAGAGTTTGGTACATGAGAAACCGAGGCTCAGATGATGTTTAACACTAGGAACTCTAACATTCGAATATGTTACTGACTTAGAGGGAGCAGGTTATGGAACTACGTCTAGAAAGCGAGAAGTCTGATGTTTTCTTCTTGTGTTCTTCTTATTTGCCTTGAACCTCTTCAACCCTTGACTGCTTCCATAAATGAATGACTATTTGGTCAAAAAAACTAAACTTTTCTCTTTTTTATGTAAATATCATTTTTGAGAGGATGTTGAACTTGACTGAGGATTAAATAAACCACAGCAACAACCTGAAGATCAGAAATACTAGAAATACTACAAGGCTTGTTAGACCTGACATTCCTAGCTTGATATTCCCCCCCAACGTTTTGCCTTCGTTCCCTTACTTTGCTGAACTAATTTTGTTGACATCAGGACTCTGTGCACTTTACTCCTGCTAACTAGTGTCAAAGTGCTTGTGCTGTCTTCTTCAACGCTGGTAAAATTGGACTACACCTGACTGGCACAATAAAATGTACTTGTAAGTCCCTAGTAAATAGTTGTACATGTGCCATGGGCATGTAAATTAAACACTCCTAGTGGACTGCAGCACTCATTGTGCCATCCACTTAAGTAACCTTTTAAAACATGTCTCAGACCTTCCACTGAAGCCTGTTGTGCAGTTTTAAACTGCTATTTTGACGGCCAAATAAACCTTTCGTCAGGCCCAAGCCTTCTTTTTTAATACTTATAAGCCACCCCAAATATAGGCCCTAATAGCTCATATGGCAGGGTGCATGGTATTTAAAAAGTAGGACATGTGTGTTTAAGTTTAAATGTCCTAACAGTGAAAAACTCCTGAACTGGTTTTTCATTGTTGTAGCCTATCTCTCCTATAGACTAACACTGGGTTACCTTTTGTTCATTAATAAGTGCTAACTTCAGATTGGGAGCAGGTAGAGAAATGCTGTTTATACTCAAATGAATTGTAATTTAAAATCGTCTGTAATGGTAAAATCAAATTTTAGATTATAATTTGGAAAATGCCACATTTAGGAAGTTCAAAAAGAACAATTGATGGACAGAATGCTGCACAATGTCAAACATTCACCCCAGTACAGAGATCTGGGCCTAAGTCCATCGGTTTTTTGCTCCCCATGCCATTCCAATTCAGACCCAGCCATATGCAAATCAGTCTTGACCCTGTTCCCCATGGGAACAGTCCAGCCCATATGCCTGGGTCCAAACTTGGGTGGCATGGTGAGCAAAATAACGATGGATTAAACCCAGATCTTTGTGACTGGGGGGGCGAATGTTTGCATTGTTCAGCATTCCATCCATCATTTGTTCCTTTTACATTTAGGAAGTTAACATTTTTCTGCAGTACGTTTTTGAGGCCTTTCCAGGACTACCCAGCTGCCTGGGCCTGTTAATGGTTCCCGCATCAAGAATGTGATTTGGCCATAGACAGTGAACAATGGGACCTAAGTGTAGCGAGGCGAGGGTCTTCTTAGCAGGATGGCTGGGCAGGTGCTGTACCCTGCCCTGATTACATTTCAAAGGATGTTGCCCAAAACATACACAAAGGAACCTGAAACCAGGCCTGCCCCTGCCTTTGTCACCGTAGACAGTTTAGAGCCAGGACCAGGGGAATGGAAAGAACAGACCAAAACCAGTTTTGGGGTTAGCCCAGGGAATTCTCCAGTCGAAGGATGGCACCAGATGTAAAAATAGGACCCTCAGAACCACTCATCAGAACACTCCTAAACCTGTGGACGATTCAGAAGAAGGACAGCCCTGTTGCTTAAAGGACTGCCTTGCTGTCTGAAGAAGAAAGTTTGAACCTGCTTGCCTTAATCCCAGACTACCCAGAATGACACCAAGAGTCAGTTGGTTGACCTCCTGTATGAGCTGCAGGGACGCTCCTTTGTGAGTGGGTGCCTGTTTGATGTGCACACTGCAAAGCATGTTGTTCTGCGAGAACAACCCTCTCCCACTGTTTTGCAGAACAAAATACCAATGATCCTGATGTGCATGAAGTTTACTCCTTCTGGGTGAGGATATTGCTTAATTTTCAGATCTTGAACTGCCATGTTTTGTATGGTGATCCAGGCTGTGAAAAAAAAGTAGTCATTGCTATGCCCTTAATAAGGCAGAGCATGTGACAGGGACCTGATGTGGAGGGGTTATCAGGTGAAAGGTGTCCAGTGGCAGACGGAAACCCTGCATTTCCTATTCTGAATTGAGAAGAGGACATATAAGTCCGGCGGACTGGTACAGCTGACATTTGATGGAAGATACACAGTTTCCACTAAACTATAAATAACGCTCTTAATCTTCAGGCATTGGCCTTCAGCTCTTGAGTTTAAGATGGGGCCTTGATTTATGCTGCTTAAGGGTCTGGTGTTGGCAGTGGTTAATTTGTATAAAAAAAATAAGCGCCAAGGCTCTCGTCAGGAGGCAGCTTGCACCAGCCTACTTCTCCTATTTGCGCCGCCTAAAACAGAACCAACTACTAACCATGAAAGTGGGGAAAGGATGTGTCGTAATGGCCAGAGCTGCCGACTTCGGAGCTGGGGTACCAGGTTCGAGTCTCGACGTTGGTTCAACATCCTGTCATTCTGGGCAAATCACTTAATCTCCCTGTGCCTACCGTAAATAAATGTGTCCTTAACTGGTGCTCATGAAAAGCGCTGGTGTTGATGATTAAGTGCCGGTGCTGAGCACCAGAAACCACCAGCTCAAATTAAGCACTGGGTGCTGGCTCTGTGAAGCAGAGGTAGTTAAAAGGCAATACTAAAAATAGGAGTAGTTACCATCCGATCTAAAGAAGGGATTCAGCATGAATTGATTATTAGAAATGTTTTTTTGTTAATCTGTTGGTGGTGTATTGGTAGTTTTATGATTTGTTGCAGTTATGCCCCATTGTGTGAGCACTGTTCCTGTTTAGAAGAACAATAGAGATATATTTAAAAAAAACAAAAAAACAGAAAGATTGGGATTCTGATAGAATGGCATGATGTAACTCCTGATGTAGATTAAGTGTGTGGTTCCCAGGTCAAGGAATCCCTTCACATTACTGAAACATCAGATCAGGGGAGAAAATGGTTTCCAGTACCTTTTTCCTAGCAGATTGTTGTCACAAATGTGTAATACCTAAGGGCCTTCCTTCTGAATATGTGAATGATGGCCAACAAATCAGGGATTTTATTGCAGATCGGTGTGTAGGGGCATCCACACCAAACCGAAATGGTGCGTTTATTAGTCAAACATCCCCAGAAGGACGTTCATTATGAATATAATAAAATAATAATTCCAGGGTGGCAAAAAGATGAACTCTGCTGTGTTTTCTCAAAAAAATCCTATTCCTTCATTCATAATTGTATGATTCAATCAATCAAAAAAATATTGATACAACTCCAAACAGCCAATGTGTGTTGCAAGTTAAACCTACTTCTCAAGGCGCATGGCTATACATTCATTCCTTGGTGAGGTGCACCCAAAAGCATCAACTTCGTTCGACAACTGTTTAGTACCCCCTTCCACCACCCCCCAGATCGATATTAAGATAATACATGCCTCCATGTGTTGTGCAGTGGTTCCCGCGGTGTTGGGCAGCAAAACATAAAACGTGCAACTTTTTTTCAAACTTGGAATCCATATTTAATTGTATTCATAATCAAAATCTTTTTGGGGACACAATTAGTGATGGTATGACAACTGGTCTACACCTGGATTTCTGTTCGCATATGGTGAAGGCATGATTGCAGAGGTTGTAGATAAATTCAAGCACAGAAACCACAGGAAATCACTGGATACGTTTTCTTGTTAGTAGTATAACTGGTATCTTCTGTCTAGGCACAGGATAGCAGATTCTGACCCCTTTAGCATCCTCTTGTTGTTTATTGTCCCTGAACCCAGGGTCGGACTGGCCTGAAGTACAATCAGGCTAGTGCTAGATGGGTTGGGTTTCACAAATCATTGTGTGGGTCGTCATTTTAGCAGTTGTGGGCCAGTTTTATAGCCAGATGGGCAGTTTTTTCCTGGTGATTTCCTTGATATTGATTTTTAACTATCTACTTCCGTGATGGGGCCACCCTCTGTGTTTTGATTGCTGTGAGTGAAATGCCCTAATGGAGTCTCACCCACTACAAGCTTCTGAGAAAAATAATTTTTGAGCTGTAACTTCCACCTTTAAAAATACGCTACAATGCTGTGCAGCTGAGTTAAGAGGCTCGGCACAGGTTACTTGAGGAACGAATGTACATAGAGGTGTACATGTGCACTGGCTGAGAGTGGAACATTGCTGTCTGACTCAGCCTGGCGTCGGCGCACACCTTGCAATGTGACAGATTGTATCCAGAATAAACTGATTCTGGCTTGCTAATTCTTGTACTTCAATTGGGATTCCAAAAAGAAATGATCCCTACGTGGGCGACAGAAAAAGTATTTATTGATGGGTTCACTTGTTATAGCGTGGAGGCAAAACCAGCAGTTCACTATGGGAGAGCTATAGGTGGGCTCATGATTTTAATTAAGAATGGTTGCGTTAGCAGTTCCACGTTGATGGCGATTGATAGCTTGGACCTAATGGGGATTACTGTGTCTTTTTCGTCTGGACTTTGCTTGTCTATTTTTAACATCTATGTCAGGAGCACAAGGGGACTTGATATATCTCCCATATTATCCCTCCTTGAGGGTTCTATGGATAAATTGGAACCAAACATAAATATAGTAGTAGCTGGTGACTTCAATGCCTCCTTTGAACCTTCGACTTATTTAAATGAGATAACAAAAGAGGAGGATGAAGTCTGGGGTATCCCACCATTGTTAGGTCTCCCTAAGAAAAAGTTCTCAAATGTTGCACTAGAATTGGCTTGGCTTACATTAAGCCGGGGCCTTAGAGCATGTAATGGGCGTACTCCTTCTGACCTCACGAGAGCAGTAACATTCAAAAGAGGGGCTTGTACCAGTACTATTGACTATGTGTTAGTGGATATAAGATTGTGGCCACTCCTGCATGATATGAAAGTGGTGGCGCGCTTGGATAGTGACCATAACTCTCTTGAAGCCACCTTGACTGGCGACTCTATGAATCAAGATAAAAATCGCCAGATAACTATTGTGTCCGCTCCTTTGGTAGCAAATAATCGCCGTTATGTCTCTTGGCCAAATGTTATATCTAATAATAATTTATTTATACAAATTTACAAACTCTATGTAACGTTTTTTGAATCATATGAAGGGTTGAGTGAGGATGTAATCCCTATTCTAGATATACATATTGGCCTATTTAAAGCACTACAGGACATTTTTTACCAAGTTAGTACTGTTAAGATTTCTATCCTCTCTAAGGCGGAAAAATGGTTTAATCAGGCTTGTAAATTAGCTAAGTTAGCTTTGAGGAAGGCTATAACAGAGGGGAACTGTGCCAATATTAAGGGAGCAAGAACTCTATATAAGTCCACCCTGATTAAAGCAAAGAGGAACTGGGAAAATAACCTATGGCAAGAAATTTTGGATGCCTGCAAAAATAATGATATTAGACTATTTTTGCGTCTTATTGCCCAAACTAAGTTAGAAAAGCCTAACTCCCACCACTATAATATTTCTCCTGACAAATGGGTGTTACACTTTTCTAATCTTTATGCTCCAGTTGAGCCCGGGTCCTTGATGGCACTAGCACTTTAAATGCACCTCTAGTAGTGGATTCCGCCCCTTCTATTGTTTTTAGTCTGGAAGAAACATCCAGAGCGATTGATTCACTGAAATCCGCAAAAGCCCCTGGCCCGGATAAAATTCCTGGTGACCTGTACAAATCGGAACCCTCAATATGGTCCTCATATCTTAATATGTTGTCTAATGCTTTATCAGCTGGGGGGAAGGTACCACATTCCTGGCTCGGGGCTGAAATTATAGCAATATATAAAAAAGGTGATGCAGGGGATCCATCGAACTGCAGGCCCATCAGTCTCATTGATAATGTCCAAAACATTCTCTCAAAACAAATCTTAGTGAGACTTCTTGATTGGGTAAATGTTAATGAAATTTTATCTCCCCTCCAGGCAGGTTTTAGATCAAGATTTAGTACGATAGACCAGATTTTTAATTTGTTGTTTCATAATGGAAATATGTTTTACTCCAGAAACAAAAATTATACGTGGCTTTTATTGACCTCAGAGCAGCATTCGACCTTATCCCTTGTGCTGCTCTTTGGCAAGCCCTGGCAAACATGGGGGTCCCAGTAAATTTAGTACACCTAATAAAAAAACTGCATGAAAATAACTGCGCACAAGTTCGCTGGGGCCCCAATGGTGAATTGACGGATCACATACTCATAGCGAGAGGAGTCCGCCAGGGCTGTGTTTTAGCACCTACTTTATTTTCCCTATATATTAATGATGTTGTGGACGTTTTAGAACAGTGCAGGAAAGACGCCCCAGTTTTGAATAATAAGAAAATACAGATTTTACTTTTTGCTGACAATTCGCTCCTTTTATCGAAATCACCAATGGGCCTCCAAAATTTAATTGATACGTTTTTACATTTTTGTAATTCAAGAGGTCTAGAATTAAACATAAATAAAACCAAGTTTATGGTGTTTGAAAAGTCGAAGAAGGGAAGTCGAAGTATTCATGTAGGTAGTGAGGCACTTGATAGAGTTCACAGCTTTGACTACTTAGGGGTTAGACTCATGGGTAAGTTAAGGTGGACTAGTCAATTGGAAAAATCTACATTAACGATTGAACACAGATCCAATGCTATTCTAAGGTTTTACAATCAAACGCCGTCGCGCATAATTTCCCCTGCGGTGGAAACTTGCACAGGGAGCTGCTCTTTATGGGGCAGAGATCTGGGGCTGTGGAAATTTACATTCACTGACGATCGCTGAGAATATTTTTTTCAGAAGGCTATTGGATCTACCATCTAGCTCACCACTAACCCCCATGTACTTCGATGTTGGAATAAAAAGAGTTGACGATTTGGCTACTCTCAAAACCCTAGCTTATTCGATCCGACTATGGTCCACACCTGAACTTGGAGTTTTTAAAGACTCACTGGTAGAGCTATTGAACCTTCAAGGAGCCAGGGACATTCCATGGGTTAAAGCCGACTCAGGCTGGTTTCTTAAACTTGGATTGCAGAACTTGTGGGATGACCCTGGCTCCATTGTAAAATCAGATAACAAATTGTTAAAAAATCGATACTGGGCTTATATAAATGACCGTTATGTTACGAATACCAATAATGGATCTGTAATCAGCACTTTTTAGATCATAAGTTTACCCCCATGTATGAAGAATTCCTTGATTTAATATATCCATTTTCAACTAGTAAGTTGTACATAAGATTCCGTTACGGGATCCTACCACTGAGGTCTTTTACAAGCACATGGTGTACTAACCAAGATCTCAAAATGTGTCCTATATGTGGTTCGAGTAACGAAGATGAGAAACATGTACTATTCTTCTGCAGGGAGTACCATTCCATACGCCGCAAATGGCTAGTTCCAATCTGCCACGACTTGGCTACTAGCAGTCACCTGGAAGCTTTTAGGATTTTAAAAAGTGATACATCGCTAAAAATAGTATTTGCTGTTAGTACATTTTTACAAGCGATGTGGTACAAGAGACTAAAAGTTTTAAATGCTATAGATTCCTATGTTTACTAGCTGATTGCTTTACTTGATGTATGTAACCTAATTATCTATTTGCACTATGCACGGTCACTTTATGTAATTGTTGCACTGTCCCCATTGCACATCCGAGGCTAACGTTGCAAATGTACAGGTGGCTTTTAGCTATTTGTTTTGCTTATCTTCTAAGTAACACATATTTTAATATTATCTTGCACTTTAGTATCTGTCGCATTTTGCACGGTTAAGTGTGAATTTTAACATATTTTACTGCCTGGAGGAACATTATGAATTGTATTATGAACTCTTAGAAAAGTTTTAATGATCTTTTTGATTACAATTTTAATAAGGACATTGTGATTTTGTGGTAGCAGGGTGCATATAGGTTCCCCTTTTTAGAAATGAACTACATGTACTAATTTTCTCGTTTATTGTGTACTAGTGCTCTTGTTTTATTTGTTGTTTTATTTGTTGTTGTGTATACTTTGATGGTTATTTAACCGAATAAAGTTATTACTACTAAAAAAAAATGATCCCTATCTTTTTGGCTTAAGTGTCAAATCTGGAGTGTCAAAACTATGTTTACCCTTTGGTACAGTATAGTTGAAATACAACTTTTATTTGACAAGAAGATGGAAAGTCATGTGCATGTCTTTCCCTCTAAAAGTCACGTCGCAAATGCATGTGCATTAGTTTAGGCATTTATAAAATTGGCCATGTATATCGTAACTGTAAAGTAAAAAGTACAACTCAATAATCTAGATACTGGTTTAAACTTCAGTAAGAGCTACATAGGTCGCTGTGCAACCAGTTAATTGATTTTTAGGTCTCGCCTAGGCAGCGCTTGCGCTGTCTCTTCAAGACATGATGTATTCAGGATATGGGCATAAAGCTCCGCCCACTTTCCGCCCATCTTTTTAATTGGCTTCTGTCCCCGTCCTTTGGGCCCGATTCACAGAACTAACTTAAGACAAAATCCAAAACTTACTACCATTTTGGTATTCACAGAAGGCACTTACTCATTTTGGTATTCACAGAAGGCACTTACTCATTTTGGTACTCACAGAAGGCACTTACTCATCAATGAGTAAGTGCCTTCTGTGAATACCAAATGAGTAAGTTACTCAAAATGAGTAAGTTACTCATTTTAGTATTCACAGAAGGCACTTACTCATCAATGAGTAAGTGCCTTCTGTGAATACCAAAATGAGTAAGTGCCTTCTGTGAATACCAAAATGGTAGTAAGTTTAGGATTTTGTCTTAAGTTAGTTCTGTGAATCGGGCCCTTTGTAAATGGTGGCTTTTCATTGGTCAATAGGCTTAGTAGTCCCTCTTTAGTACCGCCTTGTCTCTTCTTGTAACCTCCCATGAGGACATCCCCAGTTACATGTGTTGTTCCTCCCTAGGTTTTAATTACAGCCTCAAGGCACTATTTTCTTAAAAGGCTTCAGGCAGGACACACACTTGGTCCTAAGCTAGGCTGGCAGTGGTTACTTCACTCACTAGAATATCTCACATTTATATGAGACAGTCTATGAATTTCCCTTCATCAGCTCCACACAGAGTACAACCTAATCCGAAATTAATGTAATAATTCTTTTGTCACATTTCTAAGCTACTAATTGTATATATGGACATAGCTATTTGAATGTACTCGTAGTACTGTCTTGCATGCAATGCATTATGGGTAGGGTGGATTTACCATATCTTCTGCAGGGTGCAGTACCATATGTAGCCAAAAGAGGTCCCCTTTTGGCCACATGTGGTACTGCACCCTGCAACATGGCTATGGCATTTATAATCCCAATAACTCCAACTTTGTAGACATGCAGTGCTGGTGTCTTGCTCATTAGGGACCTCTAGAAGCAGCTTGTGATACTGCACCTAGACATGCAGTGCTGGTGCCTTGCTCACTAGGGACCTCTAGGAGCAGCTTGCGGTACTGCACCGAGACATGCAGTGCTGGTGCCTTGCTCACTAGGGACCTCCAGGAGCAGCTTGCGGTACTGCACCTAGACATGCAGTGCTGGTGCCTTGCTCACTAGGGACCTCCAGGAGCAGTTTGCGGTACTGCATCTAGACATGCAGTGCTGGTGCCTTGCTCACTAGGGACCTCTAGGAGCAGCTTGCTGTACTGCACCGAGACATGCAGTGCTGGTGCCTTGCTCACTAGGGACCTCTAGGAGCAGCTTGCGGTACTGCACCTAGACATGCAGTGCTGGTGCCTTGCTCACTAGGGACCTCTAAGAGCAGCGTGCGATACTGCACTGAGACATACAATGCTGGTTCCAGGCTCACTACGCAAGCATTTGCAATACACTAGGTCTCGCATTACTGAAAGTATGAGCTATTGGCGTTGCATTATTATTAGCAACGCAAATACCTCAAACTATCAGTAAGGTGAGATCTATTGCATTGCAAATGCTTGTTTAAGAAATTAAATGGAATCAAAAGTGTCCAGCAGTGTCCCTGGAAAAACACCTAAAAATTACTATCACAAATGTTGGGGTCCTTGTGGCCTCAAAAGATCACTCCTGATGGCTGGAGTATGCCAACAGCAGCCCAATGTGGCAAACACATCTCAACTGGATCACCCAGCACACAGCTATCACTATTTTTAAAACAACTCTCATGCAGGGCATGTTCTCCCCACTTGTAGGCTTCCCTGGACCTTCAATGTAATATCCTGCACTCGACCATGTGATATAGAGATTGAGCCCTTTGAAGCAGCTTGGACATACCTTGGTATAAACCTGAGCGTCTCTCCATTGTCCCCTTGCTAGCTGGTCACCCAGGGTCATTTTCCAGAGGCTACATCCCTTTTTCTGTAGAAAAATAGAAGATTGTGAGGGTCTTACGACCAAAAGTCAATTATGGGAGGCTGGAGAGAGCCTGCCTCCCAGCCCTCATGGTGGTGGAGCCGCTGTGTGACCATCCCACACCCTACTCCTTAGATGGCCCTCAACCGCAGAAGAAGGAAGCGAGTGGGCAGAAAAAACGGTGGCAGCACATCCCATGAAAAACAGGAGATCCCTTTGGAAGATCATTTACACCCGCTTAGGTGTGTAGGTGCTGGTGTGCTAGAGGTGCCAGAAAAACAAGTTGATTGAGGCCAGAAAAGAAATAAAGGAGAGAAAGGCAGAATGTTCCCAGCTGAATTAAAGGATTGCTGAAGATTTTCAGGAGCTGTAGCAGACCCCCCCCCCACCAATTCCCCCAAATTAAGAAGAAAAGTAGGAACCCTGAGTCTCCTGTGATGGCAATTTAGTGATTCCAGCAGAGGTATGGTATTGGTTTATGTGCTCCCAAGTCCGAACTATTGTGTTGCCTTGCATGGGCCTTTTGAGTTTCTGTGTCCCCAGGGATTTCTATACAACCTGGAACTGATAGAGAATCTAGCCGCAGATTCCTTACCTCGGAGCTCTCCCCAGGCGCCAGACTGGAACAGGAATTTTTTCCAGCAGAACCTCTATGCGTCGGTTGTGGGCATCGTGAGACTCGGTAGCAACATCGTCCACTGGATGTGACATCGACGGAGTCCATATAAGTCCTTCCCCGACACGCTGATGTCAGTTTCTTCTTATCTGCGCTACAACGCAGATCCAGAAAAGCTGTTCTTCTGCCTGTTTTTTGGCTTTCTATAGTGTTTTTTCATTTGGAACACTGCTTTTTTCAATGCCTTCTGGTTTTAAACTTTGTGAATCTTGTGCTCGACAGATGTCGGGCACGGACCCTCATTCTGTCTGCATGTGGTGCTTGGGCGAGCACCACAACTCCGAGGAGTGCAACGCCTGTCAACAAATGAAACCGAAGGTGTCGCGGGAGCGACGGATGAAGCTCCTGATGGCTCGGTTGTCGAAATCTGCTGAATATTGCAGATCTTGGTCTCCTTTCCTTTATGGGGCCATTCCAGGAGCCGTTCCCCAGATGTTGCTCGCCATCGACGTTCCGCGGTAAGTCGCGTCGCAAACGGTCGAAGTCGTGGCACTTCCCAGCTTCGTCGTCTCACAACGCGGTTTCCCATGGCTCCTCACGCCCTCAAGCTGAGGACCCTGTGCAAAAGTCTCTCCCGTGCCTCTCTGCCTTTCCTGGAGTCAGAGCGGCTTTAACCCAATTGAGAGACTATTATTGTGCTCTCCACTCCATCTTTGGGTCTTCACCTTCCCCTGGAGCACCTTTGGGCCCTAAGGAGGTGACAGGTGTTCTGACTGTGCCCAAACCGGTGGGTTCGCCCTCAGCTGCAGTTAGGCCCTTATGCTCATTGATTCCGGTACAGAGCCCTTCGGGGTTCACAGCTGCGGTGCCGATCAACTCCGACTTGGCTTCGGGGCTCTCTTCTGCGGCGCTGATCGACTCTGACTTGGCGCTGGTGCACGACCCTTTGGGGTTCGCTCCTTTGACGTTGACCTCCCCTCTCCTTATTCTGTTCCACTGTCTTCTCTTAACGTCGGTTTTGTCACCGGATCGGTGTAGATCGACGTCAGGTGAAGAGCTAATGCATGAGGATTCAATGCAACAATTTTTGGAAGAAAATGAGGAAGGGGTTGGGTTTGTGCAGCCAATGCCTGCTGATCCTCCTATGGTGAATAGTTGGATTGCTGATTTGGGTGAAGCAAGAGGGTTAGATTCTTCCCCTGCTTCTGGCCTTCTTTCTCCTCCTGGCCTGGTCACGAAAGACAATTCTTCTTTGGCGGACAAGTTGGAAAGGGTGGCTGTAGTTTTAGATTT
This sequence comes from Calotriton arnoldi, assembly GCA_963921515.1. Lineage (NCBI taxonomy): Eukaryota > Metazoa > Chordata > Amphibia > Caudata > Salamandridae > Calotriton > Calotriton arnoldi. Next base: position 127,010 of record CAWUFW010003788.1, read on the forward strand.
GTCTCTTCCTTTGGTTTACGGACCCTTCATTGGAGTTCTTGACCCAGGCCAATCAGGTGTTGAGCCGGTTTTGCCCTTTTGTGAGGCGCTACATGATGTTTTGTTAGGGGCCTGGTCCAAGCCAGATACTGGTGCTCCTGTGGACTGTTTTTTTGCCCACAAGTATCACCCTGCCCCCACCGACCCAGATTGTCTCCTCCGCCACCCGACACACCGCAGTGTCGTGGTGTAGGTCACAACGGCTTCTCATGATTTGGGTTGTCTGACTCATATTCCACTTGATAGAGATTTCCAGAGACAGGACTCTTGTGGGAAGCAGAGTTTCCCACAATGAGCTAAAGAATGATGATGGATTCAACCCAGATCTGTGACTGGGGGTGAGTGTCTGAAAAGTTTCAGCGCTCCGTCCATCATCTCCTTGTGTTTACTTTGTTTGTCCTAAGTTGGCAGGGTATGCCCAGACGTGGGTCCCTTGCTCACTTTACCACTGGATTCAAGCTAGCCTGGCTGATGAAGGGTGTTACCCAGAAACCGGTCCCAGGATGCTTGTGTCCGGTTCAGGGAAGACCTGGCTTGGCAGTTCGGGCTGGACTGTTCCCATGAGGCATAGGGTCAAGACTGATTTGCATATGGCTGGGTCTGAACTGAGGTGGCGAAGTGAGCTAAAGAATGATGATGGATTCAACCCAGATCTGTGACTGGGGGTGAGTGCCTGAAAAGTTTCAGCACTCCGTCCATCATCTCCTTGTGTTTGCTTTATGGGATTTGTTGGCATGGCTGTTGAGATCGCTCCCGGATGATAATTGGAACAATCTGGCCCAGTTGATTTTGGATGGGCAGCAGGCTGCTAAATTAATAATTCGATGTGGGATTGGGATGGACACCACCGATTCGATTGGCCGTGCTATGGCTTCTTCTGTGGTGTTGCGCCAGCGGGCTTGGCTTTGTACTACTGGGTTTTCGGAGGCAGTCCAATCCACTTTAGTTGACATGCCTTTTGATGTCCTCCATTTATTTTGCGCCCATGCTGACGCTGCTTTGCGTAGTTTTCAAGACAGATAGGGTAGTGCAGACACTTAGAATCTGTTTCCCTTCTCTCAACCTTCATTGTTATTCTACAGCTGAGTCGGTCATGTTCAGCTTGTTATTCTGTGTTGTGTCACTGACTCACATCTGTGTTCTGTTATGCCTTTTGGAGGGCCCCTATGTGGGTTGGCTCCATATAGCATGTCACCCGGAGTGGTGTTCCTGTTTCTGCAGGTCTTATTCTTCTTTGTATTTACGCTATCGACAACAAGTTGTCTTTCTTTCTGACCTTATGTAGGTCTACTACCTATTGAATAGGGTTTTCTTTTATCTCTGCTGAAGAGCTTCTCGCCCAAGAGATCATTTTTCGATGTTATTTTATCCTTGAACGAAATCGATTACCTGTGTTACCTGCTCTTAAGGGCATTTGTGGTAGGCGTATTGCCATTTTTTTTTACTAATTTGCTATCCCTTATTGGATCTTGTGGCTTGTTTTCCCTTTGGGAAAAGTTGTGCACAGTTTGTTGAGAAGCCACTATCGGTGCATCATTGGTCTCTCCTGATTCTCTCAGGGAGCACCCTTTGTTAAAGGATTTTCCACTGAAGCAGTGGAACGTATGTTATGGTCTCTACTCGCCTGACCAGTGATTTCCATTGGGACATCTTTTCTCTTATGTCCCCATTTTCTTTCGGCGACCTTTCTCGCCTGTCTTCAGTAGGTTACAGAGTGTTTTTCCCTCTATTCTGTTTTCGTCCTGCTGAGCTCCTTTATTGCTAGTCTATTCCACATTCTTTATTTGTGTGGTCGTGCATGAGAGTCTCAGATTCTCTATCTCACTTCCTTTTTACGACCAGCCTTGTGCCCTTGTTCAGCCTCTTTCTTTCAGGTCCTCAGTACAATTGTTGCATACATGCGACATAGTTTTCCTTGCTGCCTCTATCTTGCATGGCAGCAAGGTGTTTACATTTCGTTTCTCTCGTCATGCTCCTTTTATAGGTTAATGCCTTCATCGATCTGAATATCGATTTTTACTACTGGTTGTTAACCAATGGTTCTGTCTTTGGGCTTCCTTTCTTGTAAGTTTGGTTGTTCTTTCACAGACGGTTCTGTTCTGTTGTGCTATACGGTGTCGTATAGCCTTCAAGAAACTGTTATTTCCACCAGTGTCACTTTTGGAGTTCCTTTCTTAATTAGGTGATTTTTTTCCCACTTTGTGGTGATTTTCACTTTTTTTTACTGTAGTTGTGTCAATTTTTTCAATATACTGCATTTGGCATATTATGCACAGGACTTGGTCCTGGCACTTGCTTTTCCTTTCATTCAGGGATTACAAGTGATTGCCCTTCTCTTTTGTGGAACTTCTGTCCCTCTAAGATATATATATTGTTTTTATTTCACTTGCCTCTCCTTTCGATTGGCTTTTTCATTGTTGATTCAAAATTTTGGACCTTATGCTTTATGCAGCTTCTTTTCTATATGGAATTATGTTTTTTTACTTTTTCGTTGGCTTCTGCTTTGTTTGATAGCCTTCACCGCTCCGACAGTCTGGCCTTCCAACAGTTGGCCTTTACTCATCTTTGCCTATTTTAGGCCCATTTCACCCTTGTACTCTTTACCCGAGTGGGACGGGTATGCCCAGACGTGGGTCCCGTGCTCTCCATGCCACTGGAATCAAGCTATCCTGGCTGAAGAGGGGTGAAACCCCGAAACCGGTCCTAGGATGCTTGTTTCCAGTTCAGGGAGGACCTGGCTTGGCAGTTCGGGCTGGACTGTTCCCATGAGGCACAGGGTCAAGACTGATTTGCATATGGCTAGGTCCAAACTGGAATGGCATGGTGAGCAAAAAAACGATGGATTTAGGCCCAGATCTCTGTACTGGGGTGAATGTATGACATTGTTCTGCATTCTGTCCATCAACTGTTGTTTTTGCTTATGCTTTATGCAGCTTCTTTTCTATATGGAATTATGTTTTTTTACTTTTTCGTTGGCTTCTGCTTTGTTTGATAGCCTTCACCGCTCCGACAGTCTGGCCTTCCAACAGTTGGCCTTTACTCATCTTTGCCTATTTTAGGCCCATTTCACCCTTGTACTCTTTATCACAAGGTTCCTTTTCCTGTTGCTTTCTTTCAGGATGTGGCTCTGACTGACCTTTTTCAGGCTTCTAATCGGATAGCATAATTTCTTAATGCTTCGCTGGTTTTTCTTTTGTTCAGGGATGTGATTCTCTCTCTCTCTCTCTCTCTCTCTCTCTTTTTCCTTCTATTTCTTGGTACCATGTTGCTGATTGCTCAGCCCCATACTACTTATGTTCATGAACGTCAGTGTGGTGCTGCTTTCGATCTTTCATCAATATATATTTATATATTAATATATTATCTACTATCGGTATGGCAATGCTCTATGGACATGTTGTGTATGTCTTAGATATAGGTATATATATATATCTGTATCTCGATATTTATATATCTATATTTCTTTTCGTAACACAGCCTCCGTGTCACCTTTTCGAGATAAACTTTAAAAGTGGTTTAAGTCAACGGAGTGTAGTCTGTATTTTGGAATTTAGTTGACTTTTGAGGCCTTTCTTTAGTGCTCACCATCTTTAGTTTTCAACACCTTGGTTTTTCCGCCATCCATTTCGTATTCATTTTTCATTTTATGCATAGTATTAAGCTTTGCATGTGTTGACGTAATTGTCTTTTTTAATTGAAAACTCCAACTCCACCTTGATTTACTGTGTTTTACTTTCTGCATAGCTGAATTCTGAGTTTCTAGCCTACAACACCTCCCTGAGTAAGCCTTGGGCTGCTCTGCTTTGATACCTTGAGTGTCAATTGCTAAAAGGGGGTTTTGGCCCCCAATTTGAGTACCTGAAGTAAAGGGCAATAGGTCACTAGAAGTGAAAGACTCAGATGTCCCAACTGAGGCCAAGTAACTTTGGCCCTGGTTTAGATTTTGGCGGACAAGGTACTCCATTGCAAACACAACGTAGTACAATGCAAACCGAACCCTGGATCTGCATGCCTTATTAAAAGATGGGCAGGCCTTTAGTATTCTTTCCATGGTGCCCCCATTGGCTCCATGGATGGAATACTTCCTCCGACAGCCCAACGGAGTAGGGGCCATCAGAGGAAGATTATTACATCGTCTGCCCCATTTAGCAAAAACCTAGAGATGAGGGACAGGAAAAAAACAATAATAATTCCACCCCCCTACTACCAAGGTAGGGGGAATTAGTTTTAATCTTTTTGAATTACAAACTACGCTTTAGGAGTCAGTTTTTGAAAAACAGAAACTTTTTAAATGTTTGGAGGATGGCCGTCAAAACATGATAGTACACCAAACTTTTTAGTATACTGAAAGAACCGCCAAGACAGTTTTCAATGTAAAAAGAGGACAGCTGGGCTGGCGGTCAGCTCTAAATTTGGCAGATGGAGTACCCTTGAGATGGCAGAGGTTATGTCCTCTGACATCCAGACGGACTCCACTCCATCTGCAAAACTCTAAATCAGACTCTCTGATTGCGCTGGGACCCTCCAGCCCAGATTTCTCAACCAGATTAATTGACTGACTACTGGGAATCCATTTTAAGTATGAAATAATCCAGAGCCAAGGCTGCCATGATAATCTTAGATGCCTAACTAGATTAAACAAAAGTTTAGGGTAGGGTGCCCGCCTAACTCCATGTTATGATGGACACTGTTACTAGGCCTGGGATTTTAACTTATAAATCATAGCTTCAGTTGGGTAAGTCTAATTCATCAAAAGAAAGAAAACCAAGGCTACAACACCCAAAATGGATTAGGTCATCACATTAATGTCCAGGACTGAAAACCCCATGCGTGATGACTTGAAGTGGAATGGTCTAGCATAAGGTGATATCTCCAGTCTCACACATCACTAATTCACAAAGAGCAAGCAATAGGGAAGACCAAAAGGTCCCGAAATGAATTGTTATAGGTCACCTGTTTCAACAAATACAGATCAGATAGGAAAAGGTAGACAATAGTAGACTTTGAACACTACTGTTATTCTGAAGAAGACTCCAACTCCCTGAAGAGAAAAACATCAACTTCCTCGAGAGACCTAAAAGAACAGTAACACTTGTAAATACAGAACATTTCCACAAATAAAGGCTTACAAAAGCCACATATTTGTGAGCCTCCTGTCATGGTGAAGCAATAAGCACACCAAAAACAGCCACCAGGGGCAGTTAATTTTGCAGACAACAGAATTGACAGAGCTCGCATGTGATGTTGACCTTGTCTGAGATGTACATTTCTCTTGAATTTCTAAAGCATGATTAAGAAAGAATCTGTCATGGTTAGCAATGTCTTATTCATCAGGCCTAGTCACAAAGCATTTATTTCTGTCAATAAAAATGTCTTCCTGTTGGAACTTCATATGCCCGACCTAAGCCTGAAGTAAGACACAGCTACTCACAAACAAAGCCTCATGAATTGAGTCCTGGTAGTTTTGCGATGACAAAAAGTCATGGAATAAGGCCCCATTCTGTTGTGGTTTCTACATCCACTTGCTTTCCTCTGATGCTTATGGATACTGATGGAAATATAGCTAGTTTACAGTGGTGAATCATCTTTATGGGTTTTGGGTCTTCATCCTCCTTGTTTTCTGTAGAATAGCCAAAAGAAGGTCACATAGCAGTCTCAAGCAGTAAATCTGTCTGATGGCTGGCACATGCACATAGTGATGCCTGAGCCAGCCATACTACAGATTGTCCCTCATTGGAGAAGTCCTAGCCCTGGCCTGCGGAATGTGACTCGCCTAGGTGCCATCCGGTACAGGCAGTCCAGTGGGCTTTAGATTTATGCCCTGCAGAGCCCTGGACTATCTGTTAATCAGGCTTTCACCTCTCCTATTCTCCTCTGGACAATGTTGGGTGGGTTTAGGAGCCTTATTGAACACTAATGGAAGAGGACAGAGTGAAAAAGCAAGAGGCTGAAAGCTGAAGCCTGCATGCATTGATTGGCTTCATCTTTCTGTTTCTTGCTTCAATGCCTGAGGTGGGACGGAGCTATGTACCTTCCCCAGCAGCAGAGAAGCTAAAGCGGACCAGCGTAGGCTTCTAAAGTGAAGTACAAAACAAATTCGTCAGGTGTAGGTGAGATAGAGTGTTTCACTCTGCCATGCTGAGGACACCACTTTGCCAATGTAAAGGAAAAAAGGACAGATTATTGAGACAAAAGTAAGATGGGCAGCCTGAGCAATGGCATACGTTGTGTACGTTGCTAAACCTAACTAGTAAAATTCAGTGGTTTCGCGTATCTGAGCCTGAACCATAACTTAGGTCTAGATGTATGAAGCCAATTAGCAATCGCAAATCCTGCTATTCGCCAAATTACAGAATTTGTGAATGCTAAATGGCTTCTAAAAATGTACTAAACCCTTTTAGCGAATCCAAAGCATGTTACTAAATCGTTAAATGGTTTTAGGAAAACATAATGAATCACTATTTGGAAGGGGCGTGTTCAGGGTGTCTCGCTAAACAGTGATTCCATATGGTATGTATTGATGTTTTGCAACCGAATTACAGTCACAAAACAGTAATACTTTTAGGTGGTAAACCATTCGAAAACAGGAAGGGGTCCCCTTCCCCTTTGAGGATGTAAAAAAATATATATTTTTAACAGTAGGCAGTGTTCCCTACTTTAAAAAAATGAAAGTTTTTTTAAAAAGATGGCTTTCTTTAAAAGCAATCACGGACGTGGTCTGCTGACCTCAGTAGGCCACCATCCCTGTAATGGCGCAGATTCCTAAAAGGTTGCAAATTATGACTAACCTCATTACTATTCATGAGGGAGGTCAATTTGCAACCCACTAGGAATCGCTATTTTAAAATTAAAACTTTCATACATTATTAATTGAAATTTCCAAATTGAGATTTGGTAAAAATCGCAAGTTGGAAATCGCAATTACTAATCTTGACACTTATGGTCCAAAGCTTTCAATTGTGTTTTTTCCATTAATTTCTAGTTTTTTTTTTTTTTTTAAATAATCCAATCTATTCTGAATCCCACAGGGCTTGGCCTGCAGCCAACCCACCAAGTGCAGTCAGCTCCTGCTGCACATTGCTAGAGTGCAACTGTGGTTGTCTGCGAGGACTGGCCACCAGCCAGGCCCTCTGCCCAACCCCAACCAACCTTGGGTACCTAGCACCTCCTGTGCGTTGTCTTCAACTGTGCACATCGAAGGTTGGCTGCAGTGCCTGACCTGCAACCAAGCCCAGCTAGCAACGCGCTGTGGATGGTCAACTGCGTTCACAGCTGCCACCTGGCACCTCTTCACAGGGTATCAAGATCTCTGATAGGCAGGCAGAGATATCTAAATATTGCTGGTGGTACTCCATAGAGTAGACTTTATTGCCAACCCCTATGGCCTTTGACCGTGCACAGCAGGGTTGACTGCAGGACCTGGTTACAGCCATGCCCTGCAAACAACCTGGTATGGGCTGCCTAATGCTGTTGCACACAGCTTTCAGAGATCGCACCCCAGCAAGCACCTTTTTAAAATGCTTATATCGTAAAAAATCTTGCTTTTGGGAGAATACCTCAGCTACTGTTGGATGGCCTAAGATGTGGCCGCATAAAAATGAAATAATGTCATGTCTTTGTCTTCGAATTGGAAAAAGATTCTGGAAAAGTTAGAAGAGTTGCATCTTAAGTGTCAACGATCACAGAAAATGTTATGTGGTGACATAGTGTGTACATATATGCATTTTTTCATAAGTATTGTGTGGTGTACGGTTGATGTAATTTGTTTTTATTTCTCCATATAGATGACTAGTCCAGCTACTCTCACTTCAACAGAACTGGCTGATGCCACGTTTCTTGCTGACGTTCTAAGGAATTCCACTTTAATTAACAACGTCCTGGGACAAATAAAGACAATTTCAGGCTATGGATTTCTTTCTGGCTATCTTGAAAGAGTAACAAGCAACTTGTGTCACGTAAGTATAAAACTTAAACGTATAAGTGAAAGTGCCTTTACAAGTTCTCTTTGCCTTAGCTTGCTGCATCCTCCTTCTAATTTTTTTCATCAATACCTAGATTCTCTTTGTCCAAATCCCCCAACATCTCAATTCAGAGCTGGGCTCTAGAGCTAATTGACCAGCATTGCACTTTGCTAACCTTTTCTGTCTCTCCGTGTGTTCTTTGGTTATCTTGTGATCTTAGCTAAATCCAATATCACTTAATCACTGCTCCATTTACTTGCAATCATTTATTCGTTTCAACAGCTATCATGTGTACCACATAAGCACCACGCTATAACATATTTAATATTTGAAGTACTGAGAGCACAATTCGGGTTTTCCAAAGTCTGTCAATTTCTTTCACTGGGAAGCCTGGTTAAGTGCCCTGCCATTAACTAACTGGTAGAACAAGATACTACTCACCAGAATTAGTAAGCTGGGACAAGAGAAAGATGTAAGGGTTCTGAGTTATTGACACAGACTCTGCCATGGTCCACGCCACCTTCCCAAAGGAAAGATGGTGGACAATAGCCAGATGACAACAATACTTGACTCTAATAGAACAGGCTTTCTTAAGTGTTCCTGTCTTGGTTAAAACATTAAATAAAATACCTCACTCGCCATTTGGACCTTTGATTGTCCACTTGAAGTGTAAGAAAGGAGCCAACATCAGAAACACATTGCAAGTAAAGTGAAACCAATGTGGCTCCACAAAAATGACAGAGAAGATGGTGTCCTAACCTTAGGGGTTTTATCAACAAATTTACTCCAGCCACACCTCGCAGCCCCTCTGGACAGACCACCACTGCGTACACTTCTCCTTCAACACCACCACCGCACACAAGCCCTCCCCGCGCCCACCACGAAGGAATTGGAGCAAGGTCACAGAGGAGCACCTCAACTCCACCCTCATTCACGACCCCTCCTCCGCCACGACCGACGCCAACTCAGCAGCCAATGAACTACACGGCTGGATCACCAGCTGCGCAGACAAGCTCGCACCCCTCCGCCACCCCGACAGACAACGCCCCCTGAAGGCCGCCTGGTTCACCACCGACCTCCAAGAAGCCAGACGCTCCTGCAGACGTCTCGAAAAACGCTGGAGTAACAGGAAAACCACCGAAGACCAGAACACCTACAGGAACGCCATGACTGAATACCACCAGCGCATAAGAGCCACCAAGAGGACCTTCATCCGGAACAAAATCCACATCAACGCCAGTAACGCAAAGGAACTCTTCAACGTCATACAGCAGTTCACCAAACCCCCCAGCGAAGCCACGACGTCATGCCATCCCAGGACCTCTGCATCAAGCTCAGCTCCTACTTCCACCTGAAAATCAAGGCCCTCTACGACAACTTCAGCGAACAGACTCCAGACACCACCCTCCCCTCCGCCAATGACAGCCAGCCCACCATCACCACCTGGACACCGGTTACCACCGAAGATACCACAACGACCATGAAGAGCACCCATGCAGGAGCCCCCACGGACCCCTGCCCGCCGCACATCTACCACAGAGCCGCCGCCGCCATAGCACCCGAACTATGCTGCACCATCAACGCCTCCCTCGAATCCAGCACTTTCCCCGACGACTGGAAGCAGGCAGAGGTCAAGCCTCGGCTGACCCGACTGACCTGAAAAACTACCGGTCCATCTCTCTCCTTCCCTTCCCAGCCAAAGTCACCAAGAGATTCGTCAACGCCCAGCTGACCACCTTCATCGAAGAGAACGCCATCCTCGACTCCTCGCAGTCCCGATTTTGCAGGAACCACAGCACCGAGACCACTCTCCTCGCCGCCACCGATGACATCCGCATGCTACTCGACCAGGGCCACACCGCGGCCCTCATCCTACTAGACCTCTCCGCAGCCTTCGAGACCATCTCCCACTGCACTCTCGCAGCCAGACTCCATGACACCGGCATACGGGGAACCGCCCTCGACTGCATCCGCTCCTTTCTCGCCGACAGAATCCAAAGAATCAGACTCCCACCCTTCCTCTCCGAACCCACAGAGATCAACTGCGGAGTACCCCAAGGATCTTCGCTCAGCCCCATGCTCTTCAACATCTACATGGCACCCTCGCCACCATCGTCAGACAGCATGGGCTCAGCATAGTATCGTACGCCGATGACACCCAGCTCATCCTCTCCCTCACGAAGAACCCTGAAGACACCAGAAGCAGCTTCCAGGAAGGAATGAAAGACGTCGCAGCCTGGATGAGCAACAGCTGCCTAAAGCTCAACTCGGAGAAGACAGAGGTCCTCGTCCTTGGACCCTCCCCCACCGCGTGGGACAACACCTGGTGGCCCTCCGCCCTCAGAAACCCACCCACCCAGATGGACCACGCCCAGAACCTCGGCATCATTCTAGACTCCTCCCTCACCATGACCCCGCCAGATCAACGCCGTCGCCTCCACCTGCTTCAACTACGCAACAACCAATATATATCTAATGGAAGACAAACTTATAACCAGATTTATGGATCATATAGAGTTTGGTGAATGCATAGCATTGGCCAAATAGTGGCAGATGCCTCGTCCACCAAACCTGTAGTTCAGTCTCTTCAGGGTGGTGCGAAACACCATGTTTCTGCTCCTGGAGCCTCAGGTGCCTTCACTGGAAGAAACCTTTGACCAGAAGCCCATCCACCACAGTTCCACTAGTCAATATATATCAGATGGGTTGTCCTATTTAGGGTGGCCTATCTGCTGTATATATTTTCTGCTGGGGTACGACCAGGGAAAGTCTAGTGGTTCCAAACAGACAAAAAACCCAAAACACTCCCCAAATGCTGGTAGAAAACTCCGAGCTTATCAGAGACAATGATTTTTCTTTTTATTTGCAGGAATAAACCCACAACTTGGTAGTTTAATTCCGCAAAACAAAATAAAATGGCAACAGTCTGCCATGCATGGCCAATGTAGTCTAACGTACTTCCCTCCTTTCTACAACTACCTGTCAACTTCAACATCTAATCCGGCTTACCCTCTAACTGCTCTCAAACCCTTTCACACTGACTGCAGAAATTGAAAAAAGACAAACAGAAGGCCAACCTCATATTCTGGCCAGATCCACTCCATACAGTATGTCTCTCTTTACATGATCTTCCTACCACATCCCCTGTCATTTAACAGGCACTTAGGGACCACTTAGAAAATGAAATGTCACAGGACTGCATCAAACGATCCAAACGAAATATATGCAGCAATGGACCAATTCATAAACTGCATTTTGTAGTATGGAAAGGAGTACTGCAGTACTCACATACTACAAAATGTTATTCAGAAATCTACAGCCGGAGTCCTTCGCATTGCCTACCTTTTCTGTCCAGAGTCTTTTCAATGGTGGCAGAGATCTCAGCACACCTATGTATTCAGGTTTGAAGTAAATGTGGGAGGGATAAGGGAGTAGTGGCTGTAAAATGGCAAATACATCCTACTAAATGGGAGGAGTTTAGATACATTTTAGGAGGGTTTTAGGGAGGAGCATGCTAATAGAAACACACACCCACAAAAGAGTAAGACCATTGTTATTCACAAACTACATTTCTAAAGTTACTGTAGCCTTAAAGGTGTCAAACCAAGCCTGATGTAAGTCAAGCACCACAGATTTCGAAACGCAGGTACACCAATGCACTCCCAAGGAAAACAGCGGAATCAGGAAAATAAAATAATACATCTAGTATCCAGTTGTGTGTGTGTATTTGAAAATGTAATAATAAATGAAATTACAAAAATTTATGAAAATTAAAAAAAATATATTTTTAATTATTCAACACATAACTTGTAACTAAATGTACTACACATCACCACTGCCAGGTACAGCAACACACTCCGATAAAACACTGTGGTGGCGGAGAACATGTGTGTGTGGGGGTGTGTGTGTGTGTGGGCGTGTGTGTGTGTTAGTGTGTGTATATTTTAAAATGTAATAGGAAACTTAATTTAAAAAATACATTTTACTTTTATTAAATGAAAAACAACTTTAATTATTCAAAACATCACTTGTCACAAAGTCTATAACACACTAAATAAAATTAAAAATATGAATGAGGGTGGAGATTTTTTTAAATTATTGCTTTAACATTATTCATGAGTTAAATTAATATATTTAAATTAACTATTTAATACACATTTAATTTGAAGTGTAAATGTGCCACAACACTTTGTTTTATGAAATCTGTGTTAATAATAAATATTTTAAATTAATTTACATTTATATTGTACAATAAAATATGTTTATAACTTTTTTAAGAATATTAATTTTCCCTATACTTTTCCAGCCTGAGCTCCCCTTCATGGTGGTAAAACCTGTTGTAGGAGGCTCCATTCCCTAATCTGAAGGGTGGAAGCTTATAAGTCTACACAGTGGTATAAATCTACACTTGGAAATGATGAATAACAAAAAAAAGTGTAGAGTTACACTTCGGTGTAGTAGTAAATATACATGTGAGAAAATATACAAGTATATATTTATCTTTGTGAATAGATCTCCAAGAGTATAAATATTTGTATTTAACGTTACATAAAATCATATCTGTAACAATGTTCTGCAAAGCGATGTCTTAGCACTATTTAAAAAGTGATGAGTACATGGAACTGTAATTACATATATTCCTTTTGAGCAATACACTAGCCTGGGCAATGTATGAGATTTCATTGCTGTCGTGCTGCTTAGGAATAATTTGTACTTTTTCTTCTCTTAAGAACGTGGAGTCTTCACCAAATACATCTTCATGTACTGAGACATCTGCACTAACACAGCTAAGTCTTCAGACTGAGCATGCACTTGTTACCAACACTTTGGTAGTCCTCAGCAGTAAATGGAGTTTGGAGAACATGGATCTATGGCTACCAGCTTTTAAGCTTATTTTCACCAACTTCGCACTGGCTATCAATGAGTCCAATATTGCCCAACTCCCTCTGGATATATCCTGCGATCGCCAACAAGAAATGTAAGTACAGTCTTCCAGTTGTCTAACTCAATGAAGCTAGGCGCCTCTAATATGCAAATATTGATCGGTCCAGCCAATACATTTGTGCTCCCATTTTGCGCGCTCTCTAGTTTTGTTTTAATTATTGTACATCACCACTGATTTAAAATAGAATGATTTTGTGCTAAATGGACTTACATTACAAACAGTTGTGAAAGAAACATTGGTTAATATTATGGGGTGCAAAAAAGCCCTGGCATTTCCCTGAAGGAAAGTCCATGTTTGGCGTTCAGCATAAGGCATCCTTTGTTCAAGTGAAGTTTCCTGATACAACTGTCACGATTGACAAAGATTTACGGGGAAAAGGGATATTTCTATTACCGGGGGAAACAGACCCAGAATTACAGTTTCCATTGGTACTTCCTCATTAAGGCAGTGGTTTCTGAGGGTTAATTCTGCCACCACAGAATTAAAGGGACCCCCGAGTATGGTTAACTGCAGGGTTGCGGTGAGCAGTGGTAAAGAGGCCCTCGGTTTTAGATCAGGGACCACTCGACACCTGGTTGATTGGATGTATTGGCCCAAACTGGGTCTACATCCTGTGATTCTGGACAAATCACGTAATCTCCTCGTGCCTAAAAAACAAGGAAAAAATGGATCTGACCTTGTTTACTGTAATCTGGTGCTCACGTAAAGCCCTCTAATGCTCATGCTCCATATAAAAACTACACATAACTAAATAAATGAATAAAAATAAATACGGGGGCTATCCATTATGCCAGCCCCCAAGTTAATATGGCCCCAAGAGAGAAGGATCACAAACTCTCGCTGCCCCACCTCCCTGACCTGAGGTACTTGCCCATGTTGCCATGTGGGGCATGGTGATAGGACGGGCTGTCAGACAGTGGTACATCTTGCAATCACATTCTTCATGAAGTAGAACAATTGTTCAAGCAGGCACATAGTCCAGTGTCTCATCTCAGACAACAGAGCTATCTCTAGTGTGCAACAGAGTCCACAGTTTAATGTCTTGGACAGCCCATTTATCAAAGTGGCTGCCCCAAATATTAGAGTCTCACATCTTAAGCATCACAGTTAACCCGCATTGTGACACATATGTCACAGACCTACTACTGAGAAATCAGAGTTATTCTTCAAACTGATAACTTCCAGCCTTTGTCAGCAGAGCCATCCATCAGGTTATTAAAGCACAGACCTCAGGCGGAAGAGACACGCTGCAGGTTACACACTTTTTACAGGTCTCCAACAGCAGAGCAAACCAAACGACTGCACACGTCTCAAACCTCAGATAGCAGTTATCACTCATATTACATATATTAGTGATTCATCCTTCAAAACGGAGGTAGGATCTTCATGACGTTTGTTAACATGTTGTCATTTGTGTTGTGTATTTTCATTTTGTCTGAGATTTCTTACACCTAATAACAATGATTTTGTAACAGAAAAGGCCCGGCATGAACTCATAGTGTCCTGACTTTGTGATTGCATTGTGTGCCTGGCCATGTCAGGAAAGCGTCAGCTGAGGCGTAGTCGTTTTTTGCACTCAGAGTATGGAATATGGTAAGAGGACATTGAATAAAAAGGTTCTGACTGAACTCACCCAGAAGGGACCATCCTTGGAGAGCAGCACGCCTTTCACCTAACGTTGCCCATGCATCCTGATTGATATTCTCGAGAATGGCTGTACTGTCTACACAATGTTGCGCCATGTTGTTTTCGGTGTCTTGAGCAGGCCTGGGCATAGTTCGCGGAGTTTTGGTACGCGGAACTCCACGAAGTTACAAAAAAACTCTGCGAAGTTCCGCAAGTGGCGGAGTGTGGTGCAAACTGCTGTTCGTGCTGGTCTTCCTGCAGCTCGGGTATAAATTCTACCTGAGCGGCAGCTCACGCTCACGAGCGGAGAAAAACTCTGCTGCACTACGCGAAGCAGAGTTTTCTGCACTCCGTGAGCTCTGCGGAGCGCGGAGTGCAGAAAACTCCGCAAACTCCGCGAACGGAGTGAAGTTCACCGCCCAGGCCTAGTCTTGAGTAATGTTGCCGTTCATCGCACACAGCCACTTGGCATTTTACGTGGGTCCGTTAGCATTTTCCTATTTTCCTTAAAATATCCCGACGCATGCTTTTAAAATAGTCTGAGTACTACTCTAACCTGACGTTTCCTGTGTCCATGTCATCATTAATTTGGATGTGGAAGTTTCTCACTCACTAACATGCAACACACTTACACGCGTCTCCCTCAATGCCCCTACCCAATGACATCATGTGTGTCTTTGTTGCACTGCGTATCCTTTCACCACCATCATCACTATTATAGTCCTTAACATTGTCTTTTTTCTGCTATCCCTGTAATAATCACTACCTTACTGTAACAGCTGCCCCCTTACTGTAATGTTTTCTGTTACTCAGACTTAGGGTCTACTATGAGTCTTAAAAATACATATAAAAACTTCATATAAAAAAACAGCCTTCTCAACGGCTGCGGCATGTATACTGTAGCATCCACCCCAGCCCTGGAGCATGCAGATTAAATACGCCACGTGGGAGCTGCTGCTGAACCTTACTTTATTCTTCAGCATACACGCGCACAATGCACATTACATCATACTTCCCAGCGTGTTACGCAGTTCCTGTCTAGAGTCCGCCCCAGAACCATGAGGGTCCTAGTGCATATAACATCATTATGCTACATATAATATTTTTTAAACTGTCATTACAAGAGCAGGCAAAAGCGTCAGCATGTGTCGCGTCTACCACACATGCCGCCCCAAAAAGCTTAATCAGAGTGCTCAAGGAAGCTTCAGACATTTGGGAGCAAGCAGTGGCGGCTCGCATAGGGCGTGCTGTGGGGCGGTGGGGTGGGGCGGGAGAGGGGTAGGGTGGGGGGTAGTAAACTCGGACATACGACGGAACGGAGGAAAGTAATTATTACGTTCCTCCGTTCCGCCGTATGTCTGAGTTTACTACCCCCCCACCCTACCCCTCCCCCGCCCCGCAGCACGCCCTATGCGAGCCGCCACTGGGAGCAAGGTTCGGAGAAAATGGAGAAGACAGAAAGCAAACGTAGTGCAGGGTGAAGAAGGGACGGCAGAAGGGGTATGTTGTGTGTGAGGGGGCACACCGGACACTGGCATAATGCAGGTATTTCCTGGCATTTTGGGGATGTTCATTGCACAGTAGCTCCACCCCTAGTGTAATGTTGATCCCCTTACAATGGTTGTAAATCTTAGTCTATTGTGGGCATCCAAGTCACAATAGTGCATTCACCTGGTAAGATGCCACCCCGTGCAGTGTGGTAGTAAATCTTTACATATTGGGGGCAAGCATAGCAAAATGGTGCTCAACTCGGCGTAATGGTGTGCCTGGATCAATGATGGCAATTGCTGACTTATGCTAAGCATCCTTGTTTTGAAGGCATTAACCCCTTGCATAATAGCGGTGGAAGTCTGTGGCAATATGATATGCATGGCACTACACAGACATGCACAGTGGAATCTGCCATGTATAGCAGGGTTTTCCAACAAAATAAATAAAAAATATTGTAGATCACAAATATTGTGTCAAAAATATTTTGATGTCAAAAATATTGATGCACGGAATATAAAATGCAAATATATTGTGTTTCTGGTAGCTCTGACACAGAGCAAACAGGCCTTAATTTAAGAAAATGTGTAAAGCATTTAGAAGTACCAAAACAGGAAAAAGTCGAAAACACAATACAATAAAAGTCTACTCCAATTTATAAAAATAGAGAATTTTTAACAAACAAAATGACAAAAAAACGACAAAAATCCAATAAGGATAACCGGAGATATACATTTTAAAGTTATAAAATAAAAATAGAACCAAAAAGTTCAAAGTGACACTCGTTGGCAACTGGTCATGCTAGATTGGGACAAAGGTAAGTTTTAAGGCTACCAGATAGAGTGCGGGTCAGATACAAGGACCAGGTTGGTTATGGTCAAGGAGTTACCTTCAGACTTAGAAAATTTCTGGGAATGTAGAATTCTCAGCAGGCGAAGCAGCAGGCTGGATCCAAAGACAGGGTCATTGACAACAGGGTGCCAAAGGACAAGCTCTCTGTGGAGCTGTTGACAAAGGCAGAAAAAGTTTCCAAAGGGTAAAGTCCAGAGTTCGTGCACAGGAAGCCATCAACATCATTCGGAAGCTGCTTACCTTCGGGTCCAGAAAAGATTTCAATATTCAAACTTAGTCTGTTTTCTGGAAGGGGGCTTTCTTCAGCGGGGCAAGACTGCATCCGGTGAGGGTTCGACGTCATCGAATGCCGGTCAGTGTTGGGCCCGCTGAATGAGATTTGCTGCTGCTGAGAAGAACATAGCGGAAGCTCCGGAAAAGTCAGGCCCACCGGCAAACCACCGTCAGCAGATTAGCTTAGCAGGTTGTTCCCGGTCTTCTGTCGGTTCTCCAGGCAAAAATCCTTGAAAAAGTTTCTAAGTCTGAGGTTTTAGGCTTAGGCAAGAAGAGTACACTCTGACACCAGCCAGGGGTTCCAAGACATCAGGAACAACAAATGGGGTCAGGACTCACTTCACAGAAGCCACCAACAGGGTCCAGTGCAGATGTTGTTGAAACTGATCAGCTGGGCACCTTCAGGAAAGTGGGCTTCTTGCAGCTTTTGTATCACTGTAGCTTAATAGGAGGGCAGCCACCTGACCTTTGGAGTTCACCTCTTTGTCCTGGGTACAAGTGGGAACAGGTGCAGTGCTTTAGGTTCTCCTCAAGGGTCACAGCAGTAGGTGCTGTCCTTCTTCTGTCTTCCACAAGCCCAATAGTGTTCTTACAAGGGTGCCCAGTTGTGCTCTTTTATGACTGTGAGTGGGAGTGACTCCTGGCTCCTCCCGAACCAACAGGGAAAAAGTTCTTAAGTGTAACCCTACCTACTTTTGCAGCAGTTCCTGTGTGCCCTACTGCAGTCAATCCCACAGTACCCCTCTCTACCTAAAACCCAGATGGCAGAATCGTTCTTCCCCTGTGCAGAGGGTCTGTGTCCACCTTAGAGATGTGGCCAGGGAAATGAGTAAAACCCTAGCCTGTGGTCACTTAAAACCGGTCCTGGGGGCAGTTCTGTTCCCACAGGAATTGGTGCCTGGCTGGCTTGAAGGATAATAGAGGGGGCAGTTCCAGGTCTGAGCTACATGGGACAGGGCGGGACCCTTTTAAGACGTCCCTACCATTGCTTACATTGGGGTGGGAATAGTAAATCTAACCCCTTTAAGGTCCAACACTTTCCCTATTTTTGCTTATGTTGGTGACCGAATTGTAAATATAACCCCTTCAAAGTCCAGCACTTTCCCTACTTATGTTGGAGTGGCAACTGTAAATGTAACCCCTGCTAAGTCCAACACATATCCTGTTTTTCCTTAGATTGGAGTCTGAATATTACATCGAACTCCCAATACTTTCCCTATTGTTTCTCAGGTTGGAGTGGGAGTAGTGAATTTTACCTCTGCATGTCCATTTATTTTATTTTAATGTTTTATATATATATTTGTTTTCATTTTAAAAACTAGTTTAATGTAATTTACTTTTTATTCATTATTTTATTTTTTATGATGTTATTGTACATATTTGTATTTTTTTATATTTCATGTTTAATATAATTATATTTATTTGTGTATTTTACTGCATATGTCTAAATAATATGACTCAAAATATTATGTTTATTTTTTGCAATTAGTTGAACGCATTAGTGGCTCATTCACAAAGGTAACACTTTTACGCAATTTACACTTTTGAGTAAGCTTGCTACGTTTTGGCTATTCACAAAATCTGAGTGTAAAGTTACTCAAAAAGTGTAACTTACCTGTGGGGTGGAGCCAAATTTATGATTGTACGTTCCTACTGCCAAAGTAGTAGTAAGTCCAGCACCACACATGGCCAACCACTGGTACTGCAACACTATCCATTCCAAAATAAAAGAGGCAGGGACTTTAAATAAAACCCCATAGGAAATAATGTTAAATTAAATTACATTTTTTAAATAGTTAAAAATATAAATGCATTTAATATAATGCAAAAAACTATATACAAATAGTAAATGTTTATTATTTCTTTTCAAAATATTTTAACAGTTATTTTTTTAATGCAAAAATTAATGTAACCCTTTAAAGTTATATTAAAATTACTTATATTTTATTCTGCACATCACTTTTAACTGTTAATAAAGCATATTATTTTTTATGTGTGTAATTTATTATTTAATTTAAAATTCAGAAAACTAATGTTCATTTATTTTAATACATGCAAATTAATTCAGGTATTACTTCAAAATAAAGGTACGAATGCTGAAGCATTTTTTCTTTTATTGTACATTTAAAATACATATATAAAATTAATTTACATTGATATTTAACATAAAATATTTTGTACATTTTTATTGAGTCAAATAAACTTTTTTATTTTTTTCCTATACTGTACCATACAGAGATCTCCGCCTGACTGCAGAGGGTCCTTATGGTATACTATAGGGAAAAGTACAAAAGTGCACATGCATAGCTTACTAAATACCTGTTGTACGTTAAATGCACATTTTATATATGCATATCATATTCAGTGATGCTTGATGCTAGAATGCTTTCTGTTGCTTCACAAAAACCTTCAAATTCAAAAGGAATGCAAATAGACCCCATGGGGCCGATTCCGATCTCGGCCGGTAGGGCACCGAATCGGAGTCGGCTTTACCGGATCCGATTCGGAGCCCTCGTTTCCGACCGATTCGTGCATGCGTCCGGGCGAGCGAGTACGATGCGAGCGTAGGCGAAATCGACGACCGACTCGTTCACGGGTCCGAACCGCACCAACCGACTCGCACGGACACGACTCGCACCGCGCAATGGAGACGTTCCCCGACTGAGCAAGTACGATGCGCGCATCGAGCAGTCCGACCGACTCGCGCCGTCCGGCTCCAAAGAGCAGTCGGAGCCGTACTTCGGGGGTCCGTGTCGGACCCCCCTGCACGCGTAGCAGCGCGAGTCGCACACAGGGGGGACCCATTGGTCCCCCCTACACGTGCATGTACGGCGCAACCAGCATCGACGCGTACCCGCTGTAGGGGGTGCCGTTGTTCGCGTCGTGCCCATTGAGTCAATGGGAGCCCGTGTACGCGTTGTACGACCTGCTCCCATTGACTTCAATGGGAGTCCGACCGAATCGAGTCCGATTGCATGCGTGCGCATCGTACTCGTTCGGTCGGACTGCGGGAGTCCGGCTCGGTCGGAAATCTCTCCGGCCCGGTCGGAGTGATTTCCGGCCCGAATCGGAATCGGCCCCCAAGTCTTTGACTAAAAAGTCTAAGTTCAGATAAATGTGTAGGTTTATTTTTCACTCAACTCCAGTTCAGGTCAGTTCATATTACTTTATTTCAGTATACTGAAATTCCATAAAAAAACATAATAAAATATAGAATACAGTAATAAACGATATGTAATATACAAATTATATACTACAATTATTCAACTACAAACCAGATTGATATTGATGGTAGCATTTGTAAGTACAAAAAAGCCACTCAACAATTCATGTATTTCTCATGTCTTAATAAGAAAATTAAGTATTTGGGATGAACCAGTCTGTAAACTTTGCAAATAAACATAAAGCACATGATTGAATGTTAAAAAGGATATTTAGATTCAGCAGTAATGAATGCCCAAACTTTTGTAAAAGACAGCATATGATGCGCTATGCCCACTCTGAATATAGTAAGTCGATTTCTTTCATACATGTTTTTTACCCAAACTAAATAGTTAAAACAAAATACATCCTTACAGATGATTTTCTTGTCTCATTAAATTTCTGAATAAATTGCTTCTTTCTACAAATCTTTTAGTTACCCATTTGTTATAGTTTTCTAACTGTTCCATGCTTTAAAATACAACTCAATTCAACACACACTTCTTTAATATATACTAACCAAGGAATCCTATAGATAGCATCCAATTTAAGACAGTGTTCAATCATATCACTGTAAGATTGGCCTTTGGATTAGACAAGATAGACATCCACAATATGACTGGCCACAGTTTGTCTCTCTATGAAATAACCAAGGCCTAGGTCGTCATGGCATACAAAATGAAAAGTACTGGTTGGAAGGCTCAACTATAATTTACAGAATATATTTTCTTCAGCCTGTAAGCTGAACAAATTTGAGTAGCTCTATACACCTGCACACAGGATGTTCTAAAAACACAGCTAATACAATAGACCATCTTCATTGGGTTAATGGGTTTTTGGACCACACATGGAGCAAAGTAGAACACAGACCCGAGGCACATGTGTAAGATAGCCTTTTCGATGAAGAAGATTAGTCCATCCTTTCGAGTTATGAAAAGATAAGCCCAGATAACAAAAAGAAGTTACTGTCTTCAAAACATGCCCTTTGATATGCATATTTTTTAATTAGTCGTTTTTTGGCCCATGGTTAAAATAATAGTTTTAAACGATTGGTGGACAGATCAAATTTGCCCATGTAGGAAGGATAAAAATCAAATCAATACTTGAGCCTATTTACAGGTATAGACATAAGGACTGCATTGCATGTGTTACAGCGTATAGCTGTGCACTTATTACCCACTCTGGTACCCTTCTCCAATCCCTCACTGAAGCCTCAAGTTGGTACGTATACAATGTAAAGAGGAGGAGCCAGAACACCATCCAGACTAACTGCTCTCGACAAGGCAGAACTATCTGAGCACCTACCTCTGGCTCCATACCTTACTGTAGCTAGCAAATAACTATGCAGTCTTTAAAGGAAATAAATAGTTGTACAATCCAATCCCATGCACTCAAATACGGACCACAGAATCGGTCTGTTGGCACAGTAAAAATCAGAGCTGATGTCCATAAAGGCCAAAGCTTAAGCAGAGCCCAGCTCAGAGATACATTTTACTACACTTGATCTTAGCCAAAAGGCAGAGATGCAATAGAGATACATTTTAAGCAACATTTATTCTTCTAAGACACATTTCTTGTCAGCCCTGGCACAGGCAAAGAGAAGGGGGGGGTTTAACATTTTTTTACTTCTTGCTGTCCTTCTAAATCTGAAAATTCATCACAGACCTAGGACCATCGGAGTTGATTTGCCAGGGGAAAAGTTATCTGGATGCTTTCCTTCTAACAGCCCTACTTCAGACACCCTCAGCTGGCCCTTAAACATCACTGGTGCCCCCTTTGAGAAGGACCAGACCAGAACCCAATATTAGCCCTGGCTGGGAAAAATGTTCAAACCAATCCCACTGCAGGAGGCCACAACTAGAATCGGGCATGATGGATTTTTCACAAGGATTTGAAAGCCAGTCCAGCTCAGAAATCAGCCCCTGTGGCCTCCAGCCCACCATGAAAATGCCAGTGTTACAATGGCCAGTTGGACCTGACTTTGAGAGGTTCCAAACTCCCAACTGGCTCTCAGTCCCCTCCATACAGCCCCCAGAAACTAGTAGTGGGAGGAATGTTCCGTTCTGCCAGCAGAATTGGCAGAATTTTGGCCACTCTGCATTACTCTTTAATGCTGAGTTCTGGTCAAGTTCAGCCACATTTTCTCCCACGAGGCTCCAGAATATGCGACCATGAGTGAGATTTTGCATCCCCCAGTGCGATTATCTAACGCGGCATTTGGCCGCGATCGCAAGTGGTCATGGTCAGAGGGCTGCCGTACGAGTAGATTTGCTGCCGCTCTAGATTTTTTAGTCGAACAGCAGCAGCAAAATTAACTTGAATGGCCGCGCGCTATTGTGCAATGCATGGTGAAGTTTGCGCTGATCTCAACGCCGTTTACACTACCAGTGCTAAATTTCAGCATGAGAAGCGCAAGCTGCAAATTTTCCCCCCATTGGCAGGATTCTGCTGTCAGCAGACCATCATCTCACCATTATAGGTCATAAACTGTCCATTAGACAGACCAGCCGGTCCTTCAACATCCCAAGGCACTTATGTAAAGTATCTTCGGAGATCCCTCAGCCATGCCCTAGAAGGTGCCATTAAACACCCACAGCTAACACTCAAACACCTCTGGCTCATTCTCGCACACCCTGGACCAGATCTTCGGTGTGCAGTGAAAGACATTAAAGGGACTTGGTCATGAGATACAGAAACCAGCTCTCAGCCCACATTTAAGATCACCAGCTAGGTGTTAGACACTACCAGATGTCTTTCAAAAGGTATCAGAATACCTCAGACATTGCCAGCAGAGCTTCTGAACCCCCCTCTCTCCACTGCTGGCATTCTGACAAACCTATTGATCAGTACATTGCCACAGCCAAACCACTGAACACCTTCAACTATCCTCATATGGTCCTTAGACAATACCAGAGGCACTCAGCATGCCTTCAGATACCCCAACTGATCCCACAATATAACTTAGAGACTGTTGGTTTGCTTTTAGACAACCACAGTTGGCCCTCAGCAAACTTCTCTACATCACCAGAGACTCTCATTTTGCCTTCAAATACCTACAGCTGTTACACTTGGTGTGCCCACAAAAACTTCCTGCATGATCTCTGAGCCTGTACTCAGCCACCTGCAACTGATCCTTACATTCCCCTAGCTGGCCTTGGAGATTCTTAATTAGCCTATACACAAATATAGCAGGCCCTCAAAGTTCTTCAGAATGTCTCAGGGACCGATATCTTGTCCTTCAGAAATGTTGTCCCCCGAGGTTCCAAAATATGCGAGCACAAGCGAGATTTGGCGTCCACTAGCACGATTTTCTAACATGGGCAGTTGCCGGCATTCACAAGCGGTCGTGGTCAGAGGGCTGCCGAATGAGAAACCTTCAGCCAGTCACCAATCAACCTCACTGTTGCCTAAGAAACACCCAGACCACTGTCAGACAGTGCCGACTGACCCTCAGAGATCGCAGGCAAGCTGTTCCATTAGAAATGTCTGTTTGACCCCTTAAGCCTGCCTTTAGATGTCAAATTCAGAATTTAAATGAACTAGGTTTGCTCTCAGAGACTCTTGCTGTGCCCTCAGAAACTTCTGACATGCCCTTGGAATCAATGAGTGTGCTCTCAGAGACCTATAGACTGCTTTAAATGGGCATAAATGCTCTCAGTGCACCCTTAGAGACCGTTGGCATATACTGAGATACCTCAAGAATGCACTCAAGGGGGCGTGGCTAACCGCCGACAGGAATGGCCGCTCGGTAACTTAGCTCCGGAGCGCCACTCCTGCAACATCCTGAATTCCCTAGCTCCCGCTGGCCCTGTCCCCACCCTGGTGCCGTCGGAGTGTAGCGGGGGTGCTTGGTGACTCGTGGACCGAGTTTGGGGACAATTGCGGAAGCGGCCCTGAGCGTGACCCGCGGAACGGGTCAGAGCGGTCTGCAGTGCTGCTCAAGGTGAGGGGATGTGCGGGGCGCGTTTCACGCGAGCCCGCGGCTGCGGCCCACCTGCTTGAGGCCCTGGGAGAGTGCTGTGGGGCCCCTCGCTGCCGAGTGTGCGGATAGGAGAGCGGACGGCAATGGTGGTGATCCTCCTCGAGGTCCAGTGAGGGACGAGGGTGGATCGGGGGAGACGGCGACCCCCTCGGCGTGACGCAGCTGGCACCGGAGCGCGACAGGGGTGAGCGGGCCTCCGGGAGCCCGAAGGAGCCTGGGAATTTGTACCCCATCGCTGCCGAAGAGACCGCTGGCGGGCCCCCAACTGGAGGTGCATCTGGGGGACCCCCGAGGCGCGCGGTGGCGCAGTAAGGAGCATGAGACCACGTGTGGGCCAGAATGAGCTCTGAGGTCGGTGGACAATAGATGGGCACAGTGTGTTGGGTGGACTCCTGGCTGGGATAGATCCCCGGGCCCCTGTTGCGCTGCAATCGAACTGTGACGCAGCGGTAATTCTACAAGACTGCACCTGGTTGCTACAGGGCCCAATAAAACGCAAGATAGACCGCGGCCGCGGCCGCGGCGCCTGGTGGGGGACCCCGGAGGGTACAGAGTATATTGGCCACTGGAGGGAGCGCGGCGGACCATCGAATAGAGAGGGTTTTCGCTATCAGTAGGTTGAGCTTGACCCCATACCAGCGGCCTACAGCTTGAACAGTGGAGTGCGCGGTCCCCACGGCCGCCAACCTACGCTACAGCATCTAGCCTGACGCCTGGTGGTATAGGGTGCCCACTGCGAAAACCGACAGGCCGGGTGGGTGTGTTGCTCACAGCGGACGGCGAAGAGTCGCAGTGGCGCCCTGACTCCGGAGGAGCCCAACGCCGCGATAAAAAATGGCATCTGGACGTACCAACCGGACGGTGGCGCAGTCCAAGCTGGATAAGTTTGTATTGCAGAAGCAACAAGCTGAGGATCGAACGGAGACGGCGACCCCCGGGGATGCCGCGGAGCCCTCGAACACAGATCTGCTGGAGGCAATTACAGCGATACGGACCTCCCTCGAGGTTAAAATCGACACAGTGGCCACGGAGGTGGCCCTCATCCGTGCGGACATGAGAAAAGTAACGGAAAGAGTGGGTGCAGTAGAAGACACCACCAAGGAGTTGGCTACGGACGTCACATTGCTAAAGAAACAAGTAGACGAGCTGCGCTCCGCCCGGGAGACGATGGCCCTCCAACTTGACGACTATGAGGGGCGAATGCGGCGGAACAACATTCGCATTATTGGCGTTCCGGAGCGCGCAGAAGGGCAGGCAGCGGACCTTTTTGTGGAAGATCTGGTTCTTACATGGTTACAGCCTAGAGGTCTTTCCAAATGCTTTACGATTGAAAGAGCTCACCGGGTGCCTGGGGGCCGACCCAGGCCGGGGCGCCCCTAGACCACTCCTGGCTCGAGTATTTAACTTCCGGGACCGGGACATTATTCTTCAGACGGCGCGGGTGGCCCCACCGCTTACCCTGGATAACAGCAAGATCCTGTTCTTCCCAGACTTCACGCTGCGGGTCCAGAAACAACGCCGAGGCTTCCTTGACGTAAAGCGGGCCCTCCGAGAAAAGGCAGTAAAATATGCAATGATGTTTCCGGCCAAGCTACGGGTGGAAGCTAACGGGAAATCATGGTTCTTCACTCGACCTGAGGAGGCCTGGGATTGGCTGGAGGGCTGGCGTACGGTCGAGAAGAAATCACAGAAAGGACCCTCGGCGGCAGATGGTCAGGCTGACTGGCGCCAGCAGAGACGATCGCCTTCACACTCTGACTCAGACTCTCAGGGACACACAGGGGGCGCTGACTTCATGAATGGTAAGACTGTAATTGCTTGACCCTGGATGGGTGAGACTTCCCGGGGAATCGCAGAAGGTAAGCTCAAGCATGAGACCTTCCGAACTGGCGAGCTCAGCTGGGTGGATTGGATGGCAAGTGTGAGGGGAGCTCCCTCCATTTGTACGTTGATATGGATCCAACTTGAGGGAGCGTCCTCGAGTTTTATGGTCTGTCAGTCGTGTGGATTGATAAACACACCCAAACGGTTTCATAGAGCTATGGGAGGTTGGGGTTGTCCTTCTATACTTTGGAAATTAGGCCTCTGGCGGAAAGAGAGGGCTGCGAGACATTTGTTGTGGACAGTAATGGGCCTCTGGGCTGTGGGTTATGTTATAGGGAGGGCGGGGCTGGGGAGTTGAGGGTTGATTGAATGCAAATGATTATCAGGGGAGTGGGGTAGCGTGCGTTCCCTAGAATTGTTAAATGGGTGGGCGACAGGCACTCTGCATGTTGGGGGTGGCGGGCGGTTTTAGTCCCGTTAAGCAGGGAGGCAGGGAGGGGGGTATATTTTCAGGGTTCGGGGTATGTTTGCCTTTCAATTGTTGGAGGGATTGTATTGTTGAATGTTTTGCAGCAGAACAGGTGGACAGATCGAATATGCACATTTTTGCCGACATCCATGATATATTTGTGGTGGGAGAGGCTCGACGAATGATGTCCAAGGGGGTGGACCTTGGGGGGGCCCAGATCAAGATTGATAACTGTTCGCGAGGCTGTGTGCCCCACGAAGCTATCGTTATATTGTTAATTATCACTCATGGCACGAAGTCAGGGAATTAAAGCTATAACGTGGAATGTCAATGGGCTGGGTGACAAGATTAAGAGAGGGATTGTGATGCAATATATCCACCGACAGGGACTTGACCTAGTGTTGTTACAAGAGACCCACTTAATTGGTAACTCCTGCAAGGCCCTGGATCGGAAGGGATATCGTATGGTGGTACATTCGGGGTTCACTACTGGGTCCAGAGGGGTGGGAATCCTGCTTCGTAAGGGGTGCCCCTATGTGTTACAGACGGTTTGGACGGATCCGCAAGGAAGATATGCAGCTTGCACTGGTCTGTGGGAGGGAACGGTCCTAAACGTTATAGCTGTGTATGCCCCACCGGGTTTGCAACGATTGACATTGACTGACATAGGGCCGCTGTTATTAAACTTACCGGTTGGAATCTTGCTTATGGGAGGTGATTTTAATTTGACAATGGACGACCTGCTGGACAGGTCCCCGCCCAGGTGCGGTACTACACAATGCTCCCAGTTACGTGATTTTATAGATGCCTTGGGGATGATAGATGTCTGGAGATGGTCACATCCGCGGGAAACACGATTTACATTTCAATCTGGAGTGCATGGCAGTCGCTCACGACTTGATTATTTGTTCACACACGCCCAGCATATACACGCATTTTCTGACTCAACATGTTTAGCGCGAGGCATTTCAGATCATTCCCCTGTTTTCGTGATACTTGGTGCACCACATGCACCACAACCGGGTCCGATCCGAATCCAACCCTGGGCACTAAAAATCCCACACATCCGAGAGACCCTGCGGAGGGACACTGAATACTTTTTTACAGAAAATACAGGCTTGGTTACCTCCGCAATTACCTTGTGGGGGGCATATGGGGCCGTGATTAAGGGTAGGGCCCTATCAGCGATGGTGGGCTACAGGTCTGAGCGCCGTCGGAGGGTGGTGGAATTGGAAACTGAGATTCTACACCTTGAGGGCTCTGGCGACCAGAGCCCAGAGGCCGATACTCAACATCTGCTGAGTATTAAAAGACAAGATTATAGGCAGTTGCTCCTGGAGGACGCTAATAGACGCGCACTTGCCACTAGACATCGGGTATATGAACAGGGGGAGCGCACTGGTAAATTGCTGGCATGGCTGGAGCGCAAAGAACAAGCTGCGAGATGGGTACGTGCCATTAAGAGATCGAACGACGAGATCGTGACTGACCCCCAAGGCATTGCCGAGACCTTTTCAAGTATTATGAGGAGGTGTACAGTGTCCCACCTGACTCCCAGGCGTCCATGGCGACAGAACTTCTCGCCACTATCGAGGTGGTGGGCCTCTCCGAACAGGACAGTGTGACGTTAGATAACGACTTATCGGTAGAGGAAATTCAGAAGGCAATTCAAGACGTTCACGCAGGCAAAGCTATGGGCCCCAACGGACTCCCGATTGAGTTATTTAAGCCCATGACCTCCATACTCGCACCCCATTTACTTAATTTGTACACTGAGAGTTATGGAAAAGGCGTCCTCCCGGCTGATATTCGGGTAGCTACCATCGTGGTAATCCATAAACCAGGTAAGCCGATAGATGAATGCGCCTCCTACAGGCCCATCTCGCTCATAACAGTGGAGGCTAAAATTTTGGCCAAACTACTGGCGAACCGCTTGCTCCCCTATCTATCAGACTTGATCCATCCGGATCAATCGGGGTTTCTGCCGGGGCGGAACACGGCGCGTAATCTACGTCGGGTACATGGCGCATTGGGCCGTGTGGCCATCCTGGAGGAAGCTGCGGTCTTATTAGCGCTTGATGCGAAAATGGCATTCGATACCATCGCATGGGATTATTTGTTTGCTGTTCT
Source organism: Calotriton arnoldi (assembly GCA_963921515.1). NCBI lineage: Eukaryota > Metazoa > Chordata > Amphibia > Caudata > Salamandridae > Calotriton > Calotriton arnoldi. The sequence continues at coordinate 155,800 of CAWUFW010003788.1, forward strand.
CACCCGTGTCGGGGTCGGACCCAAATTCCGGGGTTGGATTAAACTTCTATACACCTTGCCCATGGCCCATGTTTCGGTTAACAACCACCGCTCTACCCCCTTTCCCCTTAGCCGAGGAACACGGCAGGGGTGCCCGTTGTCACCGCTGCTTTTCGCCCTTGTGCTCGAGCCACTCGCAACTTGGATCAGGGGGACCCTGCTATCAGAGGGCTTAAATGGTCCGAGGACCACGAAGACCGCATATCACTATATGCGGACGATATTTTGCTTTACCTAGCCTCACCAGAGCGATCGATCCATCGGGTATTACACATCTTTCATATCTTTGGGGCACATTCTGGATACCAGATCAATTGGTCTAAATCCCAATTGTATCTTCTTTGGGGAGCCCCCCCACGCAATCCACGGGGATATGATATACCAGTGGCGACCCGAGGCTTTCGATACCTGGGAATTTTTGTAACAACTGATGCCACACTATTTTTTTAACAGAATTTACTAGGCCCGTTGCAGAGATTTCGCGCGGACGTCACGAACTGGAAGATGCTCCCCTCACACTACTGGGGCGTGCGTCGTTGTTTAAGATGCTAGCCCTGCCGCGCTTTCTTTACGCCCTCCAAAACACTCCCATCCCTATCCCTTCCACGTATTTTTTACACATCGAGGCAGCAGTGAGAGACTTGTTGTGGCACGGTAAACAACCTCGCATAGCTATGGTCAAACTCACCAGGGGTTGGTACGATGGGGAGATTGGATTACCGGATTTGCGCCTCTATTATCAGGCCTCGCAACTTGCGGCCATTAGCCAATGGGTGTTCGGGCGGCGCGAGGATCCTGGTTTCCGGACTGACCATTGGCTGATGGGGAAGGGGGCTATCACAGAGCACTGTATACCAAACACAAGAAATTGAATCTTACGGGCCCGACGGCTCGTACGGTGGAGGTGTGGCATGGTGTTCAGCGACGGATGGGCTGGCAGGGACGCCTAACGAAGGCTACCCCTTGTGGGAACCTGACATTTTGGGGCGACTTAGTGCATATGCGGGCTTCGATAAATGGGACCTCATCGGGATTTCAACAGTGGGGGACATGTGGATTAAGGGCATTAAGGCATCGTTTTCTGATCTTCAAGTTAAGTACCACCTAGCGCCAGGTGAAAAATTCCGATATCTTCAAATTAGTCACGCCATTGACTCCGCCCTACCTAAGGACGCCTCTTTGCCGGACTCCTCTCCACTGGAGGATAGGCTCCTGTTGGATCCTATGCCTCATAAGGCTATTTCCCTCACCTATAAAAAATTGATTAATAATCGGACTGATCCACTGGTGAAATTACGTATGACATGGGAGGCAGACCTGGGGGACCTAGCTGATGAGGATTGGATGGAGGCGCTGGTCTCGCCCAGAGAGGTAGCTATTCCGATGCGTATACGTTTGATTCAACTTAAAGTCCTCCATAGAGTATACTTTGATGCCCCGCTGCTGTATCGGCTGGGTAGGAGACCGAACGCTCTCTGTCTTCGGCACTGTAATCAGACAGGTACCTTTATGCATATTTTATGGGACTGCCCCCCCATACGACGGTACTGGACAGACGTCACCAGACAACTAGCTAGGACCTGTGACAAGCCCCTACACTCAACGTCCGCACTGTGCCTCCTTAATATTTGGCAAGCAACTGACCTCACACAAGCTGAACAAACTTGGGACATGATGGGGTGGGGCATAGCGAAACGGAACATAGCTCAGAAGTGGGGTGTGGACACACTACCATTGCTGTCAGACTGGGCTAGGGATATGGACCACGCCATGATTGCGGAGAAAACTGTTTACAAAGGAAGGGGATGCCCACATAAATGGGATCACAAATGGGGACGATGGAACAAATACAGGGGTGAGATATGTGTTTCCCCGACGGTGGAGCTGAGACGGGAGAGACTGGTGGAATGGGACGGAGTGGATGTTGAGAGCGTGTAGTGAGAGTAATCAGGTTTAGCTTAGACCGCTCTGGCTTACCTATCTGTGGGTGGGCTTTCTCCCCCCCCCCCCGAAGGATCGTAATGTACTGCTTTGGATGTACTGCGCTGGGCTTCTACTGGGTCAAGAATTGGATTTATTGTGATGTCCTCTTACTCACCTTCTATCCAAAATGTCAATGTACTGTCACTTGTTGCTGCATATGTTTTAATAAAAAACTGTTTTAAAAAAAAAGAATGCACTCAAGAAATCCAGCCAGTCTTCAGTTACCACCAACCGATTTTAACCCTCCACTAGCCAGTTTTAGAAACCTTAAGTATGCCCGCAGAAACCTCCAGCAAGCACTCAAAAGTACCTTGTTTCAAGCTCAGAATCCCTCAGCTGACTTCAGAGCTCACCTGTAGATACTGTCCTTCCGGCTTGCAGACACATCCATTTGGTACTTACACACCAATTCAGCTGGCCGTCATCAATCTGTGATCAGCACAACAATCATTCCCTACACTTCAGTGACAAGGGGGTAGGTCGAACCATCTCCCAAGCCCAAACGTTTGCTAGCTACTCCTCTGACCACATCCAGCATACATAAATCAGTATATCTAGGCTTTCCTGTTTTCAATTTTTATTTTCTATGGATTTAAGAGGTATTTCCTCAGTGTTTTATTCCAAACTTTTTAAAATCGGTGTTTGTTGGTGTTTATACAGTATTCAGCTGCCTAACCTCCAAAATAGATTTAAAAAAACTGTGTCTAAAACATGTTGCTTTTTGGAGTTATTGTTATAAAGCACATATCTAATTCAAAGGAGAAGTATTGCAGGGTATGTAGTTTTGTTAAACTAGGAGTGTGTTAAATGGGCTTGTAGTAAATTGTGATACGCATAGAAGTCTGCGTATTGCACTCTCACTCACACCCAGATTCTCTCATATCTTCTCTCTTATTTCATTACCTCCCACACTCACGATCTCGGGACGCTGGGGCTGATTTTGATGTTGGCGAACAGAGTGTACTCTGTCAGGACGACAGAGTAAATTACTCTGTTGCTCTGATGGAGTATCCAGTAGCCACATTTTACAATGTCTATCAGCCCGACAAACATTTCAACCATTGACAGGAAGCACTGTCAAGGCAGTTCCTGCCAATGTAATGGAACTTTGGCGTATGGCTCTGTCAAGCATGATGGAGTCATAAGGCAACATTTCTGAAAAAAGTGGGATTTTGTTTTTGAAAATAAAAAAACAATGTCCCCCTTGCCATGGGAGTGATCTCTCATAGAAAGGGGGGCATTTTTTTATTTTTTTATTTCAAATCTTTTTATTGAATTTTAGCATGTATAAAATAATACATAAAATCAAATCATACATAAAATCCTACATAAAATCATGTACAGAGAACATAGGCACATACAAAATAAATCTAAGGGGTAAGAGCGGCTAGGGAGAGGGGGTTGAGAGTACAGAGTTAGGTTTGCGGAAACTGACATGGTGCGACTGACTTACTGGCCCGGTGCATTACCAACAGAGGTAGAGTCATCGGTAATTCTAATGAGAATATTTGGTGATAGGCAGTACAAGGCTACTGACCTGAAAATCAGAGAGACACATTGGTTTTGAAAACAATAACATATACTCATTAGACTGATGTATAAACAAGCAATACCAGTCAAGTACAAGAGTATGGCAACAATCTGGTGTACAAAAGATCTTTGAAGTATGTGTACGCTGAACCAGGTTTTAGTCCCCTGTGTGGGTTGAGAGTGGTATCTGGGGTGTAGAGACTTAAAGGGGTTGTGATTAGCCCGGCACCAAATAGTGATAATTGTTGAGAGCGAGAGAGGTGAGCCATAACAGAATTGGTTACGGATGATCATTGGTAGGTTTTGGTAGCAAGGGAGGACTGTACATGGGTGTATCTAAGGTGGTTTTTTGGTGGCGAAGTAGTTGCCCAGGGTATCCCAAATGGGTTTAGAGGGAGTCTTCCATGGTGAGTGCTGGAGGGAGATATTCTCTGCACATCTAATGTGTGAGACCCTGATGATCCAGCAGTTAAAGGAGGCTTTGTGTGTACTTTTCCAGTTGGATAGAACTATCTTGGTTGCACATGTTAGTAGTAAATCTAACAAGGCGCTGTCGGATGGGTTGTCAAGGTTAGTGTCGAGGAAACCTTTAATAAGGAATGCAAGTTCTTTTTTAGGATGGCAATTGAATAGTTCTGATAAGAATGAAAACACCTTATTCCAGAAATGGGATAGGGAGATGCAATGAAGGATAATGTGAGCAAGATCACCTACCTCTTCCTTACAGTTCCAGCAAGTGGGATCATCTAAAATTTGTAATGATTGTAAGCGAGGTGGGGTCCAGAATGTTCTGTGTATGAGCCAGAATTTAGTTTGGGAGAGTACAGGGTAAATTTTCTGAGATGTAACTGATTTCCAGAATTGGGACCAGTCTGAGTCTGTTATGGGCTTAGCAGAGTGTTTTTCCCCAAAGTTGTTCTATCTTTGTTTAGTTGCAAAGTTTTTGGGCGTAGAAGTTTATACAGGTAAGATACTTGGTGGCCAGAGTTGTTAAGTTTCAATATATGATTCTGGAGGGATGGTGTGTTTTTATGGTTCTTAGATTTCGAAATGGCAGCCTTGATTTTAAGGAAGTTATTGAACTCCACTTTATCTAGGTGGTATACTGTTTGTAGGTCAGAGAAGGTTATGGGATAAGATGTGGAGCCAAGCTGATGTGGGAAGAAGATGCCCTTGTCTATCCATATTTGGTAGTACATAGTTTTGTTGTTATATTTAATGTTTTAATGTGCGGGTTGTTCCAGAGCGAAGCAAGGTTGGAGAGTCTTATACCTGAGGATAGTTTCTTATCTATTTTTAGGAGAGAGCTTTTTGAATTCTGGAGTATGCATTTGGATCTGTCAAGGTGTTTCGTGTTGGTTATTAGCAAGGTTTATGGGTTTAGGTTGTTTAGAAGAGCCCTTTCTATTTCTAACCATACTGGCGTATAGTTACCTGGGTGGATCCAATATGTACCCTGTTTTGCAAGAAAAGTAGATTGCTAATCTCTGAAGTTGGCCAGGTTAACACTACCTAGTGAGTTGTGTAGTTTGAGTTTTTTCAAGGCTATTCTAGCTTTTTTATCTTGCCATATGAATTTAGAGATCTGTTTGTCTAGTTTGTGGTGGAAGTCCTCTGATAGTAGAAGAGGGAGCATGCTGATGAGATAATTGATTATATTGGTGATCATCATTTTTATAGTTTCTATTCTTTCCCACCAGGTAATACATTAAGGGGACCATTTGTCCAATAGCTTTTTTGTTTTCTGGAGGGTAATATTTTCATTATGTTCAATGGTATCCATTAGGTCTGATCCCAACTCGATACCCAGATATTTTATATATCCGTATTGCCAGGATAATCCAGATATACCTAGAACATCTTTTATGCAGTGAAGATTTAGAGGTTTCACCTCAGATTTATCCCTGTTTAGTTTATAGCCAGGGTTTTCTGTGATTATCAACATGTCATCCGCGGCCAATTTAGCATATTTGATTTTAAAACCGATTCCGGTGATTTCTGAGTTTTGTTTTATGTCTAGTAGGAGGAGTTCCAGTGCTAGGAGAAAAAGAGATGGGGAAAATGGGCATCCTAACTTCGTACCTTGTTGTAGGTTAAGTGGGTGTGATAGGGAACCGTTAATTGAGATGTGTGTGGTTGGGTTTTTATAGAGAGCCATGACCATTTTTATGAAAGTGTCTCCAAGGTTAAAGGATTCCATGCATTGTTTTAAAAAAGCCCAAGATACTCTGTCAAACGCTTTTTCTGCGTCTAGCGTTATTGCTACCGAGGATAAGGAAGATTTTTTTGCGTTATCGAGGACGTGGCATAAGAGACATGTGTTATCGTTTGACATACGGTTTTTGAGAAAACTTACTTGGGAATTGCTTGTTAACTTTGGGAGGTATTCATTAAGTCTTGTAGCCAAGATCTTCGCATATATTTTGCAATCTAGGTTTATCAAAGAGATCGGCCTATAATTTTTTGGCAGAGTTGGGTCTTTCCCGGCCTTGGGGATCACGATAACGTTAGCTTCAACCATCGTGCTTATGACAATTCTTGAATTCGTTATGTGATTGAATAGGGCTAGCATGGTTGGTTGTAGTAGGTTGGAGAAGGACTTATAAAATTTGGCAGTAAAGCCGTCTGGGCCGGGGGCTTTATCTTCTTTTAGTGTTTTGATTGCTTTTGACACTTCGGTGGAGGATATTGGCTTACCGAGAGCCAATTTGCCTGTTTCTGATAGTTGTGAGACTTTCATTTTTTCTAAATAGCTTTTACATTTATGCAAATCAAAGGTTTGGTCGTTCCGATATTAGGATTCATAAAAATTCTTGAAGGTATCAAGTATCTTCTCTGGGTTAGTATGGGTTCGGTTTTTGGAATCCTTATTTGTTGTGATTCTGTTTTGGTTTTGTTTATATTTGAGGTAAGAGGCTAGTATCTTTCCAGCTTTGTTAGCTTCGTATAATTTGAGTCCTTTAAATTTATTTATCCACACTCCTGCTCCCACACTCAGGATCTTGTTATATTCATATTTCTTCTGTGTAAGTTGGGAAAAGTGTGTTATTGTCTAGAGAGTTGGTATATGACAATTCCATTTGTTTTATTTCTTGTTCTAACGATAATAGTTTTGCGTTGTTTGATTTGTTGATTTTAGTTTTGATTTCTATAACGACACCTTTCAGGGTTGCTTTGGGGGCGTCCCATAGTGTATGTATATTAGTATCTGGAAGGTCATTGTCTCTGAAATAGTTTGTGATCGTTTCTTCGATCTTTTTTCTGTCTTCAGGGTTTAATAATACTTCATTGTTGAAGCGCCATAGTCTAGTGGTTGGTTTTGCATGGCTACCTGCTAAAAGAGTATTGATTCAGGAGTGATCAGAGACAAGTTTCAGAGATATGTTAGTTTGGTCAATCAGATGGGTGTAAGCACCAGAGATTAAAATGTAGCCTATTCTTGTATAAGAGTTGTGCGAGGCTGAATAGAAGGTTAATCCCTGGAGTCAGGGTGTTGTAGGCACCAAGTATCTTTAAGATTATATTTTGAGCACATTTTCTGTAGTAAACCATGACATTTTGGTGGTCGGTATTTGCAAGTGGATTGGCGATCTAGGGTAGTGTCTAGGGGGAGGTTGAAGTCTCCACCTAGTACAATAAGGTCATCTTGGGGCAGGTGGCCGATCTTATTAGATACATTTTCCCAAAAAGAAGTGTTGTCCGTGTTCGGGCCGTATATATTTAGGACGTGAAATGAGTCTTCTCCCCTACGTAAGTTTGTGTTCACGAGTCTACGCTCAACATCAGGGGTGAATGACTCGAGAGCGATATTGGAATGTTTTACTTCCTTTTTCTTATGGTTCGCTGGGGAGCATGTCACGTGCGAGATCCAATTATTTCTAAGAATCTCAGCGTCTTTGTCACTTAATTTGGTTTCTTGGAGGAGAATAATGTCTCCTTTAGTTTTTGCTAAGTAGTCCATGATTTTCCGTCGTTTGAATGGGTGATTTAGTCCTTTCACGTTTAGGGAGATTATGTTGAGATTGTCAGAAATATTATGTGGAGACATCTTGAGTGTGTAAGTGGTGGATAGCATTTGGGTACTGTCTTAAGTAGATTTTCCTGTCTAACATAGAAGCGTACATAGTGGAAGATAAATATGTATATTGCTGAATTCTCTCGCGTGTCCACAAGGGTGAGCTATAATTTTTACACTGAATTGACTCTGTATTATGGGTGGAGTGGTGTTGATTGCGATAGTGCGGAAGGGAAAAAAAGAGGGGTAGAGTCTACTAAGTAGCGAGAGAAAAAATTATTAACCTAAGCATGAATAATCACTGATCCAATAACTGATCAAAAAACAGAACCACGCACAAGAATAACAAAACCCCCACCCCAACCCCCTGTCCCACCCACCCACCCCATTCCCCAGAGAAATACAACATAGGAGGTGTGACAACAGGAGCGTCCATCCTCCAGCACGGAGTGAATCATAGCTGGCTAATAACATAGTATTTTAACCTATTGATTACAGTGAGTTTGCAAATAGTATTGAATAGGTAGCATTGAATATTAATATTGAACAGGTCATTTTGAACAGAACTAATGGCGTTATAGGTCATAACAGTGTGACTAAAATCTTAAGTTTTAGCAAATGAACCAGACTTGGTAAGCGTGTAGGGACAAAAACATGTCTGGTAGTGGGTTGTGTAATAACAGGTAAAAAGACTATTGATGTTGGTTGGAACACAGTAATACTGAGACGACAAAAAGGTAACAATAAGGTAATAAAGAGCAATATTCTACTTTGAGAGAAATTGTGGAAATATTGCACAAGCAACAGAGAAGCTTGTAAGCTAACTACATCCAATGACAATTAGAACAAGCTTATTTGAGTAATAAACCATTTTGACCCAAGGGTGGATAATATCCTCTGGAACATGTGGTAGGGCTGTTGCACTGGAGAGAAGACATTATGACTTCCTTTTGTAGGAGAATAAGTTAGAGTGTTCCATCCCTTGAGAGTTAAGTTCATCCAGGAAACTTGAGGGGTCAGAAAAGATGTGTTGTTTTCCTTTCGCTGTAACTCTAAACTTGGCAGGGCCTGCAAAGGAGAATTGGATGTTCATTTCTCAGAGTTTGTTTCTGAGTGAGAGAAAGCTCTTCCTGGTCTCAACCGTTGGTTTTGAGTAATCCTGCGTAAATATTATTTTATGTCCATTCCATGTGATCTGGTGGTTTTTATGAGCATAAGTGAGGATAGCTTCGGCATGTTGATACCTCAGTGGTTTACAGATGATCGGTCTTGTCATGTTTTTTGAGGAAGGTTTAAATGTCAGAACTCTGTGGGCCCGTTCTAGTTCCAGGTCTTTATTGAATTTTATGCCAGTGATTTGTGGGATCCAATTTTCTAACAAGGATATGCAGGAGTTGGTAGTATCTTCCGAGCCTTCCGGCACGCCAAAAATATTGCCCTGTCTGTTGTGATATTTGAGTTCGGCAATATCTCTTTTCATAGGTTTTGGGGCGGTTAGCAGGGTTTTTATGTCATTATTGGATCGAGTGGTGGAGTCTTCGACCTCGCTTATCCTTTGTTCGGCCTAAGAAATCTTTGGGTTGATTGTGTTGATATCAGCCGGGATAGCAGTCATTTCCAGCTGCATAGCCTCCGTTTTTGTTTAGTTGACTTTGCCAGATCATGTACATCCGCCAGTTTCTTCAGTGTCATTTCCATTGTGCTATTTATGTCTGCCTTCGATTTAATAGGAGAGCGAGGTAAAGGAGGTTCAGCTTTCGAACGCTTGAGTGCGATTTGGGTTTTTTTTCTGCCATGTTGCTACAAAGCGGAAAAGAGGTTATTTTAGAATATTATCCGTTTTGGTTGGTAACTGATAGTAAGTTTTTAGGTGGTCAATGATGGGTGGCTTGAGTGTTATTGTGTTATCCACTCAGATCTGTTTGTTGTAGTTTAGCAAACACGGTTTTTAGGTGGTAGAAGATGAGTAGCCTGAATGAGGTTGTGGTATCTACTCAGATCTGTTTGTTGTAGTTAGCAAACACTGTGATCACTCATAAGCTTGTGGGTAAAGCGCTTCTGTGGTTAGTGGAACGCTCGGCCAAGCAAGTATTGTTTACCCTAGGGGGTATGAATTATGTAGAGTTTATTAATGTCCACAGAGCAATATTCAGCATGGTTCCCAGACAACCAGGGCGAAGGATATGGATGAGCCCTGGCAGTTGTAATGGCTACTTGATTGCACTAGGAAGCAGATGAGGGTTGGGTCACTTCTAGATCTTATAATACCATTTAGCACTGAAAGTCTATTTGGTATGAGTACGGCTACCGAGCATGCCGTATGGTTGTGAGGGGTAGGGCTTATATAGAGCCGATTGAAGTCTGTAGATTGCTATTCGACGCTACAGCGTAGGCAGTTGTAATCAGCCGCGGCCCGTGCAGGTAAGAGCAGTGGGGCGGTGAGGCCGGGTGGGGTGGATTTCGACGGACGATGACGAGGGAAAATTAATTAATTATTTAATTTTCCCTCGTCATCATCCGTCAAATTCCCCCCCCATCCGGCCCCACCGCCCCACCGCTCTTACCTGCATGGGCCACGGCTGGTTGTATTGGCTTATTGATTATACTAGGAAGCGGTAAGCTTTGGATCCCTTCTGACGGAACCGAACAGAACAGATTCTATAGTACCATTTAGAACTGAGGGTGCTGAAAGTGCTGAGGGTCTCAGTATCAGGGTCTCAGGGTCACATCAGTGTTTGTATGTCTTCATAGCATAACGCATGGATGAGTGGAGAAAGGCTTCAGTGCTGGCATTGCTTCTTGGTGAGCTCTGGGATATTCGAAGGAAATTGTGTTATATCCCGCTGTACAACACCAGTGCTGGATCGAGCATATATGAGGTGCACTTAAGGTAAGGGACTTAACGCTGGTTAGCTAAGTCAGTGCGCGAAATACAGGATGTTTGGGGAGTACACCACGAGGTGTTCCGCCATCTTAGGTTCAGGCAAAGAACAAACGATCGAACGGGGGTGCCGCGATGATCTCGATTTAATGTTGGTAAGTAATAGAACAGTGGGTCACCTTGGGGCCTCGGGACCTGCTGGCAGTCCTCTGAAGATGGTAGTCTACTGTTTGGCGAGGGTACAGTTGTTCAGATGATTCAGCTGCAAGCACCGGTGGGCTACTCCGCCATTTTGCGAGCAAAGCGCTCAGGAGTTACCAAAGTGTTTTCCTCGGCTCCAACTCTGCAAAATTATCCGCCGATGCGTGTCGAGGGTGCCGCAGAGCGAGCGGAACCATAATTCGATCTTAGCACCCCGAATTTCCTACTTATTCACGGCAAGGACGTCTCGTTACACTCCGTGCCCGGGTTTACCTGGGGGTGACGGGAAGTAAAAAACAACTATATGTCCACCCTTCTAAATTGGGCGAGCGGACATATTGCCATTTCTCTGAACAGTCATTACTCTATCAGGCTGTAGGAAATGTTTGGCCACGGCGGATACAGAGTAGTCTTTGCCGTGATCAAACTATGGTCCGCTCACATCTAAATTCGGTGGGTGGACCATTATGCTGGTTGTAAGGAAACTCTGTCACTGTTGTGACGGAGTTTGCTTCCCGCCTACATATAAATCAGGAACTCAGTCTGGTTTACAGCACTGATAGTAGATTAAGAAAGAAAGAAAGTGCTATATTGAAATGTTTTTAAAAACAAATTCATAGATACAGTTTGGAGTCATTCATCGACTCCTTACTGCGTATTATGACATTGCAGGGGTCGCCAACACTGCCAACAGCATAGTACTTTGCAGAACTTTTATAATTTTGAATTACACCAGATTAATTTGTAGCCCTGCATTCTACAACACTTGAAACCTGGCAGTTTCAGCATTTCTGCCACTGCTTGTTTGCACTTTTTGTCTTATTACATGAAATTAGTGCTGCTGTTGTCACATAGAGATTCATAGCTGCCAAGTGTCCCCATGTCAATTGTCACACCTTAAGTCAATTCTGTCTTTTTAACCAACATTATAAGTTATTATGGGACTTGAAACTAGCTATTAACTTTGTAAGTATGGGCCCCAAACCCAGAAGCAGAGTGCAGTTCCCTAAAATGCTAAGATTAGCTGACTGTGTAAACAAGACAATGGGATACATTACATCTCTGAATTAGAATTTTGTTTATGCTGCTATGTTATGTGGAAAGTCTTGTGTGATGCATTCACCACTATCAAATGCACATGGTATTAACACACTTTTCTTAGGTGCCTGTCATTACACGTTGCATTGAATGTTAAAGCCTGTGTATGGCGGTTGACCTTCCAATCAATACTGACTTCTGAGCAAAGGGGCCAGATGCATCAAAGGGTTACCTATTCTATGTCTATGAGGAAACATGATAATACATATTTGCCAAAATTCCTTTAAGCCAGCTTTTTCACCTCTCAGTGACTCAATTAAACATAGGCAACATTTCAAAAATCATTTTAATACTCCCAGATTCTCTGCAATGTATAAAACAATTTGATCAAACTAGGACACATGCTTCTAAACCATCTTAACCCAAGCATATACATAGGAAGAAACAGAAGGAAAAAGAAATAACATTTCAGTGATATCCTTAAAGAACAAAATGCAGGTCGACTAATCTTAGACCTGTCTATCTTGCTGATTTTTTTAATAACACGTTGTGTTGGCGTGTAGAAGAGGAATTAAAAAATGACAAATTATGTCTCCCTTTAGTTTCTTTAAATTGCAGCTTAATTTTGTTGAAGTGCAGTTTTTATCAGTTTTAAATATATGCTCCTTTTGGTTGAGTTTTATCAGTTTTTATAGATCTAAACCTAAAACATGAATTCCTAAGTATATCCTGGAGATCAGAACAGAAACCAGGTGCATGCTGCAACCCAGCCTGCTTTTGACCTGGCGATTGATTATGTTCACGTTCAGTTCAATTCCCTGATATGTTTTCTATAAATATATACATATACATTTGTTTTTACATGTTCACCCTGATTTCTGATCATCCTTAACGCAATTTCAATGGACGCATTTCCTTTTTTTGTTTTGGTTATTTCTGAAATGTATGGTTGATGGGATATAAACATTAATTTTGCTGTGCTTAATGATTTTCTGATCATGTTTACTAATATGGAAAATTAAAAAATGCAAAGAAATTCAAATTTATTGTACAACCGCATGCACTAAGTTACTTTTGTTTTCAAAGGTTTACATGTCCTCTATTATTTTCTTTACAGAGCCAATTTCCTGAATGACACCTCCAACCAACTTATCCCAACCCTTCAAAATTCAATCTTCCAGTATTTGCTTAAGTATCACAAAGGTAAAACATCTTTCTGAGACAGTACAAACCAGATTATAAAATTGTTGTATTTATCTCACCTTTTGCATTCGATTCTTTGAACATTGGGAAATTGGTTTGCTGTTCAAGCCCCTCCATGCATTTAGAAACTTAGGATGAAAAGCACTCTTAACAAAATACTGAAGACCTCAGCATGTAGAACAAAAAATACCAGGTAGAGGGAAATTGAGATCTGGAAGCTCCAGGATGGGAAAGATGACACTGTATAATTTCTTTTTCTAATTCATCAAAAGCCATTGTAAGAGTGCATTTAAAGCTAAACATAAATCATGGGAACATTTCCTACCACTGGTAGGTATATATGCCTACTGGAAACTAGTCAACTGAGTTGCAGAGAGTAAGAAGTGCAAAGTAGGAGTTTACATGTATTTGAGTGCTGCTTGTTCCTTGGCTGCCATAAAAGAAAACTAACATGTCCAGCTTCACTACCTGTATATGTGATTTCAGTGTTCTTTTTGGTTTGCTATATATATCCACACAGTGATAGACTGGGACAAGGAAGGGGGATGGGGTGATACTGGTAAGATTACTCACCAATAATCTTCAATACACAGAGTACTCCCAAAGAGTGGCGGGCTCTGCGGATCTTTATTCTTGATTGTTAAATTACATGATGATTTGAGGGAGGATATCCTTCTTTTACCTCCCCTACATGTAGTAATAATAAAGTTTATTGTATTAATCAAATGATTACAATAAAAATGTGGATCATCACATAGGTCATAAAAAATATCTTATAGAATAAAAAAAAATCAGCAATTAAAACTTACAAATCTAGTTTACAACAATCAAATACAGTACATACACCTCTAAATATAAAATTCTGTTTGTGTTCCGACTTCAAAAGTAATTTACATACATTATTCAACCATCTCCCACTGCATTTACAATCATCTATTGCTCAGTCTATTGCCTTTTACTTATATGGTAAAGTGCTAATATGCCAAGTGTGCAAAAGGCTTATATATTTAGCTTACCACGATCCAATTCAATACATACACCTCCAAGTATAAGATTCTGTTTGTGTTCCGACTTCACCAGTAATTTACATACATTGTTCAACTATCTACCACTGCATTTACAACCATCTTTAGCTAACTCTTTTGCCTGTTACGAATGTGATAAAGTGCTGATGTACCGAGTGTGCAAAGCGTATACAATTTGTTGCATGTATGCAGCCGGCCATTTGTCTCTAAAGGAAAGTCCAATACTCTATTGAATAAAATCTATATTGCTTCCCTTTAGGTATACATGCAATCACGCAGATAGGGCTTTGTATGCCTGATCTAAAAATGCTATCATCATTATTATTGCACTGCCTTCTCAGAGCCTAAAACAGTATCTAACAGCATCCTCAGTTGCTCTTATTTTAGTATTTTTAAACAAGGAGCATAAATATATCTTCCTTATAGACAACAGCTTAGGGCAGATACATATAACATCTAAAAGAGATTCAACTGCAGAGCCGCAGAGACGACAGTCTGTATTTCCTTTAAGAACTGGGTTCCATTTCCCTTCAAACTCCCAGATCGGAATGTATAACAATCTAAATCTTAGAATTTTCTTTTTTACATGGCCCGGCAAATTTAGTCCTAGATATTCTTGGCTCTGTGCAGTATAAGTGTCAATTGTATTGTATTGTAATTGCATTTACATAGCGCTTACTACCCCCGACAAGGCGTCAAATCGCTTTTTCGGTGAGTAGCACGCTACTTTGGAACCCATAAAGGATTAGTATAGTGAAATATGAAAATAATTTGAATGATGGATATGTTAGCTATTTGGATTGAGAAGGATAGTGGGGGGATAGAAGAGGGAAAAAGGTTTGCATTTATATAGCACTTGCTACCCCTGATGGGGTATTGAAGCGCTTTTTTGGTGAGTAGCATGCTATTCCGGAACTCATAAAGGATTAGTGGTGAATTAGTATAGTGAAATATGAAAGTAATTTGAGTGGTGGATATGTTAGTCAGTTACTTGGATTGAGAAGGATAGTGGAGGGATAGAAGAGGGAAGGATTTAGAAAATCTTTTTTTTTTTAGAGCTCATAGCTGTAGTAGGAGGCTTGGGATGAGTAAAAGGGAGGTGGAGGGGGAAGAGTCAGAGGGAAGTGTTTAGAAAGGCTTGTTTCGGGAGATCGGAATAGTAAAAGAGGTATGAGATGATGCAAGGAGTGGTAGAGTAGGGAAGAGACTAGAAAGGGTTATTTTGGGGATCATAGTAGTGGTTTGGGATGAATGAGAGAGTGGAGGTAGAGGTTATATTGATAGAGGTATAGGGTGAGAAATAGGGTAGTGCATTGGAAAGAGTAGTAGAAAGGGGTTTGAGATGAGTCAGAGAGTTGAGGTACAGGATATATTGAGAACGGTATAGGGTGAGAAATAGGGTAGTGCATTGGATATTCTGAATTAGAAGAAAAGTAATAAATATATAGATACATAAGTACATGGAAAGTATATAGATGCATAAGGAAGGTAGTATAGGTAGATTAAAGATGCATTTAATAAACTCCGGCTTTCAAGTGTTGTTGTACTTTAAAATATATATATATATATATTTGTAATTCAATAGTGAAGCAGTTGTAGATAAATAGTTATGATAAAGATTTACATATTTATGCAGTCACTTATATGCATGTTAAAAACATAGAATAATGTAACTAACAGTAAAGTAATATGTATATTTGTTAGGCAGAACTAATGAATATCTATATTTTTAAAAACATAATTATTCTACACGTTTATACAAAGCAATACACATAAATAGGTACATATCTATTGTACAAATAAATGCTTATATACCGAGGGATCTGCTGTGTATTTCTGTTTGCGTATGGTGGTTATGTGGGGAAGAGGCAATTCTTGAGTAGTTTTCTGAAGATAAGGTGGTTATCCGTGGATCTTATGTTGGGGGGAAAGAGTTCCATAGTTTGGCTGCTTGAACAGAGAAGGATGTGCCACCCATGGTTTTCTTCTTGTACGTCGGGATTTTGAGGCGAGGTGCCCCTCTAGAGCGGAGGTTCCTTTGTTGAATGTGTTTGGTGATTTTATTCCTGATGAAGAGTGGTCCTGTTCCATGTATCGCTTTTTGGGTGATACAAAGCAGCTTGAACGTGGATCTTCTGGCAACAGGTAACCAATGCAGGGCTTTCAAGGCAGGGGATATGTGGTCTTGCAGTTTTATATGTGAGAGTAGTCTGGCAGCTGAGTTCTGAATCCGTTGTAGTCTTTTCATAGTCGTTAAAGGTGATCCGTGGTAGAGGCTATTGGCGTAATCGAGTTTGGACAGAACAAGAGAGATGGTAGCCTGGACCTTGTCTGGAAATCTCCAATGGGGGAAGATTTGTCGCAGAGTTTTTATAGTAACAAAGCTTGATCTTGCTAGTTTGTCCAATTGGGCATTCACTTCCCTCAATACTTTTGGCGGTGTTCCCAGATCATCAGGCCACGCGGCGAGCGGGTCATAATGTTTCCAATCGCCACATATGAGTATTTCCTTTTTGGAAGCATTCAATTTGAAATGGATCCAGGTCATCCAATGATCCACGGCTCTGAGACAACTGAAATTTGGCGAGTTTCCAATATCTTTGGAGCATTCCATTTGTAGGAGTATTTGTGTCATCTGCATAGTTATAGCATGTGAGGTGAAATTGATTGATCAGTGCTGGTAATGACTTCATGTAGATGTTGAAAAGCATGGGCGAGATGAAAGAGCCTTGAGGGACCCCTGCTTTTGTGAAGTACGGTTTGGACGAGAAAGGGGAGGTATGTATGACATTAGTTCTGTTGTGAAGGTAGGATGTGATACAGTCTAAAGCAGTCCCCTCGTGGAGTCTTTGTATCAGAGTGTCATGGTCAACCGTGTCAAAGACAGCCGAGAGGTCCAAGAGGAGTAGCGCAGCCACCCCGTTGCGGTCAACTGTGTTCTTCAGGTCATCCCAGATGGCAACAAGGGCAGATTCTGTGCCTCTTCCTGGACGGAATCCCATTTGGAAGCCTGAAAGTATGGCATTATCTTCAATGAATTGTGACATCTGGGAGAATACTGCTCTTTCTATCAGTTTGCCCAGGAAAGGTCCATTTGTAATCGATCTGTAGTCGTCAGGGTTCAGCGGGTCCAAGTTTGTTTTCTTCAGTAATGGGCATATGTATGACTTTCTGAGTTCTTCTGGAAATATTCTGGTAGTTAAGGAATTGTTGATTATTATTCTTACTGGTGTGGCAGCAGAGGTTGTTAGAAGAATTGTCTTGAAGGTTTGCGGTGGACATGGGTCAGAAGGGCTGTCGGCAGGCCTGCTTGCTTTGACCAGGTCCATAAATTCATCGTGTGAAATGTGTGAAAATAGTGGAGCGGTGCACTACCAAAGAGTTTTCTTCAATAAATCCAAATGTTCATTTTGTATAGTGGTTTATCAATCCTTTATTTTCAATATCAAAATGTGCAAATTCCAGCCAACGCGTTTCGTTCATACATAAAATGAACTTCTTCAGGGCAAATGGCTACCATGATAAGTGCCTGATGGTTGTATCAACACTGACTGCCGACCGGACGATAATAACAGGACTGTGTCCCCAGAGATACAACCATCAGGCACTTATCATGGTAGCCTTTAAAATTTAAATACTTGTGCGTCGACAGCAGGAATTTGAAATATCTCAGATCAAGGGCTCTTCATTGCCTCTGTGTTCCTGCGTCTTCTTCACATCACCATTTGCCCTGAAGAAGTTCATTTTATGTATGAAACGAAACGCGTTGGCTGGAATTTGCACATTTTGATATTGAAAATAAAGGATTGATAAACCACTATACAAAATGAACATTTGGATTTATTGAAGAAAACTCTTTGGTAGTGCACCGCTCCACTATTTTCACAGTTTTCTCTCTGCTTGGCAGCTGGCATCCAACAACGGCAGGTGCAGGAGCTGTATGTGCACACCCAATCATACTATCCATTACAATTTCTTAAACAAGAAAAGGAATAAAGCAGGGAGGTGCGGTTACTCAGATCCGCCGTTGCTCATTCATTCTCTATCGTGTGAAATGTGTTGGACGGAACTGAGAGGCTGAGTTAGAGTATTCTTGGATTGTTGTTTTGGAAATGGATCAGTGATGGTGCTTTGTCTTTGTTTTAAGTATGAGCCCAACGTGTCTGCTTTGGCCGTCTAATGATTTGCCAGTTTGTCTGTGAAATCTTGAGTAACAGGATGAGCTCCTTCTAGGCAATTTGGTTTCCGAAATTCATTGAGAATTTTATAGAATTCTTTATTTGCACATTTAGCATTTTGAATTCTGTCTGAGTAGTATCTTTTCTTAGCTTGTTTGATAGCTGACTTGTATAATCTGTTAATTTTTTGTGGGCGAAGTTTGTTTTGATTGGTGTTTGTTTTGAGCCAGGCATGTTGCAGCTTTCTAATTTGTTGTTTTATTTCTTTTATCTCGATATTTCTCCAAGGTGCTTGTTTTCTTTTGTTCTGTTGTGTGGTTTTTAGTGGTATCAGGATATCAAAGCTTCCTGTAGCCACTCATATAGTTTTGGACAGAATTTATAATGTCTAGATCTGTACTGGATGTTAGTTGTGTTTCTAAGTGTTCCAAATTGAGTTTGTTACACGGTCAATAGGTGGATGCACGTAAGGTGGTTGTAGGTGCGTCGCTTAGTGATGATTTTATGTTGAAAAGTAAGCAAATGTTGGTCTGACCATGTGACCGGAGTCTTTGTTTGCAAGGTAACTAGTTCTGTATTTGCAAAAATAACATCTTGGATGTGTCCAGCGATGTGTGTGGGTTTGTGGACGATCTGATGCAGGTTCCGTGCGTCTAGGCCAGTGATGATTGTTTCGGGATGGGGCATATTGGGTTTTCCAAACCAAATGTTGAGGTCACCCAGAGCGCATAGGTTGGATTGTAGTGTTATCAGGTTTGGAAACCATGTCTAGAAGTGTGTCTGGGAATGTTGCATTGCTAGGTGGAGGTCTGTAAAGGAACAGAAAGTTACAGGAGGAAGACAGTTTAGGATTGCATCTGGTGAAAAGGGTCTCACAATCTTTTATGGAGATGTTGTCAGCTTTAGTGATATGTAATGTTTGCCTGAATACAACAGCTAGTCCACCTCTTTTTTTGCCTATATGATTTTGGGTGATCGTTTGATAGCCTAGAGGAAAGGCATCATGCAGGACTGGAGCCATATCATCTCCCAACCATGATTCAGTTATGAATAGTAGTTTTGCATCGGTGGGAAGGTCGTAGATGTGATGTTTGTTTTTAGAGTGCGATCGAGCATTTATTAGTGGACAGTTTAGAGAATGTGCTTTGGCGAAAGTGTGATTTTGTTTTGTAGAAGAGTGAACAGTATTTTGTGGGCTTGCAGCAGGTGTGTCCTTAGTGTTGGTATTAGCTGTATGAGGATAGCAATCGTGTAGCTGTACTGTATCATGTTCCTCGTCCAGCAGGCTACGAAGGCATTTTGATGGGTCTCAGTGTGTAGGTGGTGGAGATGGTGGTTGAGAGTGAGTTGGTGCGCTGTGTTGTATTTGTAGTGAAACCTTGTTGTGCAGTAGACATGGAGAAGCGAAGTTGTGAGGTGTGGCATGTTGCTTATTTTGTTTGCGTGTTTAGGGCGAAAGGTGTATGAGTTAGGGGTGGTGGTGCAGCATGTGGGTCATGTAGCAAGGTCCTAAATTGTCCAATGGATGAGAGGCGGTTAAAAGAGAGTTGCTGTATATGTGTTAGGTGTGGTGGAAGAGAGAAAGCTTGGCATTGGAGTTTGTTCATTTGTGTAGTCTGAAAGGTAGGTGTATGTTTGTAGCCTGTGATGAAAAGTATTATGAGGTGTTGTGCTTGAGAGATTTTGTTGTGCTGGTGTGCGCGTTATGTTTTTGAGGAGTAGTAAAACGAGGTGCTGATGTATTTGTTTTATGAGATGTATTTGTTTGTAATGTATTGTTTGTGAGTGGATGTTGTAAGGTAAAGGGGTGGTGATGTGTTTGTGAGTAGAGTGTATGTAAGAGGAGATCAGTAGAGTTAAGAGTGTTTGTCTTAGACTTGATTGCTGCAAGAGGTAATATGTGTGGTGCAAGGTAGTGTAAGTGTTGTGCGGTAGTGTTATTGTGGTATAAAGAAGAGAAGGGTGTTGGTTGGAGAAATTATGGAAGGCTGAGTATAGGTTTGTTAGTGACAAAAAGGGGTCTGTTAGAAGTAATTAGAGCGGGGTGTGTGTGTCTGGATGGGATATAGCTAAGTATGGTGTGGATTTGGGTTGTGTTAGTGATGAGTGGATAGGTTAGTGGTAAAGGATAGAGTTGTGTACTGTTTGTAGGTGATGGTGGAAATATGTGGTAGCTGGGATAGAAGGGTGCATAGGTTTGATTTCTGGAGTTTTGTAGTGGGTGCTGAGACATTGAACTTTGTCTTGGGTTAGTTTGTAGTAAATGAGTAGAGTACATGTCCTGTGAGTGTGTTAATCTGGTTGTGGAGGGGATAGAGTGGGTGCTGGTGGATGTAAAATTGGGCAGCATTTCTGGCCCTAGTCCCGACCAGTCTCGAACAGGCTCAAACAGGCAATTGCCCTTGTCCTCTCTGCCCTTAGCCTCAACGCCCGGGCTGAGATGCCCTAAGCTTGAATAGCCCTGGTAATCAGGTGAACCCTTTGGCCAATGGGAACCCTAGTCCTAACCCTAACCAATCACAACACCAACCCTAAGCCCTAGAACCAATAGGAGACCAGCCTCTTACTGCCAATCACAGTCCTAGTCCTAAACTCTACATCCAATAGAAAGCCTAACCCCAGCCCTAGTCTCAACCCTAGTCCCAGCAGCCAATCATACAGGAAACCCTAAACCCTACGTCCAATAGAAATCCCAGCCCCAGGAACCAATCTGAAACCCTAAACCTATCCACCAATCAGATCACTAACCCTAAGCCCTACATCAGTAGAATCACTGACCCAGGAACCAATCAGTACCCTCAAATACCCAACCAATGAGAACACAAACCCTAATCCAATAGAAACACCAGATACAACCACCAATCAGTGCACACATGTAACATCCAATAGCAGCCTATGTAAGTTCCCTGCGACCTCAGGCAATGTTTGCTGGTCAGGGGGCTGGAAGCTGCTCCTCTATTCAGAATCTCCTAGTAGACAGACCGACTCAATCCACACTTTGGAGTTCTGCAGGTAAGGGCTTTACAAACTTTGCCCTCTAACAATACTGTTTGTCCAAAACTTTACTCAGTCTCCTAGCCAAAAAACGAGTGTACAATCCCTTAAAAACACAATTACTAAGTCCATGTGGTTGTATTTTGCAGCTTGTGTCCCATCTAAGGCCCACTGCTCAATAGTAAACGTGTCGCGGATAAGGTTTTTCCAGACGGAACAGTTCCTTTATCCCAGTACCCGTAGGTCAGGTAAATCATAGAATCCTAGTCCCGTCAGTATAATGTGCAATTCTGTATTGTTATAGGTAGGTTTCCCCACTTCTTCATATATTAGATGTTTTAGTGAAGATGGGTCGGCCTTAGCACATTCAACAATATAGTTCACAGTACTTCTGTAGTGGAGTGATACCAGGGATTTTAGGCCAAGTTCCAATCTCATAATACAGTGTAGGGTTGCCAACCATAAGTGCAATAAGTTACATACATATTTCATAAAGATTTTATCAAAACTGACTTTGTTGCTCATTACTGGGGATGCATATAATGAATATGGAACTAGTTTCATATGTAGTGCTTTGAGTGATGGGCTAATCGCTTTTCCTCCGAACATATTCGTGAATCTTCATACCGATCTGGTAATCACTGCTGACTTCGATTTCCTAGTGGCCAGGTGGCTCGACCAGGATAACTTATTATCGAAGATCACTCCGAGGTATTCGTATTGGTTCATTACTTTTATTGAGATTTTCCTAGTGCTCACCCCTTGGCATTTGGTTGCTGACCAAAGGTCACAATTTTTGTTTTAGACAGATTGGCGATTAGACCATTTTCCGTATTATAAGTGTGTAGCTGATTTAGTTGGTGTTGTAACCCTTTCGGTGTCTGAGACAGAATCACCAGGTCATCCGCGTATGCCAGATATGTTATTTTTGTACCTCCTAACTTTGGAGGGATACCATGGTCGGTCTTTAACAACTTGTTCTTTACTAACCTGGGTTGTGGCCAGATAATCTTCAGTATCAACAAAGCCCACCTCTTTGCCATATTAAATATTGTACCCATTTATGGACGTGAATATAAACATCTTCATCTCTTTCGTTGAGTTTTGTGCCATTAGCTAGTAAATGCCAAAAAGTCCTGCCATCTTTCAATAAGGCCGTTTGGCCAGAGTACTCCAAAGCTTTTCTTCCCATTCTTTCTGACCCTAGTATGCGCACTTTTCTAGTGTTTCCTCACTTCCGCAATATTTGCTCTATTACAATTTTTCACAACGATCATTAATTTCTGTCTAGCTTTTCCACAGTGTGTGTTGTACCATAGGGTGTCTTTGAGTTTAAACGCATTCACCTTCAGATCTTTACAGAAGTGAACCATGATTGATTTTATGCGTTCACTAAAAGTAGACATAACAAGACGATCGTCTTGTGTCTGTTCATTGAGTGAGCCTAAGGCAAAAATGACTGCAGTATAGATATGAGCCAGTTTATTCTCAACTGAGGCCACTTAACCTGCCTCTTATTATTAGAATAAAAAACTGGGACATCCGCTGACCAGGGCTTATGATTGCAGTTCAGTAAGGGAATGTTTCTCAAATTCAGTGATAAAGCATTATGATCACTATGCTGTCTTTCAATGACCTTCATGTCTTGTAAATTAGGCTATAAATCTAAGTCAAGTAGGATGTAATCAATTCTGCTACTATTGGATCCCCTCTTGAAAGTGTGGTTAACCTTCAGATCGGACAACGTGCGACCATTGCACGTGTGTAAGCCGTGCAGTATTGTTAAAGAAGCAACCTGCAGTACTACCTTCAACATTTTCTTTAGGTGCAGAATTGACAGTCTGGGAATGCCCCTTTCCTCGTCTTCCTCGTTTGTAAGATTTTGAATTACTTCTGTAGGTTCAAAGGTCACATTAAAATCCCCAGCCAGAATGAGATGGTTGTTACTATTGAATTGTTCCAGAAGCTCATCAAGAGCCTGCAAAGTCAGTGACTCATTTCGGGCTAGAAACATTATTGTATATGTTTATTAATCTGATTATGAATGTACCAGATGTTGAGTCGATGTCTAGCCCCAACAACTCAGTAGATTTATGATTGAGCTGTCTTACTTTGTGGGCTAGTGATGTCTTTATCCTTATTGCTAGTACACCTGACAGACGTCCGGCCAGTGATGGGGTTGCTTCTAGACTATAATTTGTATGGCCTAATCTATATAGTGGTTGCAGTGCCCAAGTTTCTTGAAACACGCAGATGTCATGTCTGTTTGTAAATTCTCCACAATCTCGGTCACACAATCTCTATTTTAAACCTGCAATACTGCATGATAACAGCTTAATCCCTGGGGTAACCTCCCTTAGCCGTAAATTAGGGAGGGAGGACTGTGCCTCCACCTCTTGTCTGCTTTCATTGACACCTACTTGCATTATTAAGTTCTCCATAGGGGGAGTGGATGGACTAATCGTGAAAAAAGTGGAACCTCTATTTGATGTTAAAGATAGGCACCCATCATCATGTTATTCGATCTCCTTGTGATCTGCTGCTGGTTTAGATATAATTGTTTTATGGGATGTTACTCTTTTGTGATTGTCATGAGGTTCTTCCCTTTATTTTCGCATACTCATTTTCATTGGGGAATTGAGTTTAAATTGAACTTGGAAGCCCTTGGGAGATGAAGTACGCTGATCTAAATTTACCAATCCAAAGACAAATTCCTCCTTACACAATTCAACCTCAACAAAACCATACTGATTGTTCAACAAACGTTTCACGACAAGGAGATCAGATCTAACCAGTGATTAACAATGTCGATGATACCTTATCCAGTGTATGCCTTTATTCTTTAAAGAATCATTTGTTTCCTTGGCTACCTCAGGAAGCCTGGGGACGTTGACCATATACAATTTATTTTCAGTAGCCTTGTGGACCACATTCTTCCTATTTGACACCCCTGACCTACTTGATGACTGTATTTGGTGTCTCAGATGAGTATAATTGGGATAGATTGAAGATCTCACCTCAGCTTCATGCCCTACAAGAGACCCTCCTCCCCTGTTATTTTGTTGCAACAGGAGTGAAGGTGTGGGGAAATTG
Organism: Calotriton arnoldi; assembly: GCA_963921515.1. NCBI lineage: Eukaryota > Metazoa > Chordata > Amphibia > Caudata > Salamandridae > Calotriton > Calotriton arnoldi. Next base: position 179,980 of record CAWUFW010003788.1, read on the forward strand.
GCTTGTTACCTCCAACTCTGGGGTTCTCTAATCTCCCAATTATGTCTGACAGGTAGCAGGAGGGAATTGGGTATTTGTATTGTATTCTTTTGCTGATGGGTTCTGTCCAACAAACTATGACTCGTTGATTGGGGTCAGGTAATTGCAGTGTGGCATTTGCCTTAATCAGTTTTGCGAAGTGCGACATTCCCCCCCTGCCCCCACAAACCCCCCACCCACAGCCTTTGATGTTCATTTTGTAGCAGTCACTGCTCGTGTATCCCTCGCGCCTCCTCTCTGGTTGGAGTAACCCTAGGCAATCCATTCTGCTCGACAATGAGGCTACCTGGTTACATAGCTGGCCTATCACTCCTTCCAATTGAGCAATAGTCTCTTTGATGTCTGTAATACAGTTACAAGCCATGCCTTTGGCATACGTGGCATGCGCCACTGGGCCTTTTTAATCCACCCGATTGGGAGAGCCACTTACAGTTCTAGGTGAGGCAAGAGGGCTAAAACGGTTCATGCAGGCAATCTCAGAAATAGTAGCACAATTAGTTCCTCCCCCGTCACTGGTGCCATAGTCGCTACGTTTCTCCACAGATGTTGTGGTAGACTGCGGCACCTTCTTCTTCTTCCTTTTATCGGATTCTGAGATGCTTTGTGCATCTCTCGGAACCTGGTTTACTGGGGACAGGAAAGGTACTTTACATAGGGTTACAGGTTTATGTAATCCTTGGATGTACTTATTGGAACTGATGGGTCAGAGTAGCCACTGTGAATAAGATTAAGGGCATTTAATGTTATCCTTTAATTGATTGGGACATAGTGAATACTGCTCAGTTTTCAGATTTGTGGTGGAATCCTTGGGTTTCAGTAAGGAGACGTGTGCAAAATAGATTTTGACTGGCAATGTGTAAGGAAGGTGACAAATATTGCAGTTTCTCTTAAATAAGAAATGACATCCTTGTAAAACATTGGCTGCAAGCTTAATTTCCCAGAAAACAATATTTTGTCGGGAATTGTTCCATTAAAAAAGGTTTGTAAGCTCTGCTGTTTAAAAAAATATGCACCATTTTGTGATCTTGGTGAAGTTTTTACAAAAAGGGTGGGAGATAAGTGGAACTGATGCAGGGAAGAATAGGACTCAGTACAGTGAAGACTTCCGGTAAGTAATCGGGCATTAACTCCTCGTCCCTCTTCCCCTTCGCAGTCCCAAAATATGAAGAATTGTAAAGCAAACCCATAAGGACATTGAAAGCACAGGCAGATGAAGTGATGCTACACATGTGAGATGCATTATAAGAGACAAGGAGAAAAACAGGGAATTACGCAGACCCAGAATCGAGCACAAAGGGATCAAAGGCAGCATCTGAACTCGCTTCTGAAGCCTGATCAGTGCTCGGGGAAACCCAAACATTTTAACAGACAACAACAGTTGAAACCTCCTCAGCAAGAGGCCAGGAGGCAGCTTTGCCCATAGTGGAGCGTCCTTGCACCTGGACTGAAAGGGGGACGCTGTCAACTCGTAGGCCGTGGCAGCGGCGTCACTAGGGGGGGTGCGGGGGTGCGGACCGCACCGGGTGACACCATCACATGGGGTGACACGTGAGCCTCTGCTTTAAATCGCTACATAAATCAGGAGGAACCGTTGGGTTCCTCCCGATTTATGTAGCGATTTAAAGCAGAGGCTCACGGTGTCACCCCATGTGATTGTGTCACCCGGTGCGGTCCGCACCCCCCGCACGCCCGGACTCGGGAGTTACCGCACTGGGTGACACCAACCCTAGTGACGCCACTGGGCCGTGGCAATGGCATTGCATACTCATCGGCTGAGCGTAGAAACATAAGTATGGATGGACAATTTCCTGATTTAAAAGAAACTAGGAACAAACTGTAAATAGAAACTAGGGGAACGATGTAACACGGCACCCAGGCAAAAGGAGAAGAAAGCCAATTTTGCTTATTCTCCTAGCCAAAATGACGGCCACCCAAAATACCACCTTAGCAGTGATGACCGTCGAGTTATCTTTTAATGTGGAAGCATGACCACGGTTACATAGTCTACACTGTTCTACCCAAAAAAGCACACAAATAGATTACAAGGAATGCAAAATCTAAAAGCAGCAAACTATGTGTGAAACGTCTGAAGTGTTATCATGAAAAATTGGCCGTGAAACCAACCCACTGATCTTCAATCGAGTTAAGGTTTAAATTCAAAATCCTCCGCGCCATCCATAAGAAATATTGCAACAAATACTAGGACACTTGAAAAATATGGTTCCTCGCCACATTCCTTCTCTGAATATATGATTGGCAGAAACAGTGGCTTCAAATGTTCTAAAATTTGGAATGACCTGAATTCCAGTCTGTAAAAGCAACCTCTCCAACTGTGTGCTAGAAAACATCTGAAGACAGAACTTTTCAGGCTAGGTATGCTGCTGATGTCTTGCGTTACCATAGATACCAATGAAGGATTACTGGACATGAGATCCACCTCTTATATCTTGTTGAACTTTAACTGCACTTCACACTTTCTGCAGCTCTTGTACTTTACTCCTTTACCATAGCAGTCTTTGGTGGATGTAAGGTCAGGGACATCTTTAGGATTTTTGGGGCTCTGGGCCAAACGTATTTTGGGGGCCCCTGTTCGGAACAGTTTTGAATGTATGATCCAATTTCAGCTCTTTCATGCCGTCCTTGGCCAGTTCACTGACAGTGCACAGATAGACACACTCGTCAGAATTCTAAATGTGTTTACATCTAATATTCATGGATAGTGATGTGTGTTTTCAATATTGTAACACAGTAGCAGCTCCCAAATATTACTGCAAATCAGCGGCGTCACTAGGGGGGCGCGGGGGGTGCGGACCGCACCGGGTGACACCATCACATGGGGTGACACCGTGAGCCTCTGCACGTCAGCGTCCGGACGTCGATGACGTTCGAAACGTCACTTACGTGACACCATCACATGGGGTGACAGTTACCGTGAGCCTCTGCACGGTCGACGACATTCGAAACGTCACTCACGTGACACCATCACATGGGGTGACACCGTGAGCCTCTGCACGTCGGCGTCCAGACGTCTACGACGTTCGAAACATCACTCACGCAAGGAACGCTTTTGGCGGACTCGGATGACTCGGAGGAGGTCCATCATGGGGTAAGTCGTGAGGGGGTAACACCATGAGTTACCGCACTGGGTGACACCAACCCTAGTGACGCCACTGCTGCAAATAATCTCTGTAACACCCTCCCATTTCTCATATGTTAGGTCCTGTTTTGATCTAAAAGAAACTTTTTTTTAATGGTGATGCATGAAACAGAAACTCATTTCACTCAAAATGTATGTAATAGACTCTCACACATTACCCAAATTAAAAAATAAATGAAAGGAAATCGGTATTTCAAACTATCTGTTTTAGAATTATTCAGGGTCTTCAGGGCAAGAATCTGGCTGTCTCTATCAGGGGACCCCTTGAAAGGCTGGGGCCCTGGGCTAGTGCCCACTTTGCCCATACCTTAAAACGTCTCTTTGTGAGGTGATGTGCTGCACTTTATAAACCGCCACAATAAATTACTAAATAAACATACAGATACTGTGGTTAGTGGTTGGGGATAACAGGTGTCTGTAGTGTCAGTTGTTCTATTTTTGTAAGGACCTACCTGCCTCTTGGAAAAATAGTTCTAGATGAAATACTTGCGTAGCCCTAAGTCTCCTTTCCAGCACTGGCAATTAGAGGATAGAAGGCAGACAGACTGACAAGGACCCTTGTTGGGACAAACTGCTATTTGCCATTGGATTTCTTGACTGGACAAGAAGTCAAGTGCCCAGGTAACTGGTGCACATCAGGTGCTAGTACCCATCTCAAATAATTGTCTACAGTGAACACATGTAAAGCCATGTACACCATGCAGCTAACCGCTGTGGTAAGCGAAGAGTCATGCCGCACAACCTGGTGAGTGGGTGGGCACAGGGAGCTGTGTCGTGTGACCACCATAGGGAGGAGCCAGTGTCAGCACACGCAGCATGAGATCATTGATCGACCTACCACACTGCTGCTTGTTGCCATCAGGAATGCCTGTGACACGCTCCTCCATTGCTTGCGCATAAGTGAGAAGACATGCAATCGCTGACTTACTCAACACAATGCCACTACTGGTCCCCACGTCCCTGCAAGGATCATAAAAGAATTCATCTGTTATTAGACAGTGCATTCTAATAATCATGAGGATGAAGCCACAATCTGTAACATAACTATCCTTAAGACAACAGCTTCTTTCCTTTTGTTTATTATTTCAGTTCGTCGTGTATCTGCGCAGACAATGGTGACTACTTTTATTATGGCATATTCAGAGATTAAGTATGGCTCCACTAGCATCTCCATCAGCATTACTACAATGCATAGGAGAGTTAGTTATGTCTTGGGAAAATTGATATGAAGTATTTTTGGTATCTTTAGAGGCATTAGAGGGGGAACATTGCATGACTACATTCAAGCTCAAATTTTAAAGCACTTCTTGGGTCGTAAAGGGTTAAGTGAGTTCAAAAAATCAACTTCCTCTGGAACAAAATGTAGCAGCTAGACTAAGCAGTCCGTCGGATGGGTTTACAAAAACAAATGTGGTAATGGATGGGTACAAGCTTTATCAGAGTGAGATGTAATCTATCAAAGAATACGTGGCTACTTCAAGATCACTAGCCGCCTTAACCATAAAGGAGAGGGGGTTGGCGCTGCTCTGATTTAACACTCAAGTCTACAAGTAATAAAGCGAAAGGTGTAAAGAACTCCTGAAACGTTTGTGTGAGAGTTTAGGGGAAGAACGAATAATATTGTGCTACTGTGATATTTGTGTCATTGGTAAGAAACGGGATTGGAGAGGAAGTAAGAGACAAGAAGAATAGGTCTGGATGAAATTTAAATTGTACAGGAATAATCTGCAAAATTTCGTGCTACTGTTGTAACACGAAATTCCAGAAATTACTCCACTAAGCCATTTTGAGTAATTATGAGTCATTACCATGAATAATGCCATTCACTGTAAACAGTGTACTGCAACTTGCTCCATTCATGGTAACAATTTACAGCAATCAAAAGAACGCGAAAGGTTGTTGTTTGCTCTGCTTAGTTTATGTGTCCTCGTGCCCAAAATGGATGCGGGAACACATTTTGCGCTAAAATATACTGCAAAATGGCAAATTTGTATTTCACGTAATTATGCATAATTTTGCTGAAATTTTACATGACTATACAAAAGCAAATTAAGCAAATTTTGCACACCTCTAAAGAAGAGTCAAAGACTGCTGACAGGAAGTCAGCCACCAGTGTCACAGATGAGGTCGTTTGAGCCATCTTAGAAACTTCAAGATAGGGCTAAGTTATGCAACAGATGCAAAAAGAGAGGTTATTATGGGTGAGTTTGTGGAGGGCAGGAAGGGGATGAAGGGGAAAATGAACATGGTTTGTGATGATGGGTATTTGCTAATGGGGAATTGAATCCCCAAATAATACTTAGCATAGGAGATCCCACTACACAAAATATGTTACCTCAACAATCCTCAAGGTAGATGGTAAGGATTCTTGCATGATGACAGATTCATTCAGATGGAATTCAATAATTGAACACAATCAATTTAAAGAACTGTGGTTGAGCATGAAGTTGAGCCCCACAGGTATTATCTGAGGAGGATATACATGCCATCTAATAAAGTTTTGGGGATTTGTATGGGTGGACTTACAAACTCCAAGGGAGGCTCTCCAAAGGGAAATTGTTAAACACCTTCAAACAGGAATTACTACTAGGATGGCTTCCTCAGGAGGATTTAGGAAGAAGGATGGATCCCAACTGAGTCTGGAATTTCTGAAGGTGTTTAACAAAAGTCTTGAGTCAAAAGGTTTGAAGTATCACATCTTATTGAGAAACATGTAATACCCGTAGGAAATAGGATCAGGAAGATGCTTACAAGGTAGAAAAGAAAGCTGAAGGAGATGACACAGGTAATGCGCAAGAAGGTAACTGTTAAATCAATAGAGTAACCTCCTTGGATATCTCCAGTGGTGGTTTTGTTTAAGGCCTCAGGGGAACTTTGGTTGTGTATAGAGCTTCGTAGAATGAATGGCGTCTAGACAGAATATCAGAAACAAAAATATTGTGGGACAAAATATCGAGTCAAGAATATCAAGGACAAAAATATCATGAAGGTAAGGTTTATTATATATACCTCCACATATATGTATCCTGACGACATATATACCTTCACGGTACCTAGATGTGGAGTTAAGAATGGTAAATCTATACTTACCTATTTGCACTTACCTTCTTGATATTTTGGTTCTTGATATTTTTGACATGATACTCTGTCCACACGATATTTTTATTTTCGATATTCTGTCAGAGATCCGAATGAAGTGATATGGATTGATCAACATCCATTACCCAACATCCATGAACTAATTTACACTTTGACTGGAGCCACAGTACTTTCCACTCTGGAACTGGGCAGCACTTACCATCAGGTAAGTTGACAGGGTTTTCCACATTGGAATGTTATGTCAAATTAGGAGGATGGTGTTTGGATTGACAAGTGCTGCAGCTGTTTTCCAGTGGGTATACCGACTTGTATCTTTAAAATAAAAAGTTCTGGAAGAAATACCAGTGAACCCCTGTGTCTTTTTACTGACAATAATCTTCAAAGATTGGTGAGAAGTATGTCTTTACTGAAGTGAACTGCGACAAAAACAAGATGATGGATGGAATAGTTGAACTAATCTCAGCCACTTAATGCAAGAATTCCTACCATCAAAATTTGTGGGTGTTGATGTGCTGCCTGGGGTGGCAGGGTGTGCCCAGACGTGGGTCCTCTACTCACTGTGCTACTGGAACCAAGCTACACCTGACTTATGAGCCCCAGTCAGGGCGAAGCTGATCTTGGGGTGCTTGTGTTTAGGGAGGACCTGCCCTGGCAGTTTGAGCTGGACTGTTCCTATCAGAGCAGGGAAAAGACTTATGGCTGGGTCCAACCTGAAGTGGCATGGTGGGCAAAAGAATGATGGGTTTGAATGCTGCCCAAACAATTGTCAGTGGTTAAACTTATTGCAAGCATCCTCCCATCACTTTTTGTGTGCTTGATTCACTTAAGTGAAGACAATGAAGCAGAAGAATACTTTAAGATAAGATTTCAAGAGTCAAGGAAGGAAGCAATCTGTGAGATGACCAGCAGTTTAGAGGGAAGCTGCACACTGTCATTTCCTCTTGCAAATCGGATTGGTACTTTAGATGCTCAGGTTGGAGATTTGTTTTTTATTTTGTCGGTTTGGGGGTATGGATGTTGGGTAGACCCCTGAAGTAATGTAAAAAATATAAATGAAATTCATTTAAGGTGTCGTCAGCAGAGTAGGAGCTACAGAATGTAAGAAAGGAGCACACGCTAGTCTTTTTTCTAGTGTCCACTTTGTGTTGCCACAACTCAGGATGGATAAAGAAAGACTATCAACAGATGTGCAATGCCACCTACAAGTTCAATAAAGGAGTTTAAGGAATATAAACCTTTTTACATTGATGAAAAAAAGAGTCAGGAGAACAAGGCCAGTCACATATCTCAAATAAGTAAATAATGTACATGAGAAACTACTTTTCCATGTCAGAGTAATCATAACTGAACAAAAAGTCCCACAATGAGATTGGAAGAAGAAGACTCACAAATCAGATTAGAAAATATGCTTTCACCAATATGGTAGCGTATATGGGGGCAGACGGTGGGTGTATGTGGGACAAACTGCTACAAAGATACTGGAGGAAAAAATAGTAAATGTGTGTAGGAAGTCCTGTACTGAACAGTCAGTGAGTAATTTATCCTCATCTTTGGGAAGCTCTAATCTCTAAGGCTTTCTGTAGTAAAACTATAAAGTAAACCCTGAGGTTGCCAGATTAATTTCGCATGAGAACGCTCTAGTTGCACACTTACTTTGAGAATAACCAGCGCCTCCTCATTTGGATATCTTTTGCTGCAAATTCGAGAGTACTACCCTGAAGTAAAATCGATTATTTAAATATGGTAAATATAGAACTGTTGAACAGAATTCTACTAATTTCACAATGTGCTGCCATGAGTTTGACAAAACCCACTGCTTTAATGTTTCAACTGCAAATAGGGAGCGATAATAAGTACCTCTTTTTACGAAATGGCACAAAATCACCTGGTTTCTTTTATGATATGTTCATATAAAGGTGTATATCCAAAGTAATTGGCATTAATTTGTTTAATTTTTTCACCAGACTCCGGACTCATATGTGATAAGGAAACCTCCTTCCAAGATTTCCTCGATAAATTCTTCCTGATATTCTCCAATCAAATGACGGCTACAGATCTGGTGGCATTGATTCCACCGGAAAACCAATCACAGGTGACAGAGTGCTTCATAGTTCAAGTTTTTTCTTCCCTTCCCGTCTCATTTTATTTGCTTGTAAATCTTGTTGGCAATAGATGGATCTTTGGGTTTACTAAGCTTGAAGTATCAGCATTCATCAGTACTTATTTCAGTCTTATGTGAATGAATTTCACTTCAACTTTCATGGGTCAGGGGTCCATTGGTCAACACACTACAGACTATTGGCAGTGTGTGCAACCAGTGATTAATTTATGTAAAAAAAAACAACAACAAAAAGGGCCAGGGCCCAAAATATTGCTATGGATGGCAGCACCAGTGGCCTGTGGCGCACTGCTATTAGTATTTTTTTGCATATTACCTTGCTAAACTGATATGCTCAGCTGCAAATATGCAATCAGTGCCACCTGGTGGTGAACTGTCCAAAAAGTACTGGTGTTAGGAATTAAGTGCCTGTACTAAGCATTGGCAAACACCTACACAAACTAAGCACTGTGCGCAACCCTACTAGCAATCTCACCAGAGAGGTCAGAAATTGAATGCCTCCTGAAAATGAACTACTATATCTCACCCTTTAAAAGTTCTTTGGCAAGACAGTGCAAGGAGGCTTCTTTCCAAGCTACATGTGTTCTCTGAAGAGAGACAGGACATCCTTCTGCAGTGCATCCTAACTAGGACATCTGACCAGCACCGATTCTGAAAGATGTCTGATGCAGAAGCCACTTGAACCAGCCAGAAATTACCTCAAAATGAAAAATCTGCCCTTCAGTACAGACTATTTGACTGAATGCGCATAAAGTGACAGCATTTTTATGATATATATTTATCGTTTGCATAGGTGAATACCAAGAGTGGGTGCAATCATAGTTTGCTAAGATTGCCATGGGAAACATCATCATGGCCATGAATGAGTATTGTTAGAAGCAGGGCAAATTTTACCAATATAAAATAGTCAAGACCCAGAAATAAACTAATAGGTGACAACAAGGCAAAAAAAAAGGACGAGCAAACCCAATAGTTCTGGGCTATTTTGGATGATGTCTTCCTGAATCCTTTGGCCCTGTCTAGGTATATTAGGAGCTCCCTTCTGACATCCAAAGTCAAAGCAATACCCATCCTGAATGAAGTCTTGATTTACTGGGAGCTCCAATTCTCAATCCCTATAAAATTTAGATGACATTTGTGGCCTACATTTTGGGTTGAACTTAGGGACCACCCTGTCTGGGAAAATGTTAATGTAAGGAAATGAAGCCCAGAGAGTCACAATTTTCTCAAGCCTTCTAGCCAAAGTGACTGTCACTGAGAAAACCACTTCAGCAGACCAACGCAAAGGCGCTGAATCCAATGGTTCAAAAGAAGGCCTTTGCAGGCCTTTCTGAACCCTTGGTCACTCCCAAGGGAGGACCAATGGTCTTTTAAGTTAAAACCTTTCAAGAATCTCTTAACCAAAGGAGAAACCTTGGTAAGAAATCTGACAGAGATTCAGAGAACCCTCTAATGGCCGTCTACTGCGATGACAGGGTTGGGTGAGAAAGGAGACAATCCCTTGCAAAATCCCTCTTCTAGGAACTCTCTCACCCTAAATGGATTACAAGCAGAGGCCACTAAGCCAATCGTAATGCAACTTTTTTCAAAATTACTCCAATGCCTCAAGTAAGACACCAGGATAGATGGCTTCCTGGACTCCTAAATAAAGATTGCAACTTTTTCTGAATATCCTAGACTCTGCAAACCTCTCTTCTCAATTTACAAGCCAACAGTTTTATCGCTTTGTTCGCCCTAAGTTGGCGGGGGTATGCCCAGACGTGGGTCCCTTGCTCACTTTGCCACTGGATTCAAGCAAGCCTGGCTGATGACGGCTGGAATGCCAGAAACCGGTCCTAGGATGCTTGTTTCCGGTCCAGGGAAGACATGGCTTGGCAGTTCGGGCTGGACTGTTCCCATGAGGCACAGGGTCAGACTGATTTGCATATGGCCATGTCTGAACTGGGGTGGTGGAGTGAGCTAAAGAATGATGATGGATTAAACCCAGATCAGTTGACTGGGGGTGAGTGTTTGATTGGCTCAAGCGTTCCGTCCATCATCCCCTTTTGTATCGCTTTGTTCGCCCTAAGTTGGCGGGGTATGCCCAGACGTGGGTCCCTTGCTCACTTTGCCACTGGATTCAAGCAAGCCTGGCTGATGACGGCTGGAATGCCAGAAACCGGTCCTAGGATGCTTGTTTCCGGTCCAGGGAAGACATGGCTTGGCAGTTCGGGCTGGACTGTTCCCATGAGGCACAGGGTCAGACTGATTTGCATATGGCCATGTCTGAACTGGGGTGGTGGAGTGAGCTAAAGAATGATGATGGATTAAACCCAGATCAGTTGACTGGGGGTGAGTGTTTGATTGGCTCAAACGTTCCGTCCATCATCCCCTTTTGTATCGCTTTGTTCGCCCTAAGTTGGCGGGGGTATGCCCAGACGTGGGTCCCTTGCTCACTTTGCCACTGGATTCAAGCAAGCCTGGCTGATGACGGCTGGAATGCCAGAAACCGGTCCTAGGATGCTTGTTTCCGGTCCAGGGAAGACATGGCTTGGCAGTTCGGGCTGGACTGTTCCCATGAGGCACAGGGTCAGACTGATTTGCATATGGCCATGTCTGAACTGGGGTGGTGGAGTGAGCTAAAGAATGATGATGGATTAAACCCAGATCAGTTGACTGGGGGTGAGTGTTTGATTGGCTCAAACGTTCCGTCCATCATCCCATTTTGTATCGCTTTGTTCGCCCTAAGTTGGCGGGGTATGCCCAGACGTGGGTCCCTTGCTCACTTTGCCACTGGATTCAAGCAAGCCTGGCTGATGACGGCTGGAATGCCAGAAACCGGTCCTAGGATGCTTGTTTCCGGTCCAGGGAAGACATGGCTTGGCAGTTCGGGCTGGACTGTTCCCATGAGGCACAGGGTCAGACTGATTTGCATATGGCCATGTCTGAACTGGGGTGGTGGAGTGAGCTAAAGAATGATGATGGATTAAACCCAGATCAGTTGACTGGGGGTGAGTGTTTGATTGGCTCAAACGTTCCGTCCATCATCCCCTTTTGTATCGCTTTGTTCGCCCTAAGTTGGCGGGGTATGCCCAGACGTGGGTCCCTTGCTCACTTTGCCACTGGATTCAAGCAAGCCTGGCTGATGACGGCTGGAATGCCAGAAACCGGTCCTAGGATGCTTGTTTCCGGTCCAGGGAAGACATGGCTTGGCAGTTCGGGCTGGACTGTTCCCATGAGGCACAGGGTCAGACTGATTTGCATATGGCCATGTCTGAACTGGGGTGGTGGAGTGAGCTAAAGAATGATGATGGATTAAACCCAGATCAGTTGACTGGGGTGAGTGTTTGATTGGCTCAAACGTTCCGTCCATCATCCCCTGTTGTATCGCTTTGTTCGCCCTAAGTTGGCGGGGTATGCCCAGACGTGGGTCCCTTGCTCACTTTGCCACTGGATTCAAGCAAGCCTGGCTGATGACGGCTGGAATGCCAGAAACCGGTCCTAGGATGCTTGTTTCCGGTCCAGGGAAGACATGGCTTGGCAGTTCGGGCTGGACTGTTCCCATGAGGCACAGGGTCAGACTGATTTGCATATGGCCATGTCTGAACTGGGGTGGTGGAGTGAGCTAAAGAATGATGATGGATTAAACCCAGATCAGTTGACTGGGGGTGAGTGTTTGATTGGCTCAAACGTTCCGTCCATCATCCCCTTTGTATCGCTTTGTTCGCCCTAAGTTGGCGGGGTATGCCCAGACGTGGGTCCCTTGCTCACTTTGCCACTGGATTCAAGCAAGCCTGGCTGATGACGGCTGGAATGCCAGAAACCGGTCCTAGGATGCTTGTTTCCGGTCCAGGGAAGACATGGCTTGGCAGTTCGGGCTGGACTGTTCCCATGAGGCACAGGGTCAGACTGATTTGCATATGGCCATGTCTGAACTGGGGTGGTGGAGTGAGCTAAAGAATGATGATGGATTAAACCCAGATCAGTTGACTGGGGGTGAGTGTTTGATTGGCTCAAACGTTCCGTCCATCATCCCCTTTGTATCGCTTTGTTCGCCCTAAGTTGGCGGGGGTATGCCCAGACGTGGGTCCCTTGCTCACTTTGCCACTGGATTCAAGCAAGCCTGGCTGATGACGGCTGGAATACCAGAAACCGGTCCTAGGATGCTTGTTTCCGGTCCAGGGAAGACATGGCTTGGCAGTTCGGGCTGGACTGTTCCCATGAGGCACAGGGTCAGACTGATTTGCATATGGCCATGTCTGAACTGGGGTGGTGGAGTGAGCTAAAGAATGATGATGGATTAAACCCAGATCAGTTGACTGGGGGTGAGTGTTTGATTGGCTCAAGCGTTCCGTCCATCATCCCCTTTTGTATCGCTTTTTTCGCCCTAAGTTGGCGGGGGTATGCCCAGACGTGGGTCCCTTGCTCACTTTGCCACTGGATTCAAGCAAGCCTGGCTGATGACGGCTGGAATGCCAGAAACCGGTCCTAGGATGCTTGTTTCCGGTCCAGGGAAGACATGGCTTGGCAGTTCGGGCTGGACTATTCCCATGAGGCACAGGGTCAGACTGATTTGCATATGGCCATGTCTGAACTGGGGTGGTGGAGTGAGCTAAAGAATGATGATGGATTAAACCCAGATCAGTTGACTGGGGGTGAGTGTTTGATTGGCTCAAACGTTCCGTCCATCATCCCCTTTTGTATCGCAACAGTTTTAAAGCCTGCAGCACCTTGAAAGATAACTGAGGTAAAGTGACTGGAGGTGGAGACAGTTGAAACCAAATAGGTTCCTGTTCCTCTAGGTGCATCAGAGTGGGAAACCATGCCCTCTTTGGCCAAAAAAAGCGATCAACATCACTGATACCTTCTGCTCTCAAATCTTCCAAAGCACCATGTGGAGAAGGGGAATAGGAGGAAATGTGCATAGGGGTGCCTCTGGTCATTCATATCATCCACTGCCCATCTCTGATTATCCACTATCTCTAAACAATAGTGGTTGGTTACAGCACTGGGCAGGGAGGCAAATATATCTGTCCATTAGTGCCCAAACTCCATCAACAACCTATGGAATGCCTGCATCCCCAAAGTTTATTGTTGATGGAATATTTCTGCTGAGGCTGTTCACCTGATAATTGTCTTGGGCCTTGAATATACTTCGGTACCAGGGACAGCAGATGAGCTTCTGCCCATAATCCTATACTTTGTGCCACTTCTAACATATTCACCCTGGTATACCTTGGCGATTTATGTACTCTTGGCCACCTGATTGACTGTTCTCACTACAACTGCTTTCACCTGAACTAGGATGGCTAAGATATGAAAAGTTCACTATCTCATTGCTAATTCACTTCTACTTTTAGGGGCAAATGGACCCCAATGGGGATCAATTGCCCATCACGTTCATCTCCCCCAATGTCACTCCCCACTTCACTGACTTGCATCTGTAGTAACTACAATTGGAGTTGGGGGATTTAGCAGCAAACCCTTGATTAGATTCCCCATCTCCCCCCAGATTTTGTCATAGTGCGAGTGACACCAGAATCATTGTTTCTAAATTCTGCAGTTCTGGTGACCAGTGGGCTAGAAGGTGGTAAAGAAGAGGTTTGAGAAGGAGATGTGCACAAGGAACTACAGCTGTTATTGCCACCATTACTTCTTGTACTTTCAAAGATGTTCTGGCAGGTCCTTGCTGACTTGATAGTAGATGAGTTATTTCCCTCTGCAAGGAGAAGGCTTAGTATTCTGGTAGAGAAACACGTGCCCTTAAATTCTCGAACCGGGTTCCAGTGAAGAGATTCACTTGCTCTTACTCCAGACTCGACCTCTTTAGGATTAAAAGGAAACCTAAACTGAGGAGACACTTTGTCATTCACTGCCTTAGAAAAAGGAGAAAAAAATGAACCAGTCATCCAGGTAAGGAATTAACTTAAATACCTTCGAGATGCAACATTTAAACTAATGGAGCTAGTACCTTTGTAAATACTCTTGGGGATGTTGACAGACGCTTAGGGAAGGGCTCTGAACTTGAAATGGCACCCCTGTGCTGCAAACCTCAAGAGAGAGTGACTTCTCCTGTGAATGAGAACATAAAAATAGCTGTCTTGAAGATCAGGGTCATCATGTAGTACCCTTGCCCCAACAAAGTAATCCCCTGTTGAAATATTGTCATTCTGTAGGGGGATTTCTGAACAAATTTGTTCTACTACTACACATCTAGAACTGGCATGTATGGCCCAACCGACTTTGGTGCCAGGAACTATACTGAATGAACCCCTTCTCCCCTTGTCAGTAAGGGACTTCCACTACTGCTCCCTTTCCAAGAAGTTCTTTTTACCCCTTTCAACAGATAGTATTTTTTTACTGGAACCTTTGAAATGAGTGTCTCCTGAGGCTGTGGTTGTTTTTTCAGTTCTATGGAATAAACATCTTTTACTATTGTAAACACAAACACATTCTTGATTCATCCCTTCCAAGTGTCCAGGTAGCTGGAGAGTCTTGCTCCCATTATGTCTTTGGATTTTGGGTTTGTGGAACCTGCGGTTGGTGTTTCTCGTTTAGCGCAACCACCTGACCTCAGGCTCAGTCTCGAAAAGGTTGTAAGCTTGCTGTGTAGAATGTGCCCCCTTTCTTCGCAAAAAAGACTTCTTTGCATTAAAGCGCCTAAAGGGTTAAAGGATTTTCTTCTCCTTCATTATCTTTTGGATTAGGATATTTAGCTCTGCCCGAAAAAGCTTCTGACACATGAAGGAGCAACAATTAATTAAGGATCTCTGATTTGCATCCAGTTTCCACATCTTCAACCATAACAACCGTCTGGCTTCCACAGATGCTCTTTGGTACCTTTGGCACCGCGCTTGCTGCTCCTTTTATTACAAAGTCCTCGACAGAGAGAGCATGTAATCAAGGTTCTAAATGCCCTGATTACTTTTTCTATTTCCATTTTTTTCCCTTCCCTATTCCCTCTATATACAATATAAAACTGTTAAAGTGCAAAGGGTCTGACGAAAGGCCAATCGTGTGATGTCTTCTAGGTCAAGAATGTGATGTCACTTCAGCCATCCCCAGCATTTTGGTGACTTGACGCATATGCAAAGATCATTGTTTATTGGGAATTTGTGTGCAAATTGTCCCTTGGGGGTGTAGAGTATTATTGGGAGCATCTAGTGGGTACATTACCTAGCAGCTATGTCACAGTCCTGGGCCCCACAATACTGCACTATTTGCTTCATTGCACAGATAACTGATATAATATTGATTGCAAAAATATTGATTATCAAAAATATCGGAAATGTAATATCATAATTAAAAATATCGCCTCCCCATACTTAATAAAACAAATGCTCAAATATTGTTAACCAAACTATCATTGTTAAAATTTCTATTTTTAATAATTTTGATAACACAAATATCATTAACAAAAATATTGTTACATTAAAATAATCATATACCATTTCAAAAATATCGCAACACACAGTATCAACAACATAACTATCAGGAAAATACATACATTTTATAACAAAACAATTAAACACAATTAGCACAAAATCATAATAAACTAAATAAACGTATATAAATAATTTAACATTATAACAATAAGAAATGTTAAAACACAGTCAAAAATATACACTTAAATATATCATTCACAAAAATAACTTTTGACAGAAAATCTTAATAAAGTAAATAAACATATATGACAGATTAAGAACATCATAACAAAAAGAAATGTTAAAAACACAGTACAAATATACACTTAAATATAACATTTAATTATAAAATAACATTTAGCAGAAAACTATAATAAAGGCCCTAATTACGATGCAATTCGGACGAGCGTCCGACAGGCATTGTTGCAGAAAAAGGAACTGTCCGACAGGTAGTCGTCAGTCTCGACAGCCTAATTAGGATCCCACTGCCGTGGAAGAGGTCAGAAACATGCCCGGAATAGGGCCACAGCACAAGCCCCAATGCCAAAAGACATGTATTTAAACATCCCTACAGCCTGTGGCAGGCACCTGTTTGTGGATGTTTGTGGGGGCACCACAGGTGCCCCCTTGGCCTCATAGCTGAGGCCGCAGGGCCCCCCATAGTCAGTTTCCAACAGCCTTTCAATGGCGGTCGGACCGCCATTGAAAGGCCATCGGAAAGGGCCACTGTAATCCCTATGGGGTGCCTGAGCAGGCACTGCCCTCATTGTAGGGATTACAATCCGACAGCAGGATTGACCAGTCAGAACCGCAGTGGTCGGTGCCTCATCCATGAGGTCGGACCAACCGCATTGTGTAATGCGGCGGTCTGACCGCTGCTTCAGATGTCGGTGGGACCGACACCAACGTGCCGTCGGTGTCAGTCCAACCGACATCATAATGGGCCCCAAAATGAATAAATATATGTATTAATTTCACGACATTATAACAAAAGCAAATGTAAGAAAACACAATAGAAATATACACGTTAATATATCATTTAACTATAAAAATAGCAATAATTACAACTAATAAAATATTTTTAAAAATTAAAATACACATATATAATGCATCCAAACTAATAACCAATAAAACATTTTTAAAGTGTACAAATATATATGTATCTAAAAATGTAAACATATAGACAATTCTTTAAAGTTAAAATTAAATTACAAACTGTGTCATGTACCTTTATTAATATTTTTGAAATATAATAACATATGTCAAATATAAAAAACCACTACAATGTAAACCACTTTAAGAAAACTGTTCAACAGTAAAGGGCTGAAATGTGCTATTCCAGCTCCAATATAAATTACTTTGGGTAAAGTGTTGCAGAATAAATGGGTGACATTTACTATTCCACTCCAATCTAAACCCCATTGGGGATATTGTTGGACACTAAAGGGGTGATATTTAGTATTCCAACTCCAAACTAAACCATTTTGGAATAAGTGTTGGATGCTAAAAAGGTGTAATCCATCATTCCCACTCCAATCTAAACCACTTTGAGCGACGTTTGGGACATTAAAAGGGTGACATGTACTATTCCCACTCCAATCTAAACTACTTTGAGGAACATGTTACTTTTCCCACTCCAATCTAAACCACTTTGAGGAAAGTATTGGACACTAAAGTGGTGACATTAAATATTCAAATTCCAATCTAAACGACTTTGAGGGAAGTTTTGGACACTACAATGGTGAAATTTACCAATATAAATCACTTTGGGGAAAGTGTTGGAGACTAAAGGGGTGGCATTTACTATTATCACTCCAATCTAAACCATTTTGGGGTAAGTGTTGGACACAAAAAAGGTGTAATCCACAATTCCCACTCCAATCTAAACCACATTAAGGGACGTTTTGGACACTAAAAGAGTGAGATTTACTATTCCCACCCCACTCTAAACCATTTTGGGGAAGGTGTTGGACACTAAAGGGGTTACATTTACTACTCCACTCCAATCTAAACCATTTTAGGGAAGGTGCTGAATACTACAGGAGTTGCATTTACTATTCCCACTCCAATCTAAAACATTTTTGGGACGGTATTGGACACTAAACGGGTTACATTTACCATTCCCACTCCAATCTAAACAATTTTGCGAAGGTGCTGGATACTAAGCGAGCTACATTTACCATTCCCTATCAAATATTTTGGAGAAGGCATTGAATACCAAAGGGGTTACATTTATTATTCCAACTCTAATCTAAAACATTTTGGGGAAGGTGTTGGACACTAAATGGGTTACATTTACTCTTCATACTTCAATCTAAATAATTTCAGGAAAGGTGTTGGATACTAAAGGAGCTACATTTACTATTCCCACTCCAATTTAAACCATTTGTGGGAATGTGTTGAACACTAAAGGGGTTACATTTGCTAATCCCATTCGAATGTAATCTATTTTGGAGAAGATGTTAGACACTAAAGGGGTTACATTTACTATTCCCACTCCAATCTAAACCATTTCGGGGAAGGTATTGGACACAAAAGGGGTTACATTTACTATTCCACCACCAATCTAAGCCATTTTGGGCAATGTCTTGGACACTAAAGAGGTTACATATACTACTCCCACACCAATGTAAAATGTTTTGCAAAAGGGGTTAGACACTATAGGAGCTACATTTACTCCCCTCCCCCCCGACACCCTCCAATCTAAACCATTTTTTGAGAAGGTATTGGATACTAAAGGGGTCAGATTTACTATTTCCACTCAAATCTCAAACATTTTGGGGAAGGTGTTGGACACTACAGGATTTGCTTTTATGATACATACTCTATAATTAAACACATTTCAAAATTAATTTTGCAATATAAAACCATTATCAAAAACAAAACCTTACCAAATGAAAATTTTAAATTACATAAACATTACCTGTCACATGCATCAAGCTAAGCAATTGCGAATCCTTAATAGTGATTATTAATGAATCCCTAAAAGGACTCACAATTGCCTATGCATGTAGGTTTCGCTAAAAAAATTGCGATTCCTACACATTTCCTAATAGCGAATCGCAAATTGCCATTCCCTATTAGGGAATGCTTTCCCATTCATTCCTATGGGCCTAGAGGCCAATAGGAATGAATGGGAAACCAGTTGCAATTTGCGATTACCAAATAGGTAATTGCAAATTGCGAATGCAATTTCAAGAGTGCTAGGGGGCCAAAAGGCTACCCTGCTGCACCCCCAAAATTGGCATGTGTGCACATGTGGCGCACACACATGCCCCAAGGGCATGTGTGTGCGCCACATGGCACTTAGAAAAATGCAATTTTGTGCATTTTTCTAGGGAATTGCAAATTACCATCAACTTGAAATTGATGGTAATTTGCTATTCCTTAATGCAAAGTTGCATTCTGAGAATGCTTCTTGGATTGCATTTAGGGAATCGCAAATTGCGATTCCCTAACTGCATTCGCAAAATAGGTAATCGCAAATTTTGCGATTACCTATTTTGTGAATGGCTTTGGGCTTGATGCATACCAAAAGGCTAATTACCGGTCGCAAAGGGGCCGATTCTGCAAATCGTCCCGTTTGCGACTGGTAATTAACTTGATGCATGTGCCCCTATAAATGATCATATTACATTAATATTTATAACTTTTTTTTTAAAGTATACATTACAGTAAATATTATAGGTACAAAATAAAAAAAAATACATAAAATGAAAACAGTTCTAGAAATAATCAAAATTAAAAATTAATAACATTGAATATTATATATGTAATATAGCATATATCGATGGTAATTTATAACACATATTCATATACTATTAGAGAACTAAATCTATGCATTAACATCACAATCACATAATTTATATACACTAAAATCAATTTTTTACATAATAAATAATACAATTATTTTATTAAAAATGGATTACATTACAAAAATCTAAATTATTATTTTTTCCTACAACTGTATTATAATATACAATAATTACATTTTCAATGTAACAATTAAACATATAAAAGCACATATGTATTAATACATTATAATTTGGGCTCCCGATTTTATGGTATTTCTTTTTTTGACATTTCCGTCTGTATTTATCTATATTTATTTTTTGCTTATTTTTTCTGTATTTATCCATTTATTTTTATTTTGTGTTTTCTGTATAAATGAAGCTGCAATGGGTATTTTCCACATTTATTTAACTGATAAATGCATACTCGCATTTCAATGTCCAAAAGGTTTCAGCAGTATGCAGTGCAATAGCATTAACTGAAAACACGTGCATTGTAGAACAGCATAAATACCTGTATCTCTGCACTTAATTAAGCTTAATTGGGAATTCTATTGTCTTTTTTAATCTCCCTAACACTCAATCTGTACACCTACTGACCTGACAGTCAGTATTGACAGTAGAAAAAAATATCCAAAGGTGGCCTATTTTCCGTATTTTTCTGTATTTAAAAATAAATACAGACAGTAAAATAAATAGTTTTCCATCTGTATTTATCTGTAAAAATCAGTAAAAACGGAAAACTGGGAGCCCTAATTATAATATAACATTTTAAAATGTCATTCTTAAATATTTCACACGCAAATATGTAAAATAATTATTTGAATTAATATTCATTTCTGAAATTAAACAAAATAATTATGTAATGGGAATTATTTAAAAAATAAAACAAAATAGAAATTAAAATTTTAACATAAATACATATTTACAAATAAAACCATTTTTTTAAAAACTAAAAAATATTTTTTAATTTAAAGTGTAGGTATTATATTTTACATTTTCAAAAACTATTCAATTACACACACAATTGTACCGGTTTCTTCAAAATACTACATAACATTTGTATAAATCTAGAAATTATATTTAGAAATTATAAGAAATGTTTTAAAAATTAATAATTTCATAAGATAATCGTATATTTAAACAATTTAATAAAAATACATAATTAAAATATGAGATGAAATTTAACATACAAGCAAATTTAATATAACAAACTTTAAAAATATCCCCACTCTTTCGCCCTAAAACCCAACATCCCACTCCTATAACTTAGTTGCATTTACATTAATGATGAACAATATTAAAATTCATAATAAAATAATTTGGTACATGTGTAAAAATTACTAAAATTGACAAAAAAAATAATAACACAAAAACTTACATACAACTACAATAAGACACATATAAAAACATCTAAATTAACCCATAAAAACCATAATATTTACCACAATATTTTCAAAAATGATATTTTTTACACGGATATTATAAACAACATTCAAAATGATGTTCTTATCTTTGATATTTCTGTCGATGATATTGTTGTCAGCAGGATATTTTTGACTATTTTTGTACCATAATATTTTTCATTCTATATTTTTTTGTCCAAATACGGTGTTACACACTGCTATGTGCTTTAGAGTTGCACTTTACCCTGTGCCACTCTGCCATACACGACAGTGTCCCTCTGCCGTGCCCCCTACTGCACAAGTTTATTTATGACTGTTGGTCTTTGCGCAATGGTGCTTTTGTGTCTGTTTCGATGTGCACATTAGTGGATGCAGGTGTTTGTCCCGATTGTTGAACACAAATGGCCTGATTACGAGTTTGGCGGTGCGGCGCCGGGTCTTCTCTGCCACCTCACCACCAAACAAGTCATCGAGCCGCCCGCCAGATTATGAGTGTTCTCGTATCTGGCAGGGTTTTTTTTTACATTCCCACGGCTGTGCCTCATAAAATGGGCACCGCAATGGGAACATCAAAAACAGTTCCTGAAAGGCATGGACTGTGAAGTCCATGCCATGCAGGAACTGGTGTGTATGCACACGGGGGGGGGCACATGTTGTACTCCCCTGTGTGCATCCACATGGTGTGAGGCACCAGGGGTCCCTGTAGGGCCCCCTTTGTTTCCATGCATATTGCATGTTTCCTTTCCACCACGGTTTCATGGCGGTGGAACCGCCATAAAACTGTGGCGGAGAGGAAACTTGCAATATGCTTGGCGGGAACGCGGTGGTCCCACCATGCATATTGCTGCCTATACACTGTCGCACCACCGCCAGGGAACGGCGATTCCCTGGCGGCTGCGGTGCGGCAATGGCGGTATGAGCACCCTAATTGTAATAGGGCGGTTGGGAGACTGCCACGCCCCGTGAGTCTGGCGGTCCATGGACCCCCAGACTCGTAATCCAAAGTGCATGCATGTATCGGATGCTGGCTCCCCAAGGAACACACACAGCAGCGATAGTACTGCAGGCCAATTATTGTAACCTGCTTATAGTGCTTCAAACATGGCTTTAGTGCGGAGTATTGTGGCAAAGTCTGTCAAAACTAAAGGAGGGAAAACATGAGAGAAAGAACAACAAACAGAAATCAAAAGAGTGCTGGGCAACGGCCCTTCTGTATCGAATCCTGCAGTACATTCTAATCCACACCGACTCGAGAAAGAAAACAAGTGGCAAAGGTGTCATATGTATGGGAAATAGGACTGCATGTACGTCCTCGTGCATGTTTGGCAAAAGTATGAATTAACTACTTTGAGACGCAGTTTATGTTCCTGCTAATACTTGCCCGGGCGCCTACAGGCTTAGAATAAGCGAGACCCTGGACACAGGGTTATATATAGAAAATGTGTCCCGTGGCTGATGAACTTTGTGGGTGTTGTGAATGAAAAGAGAGACCACATGGAGAGATGTGAGGATAGATGAAATTGAGAGGATGGAGAACTGCTCAGTGAATGATCCTGGACAGGGCTTGGTGGAGACAGGGGAAGCAGTAATGGACACAGTCTACCAACAGATGATTTAGAAAATGTTGCAGTTGTGGATAGGATTAACCATGGTATTCATCCTGTGGCATTGAAAATGAAGTAGAGACTTTTGTACATATGCCTCATCTAGTTTGATGTGCAGAAGGCGTACTACCAGAGATATGAAAAGGGAAAAGATGTCAGTTCTGCAGTGTTATAGACGATGCAAACACAGCTTTTCATGTTAAAGTAAAAAACTGTTGATTATGCACCACACATAGGATGTACGTTCATTTATAGTTCTTCATTGTGTTTGCTTGAATGACCCTCAGATAATAAACAGCCTGAAGCCAGTCGAGCTGACAGCTATCCTCCTGCGACCAGGAAACACAGACAGCACAACGTGGAAAATTATTGTCAGCCACTACACAAACATCAGTAACCTTGGACCAGTACTCGACAGCCTGAATGTCAAACCAGTAAGTTGAGTTCTCAGTGTTAAAGCTCCAAGGAACATTATGAGTTTAACCTTCTATGACCTAAGTGTTGTTCATGAACATCTTACACTAAACTAACCATTAATATAGAAGCTAGTCATCACTAACCTGAAGGATGGTCTATGAGGCCACCAAAGAGTGCTAGTTACATAAAACATCAGTGTGTATAGGGCACCTCCAGGCGGCATTATAGGGCCATAACAAATGTTGCATAATTGTTATTTTTTATGGAAAACCAATGTTGTGATGTTATAAGCTTCTAATTGGTTGAAAAGACGTGACTAATGATAATTACAGTACAGTAGAAAAGTGGTCACAGTAGCGACAATTTCAAAGCAAAAAAATGAAATGAAAGCATTCACAAAACCATATTTTCGAGTCTGCAGTAGATGCAGTTTATTCTCAAAACATCAATGAACTGTTAAAGACATCAAAATTGTCTGTACATTTGAGAAAAAATGAAGAGAAGGTGCTCAGGTTGGGGGAGATAGTGAAGTGCTCAGGATCAGTGTGTGTTTGTGAGGGTTGTAGAGAAGGGAGAGGTAATGTGCCTTATATACATTATATTTACATAATGAAACCTGTCCAGCCTATAACAGGCAAATTACTACAACATAAACACATAGCAATGTGAGGACGCTGATAACAAATCTCAGTCATCACAGCTTGTCTTAAAAGGAGCAATAGTCAACATTTCGACCACTTCCAATATTCAAGTTTGTTAGGTCCTTAGCATGGGGTCTTCATCAGGACAGAGAAGGGGAGCACCAAATCTGGAAACAGCGAGGGAAATCAGGCTGAACAATTGTGGTAGGTGGGCTCTTTAGAGCTCTCGAGTTGTGAGTGGAGGCGCGGTCAGTCACACTAGCAAGACCGTCCAAAACACATATGGCAGTGGGTCCAAGGATCCCACGATATCTCAAGACAATCCTTGTATAATACACTTGCGGGAATCTGATGCCTCGCGGGATCAATCTCCGTTTCCCGTCCGAGTCAGGAAGGACTGATAATTACATCATACCTACAATTACAGCCAATCGCAGGTATGATGTAAATTATATGAATTACGGGTGGGCAATTAAATGTCTGCTAGAGAGGGCCATGCTACTCATTCAATGCGCCCTCACTGTGTTATTGGCTTGAGCAGAAGCGGAGGGCGTATTATGAGAGAGGATGTTTAAACTCTAGTGTAGACTTAAGTAGTAGCAATAAGGGGTCTAATTTAGAGTTTGGTGGAGTGGGTACTCTGCCACAACAGCGATGAAATACTCAAGGTCCGCCCTCCTATTGTAAAGGCAGGGGGACTTTAAGTATGTAGTCGACGGAGCCCACTCCGGCTCCAAAGCCAACATACTCCTCCAACAGCTGGTACTCTGTCAGTAAAACTGGGTAACAAGGTAAAGCCTGGCTGTGAATGACAATAAAAAAATTAAAAAAATAACGACCCCCACACCATGGGGAAAAATATACATGGTGTTGGGGGTCATTAGTTTTTCATTTTTCAAAAACAAACTCCCACTTTGGAAGTTTATTTTTCAATAATGAAAAACATTTTGAAAGTTGGCAGGCATCCGTCATGATGACGGAGCCTTCCTTCAAACTTGCACAACATTGACAAGACTCACTGTGATGGGGGCTCCTCCAATGTGAAGACTTGATCGCAGTGGTACCGGACAACTCTAGATTTGGCAGGCAGAGGTCTCTCTGATGACAGGGGCAATGACCTCCTCCATCATGAAGGGGTCTCCTACATCTGCAAAAATTAAAATCAGTCCGATAATTTTTTTAAAACATTCCAGGGGAGTGACCAAGCGCAAGATGGCACAGATTGTCTAGTTTACAAATTCTATCCAGGCCATGTGGTTAGCTTTGCTCTGCACATCTATTCTCACTGAGGTGACCAGACCTAGTGATTCTTCCGGGTGTCTGAATAGTTTCAGGAGCTCCCTTTGAAGCAGAGGCCATTGTTCAAAATGACAGAATCTAGGAAGGGGGAGATTCAGAAACAGCGTCCTCCTATCCCCAGATGTTTTGTATGCACATCCGAGACTCGCGCTTCCATTCCTCTATGGATTACAGATGCCTCTGACCCATACGTGATGCCCACTGTTGTCTGACACCAGGCCACACACCTTGCTGCTACCCGTGCTAGACTCCTGGCCTCGGGAAGTGTGGCATCTTTTTCCTTGTGTCACTGCTATGACCACCTGTTAGCCACATTGGATGTTAATGGTCTCATAGAACTAGGAGACTCAATCTGAGGTTACTCCACTTAGCCCTGGTGAAGAGACATGATCTTTCCGGCCCATCAGCTATTATTCCGGTTGACTCTGAGAAAACATCCGACTATTTGATATCTGTTCCAAAACCGAAAGGGAATGAACTTCGGTTCCAAGATCTGAGTATATGTCAAAATGTTATAGTCTGACCCAATGAATTGAGTGAGAGTTAATGGGGTGCTATGAACCTGCTTTTTAATTGGCTTGGGCACGTGACAGAGTTGCCTGTTCTCCCCCCTGCTCATTACTTTGGTCTTTTAACCACTCATGGTTTGGATTGGACAGGATGGATTAGTCCAGGAAATGGGCTAGGGAGATGGGATGGAGAACTGCGTTTCCCTTTATGAGGATGACCTACTCCTATATGTGGAGTCCATGCCTAGGGCATGCCCAAGATTATGCTAATCTTAGGTTTGGTTGGCAAAGTTTGGGATTGGTAGTCAATGGGATAAGTCAGTGATCTATTCACAGGGTGGTATAAAGCGGTAAAGTGGCAGACATGGTTAAGTGCAGCAGAAGATAATTTTAAATATTTCAAAGTACTTGCGACCCTGGAATCCCAACGGCTTGGGCACTAAATATAGTGGCACTGCAGGAGAGCCAGAGGAAATATCTTTCGGGCAGGAATTAATTTTCGAACTCCGTCAGGTGTAGAGTACCTTTATTTAAAATGGTGACTGTCCCTTGTCTATTTTATGTCTCAAGTCTGTCAGTACTTCTTCTAGACAATCCTGAACACTTTTAAGCTTTTATTTGGGCAGATAATTTCCACAAGCGGCATATATGACAAATGTGTCCAATCAATGTAAGAAGGGGGTCTGGCAATGGCTGATGGGTATTATTGACCATCTCAAGACCTTGTGCCTAATAAATGATTATTTGAAAAGAAGGGGGTATTCAACTGCTGATTTGGAAATGACATTTTTGGAAAGAACAGTTCTATTGACCATGATATATGGTGACCCTACAGCACCCAATCGTCTGTCTTTTACTAAGGTAGTACTTGATTGCAGGTGTCAGGGATTACTCTGGATAGCTTGGTGATGGGAGCGGGTGCTATCTGTCAAGCTTCAGCTGATTCAATTAAAGTATATTTCACGCCTGGCTGACCTTGATTTCAGACTCATGTGGGAGATTCCTGCTGTGGCCTGGGACTGAAGACCAATTAGCTCATATTAGCCAAATGTTTCCTCCACGTTGTCGGAGGATTTTACTATGCATGTTGAGTTGCCCAAACCTCACATTACTTGACATTATAGAAGAAGAGCTGTTTGCGCGCACGGCTTCTAATCTTTTTGTCCTGGGCTAAAATAGCTAATGTGAAATAATGGATGAAGGCTTCTGTGTCCCCATTTAAATTATGACTTGGCGGATAGACAGATATTACTTATTGAAAAAAGCAAACTACAAAGCACAGATGTGCATAAACACACAAGTTCTGAGATATCGGGTGGGACCTCTTTCAAATATTTGTGTAATTCTCTCTGGTGACTTTCAGGGAGCCATATGTCAGCTCTATAGGATAATGTGCATATACATCACTGTTGCCATTTACTATGATGCCATATTGATGCAAGATTTCTCTCTCTTGTGTCTAAGGATTTTGCTGTATTCAAGAAGTGCAATGAAGCCAGGATCTATTATAGCCTTCGAGCCCACCGGCCATTGAAAGCCCGCTCCAGCATTGAAGGCCCGAGCTGAAAGCTTGGGCCTTTAACAAGGGAGCGTGCTTTTAATGTCCAGTAAAGCCCGCTACAGAGGGCTCTAAGGCTATTTTAACATTCCTCCCCTAGAGGGCAGAATATTCTAATTTGTAAAACAAAGGCCTCACAGAGCCCGAGGGGGTTGAAATCCCCTTGGACTCCATGAGGCCTTTGTTCACAGCAAGAGCTGTGAACAAACATTAGAATGTTGATGCTCGGCTTCTACCAGCCATTAGAGGCCGGAGCACTCCCTTGTCTTCAACGGAGCGCTCAACATTCCAATGTTCTAATGAGTGATGGAACACAAAATGCAGTTGGTAGGAACGTTTAGAATTAAAACAAAAAGGAACAAGCGTGCATGATTTATAGTTAGGCAGACAGGTATCTTTGTTACAATCAGGACGAAGTAACATGTTCCCCAAACCCTCGATCTGCCCGCCTCATGTAGAGGCATGCAAATGTCACGTTTTCTGTCGAGAAAGCCTGTTGGCTCTGTCGACTTAAAACTGCCTCTGGCAGCCCTATGAAGTAGAGGCCATTATAGGAAGGACATTACACTGTCCGCCCTATTTAGGGTGACAGGTGCAATGTGCTTTATTTCCAGTGTGTCACCACCAGGAAAAATCTGGCAGTGAGGGACAGAAAACAATAGAAATTTTCCAGAGTGCAGGTGTCATTAGTTATTTGGTTTTGCTGACAAACTCCCACTTTGGAAGTTAGTTTCTGAGAAACAGAAAAATATTAAAAGTTTGGTGAACTGCCGTTAAAACTGAAGGTGGCCATTCACCAAATATTCTATACCTTGAAAGGATCCGCCGTGGTGGATCGTTCCTTTCAATGTATGGTTGTCTGTCAGGATGGAAGAGGTAATGTTCTCTACCACCCTTATAGACAGAGTACTGTCCATAAAATGCTGAATCAGGCTATATGTCTTTCATTTTCAATATCTTTGAGGCACGAGAACATTTCATAGAAGCAAGAGTCTGGTGAATAATAACAATTATTTTAGTTTTTTCCTAGAAGAACTAGGATTTTTTTAGTCTGAATATACCTTTAGAAGTGTCTTCATTTGCCTGCAAAGGCTAACAGATATTGTCTTCTATCTAGGGGAACCTGACCAATGAAAATCGCATTGCCATCTTAGCCGCTGTCTGGCCAACGTTTGTGAAGGCTCTGAATATCCTCAGCACGGTAGACGTCAACTTATGGCTGAACCAGCGACTGTCTGGGTACCTTCACTTCCTCACCCCAGATCATCTCAATGTTTCAGGGCTAATACCTGCAAACTGCACAGCAATGAAGAATCTGTGAGTATTGTTGCTTGCATCATTACATTTCATTTGCAGGTCTGTATTTTTAGATGGCAAAAGTCATAAAGGTACAGCCATCCATAATTGGCAAAACCTTGCAATACTGAAATGATGCAATCACTGTGGCAGGGACATACTGCTGCACCTCTTTGTATGACTGTCATCCTGCATGTTTAGCCAAAAACTAAATTCCATATGACACAGAGAATTTCTTCACTATCAGTGTTTTATTTACAATACTGAGATAACTAATGTTATGGGCTATCTGTAAAAAGGATTTCTATTTGAAAACCAGATCGAAATGGAAGCCTCATGTTAACAACATAAGACAGAGATAATTGGAAGGGGTACAAGATATTAAGAAGTTCATGAAAATATACGGCGCAAATAAAATAGGCGAACCAGTAACGGTCTCAAAGTCCAAAAATCAACCAATCATTATAAATGGATCTGCAGCGTTTATTGCCTGATTAAATAATTAACTTAATGAGTTGGGAGTTCTTAGTGTAGTTTAGACTTGAACAAACTTATTGGTATTTATAGTTATATGTGTATGCTGTCAGCTAAATCTACACACACACATTGTAAAGCTCATTTGGAACCTGGGCTTACTTCCATGGCGGTCAAGATAGATGAATCCTTTTTAAATTATTTGATGCATTGGCTCCTCAAAGAACATGATTTCAGCTGACTTCACTAATAAATCTTAGCTCAATAACAGTTTTAGTATAAATTTCAGACTTGATTGTTATTTGGAATTTGAAATCACTAATACTTTAATCCCTGTGACAGTGGCAGCTGGTGACATTTGAAAGTGGTGAGCCTTAAAAGTTTGGTATGACTTTTATGTAGTGAGCAACGCGGGCAAGCTTAATGGACAAATATGGGGTCCAGGCTGGAGTCTCCTCCAGAGAAAAAAATTGAAAAAAAGACTTTCATGTGGAAGGTGGATGTCTCTTTAATAGTACGCCTCGCTTCCAGCGGCGGCTGGCAATAACAAAACTATGGGCAGTCTCCATGCGCCCAACTCACCTCAATTATGTTCAGCCTGGTGCGACACTCCCAGCAATGGTGGTGTGATGTCCATGAGCAGGAAAGGGAAGGACTTCCCTTCCTGCCCTGTGGAACGTGACTCCTGACCAATCCTGGAGCTGCTCTCAGCATGAGAGCAGCTCCAGGATTGGTGATAGCAGGCCAACCCAGTGCTCATTTTGAGGCTGGGGGCCTATGCCAGCAATTCCCCGGCTGTTTCACAGCCATGGGATCGCTGGGTGTACAGTGCACATGTCGGGCTGGCTGTAGGTAGCCAGCCAGCCAACCCGACATGCGCCCTGTAAGGAGCAGCAGTAATCCTGCAATACCAGGATTCAGCCCCGCCCCTCTGCCACACGCTCGCGCTGTACACAGCGCAAGCTGGTGGCAAAATAAAATTGCATTATTATGCCATTTTATTTATTACTGTTAGCCTGCTGCGCTCTCAGCAGGTGGGGCGAAGCTCCTCTGCCATTTAGGAGGAGCCAGCCCTGCTCGCTTCCTGACTGAGAAATGAAGTGTTCCATGCTGCGTGTAGCTTCCAAGCACCTGTACTACCCTTAAACCTCATCTTTTAAAAAAATTAAGTTTAAAGTCTAATGAAGGATGGGGTCAAATTTATTTTGTATGCACGCTAGTCAGTATTCATGAGATTTCTTTGTTTATGAGTGCCACAGCCCCCAGTAATTACCAGGCTCGATAAAGGTCTTATTCCCATGATACATTTAGCAGATCAACTCTGCTGAAATTTATGGATAATGATGGAGCTTCTTAATTCCTCCTTAAAAGAGGCCACCGTTCCTTCTGATTGGAAGCATGCAATGGTCCTCCCTTTATTGAAGAAGGCTAATGCCGACCCTACTCTTTCCTCGAATTATCGGCCTATTTCCTTGCTTCCAGCACTTTCCAAGGTCCTGGAAAAGCATATTAATGGGCAGCTATCTAACTTCGTTGAAACTCAAAAATTTCTCCATCCATCACAATCTGGTTTTAGAGTTGGCTTCTCAACTGAAACCACTCTTCTCGGCGTCACTGAAATGTTACGCCTTCGTTTGGACGCCGGAGACACGGTGGCCCTTATTTTACTCGATCTAAGCGCGGCCTTTGACACGGTGCCCTACAGTCTCTGGGGATTGCAGATGTGGCACTCAGATGGCTAATTTCTTTTCTTACCGACCGCACGTTTCAGGTCTTCTCTTCTGTAGCCACCTCCAGTGTCCACTCCTCTCCCTATGGGGTTCCTCAGGGGTCTATTCTTAGTCCCCTATTATTTAACAACTATGTCAAACCCCTGGCAATGATTGCAGAGGACGCTGGGTTGTCCTTATTTTCTTACGCCGATGACACCCAGATTATTTTCTCTTTCTCTGCGGGGAATGAGTCGGAACCATCGGTTCTGCGGGCTGGGCTGAGCAAAATTGCATCCTGGATGCAGGCCAACTTTCTTAAACTTAATGGTGATAAAACTGAGGTCCTTATCTTGGGAAAAAACAAAGATCTTTGGGGACCTCACCATTGGCCGGCAGAAATGGGTGCTTTGCCTCGCCCCTCGCATCATGTCCGCAACCTTGGCTTTATCATTGACGACTCACTATCTATGCGTCAACAAGCCGTGAAGGTGGCTGCTACTTGCTTCACCATCCTGATATGGTTTAAGAAAATTGTATGGATGCTGCCCAGCTCCACCCAGAGAACCGTAGTCCAGGCACTGGTAACATCTAGACTGGACTACGGTAACATTCTCTATTTAGGAGCCAATAAAGATGTGACACGCAAGCTGCAGCTGGTGCAGAATTCTGCGGCAAGATTGCTTTGCCAAGTTCCTAGAGCGGCTTCCATCTCGGGTTCCTTGAGTGACCTCCACTGGCTCAAAGTCGAGAGTCGGATCAAGTTTAAAGCGCTGAGCTATATGTTCAGGGTCAAGCAGGGTACGGCTCCTCAGTATCTGCAAAAACTAGTCAAACCCTATCTGCCCGCACGCACTCTTCGCTCCACCACTCAGGCAAAATTTATGGTGCCGAGGATTAGACTGTCCCGTATGGGCGGTCGTTCCTTTGCCTACCTAGGCCCCTCTTTGTGGAATGCTCTTCCTCTATCACTCCGGAGTGAAACCATTTACACGCGCTTTCGTAAAATGCTCAAAACCTGGTTGTTCAATCAGTAGTTTCTTTTCTTGTTCCTTCTCTGGTTGGCGCCGGGAAACCCTTTTGGGTAGCTGTTGCGCCTGATATAAATTTAAAAATAATAATAATAATAATAATAATAATAATAATAATAATAATAATGGGGGAAAAAGTCCTGTTATATACGAGAAAACACGGATTTTGCAGCAGAAAGTACCAAAAATCGACATGGTAAGCACCATTTTCAGAGAAATCTCCGAATGCAAGCAATTTATCATACTCAGTTAATTGCATGTGATAAATGTCTTCTGTTTTTTCAATATTTGCAAATGCAGAGCAGCATAAAACTAAATAAAAAGAAGAGAATAGTTACTCAATCACTATAGCTAATTCCACTCTGTTAACGGTTACATGCTGTCTTTTTATTATCTTTACAGGGCTCTCATTATGAATACAACATACAGTCAATTTACCATCGCTCAGGAGCAATCCAACTTCCAGTATTTGCTGACCTTTCACCATGGTAAAGCATGTTTTTGTGAATGTTACCAATCAATTGAGTGACCTGTAGTATCTCTGGGTGCTCCTTTAGATATCTGGTTATTGAACATTGATCAACTAGCTCCTTAACCTTAATGCTATGAGAAATTTACAATATGAGCTTCCATCCCAATGCCTTCTACCCTGCTGTTCACGTGTCCTAATAGTTTTGTTTTAGGTGTACCTATATCTGTTGTTTGAGAGTGGATTGGCTTTGATGAGCATTTCGGATTGTCTTGCTGTGTTGTAAAGAGGTTACCCCACGTAGGTAGGTGGTGTTTGCATGCGTTTAGCTTATGGTTTGCAGTATCATGTTTTCCTTGAGTGCATAAGCAGGCCAGAGGATAGGGCCTATGGCCAACCCCCGCTGTGCTTGGCTGCAGGCCAGGCGTAGTGGGGTGTTACCCGTCAGCGGAGTGTTCAGCACAGGGCCTGGCTCCAGAACATGCCTTGCAGCTAACCCCCATTCCGCACAGTGATAGGCTGTGTGCTGCAGGTGTTGGCAACCTATGGCTGTTGGGTTCTGCTCACTGCAGAAGGCCTTGAGGTCAGGCCCTGCAGGCAGCCCCGCTGCACACAACCACATGCAGCGTGGTTGTCCCCTGACAGTGCTGGGCACAGGGCCTTTACAGACGCCAGGTCCTGTGGCCAACCCCTACTGCAGAGGGCCAAAGGACATGCACTGCATGTGGAGGCTGCCCACCAAGAGTTGAGCACATGTGAAGGCCACAGGCAGAACCTGCAGCCAACCTGAGGTGCAATGCTGAAAGCTCTGTGCTGCATGTGTTGGCTGTCCACAATGAGTTGGGTGCTAGTACTAGCCTGAGGCCAGGCCCTGCGGCTAATACCACTGCACATGGCCAAAGGCTGAGCCACTGGTGGTTGGCCAGCTGTGTAGGGTGGAGAGCACAGCCTGGTAGTCAGGTCCTGTAGCGCAACTGTGCTGTACACGGTTTTCAGCCATAAGCAGCAAAGTCAGGCTGCCCACTAAACGTGAAACCGAGCCCTCGAACCCAGAGAGCCTAGCAATGAAGGCTGAACTTCCTGTGACATCAGCTGATATGCTTGGGATATTGTACATATCAAACAGCAGTATGAGATTTTAATTGACTGCCAACCTTCTTCTACATAACAAAGAGCCACTCCCTTTGCAACCAGAGGGGCAGCCATCATTTTGTGAGAAGCAGCAGACAGTGTGGGTGCTGCTGGAACTCATGGTCTCCAAATGAGGATTATGGCGCATTCTGGGGACAGAGATCGTGTTTGCATTTCCTTAATAGGAATACACCTTCTTGCTTAGGGTACACTGGAAACAATTTGAGGTACAGGCTCATAAAATAACTTCCTGCTCAAGTACCAAGTGACTTTTCAGCAGCATGAGAAACCCCCAGATCATAACAGCCTGCAGAAAAAACTACAAGAAATGGATGTGGGCGCCTGGTATAGCCTGGCGTGTGCTCATAAGCCAACAAGTGTACACTCAGTCATGAATATTATGAGAGAAATGGCGTGTTTCATACTGATTCTATTTTTGGCCTCACTCATTTAAGATTCACATGCTCCCCTAGGCTTACCTATTTGAGCGTCATCAGATTGACTTCCAAATGTATTCTGGTAAAACGTAAATTCATATTTGAATGAGTAACTAACCAGAGAGCCAGACAGACATCATATAATGCCTAGTGTACCCAGTCTACTAGAAGGAAGAAGCACCTCCCCTTCATGAATGGAGTGAAACAGAGACTATGGGACTTGTACGCACAGCCCACGACAGCTTCCTTTCAAATGGTTTTACAAGTCTGCTGACCTTTTGAACAAAATATACAATTTGCACCATATATCTAGTCAAAGATGTAAATGTACAACTGTCCTCTTTCAGGAAAATCCTTCCAACCTAACCAGCATGGTTGTTAAAGTATCTTTTGATGATGCGGCTCTACTGCTGTAACACAGTCTACATTGAGCTTGCATACAGATTGCAAAGACTACAAAATGTAGCAGCCAAACAATGCCTAAATATTCTGGAATGTGATCATGGAAAACCTGCCTTGGAGGCAATCTACAGCTCACAGTGGAGTTGAGGTTCAAATTCAAAACCATCATACCATCCACAAGGCATTTTGCAACTTGGACCTTTCTACTTGAAACATCTGGTTCCTCTCCACATTGCAGTCAGCAACCTATGAGTCGCAGAAACAGGGCACTAGATGACAGGGCTTTGAATATTCCAAACTCTGGATTGCCTTGAATCCCAATTTGAAAATAGAACCTCAGCTTCTCTGGGTCGGAAAACGGTTGACACCTTAACCTTACAGGCTGGTGTTCTGATGCTGAAGGCTGCTTTGAAATTGATTGAGGAATACCGGGTGAGAACTTCCAATCTTTCAACTCTACCTACACTACAACTCTTGCACATCAACATTTATCCTAGCACTCTGCAGTGGGCCTTAGGCACTCTGCTGATGATAATGATGCAGGAGAAAGCTTTAAGAGAAGATTTCAAGGGTCAAGGAAAGAAGCAATCCATGAAAATGGGAGACATCCATTACCACGTGAGCATTGCATCGCAATGCCTTTACATCGCGGATATTACAACGCAAATCGTTACAACGACTTGCGCTGGATGGCGCTCTAACCTAAGGTATAGTATGATTTACTATTGCAACACCTTCCCTACTGTACGTAGACTGGTGTTGGAATAGTAAATCATACTATTCCTAAGTCCAGCGCCCTCCAGCGCAAGTCGTTGTAACGACTTGCGTTGTAAAAACTACGATGTAACGTACCGCAATCATTTTGATCGCGTAGTAATGTCACATATTCCATGAAAATACATGGGGAGGTCGGAGTGAAGTTGCACACGGTCATGCGAATCCGATTGGCACAATTAGGTGCCTAGGTTGGGGGAAATTTCGATTAGGTCTCTATGTGCGTATGGCTGCTGTGCTGATCACACAATAGAAAAATAAAAAAAACATAAATGAGACAGAGCAGAGGCTGCAGAATACAAATCCAGCCCTGAGACCACATCTCCAGACAGATGAAGAAAGACTATCGACCAATACATAGTTTCAGTTACAAGTTCCGTCAAAAGAGGCTTAGTAATATAAACGTGTTTGCTCTTTGGGAAAGAGAGCCGGGATGGTAAGGACAGTCAGAATCCTAAAGAAAATAGGCACAGTAAATGAGAAAGCAAGTTCCAGTTTCAGCCTAACCCTAAACAATCAATGGTTACAAGTTGAGAATTTACATAGTAGATGCTTGATATAGCAAGTTTGAATTTCCATAACGAATTCTGGTTCCATACTTCCTTTGAGATTTATCTGCGCCTCCTCATCCGAACAAGATCTTTGCTGTACCTCGGAGACTTGTACCCTGAACTACAATCAATTATACGCAAGGCAAAGAAAGAACTATTCAATAGAAATGCATTGCTTTACTGACATCACAGCGTACTGACTATGTCGTCAACAATAGCCACAGATTTAATGTTTCATTTGTAAATGCAGGGCAATGAGGTAGCGTATGCGTCTGATTACATGGTTGGAATTTACCTGGCAATCTTTCAATTTTGATAAGTTTATATAAATATCTATTCCCGAAGTAAGTCACATTAACTTGTTTCCATTTTTGCATCAGATTCCGGACTCATATGTGATAAAGAAGCCTTCTTCCAAGATTTCCTCGATGAATACTTCCTAATATTCTCCAATCAAATGACAGCTAAGAATTTGGTGGCATTGATACCTACGGAGAAGCTATCAGAGGTGACAGTCCTTCACAGTTAATGTTTTTGTCTTCCTTCATTAGTTTATCTGCTTGTAAATCTCACAGTACAAGCTGGATCTCTGGGTTCACAATGCTTGAAAGGTTAGTCACCTGCTAGGTCGCCTGTTTAACCAGCCATCGTTACAGCGGACAGATATGCATAAGTATGATTTTTGTCCTATGTGGAATGAACTGATGATCTTAGTCTAACTTTCATGGATCAGAAGTCGACGGGCCAACACACTACAGTCCATTGGTAGTAGTGTGCGCAACCCTTGTGGCAATCTTGACAGAGACTGAATGCCTATTGAATGACTATTGAAACAACCATTATTTCAACTTTTAAAGGTTCTGTGGGGCAGAAGCAGGTGTCCTATCCCTTTGCCAAAGCTCTGTGTGCTCTGTGAAGACAGACAGGATACCTTTCTCTAACCATTCTGTCTGTGGCATCTGACTAGCAGTGATATGGAGAGATGTTTTTGTTGCAACAGTCACACTAGACCACTCAGAATTGCAATAGCTCAGAATGAACAAACATTAGCAAAGCTAATAAATGGCGACTTTGGGACCTACTGACTTTGCCAATGTTTTTAGGCATGCTGCACAGAATGCCTGATGCTGTGCAGTATAGCTAAAGTATAGAAAGTATAGAAAATGGCTTATGAAGCGGCCACCCATGTAATTTTATAGATGGGCGGACTACACATGCGCACGCCGCCAAACACATGCATTTGTTTTTATTTACCAATCTCAGTTGGATTGGTATAGGAAAAGAAGAAGGTGGGGGTATTCTGTGAAGCAATATGGGGGGCCGGGAGATGGGCGGAAGCAGCATGTGGCAGAAATAACACAGAGAGCAGGAGCGAAAGCAACATGGAGGGCTGAGGGTGGAAGCAATATGGAGGGCATGGCAAAAGCAACACACAGGGTGTGGGTGGTGGGGGCAACATTGAGGACCAGCAGGTTGATAAAAATACTACAGAGAACCAACATGGACGGCTATGGGGAAGAAGAGAAGCACAAGGGCGAGAGAGAGAGGCAAAGTGCAGCTGAGTGGGAGAAGCAAACAGGCAAGAGAGTAACACAGGTGGGGAAACACTTGGGCGAATGCATCATGGAGGAGCTGTCGGGGCGAAGCAAATACACGAGAGAGAGCAACATGCAGAGTTGTGGAGGGGGCAAGAGAAGTACACAAGGAAGACAGCTGGAAAAAGCATGCACTCTTGTGGTTTTGGACGTATTATGTTTAACGCCTCATTTTAAGAAGATCGAACGAACCCGCAACTTTGCACAATTCAACGTGTAAATAAGAATGTTGTCACATTTGACGTATTTTATGCTAAAATTGTAATGGTTTTAATTGGGGAGAGGAGTTGGCCTAATGGCTAGGGCGGTCAACCTCAAATCTGGGGAACCGTGTTCGAGTCTCGGCAAGGACGCGCAACATCCTGTGCTTCTAGGCAAATCACTTAATCTGCCCGTGCCTAACAAAAATGAATGTGTTCTCATGTAATGCAACTGGTTCTCTTGTAAAGCGCTCTGATACCCGATACCTTCGGGTCAAGTTCGCGCTATATAAAACTCTGTAAAATAAAAATAATAAAAAATTAACTACACAATAAAGTCATTCTATTCCATTTCCACGCACTCTTGTGGAGTACTTAAACCAAAAGAAAAATTAGTGCTTGAAAATAAGTCAGTGGAAGGGCACATGTAATGCATCTACGCACCATGGGAGGGATAAACACAAGAAGAGGAAGCAAAGCCTATACAAGCTGACGAATAAAGGGCAAGCAAATGAGAGTGACAGTGAAGCCAGCCAATGGTAAGCAATGGGCTGGCTCTAGCTCAGTGAGAGTTGGCAATAGTCCTCTGCACTGCCTCGTAAATGCAACTTAAAAATCAGCCCTCTAGTCCAGATTGTTTTTACTGGAGATATCTAAAATGACACTTGCTATACTCTATCCGCATATCACTTGCAGAATTCAGTGATAGTAAAAGTGAGTGACAGTGTAGTTTGCACAGGTCCAACTATGTCTCAGAAACATCACCATGGCTATGAATGATCATGGGTTGAGAAAAGACAATCTTTAAGAGAGCGAAGAGGGCAAGACACAGAAATGTGCGATGAAGGGACAAGAGGGCATACAAAATAGCCTTTGTAATACTATTGTAAGCAGAAATATCATAAGCCCACAATTGAGAAAGGGGATCTACTACCAATAATGGTATTGGGGCATTATTCACTTGTAATACAGACACACACCTTCCCAGAGTCTGCTGGGTAGGTGGATTTGCCAATATCATCTTGTAAGCTGAGATTTGAGAGCACTTAATGGAATTAATAGGATGTTTATGTTAGGCTGATTTCATGTAGATATCTAGAGTGTTTCATGAAAGGAATCTTAAAGTACTGTCAGGTTTCCCGGTCTTTGCAGGTCACTAGAACCGCTCGGCATATCATAAGGAAGACAGCAAATGTAGCTTACAATCCAGGACATTAGGTGTTGGAAATTGAGATCCTGGTTGACTGGGGTAAAGCCCTAATCAAGCAGTAACCACAATCCTAATCAGGGTAAGTCACAAATACACCCTGAACTAACCTGTGCTCACCCTCTGGTAGCTTGTCACAGAGCAGTCATGCTTAACTTTAAAGGAAATGTGTAAAGTATTCGTGCAACACTTCAAACAGTAAAACAATGAAAACACACAAGAAGACTCCACACCAGCAAAATAGAGCCTAATTTTACAAATAAAACAAGACCAAAAGGACAAAAATCTAATAAGTAGAACCGGAGTTATGAATTTTTAAACAATAAACTGCAAAATTGTACTTAAAAGCATAAAGTGCCAACCGGGGATATCTGGTTGCGCTGGACCTAGTCAAATGCAAACGTTCAGGCCTACCGTGATGGAGCGCGGGTCGGATATAGTCCCAGCTTAATCCTGCTGCAGTCTTACCTTGGTAAGTTTTGTGCCAAGAGTCCGGTTCGTGGGGGAGAAGTTCGACGAGAGCAAGGAGAACATCGCTGGTGATGATCGGTGGGGGCAGGTAGAGCAGGCCGGACGTTGCGGAAGGATGGGCTGGAGACTTGCGGTGGCAATCCATGCTGGCGGATGATACTTGCTGTGTGAAGAGATGAACTTGTGGCAACTCGCGCTGGTTTACGATGTGAGCGCCACTGTTTCAGTGCAGACGGGCCCGTTTGCGTTCACGAAGAGCCCAAAAGCTTGACTTTAGGAGCCTAAAAACCCTTCCAAGGGCCCAGGTCCTGAGAGTTGCCTACTGGGGGCCAGGAACATGTTGAAGATGGGTCCAGGAGCTGTGGGGAGCCTATTGTGTCCCTGAGGCTCAGATCAGGAGGCCAGCAGACTAGCCCTTTGAGTACCTATGGGCTCTTGGATTCAAGGTGTGTTCCAGGTCCAGTTCTTCCTCTCCAGGCAAGAGGGCAGCAGGCAGCAGGACAGCAATGCAACAGCTCCTTCAGAATTGCTGTCCAGCAGAGTGGCAGTCCTTTCAGCAGCAGTCCTTCTTCCTGGCAGAGTATCCATAGGTCCAGAGGTGTACTGTAGTGGTGGTGCTGGAGGTCCAGTACTTATACCCAGTTAGGACTTTGAAGTGGGGAGACTTCAACGACAGTCCTTTCAAATGCACAGAGGTCCTCACCCTCCTGCACTGGTTCCAGACTCACCACAGAGGGGTATGCAGCCCTTTGTGTGGGGACAGGACACAGCCTATCCAGGTGTAAGTGAGGCTGGGTCCAGCTCCTTCCTCCCATCCTGCCAGGATGGCCAATCGGATCACACCTAAGCTCCCACTGTGTGTGGCTGTCTAGGATGAATATACAAAGCCAAGCTGTCAGCTACCCCAGGCATGTGATCAGAGACACTGAGCAGGCACCAAATGGCTAAAGTAAGAAAATGCCAACTTTCTAAAACTGGCGTTTTCTAGAATAGGCCATGTATTCACACATGCGTTTCAAACGCATGCCTTTACATGCGGGCAATACAACGAACGCGTCGTTACCACACGTTCCATTACAACGCATGTCGTTACAACGACTTGCTTTAGGGAAGTGCTGGAGTTTGGAACAGTATATTTTACTATTCCAACTCCAGTCTGTGCAACAGTAGGGAAAGTGTTGGATTCAAAATCCAACAATGAGTTCCCTAAAGCAAGTCGTTGTAATGACTTGCGTTGTAATGGAACGTGTGGTAACGACACGTTCGTTGTAGTGCCTGCATTGTAATGGCACTGAATTGTTCTGACAGCGTTGTAAACGCTGTTGCCCCGTTTTCAGAATGGCAATTTAAAATCTGACTTCACCATATGTTGTGATTTTAAATTGTGGTTCCAGTGACACCAGACTTGGGGGTTTTATGTCTTTTCAATTGAAAATTACATGTATAAAATGTAATAAGGTAATCCCACTGCTCTCCTATGGGAGAGATAGGCCTTCCTGTAGTGAAAAACGACTTTGAGTGTTTTTCACTATCAGGACATGTACAACTCTAAAGTAGATGTCCTGCCTTTTAAATACATTGCACCCTGCCCTCTGGGTTGTCCAGGGCCTACCTTAGGGTTGACTTATATGTATAAAAAGGGAATGTTTGGGCCTCGCAAGAGGTTTATTTTGCCAGGTCGACACGGAAGTGTAAACTGCACACACAGGCTTTGCAATGGCAGGCCTGAGACATGGTTAAGGGGTAACTTAAGTGGGTGGAGCAATAAACTGATTGCAAGCTCACTAGTAGCATTTAATTTACAGGCCCTGGGCTCATGTAGTGCACTTTACTAGGGACTTCTAAATAAATTAAATATGCCAATTGGGTATGCACCAATATTACCATGTTCGAGGCGAGTGCACATGCACTTTAGCACTGGTTAGCAGTGGTAAAGTGCTCAGAGGCCTAAAGTCAAATAAACAAGGTCAAAAAAATGGAGGAGGAACGCAAAAGGTTTGGGGATAACCCTGCTGAGAAGGCTGTTTTCCAACATAAAGTATTTGGAGTGAACATAGATTTAGCTCCCCAAATCTCTTTGACTCTAAGGGGAAGCTTTGTCGAATAATCGCGGTTTAGCTGAAATGAGCTAGTGTGAGGGCTGAGACAAGATAGAATATAGCACATTTATAATAGTGGCAATAAGCATGGAATGGCCCGCTAGTATTCTTATTTTGCATAACAACAACAAACCTTTATTAACATATTTTGATGTATAAATGTATGTCAATGAAAAAGAGAAGCAAGTCAAGCAGTAGAAATTAAAATAATCAATAAATCAATGAACTTTAATTTGACTTTGATAATTATAAAGCTCCATATACACCAACAGAGCCTTCTTGGCGCGTGGAGGAACTGTAGAAAGATCACTGGGAAACAGAAAAGGAGAGACAAAAAATCCTACAGCTAAATCTTCCCACATTTAACAAAGTAGAAACGTTTTAAGCGCCTTTCTAACATCAAAAAGGGCCTGCATTTGTCAAAACAGATTCGGATGATAGGTGTATCTAACTTTATTTTAAACTGTGGCCAGTAATTGCTATATTATGTTTAGGGCTCCAAGTTTCATAGTATTTATTTTGGGAACATTTCTGTCAGTATTTATCTATATCGTTTTTTGGGTGATCATATCTGTATTTATCCATATATATTTTGTTTTTTGTGAATAAATGTTGTGACTAGTATATTTTCATGAATGTTTAAACGATAACTGTGCACTCAATCTTTGATGTCTGTTGGGTTTTAGCACAGTAAGAAGCCAATTTATACAAAATAATAAACTTGTGTGAAAACATTAGCATTATACAACGAATATGTAGAAGTATGCTATTATTTAAGGAAATCTCATTCTGAT
This sequence comes from Calotriton arnoldi, assembly GCA_963921515.1. Classification (NCBI taxonomy): domain Eukaryota; kingdom Metazoa; phylum Chordata; class Amphibia; order Caudata; family Salamandridae; genus Calotriton; species Calotriton arnoldi. The sequence continues at coordinate 221,662 of CAWUFW010003788.1, forward strand.
TTAACTCTCTTGTCAGCAGTTGGCCTGGAATTCATGAATGAAAGTCTGGAGAGTCATTCAAAAGAAGCTCGATTTTCTGTATTTTCTGTTTTTTAAAATTAGGACACACAGGAAACACGTTGTTTCCGTCTGTAGTTGTCTGTAAGAATCTGTAAAATGGAAAAATGAGAACCTCAATTATGTTTTACAATCATGCTCTCTCCTCCAGAGCAGTATAGTTCCCTACTTGCTGCTATCACCTAGTCACATCCCTGAAGGAGGATACGCTCAGGTGTGCTATTAAAGCCAACAGGGTATTGCGTATTTTTTGTCACATTTTCTACGTCATTGACGTAATGAGCACTTCACACTTCAGTATGTTGCACTTCAGTTCCTAAAGCTAATATTATTTCTATGAATGAATTTCAGAAATTAAACACCCTGCGGCCCGAAGAGCTTGCTGACATCTTGACTCGACCAAAAAGCTCCATCGACAGTGCATCGTGGGAAATCCTTCTGACCCATTACACTAATATGGATAACCTTACGCAACTGGTGCACAGCATAAGAAAACACTACGTGGTAAGTTGAGTATTTAGTGCTCAAGACCCAGAGTGCATAGGGCCAAGGAGCACTCCAAATAGAGGGAACAATTTGGAAGCTCCCACTGCCCCTCACATTACACAAACAAGTAAGAAGTCCTATGATGGACTATTCCAATCTCTGGGAGCAAGAGGTAGGCTAGAGACATATGGATCCAGAAGGGAATGCCTGTAGATCTTGTTTTAACGCGTTGTATACAAATGTAGGCATGTGAAAAAATGCAAACACATGTATGCTATTTCTGCCATTTCGCTATGCAAACTGCCTATTTCTGTGCCTGGTTTTCGTATACCTGAAGCCAGAGGTGCTGCACTGTGGCAACACTGCAAGCATGTCCAATAAGAAACAGTAGCCCACAGGCCTGGGAGATAAAAGAGTGGATACTAAGAGAGACAGCACTACAAGCGGCAGGTTGCAGAGAGATGCCCCTCAAATGGTTTCTGTGCACTTAAGCATGCCTGCGATGCTATGTGTTAGATTATTAAAGCTAGACGTACTGGCTGTGCCAATGCTTGTTATACGCTGGGGCCACAATTCCTTTGGTCCACTTCAGTTTTGGAAAACCGGGGTCCAGCAATGGAGCCCACCATTCAGGAAAGTATTTCAAGATCCTAGTTGGAACCATACTCTGTCAGGTGCCTTCCTTATGAATGATGATGCAGATTTTTGACTGCTATTCAAGGAAAGAGAGACTAGACAAGCTAGGTCTTCAACTGCTTTCTAAACATCATATGGGATTTGCTAGGCGAGGTTTTGAGGGGGGGGAGTTGCATTATTTCGGTCCAAGAAAGGTAAAAGAACGCCCTCCCTGCCTTGCCAGCCTAACTTTGGGTGTAGCTGCAAGATTGTATGACACAGCGGTAGCCCCTCCTAGGGATACTGCCACTGATACCCATAATGTGGGACTATGTGCCACTGTTACAGCTATATATGTCTGAATGCTGTACGGTCCAGTGAGGGGGAAAGACACAAGGGAGGTACAATCAAAGGCGGCTAGATGTTTTAAAAAAAAAAAATAATAATAATTTTTTAACCAGAGCACCTTCATCTAAGGGGTCAATTACGATCTCGTTCGGAAAGCATTCCAACCGACTCGGTCTCAGGAATGCTTTCCGAACGGCTCGGATCGGGGGGAGTCCGACCGAGCAATTTGGATGCATCCGGATGCTTCTGGATACGCGTCGGTCGGACTCCCTTTGACTTCAATGGGAGCCTGTGTTCTGAACGCGAACACAGGCTCCCATTGAAGAAAGGGGTGGCTGGGGGAAAACGTGCACCCTGTGGCAGGCACCCCATGGTGCCTGCCACACTGTGCATGGTTGTGAAGAGGGGACCCATGGGTCCCCCCAAGGGCCTGATTCGGAGGGCACCGGGTAAAGGTGGGCCTGCTACGGGTCCCCAAAGACCGATTCCGACAGCCGTTTCGTTCCGGGCAAACCCAATTGGAACAGCTGTCCGAATTGGTCATCGTAATCGCTCGCTCGGAAACTGAGTCCATGGAGCTGTACGATTCGGCTCCGGAAAGGCTCGACCTGTCTGAATGCCTTTAGGCACAGAATCGGACAGCCCGTACTGTTTCCGGGCATCGTATTCGGTCGTTAGGAACTGGGTACGGTTCGGTCGGAAACGAGGCTTACGAATCCGATTCGGCAAGCCCCAATCCGATTCGGAGCCCTTCCGAACGAGATCGTAATGGACCCCAAAATGGGAACAGAAACTCAGACACTTTAACATGATTTTACACAAAGCTCCCTATTGTACAGTGAAGCACAATGACAAAATTATATTAAATGTACATTTATTATAAACAGTCGTGCAGTCAAAATAAGGCTTGGTTGCAGAACAATAGTGCTTCTACAAACTTGCAATCGAACTCTGATTTTATTAGGTCATTAGTGGTTTTGTTAGTAAGTGCGGTACGTCCATCGCTCACCAAATGGAACTCTCACCCCTTCCAGTGGACATTGTCTCATCTATCCCTGTATTTGGAAATGTATCAACTTTCATTTCCATTACGTTTTTCGATTGACTTATGTTTCATTTATTCAACGTTTTGTCAGTTCTCGGTTTTTCGGTCTGGCTACAGACAGTCTTAATGTCATCACAAAACACACCGCACTTTGTCAGGAAGGTCGGACTGTTGCAAACAGAAAAGCCATTCTGTATTTACTGAGGCCAATAAGTGCGAGATTTTCATCTACCAGGTGAAGTGCAGGATAGAAAGATGTTCTTCAGTAGTACTCATATTATTGTCATTCACCCCTGTAATCAGCTACCCTTGCCTTCTCCTTGCACCACAATTGGGGAGCCAAAGCGTGCCAGTGAAGGTTTGGGTGAACAGAAGCTCAAGAAGCAGTGCTTTGAGTGAGGCGGGGAGTACAGGCCGCAAAAAAAAAACAGACATCGAAACAGGTCTCCACCAGGCAGTATATTTTTGCTTTTCACTCAGCAGCAAAAAACGTATGGGCTTATTTATGAGAGCTTTGCATCACTTTTGCACCACGTAAAGTGGTATATGTGTGACACAGGGCTCGCATAAAGAGTTATAAAGCCACGCAAAAACACCCTGCATGGTTTTGAGTGACCTCATAAATCACGAGTAAGGCGAAGCAGCGCAAATCGCTGCGTCACCTTACTCTGCGCCTGGGAGGCGTTTCATCGGCGTTGCAGTGGGATTTCCCACGCAACACCCATGGAATTTGATGCTGCCCCAGATTTGCTAAGTGATATGAACCTGGGGAAGCGTCAAATCCATATGCCGCAAAAGGTGAGGCGTAACCAGGAGAAATATGTTTATTTCTCCTCGATTTATCCTCTTTCCATGTGTGCTGCATTTTGCAGCACACATGGAAATAGGAAAATGCCTTGTAGGATTGTTTTTGTGCTTGAAGGTGTCACTTACTGCACAAAACAATCCTGCCTGCAACGGAGGCACCCTTGCAATATGGTGCAAGGGTGCCTACGTTGGCGCTAGGCTGCCAAAACGGCGCCAGCGCAGCCAGAAAGGGCAGGAATGCAGAGTATTGCTTAAATACAGTGCATTCCTGCCCTCTCACATTGGTGTAAGGCAGCGCAGCCAGGTGCCTTGCTAAGCTGCCCTACGACAAAATGCCATAAATGAGACCTGTAGCGCATCTGGAAAAAAAATACCCTTAATGACAGACGAGGAGCCAATTACTTGACTAACCTTTTCACATCTGCCGGTGCTACCCCCATTCTACTCCTAAAATACTTCCCAAAATAACACAACCCTCAAACATACTAATGCTGTCACATACCAGTACATTACTACCATCCCCACCCTTACGTTAACATCTGAAAATACTCCTTACGTAAGCTAACATCACACAACCACACTCTGGCAAATACACCACAACCTCACTGTGTCACTCATTCCGCCCAGAATCACTTTTCTTCCGAAGCACAGCATTACCACCGTATACCACTGACCACCAACACATTGTGGTGTATACTGTCTGCGTCCATTGATGCACTCACTAATTGCTCCAGCCATTCACTCACTTATGAAATTATTCATCCATACACTCAGCTATTCACCCATGCACTTTTAGCTAATAATTATTTATACATTCACTCATTCATCCACTACAGCACACGCAAACTTGGCAATCATGATTTGGTTAAAGAAAAGCTGACCCAATGCCTATGCCAATTCTTGTTACTGAAGTACCCGTTCGTGAGTGTAAGCCATCCACAATCTATCCTTCTTAAAAAGTCCTCTTTTGCCATGCATCGAGAATCACAGCGCGCAAAAGGCCTTACTGTGTAATAGAATGCCCAAAGGGGACTCAGCATGCATGCCATCCTCTGTTACTATACCCTTGTGGTGGTGTGTTATGGATCTCGTATGAGATGGCAGCCTGGCATAGCGGAAGGCGCTCTCCATCTCCATGCATACTCTCATGTCACCAGCCCTGGCAGCGTGATCACTACAACAGGGGTGGCACATCAGAGGAGAGGTGGAGCAGGGCCAGGGAGCATGTGAAAGACCTCAGGCTTCTGCAGAAGCACACAGGCGCCAGTGCAGGCACTCAAGCACACTGACGACAGCAGGTGAGTGACTATTTAGCTGTCAAGTGGATTCGTGTCTTTGACACATGCAGCCAGCTCTGAGTGGACTTTTTAATTTAGCCACCATCTCTCTGGATATCAGTATTTTTAAATTTAAATTCCTAATTGAAAAAGTGAAACTGCAAGTCCCAAAGTGCAATGTTGGTCAAAAGTGGAAGGCGCCTCTCGACATATTGGACCTCTTATCACATAACGCTTACCAGCAAGGGGACACCTAGCAGCGGCCTGTGGAAATGCAGGCTTGCGTGTCTCACACTCCACATCCAATGACAGCTTGTGAGCTTTTGGTACTGCGGTCTTGCACTACCTACTCTGATACACCTAGCACTGGTAAAGCCAGTAGGCCTAGTTAGAATGTGCGGACGCATGCAAACAGCTCTTGTTCATGCTTCTGCATGAACACTTTAGAGGCAGACCTACTGGCCCTGCCAGTTCTTGTTGTTTCTGAAGCTCTGTACAAGCTATGCCTTTCAGACTTTGCTGGACAGAGAGTAAACAGAGCGGCAAGTAGGACAGCCCTTTAACAACACAAGCTAGCGTGCAAAGAGGAGGTACATTGACACGAAGGCTTAATTTGAACAAGAGGGGTTCGGGCATGTCCATAAACAAGCCAGACTACTTACTGCTTTTTGTTATAAAAGCAGCTTTGTCTTATTTTGTCCTACTCTACCTGGCTATCAAGGATCAGGAGGTATTCAATCTGTATCTATGCAGCGTTTACCAGCCCATTCCAGGGTCCCTGCACCTCACTGTGCTTCTTGTTCGTCACTGTCAATCAGGATTCTATACATCTGGCCTTTGGAAATAAAACGGGCGGTTTCTAACACGAGCTCTCCAGGGCTAATGAGAAGCAATGACTGTAATAAAACTGAAGGAAATTCGCAGTCAAGATTGTTTTGTGACCCAACTGTTTTTTCATTATCTCTGAAATGATTATTTGTGGCTGCCACTAGGAGGGTCTGGCTAATGAAAACCTCACCAGCATCCTGGTTGCCGCTTGGCCCGCCTTCACGAATGCGATGAACTCCCTGAGCTCTGCGGATTTGGATAAATGGCTGAATTACGTGCTACCACCATACCTGCCTTTCCTCACTGCGCAACTCTTCAATCATCCCAACATCCTCACTACAAACTGCCTGGTACTCCGCAAGCTGTAAGTATTGTTGCTTGGATATTCCAAGACAGTTTTTGAGTTTGCACTGGATTATAGAAAATGAGGACAACGAAGAGAGCAGAGAAGATGACAAGTGCGAGGCAATGAGAGTAGCCACACTCTTTGGGCTTACACAAACAAGTCCAGGATTCAGAAGAGTGTGTAGTATCTGTTATCATTTTGGTTTAAGGTTATTTTCTCTGTATGGCTTCATTTTCTGCCTCCATTGTTGGCACTGTTGAGCACTCTGTAAACTAACCTTAATATGAACATCTGGTTCTCGTTAATCATTCTACAAACCCTACCTGGGATAGGCTTAGATGCAGTAATCAAAGACTGGACTGGGTTCTTGTGTTTGATGATATACTCAAATATACTGTTGCTTTCTCTGCTATCTGTGAAGCATTGCTGGAGCAAAGGCCAATGTGTGGACTTGTGATTGAGGTGGCCTTCAACAGATGATAATCAGTCGTACAACATCGCTCTGGTTATGTCTCATCCCTCCAACCATAGCTGTTTATGTGTCAGATTGCTGCATTCTTGCCTTTGGTAGTGGCAGCACTCTTGGCCGGCGTGCCGGGGAGCTGAAGCGGGGAGGAGGCTTATGCAGTGAACGTGATCTAGGTAGCTGCTGATGAGCCTCGCACACTGGAGCTATGGGCAGCAGTTAGCTATGGAGAGTGGATAAGGATGTGAAGCGGATGGTGTAGTGTGCCTCATAGTATAGTTATGGGGTAAGCTTTTGGAAACAGGTGGTGTAGTGTGCTTCAAGTTATGGTTATGGGGTAAGCTTGAGGAAAGAGGTGGTGTAGTGTGCTTCATGGTATGGTTAGTGGGTAAGCGTGTGGAAACAGGTGGTGTAGTGTACTTCATAGTATGGTAATGGGGTAAGTATGTGGAAACAAGTGGTGTAGTGTGCTTCATGGTATGGTTAGTGGGTAAGCTTGTGGAAACAAGTGGTGTAGTGTGCTTCATGGTATGGTTATGGGGTAAGTATGTGGAAACAGGTGGTGTAGTGTGCTTCATGGTATGGTTAGTGGGTAACTGTGTGGAAACAGGTGGTATAAAGTGCTTCATAGAATGGTTAGTGGGTAAGCGTGTGGAAACAGATGGTGTAGTGTGCTTCATGGTATGGGGTAAGTGTGTGGCAAAAGGTGGTGTCGTATGCTTCATGGTATGCTTAAGGGGTAAGCGTGTGGAAACAGGTGGCCTAGTGTGCTTCATGGTATGGTTATAGGACAAGTGTGTGGAAACAGGTGGTGTAGTGTGCTTCATAGTATGGTTATGGGATAAGCTTGTGGACGCAGGTGGTGTAGTGTGCTTCATAATATGGTTATGGGGTAAGCTTGTGGAAACAGGTGGTGTAGTGTGCTTCATAGTATGGTTATGGGGTAAGCTTGTGGAAACAGGTGGTGTAGTGTGCTTCATGGTATGGTAAGTGGGTAAGCGTGTGGAAACAGGTGGTATAAAGTGCTTCATGGTATGGTTAGTGGGTAAGCATGTGGAAACACATGGTGTAGTGTGCTTCATGGTATAGTTATGGGGTAAGCGTGTGGAAACAGGTGGTGTAGTGTGCTTCATGGTATGCTTAAGGGTAAAGCGTTAGGAAACAGGTGGTGTAGTGTGCTTCATAGTATGGTTATGGGGTAAGCGTGTAGAAACAGGTGGCCTAGTGTGCTTCATGGTATGGTTATGGGATAAGCATGTGGAAACAGGTGATGTAGAGTGCTCATGGTATGCTTAAGGGGTAAGCATGTGGAAACAGGTGGTGTAGTGTACTTCATAGTATGGAAATGGGGTAAGCTTGTGGAAACAAGTGGTGTAGTGTGCTTCATGGTATGGTTAGTGGGTAAGCGTATGGAAACAGGTGGTGTAGTGTGCTTCATGGTATGGTTAGTGGGTAAGCGTATGGAAACAGGTGGTGTAGTGTGCTTCATGGTATGGTTATGGGGTAAGTATGTGGAAACAGGTGGTGTAGTGTACTTCATAGTATGGAAATGGGGTAAGCTTGTGGAAACAAGTGGTGTAGTGTGCTTCATGGTATGGTTAGTGGGTAAGCGTATGGAAACAGGTGGTGTAGTGTGCTTCATGGTATGGTAATGGGGTAAGCTTGTGGAAACAAGTGGTGTAGTGTGCTTCATAGTATGGTAACTGGGTAACTGTTGGGAAACAGGTGGTATAAAGTGCTTCATGGTATGGTTAGTGGGTAAGCGTGTGGAAACATATGGTGTAGTGTGCTTCATGGTATGGTTATGGGGTAAGCGTGTGGAAAAAGGTGGTGTTGTGTGCTTCATGGTATGCTTAAGGGGTAGGCGTGTGGAAACAGGTGGTGTAGTGTGCTTCATAGTATGGTTATGAGGAAAGAGTGTGGAAACAGGTGATGTAGTGTGCTTCATGGTATGGTTATAGGAGAAGTGTGTGGAAACAGGTGGTGTAGTGTGCTTCATATAGTATGGTAATGGGGTAAGCTTGTGGTAACAGGTGGTGTAGTGTGCTTCATGGTATGGTTAGTGGGTAAGCGTGTGGAAACAGGTGGTATAAAGTGCTTCATGGTATGATTAGTGGTTAAGCCTGTGGAAACAGATGGTGTAGTGTGCTTCATAGTATGGTTATGGGGTAAGCGTGTGGAAACAGGTGTCCTAGTGTGCTTCATGGTATGGTTTTGGGATAAGCATGTGGAAACAGGTGATGTAGAGTGCTTCATGGTATGCTTAAGGGGTAAGAGTGTGGAAACAGGTGGTGTAGTGTACTTCATAGTATGGAAATGGGGTAAGCTTGCGGAAACAAGTGGTGTAGTGTGCTTCATGGTATGGTTAGTGGGTAAGCATATGGAAACAGGTGGTGTAGTGTGCTTCATGGTATGGTTATGGGGTAAGTATGTGGAAACAGGTTGTGTAGTGTTCTTCATAGTATGGTAATGGGGTAAGCTTGTGGAAACAAGTGGTGTAGTGTGCTTCATGGTATGGTTAGTGGGTAATTGTGTGGAAACAGGTGGTATAAAGTGCTTCATGGAATGGTTTGTGGGTAAGCCTGTGGAAACAGGTGGTGTAGTGTGCTTCATGGTATGGTTATGGGGTAAGTGTGTGGAAACAAGTGATGTAGTGTGCTTCATGGTATGGTTATGGGGTAAGAGTGTGTAAACAGGTGGTGTAGTGTGCTTCATGGTATGGGTATAGGATAAGTGTGTGGAAACAGGTGGTGTAGTGGGCTTCATAGTATGGTTATGGGATAAGCTTGTGGAAACAGGTGGTGTAGTGTGCTTCATAATATGGTTATGGGGTAAGTTTGTGGCAACAGGTGGTGTAGTGTGCTTCATAGTATGGTTATGGGGTAAGCTTGTAGAAACAGGTGGTGTAGTGTGCTTCATGGTATGGTTAGTGGGTAAGCGTGTGGAAACAGGTGGTATAAAGTGCTTCATGGTATGGTTAGTGGGTAAGCTTGTGGAAACAGATGGTGCAGTGCGCTTCATGGTATGGTTTTGGGGTAAGTGTGTGGACACAGGTGGTGTAGTGTGCTTCATGGTATGCTTAAGGGGTAATCGTGTGGAAACAGGTGGTGTAGTGTGCTTCATAGTGGGGTTATGGGGTAAGCGTGTGGAAACAGGTGGTGTAGTGTGCTTCATGGTATGGTTATGGGATAATCATGTGGAAACAGGTGGTGTAGAGTGCTTCATAGTATGGTTATGGGGTAAGCTTGTAGAAACAGGTGGTGTAGTGTGCTTCATGGCATGGTTAAGGGGTAAGCGTGTGGAAACAGGTGGTGCAGTTTGCTTCATACTATATCTGACCTGTTCCCCCACAAACATATGTTCACACACTCACCCGCTTGTCTCTCTATAATTTGGTCTGGTCTTGGCTTTTTGGAACTATTTCCTGATGTAAAAATGGCGCCACTGTTGTAGGCTTTCGCCAGCCGTACTGCTGCCATACATCAAATTCAGTAGGCCTCTTTCCGCAGCGCCTTGACGCCCCTGGGCTTAGTTCGCACTTTATAAAGCTTATGTTCATTCATTCATTCGGCGTCTGTTATAATATTTGTGTGGGACCTCAGATGTTTACAGCACCGGAATCTATGACATACGTGACAATGTTAACCCCTTTCTGTTTCCCACCCAGAGTGAAGACTTTAACAGGGTTTTATCACAATTATACACTCGACACTCAGCAAGGAATTTATACTGTCATCAAGGTCATTCTTCTGCAGCCAGGTAATTATAGATCTTAAATATAGTTTTCTGTCTATGCAGCATATTTCTCTTCATTTTGACTACCCAAGCTATATAAATGAAAATTGAAAGTGTAAAAAAACATTGTACTTCTCGCTTACCAAGTCTACATCTAAGATAAGTATGCCTCATCTTTTAGTAAATGTTACTCTTTTGTGGTGAGCTTTTCATCTTGCTGTTGGTACAGCAGCAACACTACAAAGTGATGTCAAACAACTTTCACTGCATTGCCACAAACCAGAAAACTTCAGTACTAAGCATACATAACAAACCATCAAACGGCAGAACACACCATCAGTTGTTTCTCTCCATTCATTGTCTCTCCTTGTCCTCTCCCCTTTCACCTAAATCACATCACAATTGCACAAAGACCTGAAGAGCACAGCCCAAATCTACATGCCATACCATGAGAGCAGACCCGTACATATCATCAAATGTTGGAGAAGCAAGCCTCAGAACTACATTACAATTTACAAACAGTTAAAGAGGCAGAAAACACTGATCCCACAAAGGTAGTAAACTTACCTAAACTATGAAAAAGCAGGAAATTACAGCCCCATTACCAAGGTAACAGAGCACCTCAGTATGTGAGACAAGGGGCCTGATTTAGATCTCGGCGGACGGGTTACTCCGTCACAAATGTGACAGATATCCCACAAAAATTATAAGAGAAGGAGCACTGTCATTTAAGTAATTAATCAAGGAAACCTTATCATTTCAGACACATTATTCTCAATGTCAGTAAGTCAATCAGAATAACTCAACATCAGAGAAAAACCCAAATAAAACATCAAATTGTCATGTATACTCTTTATATTCTTTCTTCTAATGGTCATTTACAATTATGACAAATAAAGACACAGCCAACACGTTTCGTCCCACAACATAGGGACTTCTTCAGGGCAGTTGGAAAACGCACAAGACAAAGACTTACAAAACATATTAACAACGTGATTACAGTCACATAAGTACATTGCTATAAGACAAAACATCAACATGACAATATGACAATACATGTACTCAATAACTATTAGGATGGGGTTAAAAAACAACATACAACAATATATAGATATTCACTACATAAAACGTTTCATCTGTAAAATGTTAAGGAAAAGAAAAAGAAAAAGACAGATGTACATTAGACATTAACTACAGATCTTTTACGCCATTGGATCCTTATAAACGAATTACTATTCTAAAATGTATCCAGTTTTCCCTTGTTAGTCCAAAAACATGAGTAGTGTTAGATACGAAATGTAATGCTCAGATTTGGGATTTTATTATTCTCATTCGAATATGACCTCAATAAGATAATTCAAAGTTCTACATACGTTTATGAGTACACAAAAGTTGACTCTTCACTGTGTGAGATCATTATCTCTTATCAAAAAATACTTTGTCACACAAGACACTAGTCTTTATCCTATTAAAAAGAGAGTCCCTAGTGTTCAGTATTGCGAATCTATCTGCAAAGAAGGAAAAGGCATCTGCTGTTTATCACTCTTGGAAAAATGTTGAAATAAGCCTCACGTATTGTGTAATATACACAATGAGATGTAGCTTACCAGAGTTGTATTAGTAAATCAGTCGGTCCCAAATAGAAACTTCTAATGTGCCTACAAACTCTGTTTATCTCGCGGGTTGGTAGTTATAACAGCAACTGCAGGAAGTATTATGTTCACACCTTAAAAAAGGTGATCTATACAGGGAAAACCAACAAAAAGTAAGTGAGTGAAAGGACATACAACTATGAGTAAATTCTTAAAGAAAACCATAGGTACTGAATCCAGCAATCATGTAAAAACTAATTTACAAAACAAAGGCAAGATGTTGAATTATTCTGATTGACTTACTGACATTGAGAATAATGTGACAGTGCTCCTTCTCTTATAATTTTAGTGAGTTTTACCTTTGGGGTGCTCTAAACGGTTGACCCTGGAAGAGAGCACGTCCAAATAGGAACTATACAGTGTGCAGCATTAATATACCACAACCGTTCTTATATTCTTGGTGACGGAAATCTAATTGGATATATTGCGATTTATATTTCGGCAGATGGGATATCCGTCACTGCTGTGACGGAGTAACCTGTCCACCGAAATCAAAATCCGGCCCATCATTTCCAAAACCAACTTTATGTTCATTTACTTCTTTAAAAAATCGGTGGAAGAAGACAGCTCCAGATCCACATGCTACAAACATAAAGAAGAACATGCTGCCACCTAAACGTGGTGGGCATTTGGTTGCTGTAAAAAGTTGTAATGAAAAAAAAAACAATAATTGCACGTAATGTTAATAAAACTATGCAGGTACTTCCTAGCAGTCCTTTTTCATCAGCCCCCACTTGACATATCATCTCAAAACTTTCCAAGAAGGAGCTGAGACAGATGAACTTTTTTTAGAACATTTTCGGAAGATTCGTCAAATGGTGTCAAAGTTATTAGCAAACAAAAAATGCTCTTCCTATGGAAACGCAGACCTAACTATACCCAGTGGCAACCGTGTTCGATATATATATGATGAAAAATAATCCCCCAGAAATGAGTGCCGGTGCCCATCACCTGCACAAATGAACCTCTGTGCTTTAGTATTTTATAAATGCTGGAAGACACATTCAATTATAAATCACACATTTAACGAGCTCTTACATACAATAATCATCATATGTGCAGCTCATAAATACCATTTCCATTTTCACACCTAGTGCAATCTTTAAAGGCAGCAATGTTATCCTATAGGAGGAAAGCAAATACAGCATACAAGTTCTTTGCAGTTATTTACAAGACCAACCCTCAGGAATTAAGGTGAGTACAGGGCAGGGTCCAAGGCAGCACCAGCAGGTCACCTCCAGCGGCACTAGGGCGGCCAGGTGCAGTGGTGCAAGTCAGCATTGAGTGCCCAATGGTATTCAATAGGGATTGGTCCGGTCACAAAGAGGCTGCAGGTTTGGATTGGAAGACCAGTCGGTATGAACCACAGGGAATGCACCGGTCTCACGATGCTCAGGGATGTGGGGACACATTTGGTCCTCTTCTCCACTGGCCAGGGGCGACGGGTGCAGAGGTACATCGAGGCTTCGGGTTTCGTCACCAGAGACACTCGTGGTTGAGGGGCCTGCACAGAGAGGCTGCAGTCGGTGGCGGGAAGTCCACAGAGGGCAAGTCCAAGGTGGCCTTCATCTCTGGAGGGTTGGGGGAACCACACTGGCACTTTTGCCACCCTTCAGCTCAGGCTAGGAGGCTAGGGTGCAGTGGTGCTTTCAGGTGTGGGGTTTTCAGTCTGGAGTCCTCACAGGTCTGTTGTGGTGCCTGCAGGATGCAGGGAAGCAGCTCTGCTGCTCAACTGGAGTTTCTGGTTCTTGGGTGAAGTGTTGGCAGGTCTCCCAGGCTTTGTAGAACCAGCAGCAGCGAGAAAAGTTGTCTTAGGAGCAATTGTCGAAGTCAGCAGACAAGCCGGCAGTGTTGGCGCCAAGTCAGTTGCTGGTTCTTCTTTCCTTGCTTCTTGCAACTCTACACGACCGTCTTCTTCTTTCAGGTCAGCAAGATCTGATTTTATGGTGCCAGGAGTTCCCATAATAGTAGCTTTAGGGGCATTAGGGGAGTAGGGTAGTAGCCAATGGGCTCCTTACCCGTAGCATCATTAAGGCCCCTATAGGACCACTTCGCGTGGGAAGCAGGCATAACCCTGTCCCAGACTTCCTAAGTTTCCCATCACAAAGATGGCAGACTCTGAAATTTTGCATTCACTTCAGGTAGCCCACTTTATGGGAAGAACTGGCCTGAAGGTGAACACGCCCCTCTGACTACTTACTTTCCCGTCTTGTCCAGGCCCCAAACGAGCCCTGGTCAAGGGGGGTCGGTGTTAGAAATGGGGGTCTCTAGTTGGCAATGGGTTGCACCTTTGTCCAAATAGGGACCCTTGCTTCTAGTCAGGGAAAGGGGGATACACTCCCAAATAACCCCTGCTCACCCCCTTGGTAGCTTGGCACGAGCAGACAGGCTTATCTCAGAGGCAGTGTGTAAAGCATTTGTGAACACATACAGTAACACAGTGAAAACACTACAAATGGAGACCACACCCGTTTAGAAAAATAAGTATTCTTTATCTAAACAAGACCAAACGACAAAAATCCACAATACAGGATCAAAAATAGACTTTCAAATGGTAGAACTAACTCAGTTCAATGCAGATGGTAAATGCGACATGTTTCTCTCAAAGTACCTTGGATGCGTTACGCAAAGCAAACAAATTGGTCGCAGGGAAGGTGAAGCGCTGTTCCTTACACTCAGGGGAGGTGATGCGTCGCTTCCTTACTGTGTGGGGAGTTGATGCGTCGTTTTCTTACTGCGTTCCGTTGACGATGCGACAAGATGGCGCCTCGGTGCGATGCGACGATCCGGTGCGATGCGACAAAGATGGCGTCTTGATGCGGTGCGACGTTTTCGGTACGATGCGTGCACGCCCAGCGGCCTTGCGTTGAACTCGGTGCGTCGGTCTCGGTCTTCGGAGATCGATGCACACGCTGCATCGTGCGGCGACTCCTCACACCGCGACAGGCATGGCGACTCGCTTCTTCGGCGATGCAGCGGCAACAGCAGCGGCGGCGACACGATTCCTCGGTGATGCGGCGGCCACAGCAGCGGCGGCGACATGCTTCCTCGGTGATGCGGCGGCGACAGCTGCGGGGGCGACACGCTTCTTCCTCGTTGCGTCGACTTTCCAGCTCCCTGCGACAATCAGTCTCTAGAGGTCCTAAACAGCAGCAGGCACCTCTCTGCAGGATAGAATTCCCAGCAAGGAAATTCAGGGGAGCTGGTGATTAAGTCTTTGTGTCCCTGAGACTTCAGAACAGGAGGCAAGCTCAGCTTCAAGCCCTTGGAGATCTTCCTCAAGATGACAAAGCAAACACAGCAAAGTCCTTTTCTCCTTTCCTTGGCAATGAAGTAGCCACTGCAGGCCAACCCCAACAGCAAACAGCACAGGGGCAGTAATTTTCCTTCAGCTTCTCCGGCTCTTCTCCTTGGCAAAGGTTCTTCTTGATTTCCCAAAAGTGATCTAAAAGTCTGGGGTCTGGGTCCCCCTTTTTATACACACAAATTCTTTGTTCTCTGAAGGCAGAGAGTGTCTGTACCCAGCCAAAACCAGTTCTGTCATCACTGGTGCAGCTTCCTGGCAGGAGGTGGAGACAGCATTGTTGAAAGCAGACCTGGCCCAGGCAGGTGAAAGGAAATCTCCTCCCCCTACTCTAAATTCAACCCAGGTCCCATTCAGCCCAGCCCTGACTCATCAGACTGCCGGAGCCGCAGCCCTCTCCCAGCTCCTGTCACTCACAAGCCAGACATGCAATACACAAACCTAGCAGAGGCATACTGGATGGTTAGGCAAGAAAATACCCACTTTCTAAAAGTGGTATTTTCAAACACAGAATGTAAAAATCACCCACACTAAAAGATGCACTTTAACATTCTGAGTTCAGGCATACTAAACTTTATTTTCCTATCTTGTTCCTGGGGTCCGTTATGTTTATAAGATGTTATAAGCTAACTGCCCATTCTGGCCTATGGGAACAGATAGCCTTGCAATAGTGAAAAACGAAATTGGAAGTATTTCACTATCAGGACATGCCACACACATCTGAAAGAGACACGTTAGTGATAGATTCCTTACCTTAGAATATCCCCAGGCGTCAGGCTGGATCCGGAAAGTTTTGCGTAGCAGTACCCTTGCGCATCGGTAGGCGGCGTCGTGCGGCTCCGCGTCCGTCGTCGCGGCGTCGTGATCGCCGGGATGACGTCGCGGGCAGTACTTAGGCGCCGCCCCTGCGCGCTGACGTCAGTTCTTCTTTTCCGCGCCAGCAAGCGCAGATCCGGGAAGAGCAGTGCCCTGGTCAATTTTTGACCATACTTTTTGGTGATTTTTTCACTGTTTTTTCCAACTTTAAGGTGTCGTAGGGATGCCCGGCTTCAAGCGATGCGGCGCCTGTGCGCGGATGATGTCCGTCACCGACCCGCATTGGGAGTGTCTCTTCTGCCTCGGCCGAGGCCACGACACCGAGTCTTGTCCCGAATGCCAGGCCCTCAACCCGAAAGCTTTGCGAGAGCGGTCTCGAAAGCTCCTCGAGGCCCGGCATTCGGCTCCACGGAGGCCCCGGTCGCGTGAGAGGTCCAGGGGTCGCTCGCGGAGTGCACACCGGTCGCCGGCGTCGAAGTCTTCTTCGTCCGGTAAGTCTAAGCACAAGAAGTCCAAGAAGCATCGTCGCTCTCGGACTTCGCCTCGCCGGTCTCGCGACTCGGCTGAGGCCCCTCCCGGCACCGTCCCCGCCCCGCGGCCCCGGACTTGCCTGTGGAGTCGCCCCGACATACCCGCCCTTCCCGGGTTCGGGGCGGATCCGGCCAAGGTACAGGAGTTCCTGTCGGCCATGGCCCGCCTCTTCGGGCCTTCAGGCCCCTCCGGTGCGCCTTCGGGCCCCGCGGGCCCTGATGGGGTTGCTCCGGCGTCGCCGGCGGCTCCGGCCCCGGCGTCGCCCGTGCCTCCAGCCTCGATCCCGGCTCCGGCTTCGGCCCCGGCCTCGATCCCGGCTCCACAACCCCCATCGACGCCGGTCGACCTCACGACACCTCCGCCGGCGCCGATGTCTCCGGTGCCGTTCTCGACGCCGCCCTGGGCTCCGGGCGGCGTCGTCCCCAGTTCCTTCCGGCTCCGGATATGGACCCGGAGCGACGCCGCCGACGCCGGCTCCGGCGCCAATGGGACCTTGGGTCCCAAATGTCCCTCCTCCTCCTTATTTTGAACCAGAGGAGGACCAGGAGGACTGGGAGGGGTCTGATGACCCTCTGACGCGCAACTGTCAGTATGATGAGGACTGGACAGAGAGTCTAGGGGAGGCCAGTGGTCTGGATACTTCCCTGACACTGGCATGCTGTCTCCTCCCGTGGCTACGGAGGAGGGGGCCAATTTTGGTACGGTGTTGCGTAGGGCTGCTGGGGCCTTACGTCTCCAGCTCCCTACTTTGACGGTCAAGCCTAACATCTTGACAGAGGTGCTTCAGCCGGCAGCCTCCTCTGCGGAGACTGTGCTGCCGTTTAACGACGCCCTCACTGACGTTCTTTGGGCGCCTGGTCCAAGCCCAACACAGGGGCTCCTGTGGATCGGAACGTGTCACGACGCCATCGCCCCGCTCCGGGCGACCCCTGTTTCTTTCTGTCCACCCCACTCCTGAGAGCTTGGTTGTCCAAGCCTCCGCTTCCCAAACCGCCTTCCCTACCGCTCCTCCGGATAGGGAATCCAAACGCCTGGATCAGTTTGGGAAGAAAGGTTTTTCTTCCTCCAGTGCTGGCTTGCGGTCCGTTAACACCGCTTGTCTTTTGGGCCGATATACCCACTCCCTGTGGGATTCGGTGGCGGATGTTTTGCCCCAGTGCCCTGAGGAGGTCCAGGCACTGCTTTCCCGCGCCATTGCGGAAGGAAGGGATGCGGCCAAATACACTATCCGTTGTGGCCTTGACACCGCCGACTCACTGGGCAGGTCGATTGCAACGACGGTGGCGCTCCGACGCCACGCCTGGCTGAGAACCACTGGTTTTTCAGGGGATGTCCAGAATACTCTCATGGACATGCCCTTTGATGGAGTCGGTCTTTTTGGGTCCAAAGCAGACCATGCGTTGGAGCGCTTTAAGGACTCACGGGCTACTGCCAAGTCCCTGGGCCTTTCTGCTACACGCCCTCCGCTGCCTTCTGCTTTTCGCCCCTATCGTGGCCACGGTAGGGGCGCCCCTTCACGTCAGCAGCCCAGCCACCGGCCCGCGCAGCAGGCGTCTTCGCGTGGCCGAGGACGTGGATTCCGCCGTGGCGGATCGGGCAACCAGCGTGCGGGTCAGGCCACCACCTCCAACCCGTCCGCGGCCTCCAAGCCCTCCTAGTCCCTCCTTTCAGGTGCACGGCACGCCAGTAGGGGGCAGGGTCCGCCATCACCTCCCCACTGGCGCACCATCACCTCGGACAGGTGGGTCTTGGACATTGTCCGAAGGGGCTACTCCCTCCCTTCGAGACCACCCCCCAGCCATGCCACCTCAATTCCACCGCATGTCAGGGGATCACTTGGTGCTTCTACAGAAGGAAGTCACGGCCCTCTTGACCAAGAGGGCCATCGAGCATGTTCCGACCCCAGAAGTAGGGCGTGGTTGCTACTCCCACTACTTTCTGGTGCCCAAAAGGGACAAGGAGGACATGCGTCCTATCTTGGACCTCCGGAACGTCAATCGCTTCCTCCGGAAGGAGAAGTTCAAGATGCTCACCCTAGCTCAGGTCTTGACTGCCCTCGACCCTGGAGACTGGTTGGTAGCGTTGGACTTGCAGGACGCGTATTTCCACATCCTCGTCCTGCCGGCCCACCGGCGTTACCTTCGGTTCACGGTAGGCCCGAGCATTTTCAGTTCACCGTGCTCCCCTTTGGCCTTACAAGTGCCCCTCGGGTGTTCACGAAAGTGATGGCGGTGGTCGCAGCTCATCTGCGCCGGGCAGGGGTTTCAGTCTTCCCCTACCTCGACGACTGGCTGCTGAAGGCGGGCTCGTCCCAGGCAGTCGTCTCCCACCTCCAGACTACGGCCGAACTCCTGCACTCGCTGGGGTTCTCCATCAATGTGCCGAAGTCGCATCTGATTCCTTCTCCACAGCTCCTTTTCATCGGAGCAGTTCTGGACACGACGCAGTTTCGGGCCTATCCTCCCGAACGGCGAGTCCGGGATATTCAGGCTATGATTCCGATCTTTCGGCCTTTATCCTGGGTTTCGGTACAGATGACCCTGAGGCTGCTGGGCCTCATGGCCTCCTGCATCCTGCTGGTCAATCATGCCAGATGGCATATGCGGGCTCTGCAGTGGGACCTGAAGTTCCAGTGGGCGCAGCACCAGGGCAACCTGTCCGATCACGTCCAGATCTCGGAGGGGACTGCAAAACAGTTGCAGTGGTGGCTCTCGAACCGGCAATGGGTCATGGGCAGATCCCTCTCCCTTCCCCAGCCAGAGCATACAGTTGTGACGGACGCGTCCCTTCTGGGATGGGGCGGTCACATGGGAGAGGCGGAGATCAGAGGCCTCTGGTCTCCGGGCGGAGTCCCGGCTCCATATCAACCTTCTGGAGCTCCGGGCGATCCGGCTTGCACTCAAGGCATTCCTTCCCTCTGTCAAAGGGAAGGTAGTGCAGGTGTTCACAGACAACACCACCGCCATGTGGTACTGCAACAAACAGGGCGGGGTGGGGTCTTGGACCCTTTGTCAGGAGGCTCTGCGCCTCTGGACATGGCTGGAACATCAGGGCATGTTCCTGATGGTTCAACACCTGGCAGGTTCTCTGAACGCCAGGGCGGACGAACTCAGCCGCAGGTGCATGATGGATCACGAATGGCGTCTTCACTCGGAAGTGGCGCAAGGTCTCTTTCTGCAGTGGGGAGAGCCTTGCTTAGATCTATTCGCCACCGAAGAGAACGCGCAATGTCATCAGTTCTGCGCGTTGGAATTTCCAAGGCGGCACTCGCTCGGCGACGCTTCGTCGCGAGTGGAGTTGCGGTCTGTTGTACGCCTTTCCGCCTATACCACTTCTACCCAGAGTGTTGAAGAAGATTCGGCACGACCGGGCCCAAGTCATTCTTGTGGCTCCGGACTGGGCTCGAAGAGTTTGGTATCCCGAGCTACTCAGTATGAGCATAGATCCCCCGATCCGTCTGCCTCTTCGGGAGGATCTTCTGTCGCAGCAGTAGGGGACAGTCCTCCACCCGAACCTGTCCAGTCTACACCTGCTTGCGTGGAGATTGAGCGGCGGCAGTTGATTCCTTTCGACTTGCCTCCCGAAGTTTGTGATGTGATTCTGGCAGCCAGGCGTCCCTCCACTAAGGTGGTATACGCCTGCAGGTGGAACAAATTTGTGGCATGGTGCACAGCAAAGGCTGTGAATCCCCTTTCTGCCCCTCTTTCTGAGGTCCTTCTGTTCCTTCTCTCTCTGGCCCAACAGGGTTCTGCCCTGGGTACCATCAAGGGTTATCTTTGTGCTATCTCGGCCTTCCTCAGGCTCCCTGATCAGCCCTCCTTTTCAAGTCCCCTGTTGTTAACAGGTTCTTAAAAGGCATTACTCACCTCTTCCCTCCTGTTCCGTTTGTAATGCCTCAATGGGACTTGAACTTGGTTCTTACCTTTTTAATGTGCGCTCCCTTTGAGCCTCTGCATAACTGTCCTCTTCGTCTTCTGACTCTGAAGACTGCCTTTCTGGTGGCCATCACCTCCGCTCGGCGGGTGAGTGAGCTCCAGGCTCTATCTTGCAAACCTCCCTTTCTGTCTGTTCATCCAGACAAGGTTGTTCTTCGGACGCGTCCGTCCTTCTTGCCGAAGGTGGTTACTGCTTTCCACATTGGGCAGACCATCACCTTGCCCACCTTCTTTCCGCCTCCGCATCCTTCCAGAGAGGAAGAGAGGCTCCACCGTCTGGACCCAAAACGTGCGCTCTCCTTCTATATCGACCGCACAAAACACTTCCGGGTGGATGACCAGCTCTTTGTTGGCTACGTGGGCGCCAAAAAGGTCGGGCGGTGCACAAGAGGACCGTCTCCCGCTGGGTTACCTTGTGCATCAAGACCTGCTATTCTTTGGCCAAGAAGGAGCCTCCTGTTGGGCTGCGTGCCCATTCCACCAGGGCAACGGCTGCTACCACGGCCTTGGGCCGCGGTGTTCCGCTGCCTGTTATCTGTCAGGCAGCTACGTGGGCCTCGCTGCACACGTTTACTAAGCATTACTGCCTTGACAGTCAGGTCCGGAGGGACGGCTTCTTTGGCCGTTCTGTCCTCCAGGACTTCCTTGTCTGATCTTTGTTCGCAGACCCACCACCGGGGTTGGTATTGCTGGGGTATCTATTCTAAGGTAAGGAATCTATCACTAACGTGTCTCTTTCAGATGCACAAGTTACTAACTTGTGTAACGATATATCTGTAAGAGACAGTAGTTAGTGATAGATTCCTTACCGCCCCACCCATCCTCCCCGTTCTGCGAACTGATTTCTAGGGTTAAGGACATCCCTTTCAGGGCCCTAGTATTTTTCAGACACCTGTGTCAGCTTCTTGCCTGGCTCTGCGTTCCTGGCGCGGAAAGTCGTGTACAGAACTGACGTCAGCGCGCAGGGCGGCGCCTAAGTACTGCCCGCGACGTCATCCCGGCGATCACGACGCCGACGACGGACGCGGAGCCGCACGACGCCGCCTACCGACGCGCAAGGGTACTGCTACGCAAAACTTTTCCGGATCCAGCCTGACGCCTGGGGATATTCTAAGGTAAGGAATCTATCACTAACTACTGTCTCTTACAGATATATCGTTACACAAGTTAGTAACTTGTGCATCAGGGTATGTCCTACCTTTCACATACAATGCACCCTGCCCACAGGGGTACCTTGGGCCTACCTTATGGGTGACTAACATGTAGAAAAGGGAAGGTTTAGGGACTGGCAAGTGTGTGCACTTGCCAAGTCGACATGGCAGTCCCAGACTGCACACAGGCTCTGCAATGGCAGGCCTGAGTCACATTTTACAAGCTGCTTCTGTGGGTGGCACAACCAGGGCTGCAAGCCCACCAGCAGCATTTGATTTACAGGCCCTGGGCACACATGGTGCACTGTACTAGGGTCTGACAAGTAAATCAAATAACCAATCATGGAATCACTAATCCATACAATAATTTATAAAAGGGAGCACTTGCACTTTGGCACTGAACAGCAGTGGCAAAGTGCCCAAAGCATCTAGACCAGCAAAAACATAGCAAAAACACAGGAGGCAACAGCAAAAAATGGAAGGGAGACCCACGCCAATGGTGCCAGGCCTAACACGTGTCCCCTCCAGCTGAAATGTGGGGAGAACTATCCACCCTCTTGGGAGTTCTCTTCACTAAGGCGGAAAAATCTGGACAGACCATCAGCATTGGCGTGTTCTGTACCAGGGCGGTGCTCTACCGTGAAGTCCATCCCTTGTAGGGAAATGGGCCACCTCAACAGTTTTGGATTCTCACCCCTCATCTGCATCAACCATCTGAGGGGCCTGTGGTCTGTCTGAACCCTGAAGTGAGTCCCAAACAAGTATGGTCTAACTTCTTCAGTGCCCAGACCACAGCAAATGCCTCACGCTCAATCGCACTCCACCTCTGTTCCCGTGGAAGTAAACTCCTACTAATGAAGGCTACAGGTTGGTCTAGGCCAGTGGTTCCCAAACTGTGCGCCGCGGCACCCCGGTTCGCCGTAATGAGGTGCCAGGGGCGCCGCGCGCACAATGTGGGAAATTGCAGCCGCAACGTACGGGGGAGTTAGTAATGCCACCTTCATCATCCTGCAACATGGTTTGGCCCAAGAGCGACGTGCGTACGTACGCGCGTACGTGCTTTCAGAGGCGTAGTCTCCGCCATTGCTGCCATACGCAGTTCTGAGCGTTTGAGGTGCGTGTTTGCTGCCCGCCGTGCCTCGTGGGACCCTCTGCACAAGGAAATAGGTAAGTGAAGTCTGCCTAATGCCAAGAATTAGCTGCAGCATGCTAGCGAGTATTGGGCAGGGAGTGAGTGGGTACGTGTGAAAACGCAGTGCTGGGGGAGTGCATGTAACAGGCTGGTCGAGCGTTGTGTTGGTCAGGCAACTGCTGCTAAAATCTGCGTGCAGTGTGAAAGGTTCTCATTTCGGAGAGAGAGAAGACTGAGCGACAGTATCAGTGGGTAATGGCGGCACTCGTGATTTATAGCTGTACAAAGCTGCAAGTGTGACTGTGAGGCAGAAAGCGCTTCATGATAAAGCGCGTTTATATTTATTTGGCTGAGAGCTCGCCGTCGTCTTCATGAAGTTCAAGAGCACAAACAAATGTAAGCGAATGGCAGGATTACGAGGTTGGGGTCAAGCTGAGTGTACATTGCAAGGTTTAGAGGCAGAAGGCTGACTACTCTAGGCCGCAGGGGTCAGGGTGGTTGCTAGACTTCAGGCTTTAGATGGGTGCAGGGGCCCGTCTGAGGGCTCCAGAGTGGCCAGGGGCCCGGCTGCGGGCTCCACAGTGCCCAGGGGCCAGGCTGGGCGCGCCGAGCTGCAGGAGTTAGAAGCCTGCAGGGGTCACGCTGAAGTGCTACAGCCTGCAGGAATTTGATGGCGCAGGAGTCAGGCCAGGCGATCCAAGCTGCAGGAGTTTTATTTATATTTGTCAGAAACATAGGTTCCAGAAGCTTTGAGCAGTCCTGGGCTGTGTACAGAGTCTGTCCACGGTGGGAGGGAGGTAGGGGGCAGCAACCGGCAGTCAATCGACCATGATGGGGATTCTAGAAACAAACGCCCGTTACTGGAATTGTAAAAGGTCGCTCTCGAGGGACTATTCATGGATTCTTCTGAGAATGAGATTTAAGTTCTAAAAGGCCACACTGCGGTGATGGGCCTGTGGTCTTTGAGCTTGTAGAAAGCTGCCGTGGGCCCTAGCTCAAGCACGGAAAACGGTCCTGATACCTTGGGTTGGCAGTTAAAGAACACCTACAGTTGGGGTCGGAGAGCAGTGGGTCCCTCAGAACTCTGGGCCCTGGTGCCCCTGCTGCACTATTGAACGTTATGCCCCTGCCGTGGCATCTGAAGGGCAGGAGAAAGGGCACATTGCCTCAGCTCCTCGAAATAAAGCCAGGAATACAGAGAACCTGGAAGGGTCCAATGGTGAATTAACTCAATAAACAAAAGTCAGAAATGAGAACTGATGTACACATTCGACATTGTTCTGCGACATGGTGATAGTGGCAGCACATTATAAAGCGCGGGGGGCTGGGGTTACCACAGACACCAGAGGCCTCTTCGTACGAATGGAGGGGTTTAACCAGTGTTTTAAGTGGGATCCAGAGGGGGGCTGTGGAGTGTGGGGGGAGTCTCTTAAAGGGGCGTGGCGAAAGAAGTGTAACTAGGAATCCTTTCCAAAAGTCATGCCCCACCCTGGCAGCACGCTTCTAACAGCAGCATCTTTGTGCGCAGAACCACAGTCACTGTGCCAGGGATTCACTTTAATAGGCTGAGCACCGTATGTTCAAACTTTGTACAAATATCTGTTATCTTCTTATTTTTTTACAAATATGATTATAATACCTTCATTGCGTCCCAATTACTTTAAGGAAGACAACAGGAAGTACTCCCGAGGTCGGGCTTACATCCCCCCCACCCGCCCACCGGTAAAAAAATGGTGGGGAGCCACGGCCAACTGCCGATTAGGTCAAGGGAGCCACAGGTCAAAAAAGTTTGGGAACCACTGGTCTAGGCCCTCTTCATTCATCTGTGAAAGCACAGCCCCCACACCATGCTCTGAAGCATCTGTCTGCACAATGAATTTCTTTGAGACGTTGGGCGCCTGAAGCACGGGCACCGTGCACATGGCAGATTTCAGGGCATCAAAAGCTTTCTGGCAGGCATCAGTCCAGTTCACTTTCTTGGGCTGCTTCCTGGAAGTCAGCTCTGTCAAGGGTGCAACAATGCTGCCATACCCCTTGACAAACCTCCTGTAATACCCTGTGAGTCCTAAAAAGGCTCTCACCTCTGTCTGGGTCTTGGGGGGTTCCCAAGCCAGGATGGTATCAATCTTGGGCTGTAGGGGCGCCACCTGGCCGCTCCCAACCTGGTGTCCCAAGTACACCACCGAACCCTGCCCTAACTGGCACTTACTCGCCTTGATCGTGAGGCCTGCCCTCCGCAGTGCCTTCAACACTTACCAGAGGTGGTGCAGATGTTCCTCCCATGTGGCACTGAACACTGCGATGTCATCCAGGTAGGCGGCACTGAAATCCTCCAGTCCAGCCAACACCTGGTTGACCAACCTCTGAAAGGTGGCAGGGGCATTCTTCATCCCAAAGGGCATCACCCGGATTTGGTAGTGCCCATCCGGTGTGGAGAATGCTGACCTCTCTCTTGCCCCATCAGTTAAGGCGATCTGCCAGTACCCAGACGTTAAGTCAAACGTACTGAGGTACCGGGCAGCCCCCAACCGATCGATGAGCTCATCAGCTCTGGGTATGGGGTGCGCGTCAGTCCTGGTGACTGAATTGAGCCCTCGGTAGTCCACACAGAACCGGAGTTCTGGCGTGGCATCCGGTGCGGCAGCCTTTGGGACCAAGTCCACTGGGCTGGCCCAAGGACTGTTTGAGGACTCAATCACCCCTAATGCTAGCATCTTGGAGACCTCCTCCTTGATGCAAGCTCTGACCCTGTCAGTCACTCTGTAAATTTTATGTTTTACAGGAGGACTGTCCCCAGTGTCTACATCATGGACATACCACTGAGTGACACCGGAAGTCAGGGAGAACAGTTCAGGAAACTGTCCCAACAGTTGGCGACAGTCATTCTGCTGCTCAGGGGTCAGGGTGGCAGAGAGGTTCACACCGTCCACTGACCCATCTTGCTCCTTTGCAGACAGGAGGTCAGGAAGAGGCTCAGTCTGCTCTTCCACCCCAGCATCTGTTGCTAAGAGCATGCCCACTTCGGACCTCTCCAAGTGGGGCTTCAGGCGGTTCACATGCAGGACCCGCAAAGGGTTCCTAGGAGACTGCAAGTCCACCAAGTAGGTGACATTACTCTTGCGCTACACCACCTCAAATGGTCCGGTCCACTTATCCTGGAGTGCACAAGGTTCCACTGGGGCCATGACACAAACTTTTTGTCCAGGCTGAAACTCGATCAGAGTGGCATTCTGATCATACCAACGTTTCATCTCCTCCTGGCTGGCTTCCAGATTCGCCTGAGCGAGTTGTCTGAAACGCCTAGTCTGGTTTCTGAAGGCCGGCATGTAGCTATATACATCCTGGGGAGGTTTACTTGGAGCTTTCTCCCAGCCTTCTTTAACCAAACTCAGAGGTCCTCTTACAGGATGGCCGTACAGCAGTTCAAAGGGACTGAACCCTAAGGACTTCTGTGGCACCTCTCTGTAAGCAAACAGAAGGCATGGCAAGAGGACGTCCCACTTACGCCTCATGGGTTCCTCAAGACCCATAATCATGCCCTTCAGGGTCCAGTTGAGTCTCTCAACCAGCCCATTACCTTGGGGGTGGTAAGGAGTGGTGAACTTATACGTTACACCACACTCCTGCCACAAGGACTTCATATACTTAGATATGAAGTTTGTACCACGGTCTGACACCACCTCACTGGGGAACCCAACACCGGAGAAAATCCCTGTCAACGCACGACCCACCACGGGGGCCGTCACAGTCCGGAGAGGGATGGCTTCCGGGTCCTGGGTTTTACAGAACAAGGGTCCCACACATATTGGAATGCAGAATAACAATTTCACAATTTTATAATAAAAATTGGAATTAACAAATGTTTTAATATAAAGATAGGTATTTAATGCGAAGATCAATAAAACAAGGGAATGATAACACGCGAAAAAATAAAGGTGAGCAACCGTGGCAAGGCAGAGGGAAATCAGCCGATTTCCTTACCCCAGGCAAGTGACTTTAAAAAGTGACTTTTCAGTTTGTGTAAATATAATTAGACAAAAGTCACAGTTGAGGTTACATCTCATACTCCACAGTAGAATATAAATAGCGGTATAGAGTTGAGAATGTATGTGTCGACGACGTTTCAATCCCGCAGCGAGTATCAGGATCTCATCAGGACTAATAGATAGAACAGGTGCCTGAGAAGTTGCCTGGATAAGTAAGAGGGAGGGAAGGGGAAGGGAAAGAAAAAGAAGCAGTTAAAGAATAAAATTAATAATAAATTAAAACCATGGAAAAGGAAAATGAGAGGTGGAAGAATTAGGGTTGGGCAATAGGATGGAAAAGAGAGGGTATTGGGGGAAGAAAAGAGCTTGGGGGGTGTGTTTATGGTGGTGCCAGAGAAGTATCAGGGAAGGGAAGAGAAGAGTTAATTTTAAGAATGAAATTGATTGAAAGGGACAATGAGAGGTGGAGAAAATAAGGTGGTATGACATTAAGATGGATAAGTGAAGGTGTAGGGGTGAAGGGAAGATGGAAAGAAGGGAGGAGCGGAGTTAGGGAGTGTTATTGATATCAGGATCGAAAGATGGGTGAGGGGGAGTGGGAGATGGAGAGTGTATAGGGTAGACCAGAAGGTGAAGGACTAACCAATTGTTCGGCAGGGAGGAAAAGTGGGAGAGGGAGCGTGTAAAGGGTAGACCAGAAGGTGAAGGACTAACCAATTATGCGGCAAGTTATGAGAACCGCGATGCAAGGGGCCAATGTGAGATGCTGGCAGTGGGTTCCGCCAGGA
This sequence comes from Calotriton arnoldi, assembly GCA_963921515.1. NCBI lineage: Eukaryota > Metazoa > Chordata > Amphibia > Caudata > Salamandridae > Calotriton > Calotriton arnoldi. The sequence continues at coordinate 248,967 of CAWUFW010003788.1, forward strand.
CCATTCAGGAGACAGTAGGTATGCGGGAGTTCTGGAAGGAGGAAGGGGAAAGTATGAATAGAAATGGCGCTGTATGTGGAAAACGGAGGGGGTGCAAGGGTAGGAATCTTACCGTATGGATCGCGGGCATCCAACCTGAGTATAATGAATAAGATCGAGGTCTTGGAAGGGGTGGCAGCTCCCAGCCAGGAGGCTGCAATGTAGGTGGGCGTGCCGGACGGCAGGCCGCTGGTTTCGATAAGGTCACCGCAGCCCCGGATTCGGGAATTAGAACCGAGCGCCGGCTCGATGTCTAGGGGAAAAAAGGAACAACGGGGAAGAATGGCGGAATAGGAGCGAGAGGGACAGTGGACACCTGTGGGATCAGGGATACAACGTGCAGTGGCGGACAATGCCGGCAGGCTGAATGGAACTCAACGAGGTTGGGATGAACCATCATGGTCAAAGGGCACCGGAAATGACGTGGTAGGCAGCTGCGAGTATTCCCCCTCAGCGTAAAAGTGGCGGCTATGTTGGAGAGGGGTGAGAGTCAAGGCATGGTAGCGAAGGATGAGAACCATCAGACAAGAAGAGTGAAAGAGCGAGTACACTGGAGGATGAATCGGGGAGGGTCAGTGGGTGTGAAAGTGCAGAAGGCATATGGAGGTGTTTTCCAATGGGAATATGGAAAATAACAGAGAGGGGATGCAAGGAGAGCCAGGGGAGTAGAAGAGGAATTTGGAAATGAAGGGAGTGTTATCCAATGGATAACACTCCCTTCATTTCCTAATTCCTCTTCTACTCCCTACTGACCTAATTTTTTAGGGTAAGGACAAGATCAGGGCCGCCAGACCAACCGCGGGACACCCAGCCAGTCACGTTGGCACAGCGCACCCGGAGACAGACAGACACGCCAGAGGTACTACCAATGGTAAGACATCGAATACCTAACTCTAACTCCTTGCCTGACATCAACCCTAACATCATGACTGACTGTGACTCTATTCCCATTTTCAACCTCTCCAATTACCAACTGTCTGAGGTAGAAATTGATTTACTTAGTAAAGGTCTCTCATTTGTCCCAACCGTGAAACCTGACCTCCTCCAACTCCAGATTGAATTGTTACGTTTTTTTAGAAAATAGAATTTTTTCTCGATAGACCTTTCACCCCATCCGCAGCCTTCACTGCATTCCGTCCACCCTCCACCTTTTCTCCCCCACAATGCAGCATACCAGCTGAGATTGTCACCTTTGAGAAACTCGTACTCAAAGACATTATTGACCACGAAACATCTCATAGATACACCCCATACAATCTCACACTGTCTGAGAAAAACGCACTCCATGAACTCAAAAAGATTGATAATTTAATTATCAAACCAGCGGACAAGGGTGGAGGAATAGTGCTTCAGGAGATTGATAGCTACACCCAAGAAATTCTAGGACAACTCTCCAGATTAGACCACTATCGCAAGCTTCCTTCTGACCCCACCAAGGAGATTCAGAAACTCATTCTTGACATCACAAACAAAGGGTTGACCCAGGGTTTTCTTAGCAAGAATGAATTCCTTTATCTTAACACCAAATCACCCCGTACCCCAGTAATATATACCCTGCCCAAAATGCATAAAAATGCCACCACACCACCTGGCCGACCGATTGTATCTGGATGCGGTTCGATCTTCGAGCCCCTTGGCAGATACATTGACCACTTTATCAAAGACTTCATACCTGATACCCTTTGTTACATCAAAGACACCATGGCCATGATCAACCTTGTAGAAACCCTCTCCTTTGATCCCCTTGACTGCCTTCTCTGTACTCTTGACGTAGAGTCTTTGTACACCAACATCCCCCAGGATGCGGGTATGGAGGTCATCGATTTCCCTTCATTTTCTAATTTCCTATTCTACTCCCCTGGCTCTCCTTGCATCCTCTGTTATTTTCCTTATTCCCATTGGATAACACTCCCTTCATTTCCTAATTCCTCTTCTACTCCCCTGGCTCTCCTTGCATCCCCTCTCTGTTATTTTCCATATTCCCATTGGAAAACACCTCCATATGCCTTCTGCACTTTCACACCCACTGACCCTCCCCGATTCATCCTCCAGTGTACTCACTCATATCGCTCTTTCACTCTTCTTGTCTGATGGTTCTCATCCTTCGCTACCATGCCTTGACTCTCACCCCTCTCAACATGGCCGCCACTTTTACGCTGAGCCGGAATACTCGCGGCTGCCTACCACGTCATTTCCGGTGCCCTTTGACCACGATGGTTCATCCCAACCTCGTTGAGTTCCATTCAGCCTGCCGGCATTGTCCGCCACTGCACGTTGTATCCCTGATCCCACGGGTGTCCACTGTCCCTCCCGCATCAGGTAAGCCTGGCCCAGCAGCGCTACACACCCCGGCATTTCCACCTCATATTTGCCCACACTGTCCCCTCGCTCCTATTCCGCCATTCTTCCCCGTTGTTCCTTTTTTCCCCTAGACATCGAGCCGGCGCTCGGTTCTAATTCCCGAATCCGGGGCTGCGGTGACCTTATCGCAACCAGCGGCCTGCCGTCCGGCACGCCCACCTACATTGCAGCCTCCTGGCTGGGAGCTGCCACCCTTTCCAAGACCTCGATCTTTTTCATTATACTCAGGTTGGATGCCCGCGATCCATACGGTAAGATTCCTACCCTTGCACCCCCTCCGTTTTCCACATATGGCGCCATTTCTATTCATACTTTCCCCTTCCTCCTTCCAGAACTCCTGCATACCTACTGTCTCCTGAATGGTCCTGGCGGAACCCACTGCCAGCATCTCACATTGGCCCCTTGCATCGCGGTTCTCATAACTTGCCGCATAATTGGTTAGTCCTTCACTTTCTGGTCTACCCTTTACACGCTCCCTCTCCCACTTTTCCTCCCTGCCGCACAATTGGTTAGTCCTTCACCTTCTGGTCTACCCTATACACTCTCCATCTCCCACTCCCCCTCACCCATCTTTCGATCCTGATATCAATAACACTCCCTTACTCCCCTCCTCCCTTCTTTCCATCTTCCCTTCACCCCTACACCTTCACTTATCCATCTTACTGTCATACCACCTTATTTTCTCCACCTCTCATTGTCCCTTTCAATCGATTTCATTCTTAAAATTAACTCTTCTCTTCCCTTCCCTGATACTTCTCTGGCACCACCATAAACACACCCCCTAGCTCTTTTCTTCCCCCAATACCCTCTCTTTTCCATCCTATTGCCCAACCCTAATTCTTCCACCTCTCATTTTCCTTTTCCATGGTTTTAATTTATTATTAATTTTATTCTTTAACTGCTTCTTTTTCTTTCCCTTCCCCTTCCCTCCCTCTTACTTATCCAGGCAACTTCTCAGGCACCTGTTCTATCTATTAGTCCTGATGAGATCCTGATACTCGCTATGGGATTGAAACGTCGTCGACACATACATTCTCAACTCTATACCGCTATTTATATTCTACTGTGGAGTATGAGATGTAACCTCAACTGTGACTTTTGTCTAATTATATTTACACAAACTGAAAAGTCACTTTTTAAAGTCACTTGACTGGGGTAAGGAAATCGGCTGATTTCCTCTGCCTTGCCACGGTTGCTCACCTTTATTTTTTCGCGTGTTATCATTCCCTTGTTTTATTGATCTTCGCATTAAATACCTATCTTTATATTAAAACATTTGTTAATTCCAATTTTTATTATAAAATTGTGAAATTGTAATTCTGCATTCCAATATGTGTGGGACCCTTGTTCTGTAAAGCACAACTCCACCCTTGGTCCCCGCTGCCTTCCAGGGTTTCCTTGTTCTTCTTGCTATTCCAGGTCCTGGGTGGCATAGTCCACCAAGACCAGGATGAACCTGTTGCCCATGGCTGTCTTGGGATCCAGAGGCCCCACAATGTCAATGCCCACCCTTTCAAAGGGGGTGCTGACCACAGGGAAAGGTTGGAGAGGAACCTTGTGCTTCCTCCCACTCTTACCACTTGCCTGGCAAGTCTGACAGGTCCTGCAATGAGTATCTGAACTTTTGCGCATTTGGGGCCAGTAAAAGTGGGTGACAAGCCTTTCAAAGGTCTTGTCTTGCCCCAAATGTCCTGCTAAAGGCACATCATGAGCCAGACCCAGTAGGAAGGCTCTGAAGCGCTGGGGTACCACCAGCACACGGGCTGACCCAGGCTCAGCAACCTTAGGTTCACTATTCAGGAGACCATTCTGCCAGTAAATCCAATGTGATCCAGACTGATCACCTGCTGCCTGGTTTGCAGCCTGCTGCCGCAAACCCACAAGAGAAGGGCACTTCTTCTGCTCCTCGCAGAACTCTTCCCTGGAGGGGCCTCCTTCCTGCTGCCAATGGGTCAGCTCAGGCAGGTCCCCCAGTTCAGCTACTTGTTCCCCTGTAGGTTCCAGGGCATCCCCCTCAAGGTCTGCCTCCTCCTGGACCGTGGGAACTTCGGGGGCCGTTTTCCCGCACCCCCTGCCTCTTCTCTTTAAGGCAGGCACCTGGGCCACTCTCTCAGGCTCCAGGTCCTCTTGAACACTCTTACCAGCTGCCATTGACCGAGTGGTCACACACGCCCACTCAGGCAGACCCAACATCTCCAAATGAGACCTTCTCTCCACCTTAGCCCAAGGGGAGCTCTCCAAATCATTGCCTAGCAGACAGTCAACAGGCATGGCTGGCCTCACAGCTACTTGAAAGGTACGTGAGACCCCCCCCCACTCAAAGGGAACCTGAGCCACCTTGCAGTGGCTCTCTGAATTGTCAGCGGCAATTACAGGGTAGAATGCATTGGGGACCACCTGCTCTTCAGACACCAGCCGACAACTGACAGCCGTCACACTGGCTCCGGTGACTCTCAGAGCCTCCACCCTATGGCCATTGATGGTCACCCACTGCCTGTACTTCTTAGTGTTATCAGGCAGCTGAGTCCTAGGGACCATCTCACTGTCTCCTAAAGAGACTAGGGACATCTCTGCGGGACCCCACCCACCTTGGGCACCCATATCCTCCCCCAGGGCTACACTAGCCATCTGCCGGGGCGGTGCACCAGTGGGTGCTGCGTTCGCCTTTTTGGGACACTTAGGATCCCAAAAGAAGTGGCCCACCTCGCCACAACCAAAACAGGTCTTGGCACCCCTTTGAACAGGCTTACCTGTTGGGGACCCGGGTTTCTTCTCAGGGGGAGGCTGGGAACCTTTGCCTTGGTTCCCTCGGGGATTACTTTGGGGCCCTTTCTGGAACTCCTTTGGTTTACCCTTGTCCCCCCCACTCTTCTGCTGGGGACCCTGCCCACCTTTGGCGAAGTCTCCCATATGACCCTTGTGGACCCCGGTACTGACCCAGCGGTCCACCTCCTCAGCAAGCTTCCTGGGCTCAGTCAGCTTACTGTCAATCAAGTGTTGGTGTAGCTCTGGAAAACAACTACTGGACAAGTGCTCCCATGCAACCAAATCATAGAGCGCCTGAAAATCATTTACTTTGCTACCCTTCACCCAACCATCCAAGGCTCTGCAAAAAAAAGACACATATTCCACCCAGGTACTAGACTCCAGCTTCTTGCAATTTCTAAATTTCTGCCTATAAAGCTCTGGGGTCAATCCATACCTGGCTACTAAGGCTTCCTTCATGGGGGCATAGGACATCTGATCCTCAGTGGGCAGAGCTAGTAAGGTGTCCCTTCCTTCAGCCATAAAGCGATTCCACAACCCCGCTCCCCAATCTCTCTCAGGGACCCGGTGGGACTTCATCGCTACCTCATAGGCCTTAAACCACTGCCCGATGTCCTCATGCTTCATGAATTCCTTAATGACATCCTTGGGAATATATACTTTACTTTCTACAGGAACTGACGGTGTGCTGCCACCAGAGGGACTGATCTCTAAGCTCTTTGCTTTTAGCTCCAGCTCCCTCACCACTCTCTCATGCTCTAAAAGCATCCTTTTTTCTTCCATGGCTAACCTCTTATTTTCTAACTCCAATTTCTTACTTTCTATGTCATTCTGACTCCCCACCTTGAGCTTGGTTAGCTCCATCTCATGCACTCTGCTTTTCTCCCTCTGCTCCAGCTCTTCTGGGGACGGGCCCTTTGAAGAAACCTACTGCCCACCCTGGAAGGCACTTTCCCCGCAGCCAGGCCCAATAGCCCCTCTCGCTGCTCCTCTAAATCCTCCCCCTCCACCATAGCATCTGCAGGATGCTCATTGGCACTCCTTGCTTCCAACCAGGCCCTCAGCGCCTTTTGGTATTCCTCCTTTCTGGTGAGGCCCTTCATGGAGATTTTAAATTTTTTGCAAACAGCCTTGAGTTGTGGCACAGTGTAGGTGTCAACCCTTTCTTCTTCAAAATCAAAATCTGCAGGTGCAATGGATGCTGCTTTGCTCATGGTGAAAGAAAATTGGCAGTTCTCAACAAAAATAGACGTTCCAAGAAAAAGACTACCAAAAATGTATGTGGTCGCGTAATGGTCTGCACTCACTAGTAGTGTACACCAATCACTGTATGTAAGTCACAAATGCAAGTCCAAGTCCTCACCGCTGACCACCAATGTTAGAAATGGGGGTCTCTAGTTGGCAATGGTTTGCACCTTTATCCAAATAGGGACCCTTGCTTCTAGTCAGGGAAAGGGGGATACACTCCTAAATAACCCCTGCTCACCCCCTTGGTAGCTTGGCACGAGCAGACAGGCTTATCTCAGAGGCAGTGTGCAAAGCATTTGTGAACACATACAGTAACACAATGAAAACACTACAAATGGACACCACACCCGTTTAGAAAAATAAGTATTCTTTATCTAAACAAGACCAAATGACAAAAATCCACAATACAGGATCAAATATAGACTTTCAAATGGTAGAACTAACTCAGTTCAATGCAGATGGTAAATGCGACACGTTTCTCTCAAAGTACCTTGGATGCGTTACGCAAAGCAAACAAATTGGTCGCAGGGAAGGTGATGTGCAGTTCCTTACACTCAGGGGAGTGGATGCGTCGGTTCCTTACTGCAGCGCAGAGAAGGTGATGCGTCGCTTCCTTACTGTGTGGGAAGTTGATGCGTCGTTTTCTTACTGCGTTCCGTTGACGATGCAACAAGATGGCGCCTCGGTGTGATGCGACAATCCGGTGCGATGCGACAAAGATGGCGTCTTCGGTACGATGCGTGCACGCCCAGCGGCCTTGCGTTGAACCCTGTGCGCCGGTCTCGGGCTTCGGAGATCGATGCACCCGCTGCGTCATGCGGCGACTCCTCACGCCGCGACAGGCGCTGCGACTCGCTTCTTTGGTGATGCGGCGGCAACAGCAGCGGCGGCGACACGCTTCCTTGGTGATGCGGCGGCCACAGCAGCAGCGGCGACACGCTTCCTCGGTGATGCAGCGGCGACACCTGCGGGGGCGACACGCTTCTGCCTCGTTGCGTCGACTTTCCAGCTCCCTGTGACAATCAGTCTCTAGAGGTCCTAAACAGCAGCAGGCACCTCTCTGCAGGATAGAATTCCCAGCAAGGAAATTCAGGGGAGCTGGTGGTGAAGTCTTTGTGTCCCTGAGACTTCAGAACAGGAGGCAAGCTCAGCTTCAAGCCCTTGGAGATCTTCCTCAAGATGACAAAGCAAACACAGCAAAATCCTTTTCTCCTTTCCTTGGCAATGAAGTAGCCACTGCAGGCCAACCCCAACAGCAAACAGCACAGGGGCAGTAATCTTCCTACAGCTTCTCCGGCTCTTCTCCTTGGCAAAGGTTCTTCTTGATTTCCCAGGAGTGATCTAAAAGTCTGGGGTCTGGGTCCCCCTTTTTATACACACAAATTCTTTGTTCTCTGAAGGCAGAGAGTGTCTGTACCCAGCCAAGACCAGTTCTGTCCTCACTGGTGCAGCTTCCTGGCAGGAGGTGGAGACAGCATTGTTGAAAGCAGAACTGGCCCAGGCAGGTGAAAGGAAATCTCCTCCCCTACTCTAAATTCAACCCAGGTCCCATTCAGCCCAGCCCTGACTCATCAGACTGCCGGAGCCGCAGCCCTCTCCCAGCTCCTGTCACTCACAAGCCAGACATGCAATACACAAACCTAGCAGAGGCATACTGGATGGTTAGGCAAGAAAATACCCACTTTCTAAAAGTGGTATTTTCAAACACAGAATGTAAAAATCACCCACACTAAAAGATGCACTTTAACATTCTGAGTTCAGGCATACTAAACTTTATTTTCCTATCTTGTTCCTGGGGTCAGTTATGTTTATAAGATGTTATAAGCTAACTGCCCATTCTGGCCTATGGGAACAGATAGCCTTGCAATAGTGAAAAACGAAATTGGCAGTATTTCACTATCAGGACATGCCACACACATCAGGGCATGTCCTACCTTTCAGATACAATTCACCCTGCCCACAGGGGTACCTTGGGCCTACCTTAGGGGTGACTAACATGTAGAAAAGGGAAGGTTTAGGGACTGGCAAGTGTGTGCACTTGCCAAGTCGACATGGCAGTCCCAGACTGCACACAGGCTCTGCAATGGCAGGCCTGAGTCACATTTTACAAGCTGCTTCTGTGGGTGGCACAACCAGGGCTGCAAGCCCACCAGCAGCATTTGATTTACAGGCCCTGGGCACACATGGTGCACTGTACTAGGGTCTGACAAGTAAATCAAATAACCAATCATGGAATCACTAATCCATACAATAATTTATAAAAGGGAGCACTTGCACTTTGGCACTGAACAGCAGTGGCAAAGTGCCCAAAGCATCTAAACCAGCAAACACATAGCAAAAACACAGGAGGCAACAGCAAAAAATGGAAGGGAGGCCCACGCCAATGGTGCCAGGTCTAACAGTCGGCATCCTCTCCTGTGAGAAAAGCAAGATTCAGATACCAAAGGCAGTGGCTCTTTGAAGCCCCCTGCCTTGGAATGCTAATTTGCAGGTCATCCTGTGGGAGGGGGTGTAAACACCCTCTGTCTGAGCAGGCTTTGTTCCTGACCTCCTGAGTGCAAAGGCCCTTACCCCTGGGGGTCAGAAACCTGTCTGTGGTGTCAGGCTGGCTAAGACTAGTTAGCTAGCACAGTGGTAGTTGGTAGGTTTTCAGTGGCACCTCTAAGGTTCCCTCTGGGTGCATGCATTAATATATCCATCACTGGAATCTGTGTGGGCTTATTAATACGAGATGATGATACTAAACATCTCTGTTTTCAGTGAAACCATCATGTAGCTGGGGAACCCGTTTTCACCACTGTCCAGTACATGTACTTAAAATAGCTTCCCTGATCACTTGTACTGACAGCAATTGAACTGACCGGCACAGGGGCATGCCTGCATCCACACATGTAGTATAGTGCACACTGCCTTAGGGTTGTAAGGCCTGCTGTAGGGGTGAAATACCTATACTGCATGCAGTGTCTGCAGGCATGGCACACAGGGACGTGTGCCATGTCATATTTTCACTTTTGTCTGCACCAAGACACGAAGCCTGCAGTGGCAGTCTGTATGTGTTTGGTGAGGGGTCCCTTAGGTTGACACAATACATGCTGCCGCCCTTAGGGACCCTTCAGTGTTTGGGAAAGAGATCTGACACTGGGGACCTGGTTAGCAGGAACCCAGTGCACTTCCAGTCAAAGTTACATCGAATACCAGCCAAAAAGTGGGGCTGACATTGTCAAAAAGGGGAACTTTCCTACAGGCATGGCTAGGCGGAGACGGGAAAAAGGTGGCAGGCAGGGGCTGCAATGAGGGAAAACACATGGAGAAAGCAATTAAAAAAAGGGAAAAGTAGGGAGAAGGCACTCAAAAAACAGGGGAAAAACAAGGAGAAAGCAAGGAAAATTAACGGAAAGCAAGGAGCAGGCACTCAAAAACAGGGCGAAAAGCTAGGAGAAAGTGAAAACGAGGGAAAAGCAAGGAGAAAACAGTAAAAACGAAGGAAAAGCAAGGAGAAGGCATTCAAAAAACGGGGTAAAAAGCAAGAGAAAGCAGTGAAAACTAGGGCTAAGCAAGGAGAAGGCACTCAAAAAACAGGGGAAAAAGCAAGGAGAAAGCAGTGAAAGCGAGGGAAAGGCAAGGAGAAGGCACAAAAAAGCAGGGGAAAAGCAAGGAGAACACAGGAGCAAGAGCGGTGCAGCAGCACGGGGAGAGCAGGGCCTGGGGTCCGTTGGATGTGGCCAGGCTTATATGTGATGGATCAATGGCCTGTAAAAAGCAACATGTATTACTAAAAAGTTGGGATGGAATCCTTGTGAAAGCTATGCCTGGCACTACCAATGTAGGGAAGGATGTAAGTTAATCTTGCAATGAATGTAGTTGATACTCGGAGTTATTACTGAATACATATGTATATGCATTGTCGAAAAATTCCATTTGTGAGAAATGATAACTGTTAGCTTTGTAAGTTTTTGTTACACCTGATAGTTATAAGGTTTGTTTATAAAGCATAACTTTGAAAACAATAAAACAAATTTAGCTGAGGATTAACCGTGCTCCTATCCTCTTCATTCTTTGCTTTATAAACACACTACATTCCCCCAAAGTCACACAGACAGAAGAATTGGACAAAATGGGCCATAATGTCTGGGCGTGGGGAAGTATTAAATATGCTGACCAAATCTGCTGAATTTCCACATTTTGCTTTAGGCAAAATTTCGAGAAATTCCACACTAGGCAATGTAGCATCATTTCCTGCCCAACGAGGCTTGTTTTACACAGAAATTATCTCACTGAGAGATATTTTCTGCTCAAACCAGTCTCCTCTGGTATCACGCTTGCTTTTTTTTAATGCAAAATGCATGCTTGAATAAAAATTGTTGTGCAAGATACCTTTTCGCTCCAAAAGCATCATTTTGCAAACTTTTTATGGAATTTCGCAAATGTTCACAAAAAAAGATACAGAGTTTCACACATCCTGACAAACGTCCTGTCACAAATGAATTTCATAAGAATAATACAATTGGTTCATCCACTGATGCCTACTGCAATCTTTGCCTCCTCGCCTTCAAACTGGAATCTTCTGTTCCCTTAAATTTATGATCGACAAGGTGGAACTTAGAGCTAAGGCTTTACCTTAGAAATCCCACCTGCGCCAAACCAGTTCACAACTGAGAGAATGCCATCATCTCAACTCAATCCACAGGTGTACCTAAAAGGTCGTTAGAGCGGACCAATCATACGTGCAACTAAAATTGACTCCATAGCATCACCGGAATCCATTCAGTAGAGCTACAGTTGTTAAGAAAGAGAATAGGCTCAGGCTCGCTAAATACTGGGACAGAGAAAGTACAAGTTTCTTAGTCTCAATGTACGTAACACAGTGTACAGCTGCGGTCCTAAGTAAATAAAGCATGATGCAAACCCAGAGTGCTTATTGTCTAAGAGGAGACCCCAGTACCAAGCATACAATATTGACCACATGCAGTTCCACTAGGTCTAAACACCACACAACATATTTTCAAAACCCTAAAGCTATGCATGCTTCTAAGCCTAAGATGTACTCAAGCAACCTGCTGTTCTTCCAGTGAAACAGAGCATATCACTCTATTATGTAATGTAATGTAATGTAATGTAATGTAAAAAATATTTATACTGCGCAGCTGTCACCCCAAGGGTATCCTGGCGCTGAGACTGACCAGAAGATGTATGAATGCAGAACGAACGGACAGATAGCCCAGCCTGCAATGAGTGATAGCTCAGAATTAGTCCTCCCTTGGGAAAAGCCATGTCTTCAGCTTTTTCCTGAATGGTAGTAGTTCCTGAGTTTGTCTAATGTCTACAGGGAGGTCGTTCCAGAGCTTTGCCGCCGCAACGCTAAAGGCTCTCCCGCCAGTTCTTGTTTTTTTGTATCTCGTCATAATCACCAAATTGGTGTTTGCTGACCGGAGATTCCTTTTGGGGCGTACCATTTAAATTTATCTTGCAGAGGTTTCGGGCCTAACCCATGGATTGCCTTAAAAACTATACATAGTGATTTAAACTTAATCCTCTGGCCAATTGGTAACCAGTGAAGGTCCTTCAAAGCCCTCGATGTAGATGACCTACGATGCTTATTGAGAGCCAGTTTGGCAGCTATAGTTTGGATCCTCTGGATCTTCAAAATCAGTGAGTTTGGGGCCCCCAAGTAGAGAGAGTTACAGTAATCCAATCTACTCAGTATCACTGCTCTCACCACCTCTGACCTAGTGTTAGTAGGAAGAAGTGGAAGGATTGTGCGTAATGCTCTGATCAGGGAGAGACAAGTGCCCACTAGCTTATTAACCTGAGTCTCCAGCTGAAGGTCCTCATCCAACATGATTCCCAAATTACGCACTGTTTTGTTTGGTGTCAGGGGTTTATCAGTGGGAGAGAGCCTAAATTCCGAATGAAGTGGGCGAGCAACTTTGGCAGTGGAACAGACTATCAGCTCTGTCTTTCCTCCGTTAAATTGCAGGGAGTTATGTCTGAGCCAATTTGTGGAACTATGCATACATTCCTGAAATTGATCCATTGATACTGCCTGGGCTCCTTCTAGGGAAAACACCAATTGGTATCATCGGCATAATTAATCAGGTCAATGCCAAAGGACTTTATTATCGGTATAAGCGGACGCAGATAGATGTTAAAAAGTACTGGGCTGATTATGGAGCTTTGTGGGACCCCTTGTAAAACCGGGGTCTTGGGGGAAGTGAATGGCGGAATAGTCACCACTTGTTGTCTACCATTCAAATATGACCGTAGCCATTGTAGTGCCAGCCCTTTCACTCCCAACTTCTCCAGTCTCATCAGCAGAATAGCATGATCCACCGTGTCAAATGCTGCGGACATATCGAGTAGTATCAGAACTGTTGCCACCCCATTGTCGGCTCTCATTCTTAAGTTGTCAAGTGCCGATACCAGGGCTGTTTCTGTACCATGCCCTGGGCGGAAGCCGAATTGTGCTTCGTCAAGCAGATGGTACTCCTCCAGGTAATGTGAGAGAGATTTGCTGACCGCTCTTTCCAAGATTTTTACCGGGTAGGGCAGCAGCGATATAGGCCTAAAATTATCTGGGCACGTAGGATCGAGAGTCGGTTTTTTCAACAGTGGGGTCACCACTGCCTGCTTCCAACAATCAGGGACCATGCCTTCGTCCAAGGATTGACGGCAAATCTGCCACAGCCGGGGAAAGATTTCCAAATGAAATTCTTTCCACAATTTCTGCGGGAGAGGGTCCAAAGGTGAGCCTGAGGAAACTTTCAAGGCTAGGTTGTTAAATATTTCCAGATTGGAAATGTGAAATGAGTCCAATGTTACTGATTGCGCATTGGCATTACTTTCTACCAATTGTTCCAAATCTGCTATAGTGTTACAGTCATTAGCCCCCTCCTGAATGATCTTTAAGTTAAGGCCCTCAATAATCCTGCTGATTTTCAGATTAAAATGCGTAGCAATATCATTGCAAAGTCCTTGTGATGCCTCAACCCCATTGCTCATACATGCAGGGTTGGATAGATCCTTCAATACTGTAAAAAGAGCTTTTGAACTATTAGGTGACTGCAAAATCTTATTAGCATAATGTTCAGCTTTAGATTTAACAATCATCTCCTTATAGAGGTTCAATAGCTGTTTCCAGGTTTTTTTATCTGCATCATCATAAAGCTTGCGCCACTTTCTCTCAGCCTGTTTACACTTCAATCGCAAATTTTTAAATTCTGCGTTGTACCAAGGAGCTGAGGGTTTCTTCTTAATACTTATTTCTTTAACCGGAATGTGCATATCTAACGAGTGGTTGATTTGATCACACAGGGCCTGGTAATTATCGCTCACCGATTTGTTGGAAGAAAAGGTATCCTTTCCTGGCAGCAGTGGCCTTTTGTCATCTTTTATTAATTTGAACCATTCTCTACCTCGGTAAGGTGCTGCGGTTCTAATTGGCTTATTTTTTAAGCCGGGTATGGACAGCCAAAACTGGACTAAGAAATGGTCAGTCCATGCTTGAGGCAGTATCTCAGCCACCGTTGCCTCTGTACAATTGGCAAAGATAAGATCTAACGTATGGCCTGCTTGATGAGTCGGTAGGAGAACTAACTGTTGTAAATTTATACTCTCACACGATTGTGTCAACTCTTTAAAAGCCGGGCTAAGGCCTCCATTATCCCAGAGATTAAAATCGCCCACCACAATCAGTCTTGAATGAGTGAGCGATAAATTAAAAATTGTGTCAATCAATGACTGAATGTTTAGGGTTTGGCTGCCGGGTGGCCTATAGCATACTATCCCTGACATCAAATGTCCCTCTGCTTCCTTCAGTGAAAAGCCCAGTATTTCAATTCCCTCGACTGCATCAACATGAAGGGGCATGAAGTCCCACTTGTCTTTGAATATTACTCCCACTCCGCCCCCTCTCCCAGTCGGCCGTTGTTTATGAAGGATTTTATATCCTGCTGGGCAGGCTTGCCCTATTACGACCGCGGAGTCGGTTCGTGCCCAGGTTTCAGTCATGAATAAAACGTCTAAGTCCATATCTTCCAGCATTATATGGACTTCCTGAAAGTGTTTAATAAGGGATGTAGTATTAATTAGGCCGCAGTTCAATTTCTCGTGTTTGTGCCCTCCTTTGCAGCTGACTTTATTCCTTACATCTATATGTGCCCCCCTGCCCACAGTCTTACCTATGTGCATGAGTTGTTCTTTGGAGTAGCACATTCTAGTTTCGCCTAGCGTGAAAGTGGCAGCATGGCTGGCGCTGTGCGCCGCCGGTGCAATGACGGGCGCAGACGGGCTTGCCTCTGGCGCGCCTCCGGCGCGCCATCGGCGCGCGCGCGCTGCGCGCTTGCATCACCCTTCCTAAATAGGAGGCGTGTGCAGATTGCAGGACAGAAAGAGCGCTGACCAAGATGGCGTCTTCAGGGTGACCCGCTCTGACAGGCGGAAGTACACCAGCACGTCTCGGTCAGCGAGGTGATTGTAAGGTAATTAGCGGCGGACACGAGTAAAACAGCTAGACGCCTATCGTTTGTACAAGTGTGCAAATTCCCCGCTTTAAAAGAATTCCCCAATTTTAGCAACAAGTTACGACACAGATCAAATACACAGTAAAAACAACACACAGTAAAACCAAGTTTAAAAACAGGGTCTACTACAAGGCGTGCGCTTTAACACAAAATGCAGGGCTACAGCATACACACTGCCGGTAGTCACAGATGTACTAATCTGCGCGCTTGCATCACCCTTCCTAAATAGGAGGCGTGTGCAGATTGCAGGACAGCTAGAGCGCTGACCAAGATGGCGTCTTCAGGGTGACCCGCTCTGACAGGCGGAAGTACACCAGCACGTCTCGGTCAGCGAGGTGATTGTAAGGTAATTAGCGGCGGACACGAGTAAAACAGCTAGACGCCTATCGTTTGTACAAGTGTGCAAATTCCCCGTTTTAAAAGAATTCCCCAATTTTAGCAACAAGTTACGACACAGATCAAATACACAGTAAAAACAACACACAGTAAAACCAAGTTTAAAAACAGGGTCTACTACAAGGCGTGCGCTTTAACACAAAATGCAGGGCTACAGCATACACACTGCCGGTAGTCACAGATGTACTAATCTGCGCGCTTGCATCACCCTTCCTAAATAGGAGGCGTGTGCAGATTGCAGGACAGCTAGAGCGCTGACCAAGATGGCGTCTTCAGGGTGACCCGCTCTGACAGGCGGAAGTACACCAGCACGTCTCGGTCAGCGAGGTGATTGTAAGGTAATTAGCGGCGGACACGAGTAAAACAGCTAGACGCCTATCGTTTGTACAAGTGTGCAAATTCCCCGTTTTAAAAGAATTCCCAATTTTAGCAACAAGTTACGACACAGATCAAATACACAGTAAAAACAACACACAGTAAAACCAAGTTTAAAAACAGGGTCTACTACAAGGCGTGCGCTTTAACACAAAATGCAGGGCTACAGCATACACACTGCCGGTAGTCACAGATGTACTAATCTGCGCGCTTGCATCACCCTTCCTAAATAGGAGGCGTGTGCAGATTGCAGGACAGCTAGAGCGCTGACCAAGATGGCGTCTTCAGGGTGACCCGCTCTGACAGGCGGAAGTACACCAGCACGTCTCGGTCAGCGAGGTGATTGTAAGGTAATTAGCGGCGGACACGAGTAAAACAGCTAGACGCCTATCGTTTGTACAAGTGTGCAAATTCCCCGTTTTAAAAGAATTCCCCAATTTTAGCAACAAGTTACGACACAGATCAAATACACAGTAAAAACAACACACAGTAAAACCAAGTTTAAAAACAGGGTCTACTACAAGGCGTGCGCTTTAACACAAAATGCAGGGCTACAGCATACACACTGCCGGTAGTCACAGATGTACTAATCTGCGCGCTTGCATCACCCTTCCTAAATAGGAGGCGTGTGCAGATTGCAGGACAGCTAGAGCGCTGACCAAGATGGCGTCTTCAGGGTGACCCGCTCTGACAGGCGGAAGTACACCAGCACGTCTCGGTCAGCGAGGTGATTGTAAGGTAATTAGCGGCGGACACGAGTAAAACAGCTAGACGCCTCTCATTTGTACAAGTGTGCAAATTCCCCCGTTTTAAAAGAATTCCCCAATTTTAGCAACAAGTTACGACACAGATCAAATACACAGTAAAAACAACACACAGTAAAACCAAGTTTAAAAACAGGGTCTACTACAAGGCGTGCGCTTTAACACAAAATGCAGGGCTACAGCATACACACTGCCGGTAGTCACAGATGTACTAATCTGCGCGCTTGCATCACCCTTCCTAAATAGGAGGCGTGTGCAGATTGCAGGACAGCTAGAGCGCTGACCAAGATGGCGTCTTCAGGGTGACCCGCTCTGACAGGCGGAAGTACACCAGCACGTCTCGGTCAGCGAGGTGATTGTAAGGTAATTAGCGGCGGACACGAGTAAAACAGCTAGACGCCTATCGTTTGTACAAGTGTGCAAATTCCCCGTTTTAAAAGAATTCCCCAATTTTAGCAACAAGTTACGACACAGATCAAATACACAGTAAAAACAACACACAGTAAAACCAAGTTTAAAAACAGGGTCTACTACAAGGCGTGCGCTTTAACACAAAATGCAGGGCTACAGCATACACACTGCCGGTAGTCACAGATGTACTAATCTGCGCGCTTGCATCACCCTTCCTAAATAGGAGGCGTGTGCAGATTGCAGGACAGCTAGAGCGCTGACCAAGATGGCGTCTTCAGGGTGACCCGCTCTGACAGGCGGAAGTACACCAGCACGTCTCGGTCAGCGAGGTGATTGTAAGGTAATTAGCGGCGGACACGAGTAAAACAGCTAGACGCCTATCGTTTGTACAAGTGTGCAAATTCCCCCGTTTTAAAAGAATTCCCCAATTTTAGCAACAAGTTACGACACAGATCAAATACACAGTAAAAACAACACACAGTAAAACCAAGTTTAAAAACAGGGTCTACTACAAGGCGTGCGCTTTAACACAAAATGCAGGGCTACAGCATACACACTGCCGGTAGTCACAGATGTACTAATCTGCGCGCTTGCATCACCCTTCCTAAATAGGAGGCGTGTGCAGATTGCAGGACAGCTAGAGCGCTGACCAAGATGGCGTCTTCAGGGTGACCCGCTCTGACAGGCGGAAGTACACCAGCACGTCTCGGTCAGCGAGGTGATTGTAAGGTAATTAGCGGCGGACACGAGTAAAACAGCTAGACGCCTATCATTTGTACAAGTGTGCAAATTCCCCCGTTTTAAAAGAATTCCCCAATTTTAGCAACAAGTTACGACACAGATCAAATACACAGTAAAAACAACACACAGTAAAACCAAGTTTAAAAACAGGGTCTACTACAAGGCGTGCGCTTTAACACAAAATGCAGGGCTACAGCATACACACTGCCGGTAGTCACAGATGTACTAATCTGCGCGCTTGCATCACCCTTCCTAAATAGGAGGCGTGTGCAGATTGCAGGACAGCTAGAGCGCTGACCAAGATGGCGTCTTCAGGGTGACCCGCTCTGACAGGCGGAAGTACACCAGCACGTCTCGGTCAGCGAGGTGATTGTAAGGTAATTAGCGGCGGACACGAGTAAAACAGCTAGACGCCTATCGTTTGTACAAGTGTGCAAATTCCCCGTTTTAAAAGAATTCCCCAATTTTAGCAACAAGTTACGACACAGATCAAATACACAGTAAAAACAACACACAGTAAAACCAAGTTTAAAAACAGGGTCTACTACAAGGCGTGCGCTTTAACACAAAATGCAGGGCTACAGCATACACACTGCCGGTAGTCACAGATGTACTAATTATGAGGAACTGAGGGATCATACGTTTTAGTTACAATGAAAATTGAAAACTGATATGACCCATAAGTTCTAGCAAAAGTTAGTTATATCTCTTCCTAGTATATATTTTACATTTCCACATTTTTTCTTCATTTACAGGCACGAAGCCAAGATGTTACAATGCAAGTGAAGTGAACGCTACAGCTTGGTTCAGCAACTACTTGGGGAACTTTATGGAGCACACCACTGCAGCAGATCTTCAGTCCTTTGCTACTAATGAGCAGGTACCCATCCTCTGTAGAAACTACATTTTGTACTTTAGGTCTCCCTTCAGAGTGAGGGAGTCAGTTGCTTTGAAGATTTCAACACTTCCCTCTGCCTGTGTAAATTGAGGGATGTAAAACTTTTGCCAGTACACAACGCTGGACAGAGCATTAAAAACTCAGCTCCTCCAGAACAGTGCACATTCCCATCAAGGCTGTCCATCAATGATCCTCAAGATTGTTCTGAAGTCAGGATGGTTGTTGGACATGGCCCTTTTTGAAAAGTTATCCCCAAACTTTTTGCCTACTTCCTCCTATTTTTTCTGACCTGTTTCTTTTGGTTTTAGGACTCTGGGCACTTTACCACTGATGACCACTTTATCACTGCTGACCAGTGCTAAAGTTCATATGCTCTCCGTCTAAATTGGATTGGTGATTGGTTTATCCATAATTGGCCTATTTGATTCACTAGTAAGTCCCTATTAAAGTGCACCAGGGGTGCCAAGGGCCTGTAAATCAAATGCTACAAGTGGGCCTGCAGCACTGATTGTGCCACCCACATGAGTAGCCTTGCAAACATGTCTCAGACCTGCCACTACAGTGTCTGTGAGTGCAGTTTTAATCTGCCATTTTGACCTGGCAAGAGCACCCACTTGCCAGACCCAAACCTTCCCTTTTACTACATATCAGTCACCCCTAAAGTAGACCCATGGCAGTCCCATGGGCAGGGTGCAGTGTATTCAAAAGGTAGGACATGTACTGGTGTGTTTAACGTCCTAATAG
This sequence comes from Calotriton arnoldi, assembly GCA_963921515.1. NCBI lineage: Eukaryota > Metazoa > Chordata > Amphibia > Caudata > Salamandridae > Calotriton > Calotriton arnoldi. The sequence goes on from CAWUFW010003788.1 coordinate 268,229, forward strand.
TGAAATACTGCTAATTTCGTTTTTCGCTATTGCAAGGGCTAGCTCTGCCATAGGATGACATGGGGATTGCCTTGAAATATCTTTTAAGTGTAATTTCCCATTGGGAGCAGATCGAGATTTGGAGTTTGGGGTCTCTGAACTCACAATTTAAACCTACATCTTTTTGTGTAGTTGTTTTTTGTTAGAAATTGGGTTTCTGGTTGGCTGGGGTATGCACCTAAGCCAGGCAGAACCCACCACTCTAGTCAGGGCAAGGGAGTTACACACTGAAGATAACCCCTGCTCACCCCCTTGGTAGCTTGGCAGAGCAGTCAGGCTTATCCCAGAAGCAATGTGTAAAGCGTTTGTGCAACTCACTCACACACCAGTGACACACTAGGCATACCACAAAAGAGACTCCACACAAGGTTATATAAAAAGTATCCTTTGTATTATTCAAAAACACATTAGACCATAATCACATATATTACTGTGCCACTAGGCACTTGTCATGACGTCACATAGGTTCATAATCATTTTGCCAATCGGGCAGTTGTCATAAACATCACAGTTAGGGTAACTAGTAACTACTGGTAGGAATGCACATAGCATAAAACATTATGCCTAAACATCATCCCTGAACCCGTGGTGAAAACCCTGTCAATGTAACCCCCCATACATATTCACCTCAGGGCATAGCATATAAGAATAGCCAGCATTACATGACCATGAGTTAGAACCATAGTAAGAGCGGCACCTGCACTCCTATGAGGGTACCTGGTGTCCTTGTGTCCTTCCCGTAGGCTTCTGGGCCACGGGCCTGCCTAAACCAGGGAATGCAGCAATTCTAGTCAGGGGCCTCCGTCGAGGTCTCACCCCTCTGTCCTCGAGCCTAACACAGGGCCCCTCAAGTATGTGCAACCACGAAGGGGAGGCCACCCCTGTTGGTCCCCTGCTAAGGTAACTTTAACAATGGCAGCTGCCCCCGATTGTACGGAGGGGCAACTGCTGCAGGAAGTAGGACATTGCCTTGGCCGGTGAGGAGACCTTGCTGGGTCCCCTCCTCGTAGTGGTCGGCGGTGAGGAAAAACCCACCCGCCCTCCTCCGCTCTCTGCTGACCTAGTATTCAGCAAGGGGCCCACGTCGGCCCGGTGTCGAGGCAGCCAGATTCTCCCTTGGTTCTTCTTTTGTCCCGCGGGGACTCCGCTCACCTCCACCGCTCCGTCCGGCGCTGGGCGGGGTTAGGGGGAAGGCCGCTTCTCCCTGCTCCACTTGTCAGATTGGCCTCCGGGGAAGGGGCACCTGGGCACTCGATGCGGCACTCCCCTCGGGGCAGGCCACGCCGAGTAGCAGTTCCTCTTCCGGCCGCCTCTCGGGCTTCGGCGGCTTCTGGGCCAGTTGCCAGGCAACACCAGGTGCTCCTGCGGGGCTCACTCAGCTGGCGTGCGGCTGCGTTCAAAATCACGCAGGGCGCCTTATCAGAGGGCAGTCCCTTCCGTTACCCAGCAGGCAGTAGGTTAGTCCCAAACGACGGTTCCTCCTGGCACACAGCAGTCCACGCAGTTTCTTCTCTTCTACCATGGGGTCACAGCCCCTGTACTTATAGTGCCAATGTCTTTGTTCTGGGGGGCACTTCAAACACTATATTAAAGTGCACAACACCCCCATTCACAGTTCCAGCCCTGAACCCCAGACACACCACGGGGGGTGGAGCCAGCATTGTAGAAGGCAGGCACAGCCCTATTCAGGTGCAGGTGCAACTCCTCCCACCACTCCAATTGCATACCAGGCCTATTCAGGTGCAAGGGAAACTCCTCCTGCTACTCTAAATTCAGCCAAGGTCTATTCAGCCTGGCGCTGAGTCGCCCAGGAAAGGCAGGACACACCTCAAACAGGGGTGGCTCCTCCATTAGGGCGGAGGAGTGTCGCCCCACTGCTTTCTCGCAGTGTGAGAAGCAGAAACATAAAATGGTATTTTAAATGCCATTTTATGTTTCTGCTTCTCGCGCTGCGAGAAAGCAGAATGGTATGCCTGGTTGGATCGGGTCGGGGAGGATTGGCCTGCCCAATGCTGTGGGCCCTGACTGTTTGGTCGGCCCTCTGGGGCCGACCAAACCAGTCATGTGCACTCTGCATTTTCTCTATGTAGGCTGCATGCAGCCTACATAGAGAAAATGGCCTCCCTACAGGCGCCCGGCTGGGCGCCGTCCGCACCAATCACAACGCTGCCATTGCAGCATTGTGATTGGCTTAGGGGAGGGGAGGGAGGATGCCTGCTTTCTGTTCCTGCTGGGGGCAGGAGAGCCGGAAAGCAGCAGTAATAGGCAGGCGTGGGACCCGGGCTGGAGCGGAGGCGGCGCGGGACCCGGTAAGGTAAGTTTAAAAAATATTTTTTTTTAATCCCCCCGCGCGAACCCCCCCACCCGCCTCCTCACCCGCGAGTCATGCGAGCCGCAACTGACCTCAACCCCCCTTGTGACTGGCTGGAGTGAATGCACATCCCTTCTATCCTGTCAGTCAAAACCAGATGGTCAATACACATCCAGGCAGGGCACAAAGGCACATAAGCACACAGAAGTGCCCACTTCTAAAAGTGGCATTTCTAAAATAGTAATAATAAATCTGCTTTCACCAATAAGCAGGGTTTATCACTCACTACTATTCCAAACATACCAAACATGGTCACGCTACCCCTCTCAGATCAGAAATTTCCACTGAAGCCCATATCAGGGAATCCCAAATGCAACCCTATGAGAGGGCAGCCTCACAGCAGTGAGAAACCAAATAGGCTGTTTGTCACTACCAGGACATGCCACACAGCTAAGGCACATGTCCTACCTTTTACCTACACCGCACCCTGCCCACAGGGCTAGCTAGGGCCTACCTCAGGGGTGACTTATATGTAGTAAAAGGGGAGTTGCAGACGTGGCAACCACTTTACATGCCACGTCACGACAGCAGTAAACTGCACGCGCAGGCCCTGCGGCAGCAGAGGCCTGAGGCAGGTTTGAAAGGCTACTTCGGTGGGTGGTGCAAGCAGCGCTGCAAGCCCACTAGTAGCATTTAATTTACAGGCCCTGGGTAAATGGGATACCACTGCACAAGGGACTTACAGGTAAATTAAATATGCCAAACAGGTGTAGACCAATCTTACCAAGTGTACAAGAGAGAGCACATGCACTTTAGCACTGATCAGCAGTGATGAAGTGCCCAGAGTCAGAAAACCACCAACAACAGGTCAGAAAAAATACAGGAGGAAGGCAAAACGTTCTGGGATGACCCTGCAAAAAAGGCCAAGTCCAACAGTTTTTAAATTGTGTGTTTGATAATGTCACTTTTAGAAAGTGGGCATTTTCTTGCTTAACCATTATATGCCACTGCCTGTCTGAAGAATGCACGTCTGGGTTGGCTGACAGTTGGCCTCTTATGCATTCACTCTAGACAGTCACACAAAGGGAGCTGAGGTGTGCATTGCATATCCTGATGGGCCATCACCAGCCTGATGGGTCTTCCTGAGCTAGAGTGGTGGGAGGAGTTGTCACTGACACCTGAATAGGGCTGTGCCTGTCCTCACACAAAGCTGTCTCCACCCCCTGTGGTGTGTCTGGAGACAGGTCAGGGAAAGACAGGGTCTTGTGCATTACAAAGACTTTCCTTTGAAGTTTGCATACTTCAAAAGCAGAAAGGGGTATAAATCTTGGACGTCTGACACCCCAAAATCAAAACACTTCTGGACTGATGTCAATTTGCCAGGAAGAAGAGCTGGATACTGTAGGAGGGACTGCCACTCTGCCTGTTGCATTGTTGTGCTGGCCTGTTGCTAGCTGCTTCTGTCCTGGGAGTGAAAGGACTGGACTTTACTTTCTACATCCTGCTTCCAAGGTTCTCCAAGGGCTTGTGCGTGCTTGCCTCCTGTTAAGAAGTCTCAGAGCCATCAAAGACTTCACCAGTGCCTGGGCTCTTCTGCTGAGAATCCTGTTTTGCTAAGTGGTGCAAAATCCAGTTCCTGGGCCCTTGAAAGTGCAAAATGGTGATCTTAAGGAGAAAATCCACCCATCGACTCCCAGCGCCTGTTTCCTCAACGCATTGCTGCACAAGATCGATGCATCACAGCTGCCTGCCCTGAAGCGTGGTTCCCGATCTGTGCATCAACCACGGCTTTCACCGCAGGCCCCAACTCCCCGTCACAGCGCATCACAATAATTGCCACAGCATGAGTCCCGAGCACCAAGTCACCGGAGTCCGTGGCACCCGCTGCGATGCAGCACCTGCTCACAGCTGAGAATCAATGCAGCGCCTGTCTCGCGGCTGTGAAATCGATGCAGCCCCTGCATCATTGCTGTCGCATTGACGCAGCTTGCCTGGATTTGTGACGCATCGTCCTTCGACGCCGATTCATTATCGACACCGCACTGCAGTAAGGAACCGGGGCTGTTTTTCCGGAAACTGACGCATCACCTCCCCTTTGAGGAAGGAACCGACGCATCACCTCCCCTGTCAGTATGGAACCGACACATCACCTCCACTGTGTAGTAAGGAACTGACGCATCGCTTTTCTTTTCCGGCGCCTCACCTCCCCTGCACCTTGCACTGTCTTTGATTTTTGATGCATCTGAGGTACTTTGTGCTAAAAGTAACACATCCATTGATTTCTATGCACTAAACTTGCTTAATCTTTTAAAAGTGATATTTTGACTTGTGTATGTTGGATTTTTGTCATTTCGGTCTTGTTTTATTTAGATAAATAATGGCTATTTTTCTAAACTGGTGTTGACTCCTTTTGTAGGGTTTTCACAGTGTTACTGTGTGTATGTACAAATGCCTCACTCTGACTAGAGTGAGGGTCCCTACTTGGACAGGGTGCAAACCACTGCCAACGAGAGACCTCCTTTCTAACAATGATGGACTCTATCTTCATTAAATTCTTTGCCTCTTTCTTGATGCTGACGAAGAGGGCTCCAGCTATCCTCAAATGTAATAAAAACATTGGTTTTCTCAAAACAGTTAGGTCATTTATTTGCTTCTGTGCTACAACGTAGCTCATACATTAGGATTATACCATGCTATACAAAACATACTGGATTAAGAATAGGTGCATAAAATAGAATATTATGCTATGAGGAGCAAAAGCACTGGACAGCACCAATTCCTGCAGATCTATAGAGCCAATGCATAAACACATTTGGTTAAACGAGTTGGTTTGAGCTTTTAATAAAGGATCATATGCTTAAAAAGTGAGTTTGATACTGTCCTTCTCAGTACTAAGTCCACTTTGATGTATTGTAGGAAAAGGAGCCACTGATATTAAGATTATGCTGGAAGACAAGCGAGTTAGAGTATTGTTGAGTGAGACTGAATTTGGGCCTTGATGCAGTCTGCCATATACAGTTGATGTAAGAAGGATGATATTTTACAAAAGGAAGATTTTCACCAAAGTTTGGAATGTCAGAAGGTCTACATTTTGGTTGATTCATAAGGGAGGGCTATCAAAAGGACGGGACTGCCCTGGGCATGGACTAAATCAACCAGCCATCCTCAAAATAGCAATTGAACAATCTGGTAGAATTCAATGTGTTCTAATATCATTGTCCTGAACTTTATAACAAACTGGAAGCAGATGAAAAACACGGCCATACTTGATCAAACCACTGCAATATCCCATGCTATTCCCTTTCTGTTTTAGAATCTATAAGTATATTATTAAATTAGACAGTTTACCTTAGATTCCGTTGAGCTCTAGTGATACCATCTTTGGCCAATCTCATTATTTTATTTTATTTGTCTGTATTACAGCTTAAAGCATTCTTCATGGACACCAATAACTTGGACCTTATGGGAAGGCTGAACCTGAAAGAAGATGTGAAGGGGCTCATTGCAAGCTTGATAGTGTCAAATGATCCATCCGTGCCCATTACCCTGAACAGGTAGCTTCCAATGTCAAGATTTACTAATTGCCAAGTAGTAAGATTTTCTCGGAATTATTAGCATTGGCAAAATGTTATTTTGCTGACAAAGTTGAGGATTGTTCCATACCTTATTGTGACATACCTGAGGGATCTTGCCAATGCTTGAAAATTAATGTTCAATTTTACTACTTCATACGACTATCAGACACATGTATCAGAAACTGAAACTGTCTGCATTCAATCTGACGATCTCACACATACACACACACACACACACACACACACACACACTTGCACATCATTTACTTTGTTTGATCCGAGAGGCTCTCTTAAGACAGACTCTTCATAGACTCTTCTATGTCTTATTTTTTCGGTGCTCTGCAGAAAATCCAAGAGCTAGCCGCAGGATGACTACTGTCTGCATTAAATCAACTGAATAGGAAATGCAATACATAGGATAGTATAACATACATGGTTAGCCAAAAGAAACGTTTAGAATATTAATGACCTAGTTTCACTAAGCAAGCTAGAACTTCATTATGCTTCAGAATATCTACATCACCACTACCTGCGTTGCATGGATTATTGCATAATAAACAATAGAAGTGGTCAAAATAAAAAAAAAGGTATTATACACAATGCTAATCCAAATCCCTAGGACAATATTTGGATAGTAAATGTACTATACACCCGCCTCTTCTCTCTGCCAAATGCTTCTGTGGAAATATATCCATTATTTGAAACCCAATGGTAATGATTTAACCTATACTTTTGAACTACTGGGACTACGTCCGTAGAGCAGAACTAGGAAAGTTCATCATGGTAATTACGGCACTCTAAGCTCCTGTTCTCACTCCTCCACAAACAGTTGCCCGTTGACTGCACCTCAGTAAGGACCAGAAATGGCTTCCTGAAAAGATTCTATTACTTAGTGCCAAAATTATTTTCTCTTGCAATGATACCTAGAGTTGCCCTTGCTGGCACCACTCTCATAGCCACAATAATTGTTTCTGTAAAATCTAGAGCTTCATAAGATAGTTTCTCATGAACCAGGATTTCAAATTCAGCTAGAAAGGGAAGGAGAACAATTCCCTTTTGCTAAATCAGGAGGTCAGGAACCTGATGTAAGTCTAGCATGAAGTTGTTGAAGAATAGAATCAGTCAAGGGACTATATTTGCAAGTTCACAAAAGGGCTACAAGGATTATTGCCAATTTGTTAGAAATTCGAAAATTCCAGAAAATCCTGTTGAGTTAGAGAGCTGGAGGAGAAACACACACAGGAACGTGTACACATGGTTTAAATGCAAAACGATCTTTTCCTGCTCCCAGATGTTTGGCAGACTCCAGGAACTGGTGATATATGTCTGATGCAAAAAGATATTTATGAGGAAATTGATTTATTGCTTCATTTGTAATTAATCAGGAGGATAGTATAATCTCCTTAGAGTGTCCACCAGGGTGGAATATCATTAGGAAGATGTTGTTTCGAGGGCATCAAGTTCCATAGCTGAACTGCTAACTGGCAAAGGAAATGACCTCATATCCCTCCTTTCTTGTTCAAATAGAACACGGCCGCTGCGTTGACATCAAATGGGGGCATATTTTCCCCGGAGACGCCTAAGGAATGATTTCAACTTCAGATTTTTTATTGTGAGTCTAATACATGTGTCTGGCCACATATTGTGGTTATGCAGATCCTGAAAGTAAGCTCCCCTGTGACAATGAAAGAATTTAGTTGCCACTATTGTCTGAAAATGTGGTAGTTAACAGCACTGTCCCTGAAGAAGGCTGAATTCCAAAAATCCCCACTACATTCACAAACATTCGCAGGAGACCCTAAAGTGATGTTAAGCAAAAAGAAAGAAGAGCTTCAAAAAACAAATTGTTAAAATCAAAGTAGCTGAAAGGCAAAACCTACTGTACACTGATGTCTGGTCACGTAGTGGGAAATTAACTGAGGGTAAGTGGCACTGAATTGCATTGTGGGACTAAAAATTTGTCTGGCTGTCGTAAAGAGGAATATTCCAGTTTATTACCTTAGAGTTAGTTCCCTACCCATCTGTTTGCAAAAAAAGCTAACATTTTAAGTTTCATAATGGAGAAGTAGGATTGCAATGGAATAAGGTAACTTTCTCGCTCGTGGCATCTTCGTTGCGATTCACAAGCAGTGAACCCTAAAGCTCATGCTGCAGGAAGGTATATAGGACAGCCGGGAAATCAAGGATGATGAAGAAAGCAAACCGGATACTACTGACCGAAGAGTTCAGAGAGAAGCGCATCCCATTTGAGTTCAGAGAGAAGCGCACCCCATTTGAGCATGCGCCATCATTTCAGAGCCCAAACCCGTACGGACACGTTTACAAATGGCAGCTTTAAAAATCCCGCCAGCTAAAGTTTTAATGAGAAGAACAGCTGTGGCTGCGTTGCTTCTAATAGAATAAGCTAGAGGTCTGAGTGGAAAATCCATGTCAATAACAATTGAAAATTAATCCACAGAATGATTAGCAGACATCCTTCTCCCAAAATGTTATGAAGTTCTTCCATCCTGCCTCTGGTAAGAAGATCTGCCATAAGCTCTACAGATTCCCTGAGTAACAGATAATACCTCTATATAAGTGTAAGTACTTACGCTAGTCTCATGATAGTGGAGGAAGCGCCACTCATTTTTCTTATGGGTGCCTCAATGCAACACCTTACCTAAAATTAACAGGAACTGAGGATAAATGAGAGGAAAAACTCTTCCTAACTGCCACACAATATCAAATAGCAAGTCAGACACGAGTCCAGCTCCCGAAAAAGAGTACTTTATTAGGAGTTCTCCTCTCATGCCTTCAACTATGTTGTGGTGCTAAAGCAGCGGGCTGAACGCTTTGCACAGTAGGCCGTTGAAGACCGTTCAAGACCATGACCAAAGGCACAAGAGGGTGACAAGGGTCTCTGCACATCAGTATTTATAAGTTCATTGACTCCCCATTGGCCTTCCCACTGCCTTTGTTATGCCCTTGTGATATCTTTGAAATTAATTCAGTAACCAAACAAAAGAGCTTTTAATTGAAGAAAAATGGATGAGTTTGTAGCATTTTTAGATATCCAGGCTTGCGCAGTGCTCCCTTGGTAAAAGTGAAGCCATCCAAGGGCTACGAAGAGTGTTTTCCCACCTTGGAGAAGTTTGGCCTCTCCTGTTTAACGTGGTCCTTCTTCATCACTAGACTTCCTTGCTTCTAGTCTGAACTGGTGACATAGTTGAGCTGGGGCTTTAAGGGACAAAGGTCAGGAGTCAGCTGGTACTCGACACAATGTAACCTCCTGCTCTTGGAGCATCATGAGTATGGTCCGAGAGCACAAGAGCTTCAGTCTCCATACGCTGCGTCTCTGAAAGACTCCGTGATGCTGACGCCATTGGGCACATCTGCCTAGAAGTCTCAGTGCAACTATGTCTCAGAATCAAGACGGAACTGGCACTGGAAGTGGTAATGCTATCTACTCGCTGAGGGAGCCTTCTGAGGGAACCCTCCCTGCCATGGACAAAGTGGCACAGAAAACAATGGTCCTGCACCTTTCTTTTCACACAAATTCCTTCTGTAGACAGTTGTCTTCTGTACCACTCGACACCCAGGTCCAAGGACTTTTGTTTGGATTACCCCATTTATTATAATGGCATCGCGAAAGTGTCAGCCGATTCCCTTGAAGGAGGGATTTTTTCCTTGACCTTTTCTGGGCTGGGATCCAAAGCAATAGTTCTGGGGACCAGCAAGACCCCCCTCGAATGTATATATTATTTACATTCCCTCTTTAGGTCTACTAGATTACATGTTTTATCAAGTAAGACAGTTTCCTACGGTGTCACTGTCCGAAGACAAACATTTGTAAATGTGTGGCTTTCATCAATGGCTATGATTCCGTCGCAGAGGCTGCATTTGACGTTAAATAAGAACTTGGTGACTGGGATATAAAGGAGGGAAAAACAACTGTGAAGAAAATAAGTTAAAATAGTCTTTACCATGGCCAAAAAAATCAAAAACTGATTTTCAGAAGTGCGAAGTCTTTGTTAGAGAGATCCTCGATAAAATTAGCACAAATACCTGAGGGATTACATGCTGGAGCAGCGCACTGTGGGTTCCAGAAGATCCTGGCTGCCTGTAAGTGGAACTTTCCTTTCCATTGAGTGTGGGGTACCAGCTTTCGGCTTCCTCTGTATTTCCCTTTTCGAAGTGAAGCTTGAAAAATGAAGGAAACTACAAAGTGGTTCTTTTAAAATTCCTTTCAAATTATGATTGCATATTTAAAACGAAAGAAATTAAATCCAGATCTGCAAATGGATTTGATTTTTAGAAAGCGCTGTAGTACGCCTAGTTTAGTTACAGATTTTTAGTGCATCTGAATGGTGTAACTTTACTAAAATGTTGATCGTACCCCTAATTTCGTAAACGTTTATGCAGCAAGAGAGACAATAAAACACTGACACATAAGATATGTCTTGATAAGTTTGGAGTGATGAACTTGGGTTGCATTTAGGAAAAGTATTAGAGGTGACCTTTCTGTTATAGTCTGCCCCCAAATCTCAGTTCATTGAAGACAGTCTGTGCATTCAAAAAGAATATGGGCCTGGCATGCAAATGAAATCTCCCTCAAATGCCTCTGTGTGAACAGAATATGTCAGCCACACTTGTCCAGCTCCACACTAATCAGGTGCCTGGGGAGCACAGGAAAACAGAGTGGAAAGAATGTGCTTATGCAAGAGGGTCTTCTAGCCACTACTGCTCATTTGTTCTTTTTGTGAAAACCCAGAAAAGAGGGGCGCACCTATCTATAGTGCAGCAGGTGCAGTGCACCAGGTCTCGGGTGTCCGAGGGACAAATGTACGCCAATTACGGCTGTCTTTTAATACCAAACCTAGGGGAGGAGGGTGCATTTTTCTGTCTGGAATTAGGATCCATGCCGTCCTTGTTATGCTGCTAACATACCAAATCTCGAAACAAATGTATTTGTAACACAATATTCGAACACCGGAAGCCCTCCATTCCATTACTGGTACGTGACAAATACACTTTGTGCTACATTGGAGCTATCATCTTTCTATATGAGGGAAGTAAACTAAAACCTAATTGTAATTAAAGGTTCTTCAAGTCAAGACACAGTGGGGTCTGTAGGAAAGGGATGTCTATATTGACTGCGAATAACGCTGTTGTTTGTCAGGCATGGTGGTTATGCGGTGCACAGAGAACTAACACAGCATAGGAAATAAGATTGTGTCAACCTATTCATGTATTTGTGGGAAGGGGAAGAACAGAGTATTGCACAATAAATTAATTACACTGTGTTTGACCTGGCATCCTTGGCGTGGTTTCCCCTGTCTTTTTGCCTCTACCCCCTGTAATTTTGACTGTGCTGGACTTCGTTTTTGGTGGTTTCTGAACGCTGGGCACTTTACCACTGCTGATCAGTGCTAAAGTGCAAGTGCTCCCTGTGTAAATTATGATTATGATTGGTTCTCCATGATTGTCATATTTGATTTACTGGTAAGTCCCTAGTAAAGTGCAATATGTGTGCCCGGTGCCTGTCAATCAAATGCTACTAGTGGGCCTGCAGCATTGATTGTGCCACCCACATAAGTAGCCTTGTAGCCATGTCTCAGGACTGCCACTGCAGTGTCTGCCAGTGCAGTTTTAAGCTGCCATGTTGACCTGGCAAGTGCACCCACTTGCCAGGCCCAATCCTTCCCTTTTACTACATGTAAGACACCCCTAATGTAGGCCCAAGGTAGCCCCGTGGGCAAGGTACAGTGTATGTGAAAGGTAGGAAATACTGCTATTTCATTTTTTACTATTGCAAGGCCTATCTCTCCCATAGGTTATCATTGGCGCTGCCTTGTAACACCTTACAAGTGTAACTCTCAATTGGGAAGAGATAGAAATTTGGAGTTTAGGTTCCCTGAACTCAGAATTTAAAAACACATCTTTAGGGGAAGTTGGTTTTTAAATTGTCTGTTTGAAAATGCCACTTTTAGAACCTTGGCATTTTCTTGCTTCACTTTTCTGAGTCCCTGCCTGTGAAATCTACGCCTGGTTCAGACTGACAGGGGCTCTTTGTGCATTCACTCTGGACAGTCTCGCAAAGTATGCTGAGGTGTGCCCTGCATATTCTGATGGTCCATCACCAGGCTAATGGGTCTTCCTGAGCTAGAGTGGAGGGAGGAGTTGTCACTGACACTTGAATAGGGTTGTGCCTGTCCTCTCACAATGCTGGCTCCACCCTCCAGCAGTGTCTGAAGCCAAGGCAGGATCTTGTAATCAACAAAGACTTCTCTTTGAAGTATGCCTAATTCAAAGGCCAAAAGGGGTATAAGTATTGGACCTGTGACCCCACATTTTTAGAATACTTCTGGACTGAGGACTCTGCCAAGAAGAAGAGCTGAAGAGCTGTCAGGCGGAGTACTGCCCCTTTGGCGTCTTGCTTTTCTGATTTGGCCTGCAGTTGGTGCTTCTGTCTGTGGGCAGTGATAGAACTGGACTTTGCTTTCAGGAATCCTGAATTTCAAAGTTCTCCAAGGGCTGTGTGTGCTTGCCTCTTGTTGGAAGTGAAGGGCCGGGTTCCACGTTCTGGATTTACTCTGGAACCCCTGGTCGACGGATCGTTGGTTCCTGCTTAAAAGTGTGGAGGGGAGAAATATCTTGTCTGATTAGATTCCCTAATTCCAACAAATCATGACTCCGCAGAATCACCTACTCCAGTTTCTAAGTTTAGTTAGCTTATTACAAAGCCAGAAACAATTGGACATACAAACACCTCAAAATGAGGGTGTAGAAATACATCGGAACTAATACAAAGCCAAACCTACGGGCAAAGTTGAGACGGTGGAGCATACAAAGGATGACCAGTTCTAGAACCAGGACACAGGCAATGACTGCCCCTACGTCAAGATTTGTCTTCATTGGAGGTTCATAAGTAAAAAGCATTAGTCTGTCCCTACACCACCACTAATGTGACATCCCTACATAGCATTTTCCAAGGCAAGTTCAGGAAAAAAGGTGTCAGCGTGTGAAGACTTCCTAAGAACTACACTCAGGTTGAATGGGTCAAGTAGCATACAGCTACAGAGCTCGTTCTAAGATGCTCCTTCTCTCTCCATCCGATATCCTCTCCTAACTCAACCTCCGGGGCACTGTCCCTAATTCCAACATGAAATCCTAAGACACACCCATCTTCACATCATGCGATCATCCCATCCCGCTAAACACCTCCTCGTAAGTAACTTACCAGTTGGTTACGATACTTCCAGCCTCTGGATCGATGACCTTGATTCCCAGGCCTTCTCCAGTGAGAAAGAACATCGTCTCACATTATCAGCACCTCTTGTTCAAATGTATCCTCTCCTCCCTAAGCCTAACTCCTAAAACAAAATCGTTATTCTAGCTAACGAAGATGAATTTCTCCACCTGCAACAGAAACATGAGAAAGAAAAGATTCTGCATACACATGAACATTATGAACAACAAATTTTGAGAGCCAGGGAAAATACACATGAAGCCTACAAATTCGGCTAACATAAGAATCATCATAAACGTTGTTAATCATACATATACATGAACATTATTACTGTACACTTTTAAATCAGTGCGGTACATAGTCAGTAAATTAACTTCTCATTAGTCACTCGTAAAACAACATTAAGATTTCGACTTTTAGAACACAATAACAACGTTGATCTCTCCACATTGTACGAAATCCTTCTATCACTTCACTTTACACGTTATTACATTACACATTCTAATAGTCAAATGTTAACACGACAAAAGACTATATGCAGGTGCAACCTACTCGAGATTATAATACACCCCTACAAATTGAAGAGCACAGTCGCGCTCTATCAGAAGTCTCGCGACCATCAAAGTCTTCATTTGCAGCACCACTGAACTCCTTTGCTGGGAGTTCTGGCCTGCCAAGTGGTGCCAATTCCAGTTCTGGGCCCTTGGAGTAGGTAGTTCTGCTTCAAGAGAAGAAAATCCACGCATCGCCCTTAAGCACAGTTTTTCTTGCCGCAAGCTTGCCGTGTGGCTGAAAAATTGGCGTAGTGGCTGTTTGTAGCTGGAAGAACCTCCGACGTCCGAGACCCCCGCTCCAACTTCGACGCAGGCCCTACTGTGCGGCTGAAGGAATCGACGCATCAACTGTCACCGGCTGTGGAAATCAATGCAGCGCCTGTTTAGCCGCCGCGTTTACCCAATGCACCTGGATTTTCCTACGCATCGCACCTGTGCGCCAAGACTTCGTCAATGGAGCCCCGCAGTAAGGAACCAAGGGCATCATTACGATGGCGGGCGGACTTTGTCCGCCTGCCACCGTACCGGTAAACGGGACCGACCGCCAGAGGTGCGGCGGTTCCGCTGGGCCCATTAGGATGCGACCGCCACCCTGGCGGTCGCATTCCGCATATTCAACATTGTGGCGGGCGGTGTTGTAAGCAGCACCCGCCACAGTGTTGAAAATGCATGTTGTGCATTGGCATGCACAACATGACAGGCACCTTGTCCATGCCAATGTAGGGGGGTACCATGGGTACTCCCCAAGTGCAGCCCCCATCCTCCCACTCTCCTGGGCCCCGCAACGGGGCCCCAAAGTGAACTACGCATGCCTTTCCATGGCAGAGTCTCCGCCATGGAAAGGCATTGAAAATGCCACATGCTAATATGGATGGCTGTGCCTGCAAGGCACCGCCACCCTATTGTGGGCCTTTTCCGCCCGCTACCGGCGGAAAAGCGGCGGACGGTCTTTCCGTCCGCCGGGGTACCCCCCGCCATGCTAATGTGGCGGGGGGTAAAAGGCCGTCCAGCGGGGTGTTTTGGCAGGTGGATCGCCCGCCATACTAATAGGCCCCCAAGTTAGAACGTCTGAAATTCCACACATCGCTTCCCTTCGCAGTAAGGATTTGACACAACACTTCTCCTGTGCGCAGGAAGAACTGACACCTCAACTCACCTAGGACAACGGAACCGATGCCTCGCTGGTGTTTTCAACCCATCCTTCCTCTGCAGCTGTTTTTCGTTCCGGGTTTTGATGCATCAAAGGTACTTTGTACTAAAATTAATGCGGCCATAGAGTTCTTTGGACAAACTTGCTTAAACCTTTAAAAAGTGATATCTTGAGTTCTGTGTGTTGGATATTTGTTGTTTTGGTCTTGTTTGGTTTAGATAAAAATTATTTCTTCTTCTAAACTGGTGTGGTGTCCATTTGTAGTGTTTTCACTGTGTTACTGTGTGTGTTTGGTACAAATGCTTTACACATTGCCTCTCAGAAAGGCCTGACTGCTTGTGCCAAGCTACCAAGGAGGTGAGCAGAGGTTATCTTGGGTGTGCAACTCCCTTACCCTGATTAGAAGGAAGGGTCCCTACTTGGACAGGGTGTAAGCCAATGTCAACTAGAAACCCCCATTTCTAACACTCTGTTAAATGGACTTTGCAACGAGACTGATAACTATTGAGTGCGCCTGGATGGGTTTTATTGGAAATGCACTTGATGAAACTAATTTGTTGAATTATTTTAATATCTTTATAAGGGATAATTCTATACAAAGTAAAGTTTTTTTTTAATTTTGTTTCTATTCGCGGACCTAGCTAATCATTTCTTTCAATTCTCCACAGCATCCCACTGAATCTAATGTGCAACATGATTGGTCAGCCAAACGTCGAACTCACAGAGACAAGTCAAACGTCGGTGATTCTCCAAACTCTAAACACGTGTGTTAGTAATTCGGCTACTCTAAAGCCAGAAGTGAGTGTCTTCTTATTACCTTCTCAGCAGTTGCACATGCATCTTTCACTCTTAAAGGTGCAATGAACATGTTTGTAGTCTCTGTTGCCTCCTGACATTACCAAAGATAGATCTCCTAATGCCCAATGCACTGGATGACCTTCTCACCTGATCCGTGGCCCAACACTTGTTCCTTGCTATTCCAAGGGGTGCCTCGAAATCGTAATTCTTATTGTAAATTGTTTTTATATAGCGCTTATTACCTCTGACAAGTGGTTGAAGAGCTTTAGAGCAAGGAGCACACTACTCAGGAACCCAAGGTTAGAGATCAATAGGTAGTATATTAGTAATATGCCCTTAATTTTCCTTGTAAGATTAGTTGGGTTCAGTTTGTGCTCTTGGGATTTCAAGAATCACAATTTCCACTGCTTTTATGCTGGAGGCTTTTGATGAGAAAGGAGGAGTGTGGATCACATTTGTTCTATTGTGTAGGTAAGATGAAATCCAAGTGAGAACAGTAGGCTCCAAGCCGGCTTCTTTTTTGCACTCATAATTCCATGGATCTGCAGAAATGCCCTCAGCAGGGGAGCACAAATACTTCGTTTGTTGTAATGAAATGGGCTCTTTAATAACCATGTATATCGTTTAACAAGTTCCAAAACTACAAAACAAAGAGTGGGTAAATAATATATGAAAATGTGCAATGTTGCCACATAGGAGATATCTAAAGTATTTGCTGAAATCAGTTTAGAAACCACTTTCCTGCAGCTGTCAATTCTGAGACCTGTGTGAATGCAAGGTGCATCATTTAAAGGCACCTACCAGCATGACAGTTAAGTTGCAGCAGAAAGCCCATCCATCACAAGTATGCTGAACAAAATGCAGACTGAGACAGCAAACAGTATTTGGTGTCACTTGGCATTATGTAACTCATTTATATCTAAAGTCACTTTCAAACAAGTCCTGGTAAATCCATTCGGTCTGGTCTTGACTGCAGAGCTTTTGGCTTTGCCAGTGCTTGTTTCTCCATTTATTATTAGCTTATCATGTCAAAAAAGCAACACATCGCAGAACATGGAATGGTAAACTGAAGATTATCTATAACAAAAACCATTCCTAGGTGGATCCTGTGTGTGTGCGTGCATGCGTATGCACAAGCGTTCATCTTGGATTCCAAGATGTCCGCCAGTGCATGCAGGCGGTCATCTTAAAATGGTTTTCGTCATAAAGTATAACAAAAACCATTCCAAGATGGCTGTGTATGCACACTTATGCACACGTCTATGCGGCAATCATTGAGTGATTTTTTGTAGCACTTTTTTAATAATAAGTAATGGAAAACCACATTCAGAGATAGCTGTCCACAAACGCCTGCCCTAGAAAAATAGGTAACACCCCACCAGACCCTTACCTACTTAGAGCCTGAGGATGCAACTGAGGAAGCCATAGAGTCAGATGGGCTTATAATGTACTAATGTAACTAGAAAAAAGATTTGTTGAATAAAAAAACACTATATGTGGGTTGATGCTGGCAGGGCCAGTACTAGATTAAGACAAAAAAGTTTAAAAGTCACTTTCCCGTAACTATAGATACTGTGTCATAAGCAAGTGCTTAGGACACCACAAGAAAGGGGGTCCCAGATAGTTTCTGGAAACATCGGATATTGCCACATTACCAGGGAAGGTGGGGTGGCAAAATATAATTTTACCTAGAGCATCAAAATTGTTTGCACCAGGCATATTTCTAGCTTTTATTGGAGCCAGCAGTATTAAAGCTAGGTGTAAAAATCACCTGAAGTGCAGGGCTAACCACTGCAAAAACGTAATACATGTAAATAAGCAAAAGGGGGTGCCTTTATTTTTATCAGCAGTTTACCCTTTCCCGACCATGAGCCCACGGAGCATGCCGGTTTTCCTCATTGCTGTATTAAAGTTGCATTAGTGAGTTTTCAGGCCATGCCTGTAAAAGAAGCAGTCCTTAACAAACTCCAGGGGTGGTCTGACCACTGAAGGGGGTCCAGAAAGACACCATCACTGGCAGGTGCCATGAAGGCTGCCTGCCTCTATTGTCTCCTTCTAATCTTGGTGAAAGGGGCTACTACACAGTTTTTTATCTAGTGTTCATATACTGACAATTGTCTTTCGACATTGTTAGCACAGGTCCATACTCTTTGTTAGATGATCGAAATAGTAATGCTGATGCTGGGGAAAGTCATGGAATTGCCGTTTTTTTATGTTCATGGATAAACAATTGTTATGTGTTGTGTGAGTCAGCAACAGTCAACAATAATTTGACGTTGCATTTCACCGCTCATTTAACTGCGAGCAGTGGCTAAGAGCTTACAATGAAACATCTTGAGCAAGGTTCTCCAAAGTCGATGCTGGAGGGCCGGATCCATGCCAGATATTTAAGATAACTACAATGTAGTTACTACATTTATGTAAATGGAGATGTGCAAAAATCTGGCATTGATCCAGCCCTGCAGCACCGACTTTGGAGGACCCTGATTGAGGAATGGTATGGCAATAAAAAAGTTTGAAAAATGTGTTGAAATTGAGTGGAACAAAGAAATTTGAGTAAAACTGATTCCATTAACATCTGACAGCCTGATTACTTACCGGATATTCCAAGGACCATAGTTTTAACAGACCATATTTTCACGTGAAGGGATTTGAACTATGTTACATGGCTTAGTCCATCAGACTACATGCTCACTCTGACACATTCTATTTACGTTGCAGATGCTGAGTCAAGTCATCAACTCCCTGGACACGGTTTCGAGTGGGACCCTCCAGAGCATGGGTCCTTTAGCCGTTCTACTCACTCCATCAACAATCCTCGAGAAACTCAGCGCAGATGTCCTCCAGAAGCAGCTTTATACGCTGGGGACCTACACAAGTTGGAGCACAACGCAGACCTCTGCAATTGTATCAACACTCATGCAAAGTGGATTTCAGGTACAGTAAAAAAGGATAAGAAAACTGACAGTGCTGCATAGAGCAGCAGCAGCCCTGGGACAGAAAATCAAGGGTACATTTGCAGAGCAAATTCTAAAGAGTATCGGTGGAGGAGAAAGAAAATGCAGAAGAGAACATGAAAGAAAGCGACTGAATGGATTATTAGAGTTAGAAGGTGCCAAAGACAAGAGTGTAGAACGAATATATTTATTTATGTTTTACATTGATGTAGCGGCATTAACATTTGGGTCAGAAATATACAGCAGAATATGTTAATGATAAATGGCGTAACAGACAGTTTTGGTATTTAACACAAAGTGAGGGTTAGAGGTAAGCCTTAAAGGTGCTGTGGTGTTACATATTAAGAACCAAGGCACACAAAACACACACACAATCCGTAGCTGCACTAAACAAGAATGCAAATATATAAATCTATATTTTAAATAGTGAAGTGAGAAAAAGCGTGAGGGAAGAAAGGGAGGTGGAAAGGCTGAAAGCCAGAGAATATAAAATATAAAAGGCAAGTAGCAGAAGTGAGCAGTAGGCCTGTGAGAGGGAGGGTAGGAGAAAAAGGGAAGTGGAGCACACAGGAATGGAAATAATAACAAAGCTATGCAACAAGAGGGAAAGAGAAAGAGAGAGTGTGAACGAAATAAGTTAAAACGCCAGAAAAAGAAGCAATAAAAAGAGAGTAAAGAAGTACATCTAGGAGTTTATGGAGCAGGGGTAAATGAAGAAGTAAAGAGCGTGAAGGATAGAACGAGAGCAAAGAGTCTCAGTTTCTATGCGAGGAGTCCTCAGCCACTGAACTAGCATCATTGAAATGGAATCAATACACTTCTGCATGAAAAATAGATGTGTGGTGACGGAACGCTGTCTGCCTTCGAATCACAGGTGCCCTTCTTTCCATCTTTGCTTTAGATCACTGAATCGAGTATTATTTCTCTTGGAACACTTTCCACTGGCGTCCCAGCTGCATCCCTGGACCGATTGAGTGCCAGTGAAATCCAGATACTTGGTAGCAATGCCACTTTCATGAGCTTCATGGCGATGGCGCCCACAGCATTGAAGCAACGATTGGTTCAGCTGGTGGGTATCACACACGCCTCAAACCACTGCTGTACACCTCAGGGTTAACGACAGTCTCAGGGGCAGTACACTGCCTGATCTGGTTATTGTATGGTTCCCTTTGGGGCAGTGCTTGAAATGGAAAAATAGAAGTGCAGGTACTCCGTGACAGAGTACCTGCTTGTTTCTGAGAAGTGCCGGTACTCTCCTATTAAAGGTATAGCATTTTTCTTGAGAAGTGCCGGTACTCTCATTCTCAAAATAAAAAAGTGCCGGTACTCCGTACCGGACAGTACCGGCCCATTTAAAGCACTGCTTTGGGGGTGCAACTTAGTTTTCAAACGGGCAGCGACCTAGCAGTCAGGAGGCGAGAGAGTGTGGGGTAAAGTCTGTATGTTGGTACTCTCATGTTGAATGCCTAATCATTCTAACTATGACTTTATTTCTTGAAATCACAGATTATAAGTAGTGGAACAAGCAACGTCTTCCAACTTATTCCTGACAATATGGCAAACCTCATTCCGTCTTCCCGATTGGTGGTTTCAACAATTAACTTCAATGAGATAAATACAAAGCAATGGACCGCTTCTCAGGTACTGTTCTTCTCTTTTACTTGTCCTCTCTCAACTTCTCGCCCCTTGCTTCACAGAAAATACAGCTGGGATGATCCAGTACTGACATGAGCTATACTGAAATATTAGCAAAAAATGCTGTGTAGATATTAATGCATCCTACTCGACAAAAGTGAGCCACACTCATATAGCTTTACCTGTGATTAGGCGTGACTTACTCCTTACTTACTTTTCAATTCTAACTCACTCCTGAGTCATATCTACTCATGAAAAAAATCTTTGTGAATCGAGCCCATTGTGAGAAATACAATACTAACTTGGAATATCAACTGTGGTAAGTGAATGAAGAAACACAAAATCCTGATACCAAGAGAAAACTGGTAAAGGCCATCAGATGTTTTCATTTGGGAACGTTTTTCAGCATCTGATCAGCCACATCAGTTTATTACTAGTCCTAAAACATGTTTTGGGTATGGTATCTATGGTTTAAATTTCCATTACACTTTTCTATAGTTGTTTTCATTTAATTTAATATTTGATAATACCCTTGACTATTGATCTACACATGCCATCGATCACACAACATCAGAATAGTATTGAAAAAAATTGTACAACTACTAAAAACATTTTAAACACTTTAAAACACAATGATGGTCAGAAGCAGACGGAGGAATAAGAATAAAAGCAACAGCAGAACAGGAGCGTTGGTAGTACAAACATTATCGTTGCCACTATAGGCATTAACAGCCTACCACGCACAGCTAACAGCTCCTGATAGATGAATTAACAGTGCTTAATTTGTAAAATATTAAGTGCCAGGGCTCTGGCCAGGAGGCCACTGCAGCTTGCACCACCCATCGCCCTTGTCATCGCTGCCAAAACAACTACTAGCCATCTCTCTTGCATGTAAATGCGACAGTTCAGATTATTCCAGGTCCCCAAAGCTGAAGGAAAGCTGGGTAGGTAGGTATTAGCAATTTTAATGTATATTGTAGTCCTAAACTACCGTTGTTCTGCTCATCTCTAAATTAGATGAGTAGCGCCACCATGTGATGGACTGTTCTAAGTATGGTGTTGACAATTAGGTGCCGGTGCCGAGCACCAGAAACCAATTAAGTGCTGGTGCTGAGCACCGGAAAGCACCAGCTCAAATTAAGCACTGGATGAATAGCACATGGAGATCTTGAAACACCCAATACATAACGAATATAATATTTACTGTCATCTTTACTTAATCGTTCCCATTTTCCTGTTAAAATTCTCAACTGCAAGTAACCATTCCTTAAATACAGATAAACCTCCACAATCTACGTTCAACAACTTGTTGTAAATATATTTGGTTCTAACCACATATACTCCTATGCTGCTACTATATTTACAATTCAAGAGTTTTGGATAGTAGTGTGTATTTTAATTAAAGATAAAATTACGTCATGTTGAATGCGGCAATGTTGCAAGTATATTTAAACTTCAAGAGCTCTATGCAGTAGTTTATATCTGAATTAAAACTTACTAACAAAGCTGCCTTTTTTATTAATACTTTCTTTTGAGTTGCTCTAGTAGTATTTAATAAATTGGAAGTAGTTTGTGGAGGTGCCAGCTGTCAAAATAAGTCTTGGGTTTGAAATTTGTACATTAGCCTTCAAGTCCAAGCTCTACTCTCACCACCTCCTTCCCTTAACCCTTTAAATTAGGCGGACAACGAGATCAGTGACTTACTACAGCAATAAGGACTTCTAAGTTAGAATTTCAATCCTAGGTCTGTGGTTCTTGAAAGCCTGTCAGGTCATGTCAATACACGATTAATGTTTTTGAGGAAGTTAGAGACAGCTGATATATTGCACATAGGTTAGCTGTTTCTTAAATTTTAAGAGAAGGAAAGGAGTTAGGAGATTATGAAGGATGATCCATGACAGATATAGAAGAGTGAAGGGAAGAACTAGAGCACTGGATGAAAGAAGTAGAAAACGAAGGGAAGGTTTATGAAATGGTGAGAACCATGGGAGAAGATGAAAAATGCAGAGGAGGAGAATAGGATGCGGACTTATGGAGCAGTTAATGAAAGTGACCAGGAACGATTCTCACTTTTCCAACAGATGTCCATTTAAATAGTTTTCTGTACCCTTTACCTCTCACTTGCCATCCTCCAATGAACATTCTAGTATCAGAAATTCACACTCCATATATCTTTTCAACATATCTCCAATGTATCAACATTTCCTCAACCACAGCATCTGAACAAGTGAATAAATATTGCTCTCATCAAAACCTCATTAGACTCTCAGCAAATAACTGTTGTTGCAAGACCTTTGTTCGGGGCATGGAGAAGCATGATGGACACCCTGCCTTGTTTCAGTGCTTTATATCAGAAGGCAAATTCAGGAGGATAATACATTTTTTTGCATATGTGGCCATTCTTTCTACTAAGCTGCAGCACATAGATGTTTTTCACAAATTCTCTAGAACATCATGACCATTAAGTCTCACACTGCTGGTGAGGAAACAGGAAATTTCTGCAAAGCCCAGATGAAAGAGCAGACTCAGACCAAAAGAGAGGGAGGTTATTGTTAGACCTGGCATCCTTGGCGTGGCTTCAGCCTGATTTTCTTTGCCTTCAGACCTCCTGATTTTGCTGACTTTGTTTTTGGTGGCCTTGGGACTCTGCACACTTGACCACTGCTAACCACTGCTTGTGCTCTTTCCCTAGAACATGGTAACATTGGCTTATATCAAATTGGCATATTTAGTTTACTTATAAGTCCCTAGTAAAGTGCACTACATGTCCCCAGGACCTGTAAATTAAATGCTACCTGTGGGCCTGCAGCACTGATTGTGCCGCACACTTAAGTAGCCCTTTAAAAATGTCTCAGGCCTGCCATTGCAGAGTCTGTGTGTGGAGTATTAACCTGAGATGTCGACCTGGCAAAAGAAACCTTTTACCAGGCCCAAACCTTCCTTTTTAAATCATATAAGTCACCTTTAAGGTAGGCCCTAGACAGCCCCAAGGGCAGGGTACAGTGTAATTAAAATGTTGGCCATGTACTTTTCAGTTTTACATGTCCTTGTAGTTAAAACCTCTTAAATTCATTTTTTACTACTGCAAGGACTATCTCCTGTAGGATAATACTGAAATTGCCTTATTACATTTTATAAGTATAATTTCTAAATGGCAAGTGATAAAAGGTTTGTGTTTGATATCTCTGGAATCCTAATTTAACATCCTAATTTATGTTGAAGTCGGATTTTGAATTACAATCCTGAAAATGCCACTTTTGAAAAGTTGGTATTTTCTTTCCTTAGCCATTTGGTGCCTGCAGCCTGTCTCTGGTCACATGACTGGATATAGTTGGCAGTTGTGCTTTGTATATTCCTCCTAGACAGCCACACACAATGGGAACTTAGGTGTGACTGAATGGGCCATCACTGGCAGCATGGGAGGGAGGAGCTGGGTCCAGCCTCACATAACACCTGAATAGGTTGTGTCCTGTCTCCACACACAGGGCTGCATAGCCCCTGTAGTTAGTCTGTATCCCGGACAGGGAAGGCAGGGCATCTCTGCACTTCAAAGGGATGCCTCTACAAGCTTCCTCCTTCATCAAAGGCACAACTGTGGACAAAAGAAAGACCTCAGATACCACCACTTCAGTATACTTCTGGACCTGCGGATATTCTGCCAGGAAGGAGTACTGCTGTGCTGCTACAAGGACTGCCACTCTGCTGTACTGCTACTCTAAGGAACTGCTGCTCTGCTGCCCTCATGCCTGGGTGAGAAGGACCTGACCCACATCACTTGAACCCAGAGTGCCTCCAAAGGCTGGTTGGCTGACCTCCTGATCTAAAGCCTCAGGGACATAACAGGCTTCCAACAACCTAGCATTTGCACCCTTCCAAGTGGTGCCACCTCAGTCCTGGACCCTTGGAAGTGGACTCAAGGTGCTTCGCCAGCCTCTGTGGATCCAACCGAACCAGCGCATCACCTCTGCTGCGCGGCGTAACCCCGAGCAGAGCCGACACATCTCTGCTGCTGCATGGATTGGGCCTGTAGCAAAAACTCTCATCACCACCACAGCACGCATCACCTTTGGAACTGCCATTGCACGACGCATCATTGGCACAGAGCCTTAAATCTCTCGTCGATGACATCAGACTCCACATCGCAGCTTTGCAGCTCTTTGGAACCGACACATCGCCCAAATGCATGCTGCATCCCTGATACTGGACTTCGCATCGCAAGCTCCGTTGACATTATCCTCGACATCATCGCAGGATCTCACACTGTATTTTGGAACTGACACATCGCCTCGACTGCGCAACGCAACTTCGACACAGATCCACGCAATCCTCCGCAAACCAGGATTTAAGGTACTCTTTTCATCGGTCCAAACTGGGTCCCTGTAGCCTGCTCACGCTCTATTGTGGTCGGCCTGAACTTGTGACTTTGTCTGGTGCGACCAGATTCCCTAGTTAGCGCTTTACAACTTTTGGTGCTATTTTCTCTACTAACCTTTGATATTCAATATCTCTGGTTCTACTAATTGGATTTTTGTCATTTTGGTCTTGCTTTATTTATTACATGAAACTCTATGTTGCTGATTTGGTGCACCAGTGATAGAGGCAGCCAAAACAGAGTGCACCAGTGATAGAGGCAGCCAAAACAGAGTGCATCAGTGGTAGATGTAAAGGTTTTGATTCACCCCCCCCAACTGAATAGGTACAATGTAATATGCTCTTTCTGCAGCTCAAGCTGTTGTCATTCAGCACCAACCTCTAGCCCTTCAATCTCTTTGAGAGGGTGGTATCTAAGCTCATAGAATCCACAATCAGTGCTTCCTTCTTCTTCGCCTCCTTCTTAATGTCTAGTCCCCTTCGGCACACCGAATACCAAGGCTCTGTAGTGTTGGATTCACCTCAGGCCTCTATAATTCACTATAAGACACTGCTCCTCCTTTAATTCACTCCTGCTGGTCTCTGTTTTCTACCTTCATTCCCATTTTTCTGTATTTCTGTTCCCCCTGTTTTCCCATTTGTGTGTTTTTCTGTCTCTTGCTTGCGGTCAATATCTGATGAAGAACAATAATTGCTGGTCCCCAAAAATGAGTGCCGGCGGGCCCCATCGGCATCCATCAGCTTAAATTAGGCACTGATTCAGGTGCTTACATTGATCCTATCTTCCCCTAGGTACCACTCTTTCTCCAGCAACCCACTCTCTTTAGTGGTTCCAATTGCCTTGCAGCACCCTTCCCTTTAGGGCTGCACCCAACCGTGTGATCACACATTATCTGTTCCATCAGTGAGCCCCTTTGTTCCCTTCACAACTTCCCTTCATCCCATGCTGTCCAGTCTTTTCCCAGCTGTATCTTGCTGCTGCCATGCACTGTGGTACTTCAAATACTGCCTTTCTTGTAGTCCACTTTGCTTCACTTTCCTATGAACTTCATCATAGTCTCACAGTTTGTAGTTTAGGGATTCCTGGCTTTGTTCTCTTCGTCCACAACAATACATTTAAAAATGCTTTGGTACAAGATTTAATGCTTGAGTGAGAGTTTACACCCCAACATATTAGAACGCTGTACAGCTAGAATATCTTAGCTGATGAAAACAGCTGCAGCTAGGAGGCCAGGTTATATTTATAGCCTATCCCATTACTATCAAGGATGTGGGGGCACACGCTTACTGAGCGCAGTTAGGGATGTAGAGTAAGGGATATCCTCTTCTGTACTCCATAGTCAGGCTTGAGAAGACACCAAACTCAAATGTAAATGAGATGTTGAAAAGTTACCTGTTTTGATTACTCAAGATGGTAATTATACATATCGGTTCACCATGTACCATTAGATGTATTAAGTAGCTATTTGGCAAAATTTAATAACCTGGTGTGGGATCTTTTTGTGGGGTGTTTCCATTGTTTTACTGTTTGAAATGTTGCACAAATACTTTACACATTGCCTCTAAATTAATCCTGACTGCTCTGTGCAGAGGGTTTAGCGCAGGTTAATGTGGGGTTCATTTGTGCCTTACCGTGACTAGGATTATGGCTGCTGCTTGACCAGGGCTCCCACCTCAGTCAACCAACGACCCAATTTCTAACAGTTATCAATCACAGCTTGCCCTCCTTTCCAACGATATAATTACAACAATCTTATGGTGAGCCGTAACAACAGTTACTCACACCAATAGATGAGGTTTCCATGCACTCTATTGTGCAACAGTATGTACTAGTTAAAGGCTGGTCTAGCTACATAATACTGAGACACTTTGGTAAGCTATCAGTAGGGATTAGTTTTATGGCTCCCTTTGCTGAGGGATCATTTGGCCACCAAGCTTTGAAAGGAGCTCTAACAGATTTGCGCACAATTTTCTTATTGACTTTTACATCACTTCCTGCTAAAGATAAATACTCCTTCTTGGTTCTGTTTCAGAATTTGAAGTATTGGAATATGTCAAGAGTTTCTCTTCAGAACTGTCTGTGTCCTTTCACCCCATATAGTTGGAAGTGTATGCAGTAAAATCAATTGTTTAGTTCTATTAGTGATAAAAGACATGAATAGGCGTATAGTGGGCAAAACACCCCAATGCTCCCGGAAAGGGTTGATGTTGCTCGCCATGATAAGCTCTTAGTCCATCCCATACCTTTTATGTTGGGTAAGCTGTCTGTCCATGACTTCCTCACCCCATATCTCCGGCCGGTGTGCAAGAAATATGCATGTAAAAATGAAGCTGGTAGCTTTAAGCAGTATGTTTTTGTCAATAACTGCTACTATCCCTACTATTCCTCAAAATCATACAAGGAAAGTGCAAATGTAATATAGATGTCCTATTACCTGTTCCAGCTTAACAAATAATAAAAAGTATTGTCTCTTCTATTGTGACAGGCTGGAGTGTTCTTCCAAATCATGCTGAAATCCATAACCATACAACAATACACTCGGTAAGAAATTGTAATTTTCCATCATTTGATTCTATACGTGGTTTTCTTATTAGAAGGAAGACTAAAACCCACTACTGAAGGTGCAAGTCCTCCAGAAATTCCTTACGCCAGACTCTGATATGCTACATTATGGAGACAATTGTTTTAAATGGCAGACATCGCCTTTACAGTACAATAAAAACAAAAAAGTAGTTGGTTTGTCAGCTTAACAACAGTTTGTCCTTGTTCTATGTTGCTGATTGTTGATATGTTTGAATAAGTAGCAGTTATGTGAAATTAGTGCATTTGTGTCCTTGGTATAAAGAAAACATTCAGGGTGAAATCCCAACCTAAAAACAAGGGAGGTCAGGATTTATGGATACAGTAACTTATAGGGGGAGCGCTAAGCATTAGGCTAATGTGAGCACAGCCTCACAAGGAGCCATACAGCATAACAGGAATTTAAAAGCACCTTACAGTGTGGGGAAGTCAAAAGGGCAATGTTTTAACTTGTTTTTGGTTTTAAAGGAACTGCACCATCAGGATGGCTGATATAGGATGATATTGAAACAGGTACACAGTTTTACTTGTGATCTTAGTGAGGTTAGAAAATCTCAAGAATAACCGAGTTAAGTTAGCGATGGCAGCAATGGCAGTTACAGGCTTGATATTTAGTGAGGAGCAGTCAGGATAATAATAAACTTCAAATGAAGACCCATGGGGAACAGAAAATTCTCAGCAGGCAGTCATGGCTGCCGCACACCTACCCCTTCTCTAAGGTCAATAAAAAAGTACATTTAATCACTTGTGTCCTGTTTATGTAATGGTCTGTGACTGAATGCAGCCTGTCAGCAGAATCACAAATTATCACGGGTCAGATGGAACTTGCTTATCAAACAAGAAAATCACGAAAATGTAGAGTCAGAATGTTTCAATGCTTCATGTTATCCTAAACCATCATGCTGGACTTGGCCCGTTCTGCAGGGTCATCCTCAAACCTTTTGCCTTCACCCTTCAGTTTTCTGAATCCGTTTTTGTTGGCTCTTAGGGCTCTGCACACTTTACCACTGCTAACCAGTGCTAAAGTGCTTGTGCTCTCTCATTTAAACATGGTAACATTGGCTTACACAGAGTTAGCACATTTAATTACTTACAAGTCCCTAGTAAAGTGGTACTACCCGTACCCACAGCCTGTAAATTAAATGCTACTAGTGGGCCTGCAGTACTTATTGTGCCACCCACTTAAGTAGCCCTTCAAACATGTCCCAGGCCTGCCACTGCAGCCTGTGTGTGCAGTTTTAAATTGCCATTTCGACCTGGAAAGATAAACTTCTTGCCACGACAAACCTCCCTTTTTTTAATACATGTCACCCCTAAGATATGCCATCTACAGTGCAGAGGGCAGGGTGCCGTGTATTTAAGTTTTACATGTCGTAGTGAAAAACTCCTGCGTTCGGTTTTCACCACTGTGAGGCCTACCTCTCCCAGTGGATAACATTGGGTTCCATTATTATATTTAATAAGTGATAACTTTCAATTAGGACCAGGTAAGAATGTCGAGTTTGGTGTCTAAGAAATCGCAATTTAAAACCCTCTTTAATGGTAAAATCGGATTTTAAGTCACAATTCTGGAACTGACACTTTTAGAAAGTTGTCTTTATGTTGTCCTAACCATTTAGTGCATGCAGCCTGCATCCTGGGTCACATAACTAGGTGTAGCTGGAAGATGGTCTTTATCTATTGCTCCCAGACAGTGAGACAAAGAGAAGACAGGTGTTGGCATGATGGGCCACCTCTGACTTGATGAGGGGGAGAAGCTATCACCTACCACACTTGCACATCACAAAGGCTCTGCTAGAGCACACTCACAAAGGGTTTGACACTAGTCTTTTGTGACCCAAGACAAGCTATGTCCATGACAGGGAGGCAGGAAATTCTAGACACCTCTGGAAATGGGAACCTCCACAACCTTCTCCTACCTCAAAGTGGGCACCAGGTATAAATAATGGCCCCTCAAACACAACTCTTCAGTATGCCTCTGGACCTGTGGAAGACTCAGAAGGACTGCTGTGCTGCACAAAGAACAGCTACTCTGCTATCCTGTTGCCCTGCTGGATGAGTGAAGGACTGGACCTGCATCTTGAACCCAGGACCACCAGAGTGACTCCAAAGGCTAGTTGGCTGGCCTTCTGATCAGAGCCTCAGGAACAGAAAAGACTCCAACCACCTTGAACCCAGCATCTGGACTCTGTATGCTGTGAGTATTGCCCCCAAGTGGTGCCACCCCAGCCCTGGACCCTTGGAAGTGAGCCTGAAGGTGCTCCGCCAGCCCAACCTGTGGTCCAAGCAGAACTGACGTAGCGCAATGTATCGCCTTTCAACCTCGCATCGGAACCACCACAGCGCAATGCATCCTCGACGCAGGACCCTTAAGCTCCTTGGAACTGCCGCTGCGCAATGCATCCTCAATGCAGGACTTTGCATTGTAGCCCCGCAGCTCCTCAGAACCGCCACTCCACGACACATACTCCACACAGGACCCTTCTAACCACGGGTGCGCGACGCATCCTCGACACAGGACTTCACAATGCTTCCCAACCCAGATTTAAGGTACTTTGTTCACCTGGCCTAACCTGGTCCATGTATCCGTTCCCCGCTCCATCACAGTGGGTCTGAACTTGTGACTTTGTACCAGTCTGGTGCCACCAGATAACCACAGTTGCCTCCTTGTGCTTCTAAGCACTATTATCACTTAAACATTAAAAATTGCATATCTCCAGTTCCACTGTTTGATTTTCTTTTGTTGTGTTTTCATTTTATTACTGATTGTAGTGCTGCATGAATACCTTACACATTGCCTCCAAGTTAAGCCTGACTGCTTTTGTGCCAAGCTACCAGAAGATTAAGCACAGGTTAATTTGGGGTTTGCTTATTTTTCACCCTGACAGGGATGGTGGTTGCTGCTTGAGTAGCCCCCCCAACCAGTAACCCAACTTCCAACACATCAAAATTCCATTGAATTCAACTTTTTTGAGGATGAACTTCCACAAACAACACCATGTGATATCAAGGCATCACCATACTTTCAGTAACACTGCCTTATTTTGACACAAACTGCCTTACTTCTAAAGTAGACAGAATACACTGAGGGCAAAGTGTGAGCTGGAACTACATGGGTAGACAGGAAATTTTACACAGAAGGATGGACCAGAAGATGGCACACAAAACGATGAAAAAATAAGGACCAGCAAGGCAAGAGATTAAAAGGAATAAATCAGGATCTGGGAAGGATTGATAAATAATTGGAGTCATGAGTTTGCAGGAATGGCAATCGGCAAGGACAGGAGTAGGAAACTGAGAATATTACTTTACTGACAAGAACTTGGAACAGCGAGGAACACAACAGAAAACCAAAGGTTGTGGTTTTTCCAACTCATACTGAAACACACAGACAGAAGTCTGAAGCTTTTCATAATGGGTCTAAGGATTTATATGTCAGAAAGTGTTGCGTGGAGTAGCAGAACAAGCTCTTCAATGCAGATAGAAAATCAAGATATCAGAAAGCATGGAACAGAAAGCTTGGATTCATTTTGTGATGTTTCTGGGTTCGAGTTCTCAATAATGTTACCTATTTTTCTCTTAGGTCTCTTCTGCAGACAGCTTCTGGGTATCTGTGGTTGAAAGACATATTGTGGTCCTTAACAAACATTTTCAGTGGGCTTTGGGCCAGCCCATTGCTTACCATTTGTTGCCTTTATTGTCCCTCTGATTTGCCTGCTTCTTATTCAATTGCATTCCTTCCTATTCCGTGTTTGTTCCTATTTTAGAGCATAACTTCTTTACCATCCTTTTGATTGGATGACTTGGTGTTCCATTGCTCACATTCAAGGAATTACTTTGTTCCTATTCTTTCAGCACTTCATGAGAGAGCATGTGTTTTTTCCCACTCTCCCACATGTGCTGCCTGCTCTGTCAAACACCCATTCCACTGCGAGCTCCATGTTGCTCCATCCTTGCTATCATAGTTCGTCCATTTCTTTCCCCATCTCTCCTAGTAGTTAATTTATTTTTTCATTAAATTTTTCATCTCATATCTTTACCTCTACTGTCTCCATTTCTCTTCCACCCTGTCAACTGCCCTTGTCCACCCGGCATTAACTTCTCCCCAAGTAGTCCTCTGTAATTTCCACACCCTTCCTTTGTGGTCTTAAAAATAAGTGTGTAAGATATTGGGTTACTGGTTGAGGGCGGTGAAAACCTTCTCAAGCAGCAACCACAATTCTTCTCCGAGTGAAGTAACAAGCAAACCCTAAATTATCCTGTGCTCAGCCATAAGGTAGCTTGGTACAGAGCGTTCAGGCTTAACTCAGAGACAATATGTAAAGTATTTGCGCAACACTTCAAACAGTAACACCATGAAAATACATCATAATATGATCCCACAACAGATTTAGAAAAATAGAGTCATTTTTAGGAAATAAAACAAATCCACAATGACAAACATCCAATCAGTAGTACCGGAGATATGCATGTTTAAAGGTTTCAGTAAAAATAACGCCAAAAAACACAAAGCGCCAACTGTGGATACCTGGCCGTCCCAGACCGGGACAAAGTCACAGGTTCAGGCCAACCACGAGGGAGCATGGGCTGGCTACAGCAGCATGATTGCGGTGCGAGGTCCTGCGTCATCTGGAAGACCCTGTCGAAGAGGCGTGCAATGCAAAGTCTGGCGTTGAGGATGTCTTGTGTAGTCAGGCTGATGCGGCAGTTCCGAGGAGCTCCAAGGCTGCGATGTGGAGTCTGGCATCGTCACCGAGGCTGCTGTTGATGAAGAATGCACAGGCCTGTGCTGAGGATGCATTGCACAGCTGCAGTTACGATGAAGCGACGGGCTGCGATACGATGTAGATCTTTGCAGCAGTTCCAATCCACGCAGCAGCGGCAATTCATCGGTGCTGCTCTGGGTTGCGCAGCACAGCAGAGGAGATGCATCGGTTAGACTGGATCCACAGGACCTGGTAGAGCACCTTAGATTCACTTCACTTCACTTCAAAGGGTCTAGCACTGGGGTGGCACCCCATGGCAGGATAGATTCACAGATGGCAGAGTCCAGGAGCTCGATTCAAGGTTGTTGGCATCGTCTTCCCTCCGGCTCCAGTCACGAAGTCAGTCAACGAGCCCTTGGAGTCAGTTTGGGGTCCTGGGTTCAAAAGATGCAGGTCCAGACCTTCTC
This sequence comes from Calotriton arnoldi, assembly GCA_963921515.1. Lineage (NCBI taxonomy): Eukaryota > Metazoa > Chordata > Amphibia > Caudata > Salamandridae > Calotriton > Calotriton arnoldi. The sequence goes on from CAWUFW010003788.1 coordinate 300,601, forward strand.
ACCAAGGAAGAATGGCAGTAGGCAGCAGGTGATGACAGCAGTTCAGCAGAGTGGCAGTCCTTGTAGCAGCACAGCAGTCCTTGCTGGCAGGGTATCCACAGGTCCAGAAGTGAACCGAGGAGTTGGTGTCTGAGGTCCAGTATTTATACCCAGTTGTGCCTTTGAGGTGGGGGAAAAAGCTTCTAAAGTATTCCCTTTGAAGCATCCTGCCTTCCTTCTTCTGGCTCCAGTCTAACTACAGGGGGTATGCATCCATGTGTGTGGCGGCGGGACACAGCCTATTAAAGTGTAAACAGGGCTATGCTCAGCTCCGCCCTCCCATCCTGCCAGTGATGGCCCATCGAGGGACACCTAAGCTCTCTATTGTGTGTGGCTTTCAAAAAGGAATGCACAAAGTCCAACTGTCAGCTACACCCAGTCACATGACCCAGAGACAAGCTACAGGCCCTAAATGACTAAGGCAGGAAAATGCCAACTTTCTAAAAGTGGCATTTTCAAAAGTTTAAAATCCGACTTCACCATAACTGAGGATGTTCCATTAAAATTCCAAAGATACCAAACATGAACTGGTTACCTGCTTCATTCAATGTAGCACTACAATGTTATCCTATGGCAGTAGTAAGCTTTGCAGTAGGGAAAAACTAATTTAAGAGTTTTTCACTACCAGAACATATAAAACTTAAAAGTAAATGTCCGACTTTTTAAATACACTGTACCCTGTCCTCTGGGCTGTCCAAGGCCTACCCTAGGGTTGACTTATATGTATTGAACAAGGAAGGTTTGGGTCTGGCAAAAGGTATATTTTGCCAGGTCAACATGGTAGTTTAAAACTGCACATGCAGGCTGCAATGGAAGGCCTGAGACATGTTTAAAGGACTACTTAAATGCGAGGCGGAATCAGTGCTGGAGGCCCACTGGTAGCATTTAATTTACAGGCCCTGGGTACTTGTAGTACCACTGTACTAGGAACTTCTAAGTAAATTAAATATGCCAATTGGGGATAAGCCAATGTTACCATGATTTAAGGAGTGAGCACATGCACTTCAGCACTGGTTAGCAGTGGTAAAGTGTGCAGAATCCTTAGGACAGCATAACCGAGATCAGCAAAAATGGAAGAGGAAGGCAAAACGTTTAGGGGAAGACCACCCTAAGGCTGACAGGTCTAACAAAATGTCTATTTTTGTACGGTCTTTTGGAGGTCCTGGCCGCTGCCATTTGTTGCCAGACTTCTTCTTTTTTCAAATGCACTGTTGAACACATTTACATTATTATTCTTTTTTTTATTTACTGCTCCAAGACTGACGTTTTCCATCATGGAACGGTGACTAAAAATATAAACAAAATGGCAGCCACGTCTTGACATATGTATGCACATTCATGGTGACTTATGCCCACACATACGACATCAGGCTGTGCGCCATAGCGTCATGATGGAAAGCCAGTAGGTCAAAAAGGCAAGACGTATTGGCCTTGCAATCCTTTTTTTATTTTTGCAATTCATCCAATGAGCTCAATTGTTAGTTTTCAAAATGCCATCCAAATTAAGTGCCTTTCTGAGACTTGTTGTAGATTTACAAGGACATCCACATTAACAATTTACAAGAACGAGTGGACTGCTTCGCTGTGTTGTATGGGAAAATAGAATTCCTAGATTAAAATTCCTTTGTATTCCCAAAGCAAAAACCCTATCATGCTTTCAATAGAGGCATCAGAAGAGTCAAAATACAGGAGATCTTATGTGGTCTATTCTGTTAGCAGTGCGGCTTTAATAGAAAAGAAGAGAATGTATTCTCAATTTTTTTTTACATTTGAAGCATGGACGTTTTAGAGGGAGCCTTTGGTTAAAGCCTGTGAGAGTAAGGTGGTTCTTTTATGTATCATCAAAGGAAGGACATGTTTGTGGATGGCAGAGAAACGCAAGCATGCTAGGGTGTTTAATGTTTTTTTTAGACAAAGCTTCTGCGTGGTAAACGGTACTACATCAGATGACTCGATTCCCTTTCTGGGATTGATTTTATCACACTTGAAGTTCTAAAGTGAGGAATTTGATATTTGCTTTAAATTCACAAGTGGCACATTAATAAAAGAAGTATTTACGCTGAGGATTTCTTTAATGAAAACATTAGTTCCACCGTCAGAAAAACCTTTTGAAAATGCACTTTGAAGAATTTGTGTCTGCAAACAGTATAGCAAAATTAAAACTATATTGATTTCAGTTTTTATTAAACCACGTTATTAAGGATTCTGGAAAAATGTTTCCCTCGATTAATGTAAAAAGCTGTGCAGAAAGGCTAACTTTTATGGAGCTAATTTAAAGTCAAACAGTTGGTTATACAGCACGTGGTCATTTGGAGCGAGTGAATGATAATACATCGATTGTCCCGGTAAATTAAACTGTAGTGAGCATATTGAACACACATACCCAGTCATTTACTGGGTACCGAGTCATTTACAAAATTGGACTGTTAAAGAAATAGTGTCCATTAGTTTAGTTTCCTTTCATTCAAATGGCAATTTGCAATATTACATCAAATCTACAAGAAATATTTACCAATACATGCTTTTGTTATGTTAATCACATATGCATTTGCAAAATTTTAAGATACATGTTTATTGTGATAAGTTTTTGTAAAAGTGCTGTTTGAGTAATACCTACAATAAAATATTTTAGTTTTACCATTGTCTACCGACTTTGAAGTCATCTAATGTAATAACCCAAAGATCCCGTTCCCTTTTGGAGCCATTTATGATGACACTAACTATCATATACTCCACAGCAGGTTTACAAACACCTAAATGCATTTTAGCAATGGTTGCATTATAGCTAAAGCATTCTTTCTCCAAAAATTCTTCTAGTTTTTCTGCATCATATCTCCTTTTTCCACTCACTCTCTTGACTCTCTTCTAAAGAGATTTGTATCTTCTGCAAATAGGACAACCCTGCCCAGCAACTCCTATGAAAGAGCTCAACTCAGAATATTGTATTTAATTGCACTAAATACCAAACTTGCACCTTACTTTACACAAGTACATTGATATTATTTTTAATTCTCTTCAGGTTGAATGCATCGGTGCTGCAAGGATTCACGTGTGGGGCCTCCAACAGTTTGAACAGCACCATATTCAGCTCCCTTATTCAGGCAATGAATGGAAAAGATGTCAACATGCCGAGTAGCCAGGTAATACTTGTTTTAGTAACTGAAAATGCTATGGATGCTATTCACATCTGTTTAGAAATGTTTCAGGCATTTGGATGTGTAGGTTGCCTATGCTTGTTTAATTGATCAGAGGTGAAAGATGGGGCTTGGCAAGAAGAATCAGAAGAAAGCTTTCCCAACCTTAGCCACCCAAGCCCCTCAACCCTGCACTTTGGCTGAAAGTGTAAATCCAAATCCATGGACAATCAGTTTTTGTTAACTTTGACACTGTCTCTGAGAATAACAGTTGCATTTGCAATACAGTTACTTCATGTAGAAATATTGTCAATGTGCCCAGGACAGTCTTACTTTAACATACTACATTGTTTCTTGATGGCAACAATTCAGAGTCAAGTCCAAATTAGTGTTCAACATACCAAGGGTCCAGCAATCTTTTTCTACTTTGAAGCAACTTGATTCTGGGCCATGCCACTCTTATTAACAAGGTGTGTTTCACGGCCTTATGTACACTATGATTGGGGGAAGCATGTATCTGCACTCTAACCGGTGAAGTACTTTCTGTAGATAAACTCTCTCACTTACATGTTAAAACTTTCTCAAATCACATGCACATCAACTAATGCTATGCTTGTCCTGACACGGAAAGCCAGAACTCAGACACGCCCAGTTCCCTGATACACCTTTAGTAAAAACAAAAAATATAAAGAGGTTTATAGAGGTTAATTAGATCTAGATGTAAAAAGGTAAAGACTAGGATAAGACTAGAACTGAACATGTATCACACTTTATTGCTCTCATAACCATGACTCTCATGACCATGATGCTCCGTGCGCACAATGGAATGAATAACTCTACAGATCTGTTTTTGATTTTACAGAGTCCATTAACACCACAGCTCATGCGATATATGACTCATCTTCACAAATCTGTCATAAATAATCTGATTTCTTCAGCCATAGTTAATAAGAGACAGTATCATATCAACTGGCTAGTTTATAAATTCTATAAAATCTTCACCCAGGAAACATGCTGTATAAATAATGTCTTGCTAAGAGAATGTATAGTGCCTGATACTTTAAAAAAAAAAAAAAGCCATAATCACGCTACAGTTAAACCCAATAGCTCTAAACTCAGAAAACATTTTCTGTTTCTGTCCCAAAACATATCTTCCTAATTGTCAGCAAACTATTACAAAACACAGTAACAACGCAAATTCAGAATTGTTTAGAGAAAAAGGAAATCTTTTTCCCTAGCCAATTCAAATATCTTGCAGTAGAGACAGCTTTTCTATAGAGAGTGCACAAGTTAGTTGAGAGAGAGATTAATGGCACTCATCAATTCTCATCTTTTGGACCATTATGTTGCCTTAAATACATTGAAAACGGATACCTCTTCCAAGTTCGAATCTTTCCAGGAGTTTCAAACCGCCAGTATTGAGATGGAACCTCATGCATCCGCTGCCAGACTCCTTTATTGTGGCTTTTTCCAGGGATCAGCTCTTACCTCAATTCTGTATCAGTCCACCACTAGACAATGAATAAACTGAAGGTCTCATAATATATTTTAACAGTGAAGACATGAGTATGTGATAAAAAAAAACTAAAGTTAATGATAATTGTCAATTGGAAATAATGCTTTTTCGGCGAAAATTATATTTTACAGATGAGTTGCATGACAAAGAGACTGACGCTGACTGGTACTTCTGCAGAAATACTGAATTACCCAAATGATGTCCTTTTATATGTTGGGTAAGGCCATCCATTTCTCGATTCATTTATTGCTTGCTTTGTTATATATTGTACAGCAACCTTAGGGTTGCAATTGCGTTTGGCAGGGTGGCTGCCAGCCTAGCCAAAACCAGCCTGCCAAATTTAAAATGGTCTGCCCTTTGTGTAACCATAATTCTCCTGAAATGGCTCCTACCTCTATGGCAGAAACCAACTTGCTGGAAAACCACTGAGGGCAGGTCTGCATTGTCATGTTAGTAGGGCAGGTCTGCATTGTCATGTTAGTAGGGCAGGTCTGCATTGTCATGTTAGTAGGGCAGGTCTGCATTGTCATGTTAGTAGGGCAGGTCTGCATTGTCATGTTAGTAGGGCAGGTCTGCATTGTCATGTTAGTAGGGCAGGTCTGCATTGTCATGTTAGTAGGGCAGGTCTGCATTGTCATGTTAGTATGGCAGATCTGCCATCACTAACTTTATTTCAAAAGACACCCTCCCCCCCCAAGGCGATGGATTTTTGAAAAAGCATAAGAAATGACCTCCTTGCGCAGCAACATTTCTCCCAGCGCATGGGGAATATTTTTGGACATTTTTTATCTGGGGCTGATCATGTCTGACATGGTATCCTCATAGAAAATGGATGTCAGCAGAAATAGTGCAAGTTAAAAAACACATTGTGCCAACTTCTAAATGTAGTTGGGGAACCAAAAAGAGGGTGGTGGGGTCATTTGCTAATTTGTGGTTGATGTACTATTACTAGACTCCTATAAGCGAGGGAATAAGGTCCTTCTTTATTAGTTTCACAGACAGAGAGTAATCTATCCTTACTTTGGTTAAATACAGCAGAAGATATGTACTGCAATGCTCCAGCCTGATTATAGCTGCATGGGTATTGGATCTCACCACCTGAAAAAGCATAGGTGAGGATAAGTTAACCGGGTCCTATTTCCTGGCAATGTCTCCTAAAGAGAAAACCAACAAGTGTACATGAACTTCACTATTAAATAGGTGCCTCCACTTCTACCACTAGGCTTTAATCGAATCCCTATTGGTAGTAACGATATCATTCATTCAGACAACCATTTAATTAAACAAACTTGGGCATAAGTAATTGTAATTGTTAGACTGTGCTTCTTGGTTCTTTGTGTCATATTTAAATTATTTAGTCATGAAGCATGTGCTGCAACAGGCTGAGTCTTCTTCATGGTACCTGCTGTATTATGTACAACAGCTTCATTATAACAAGGATTTATGTCATTGCTGCCCAAATATGCAAATCCTTTGGAATTGTCAAACACAGTTTCTGGGACATTTTGCAACTGTGTAATGATTTATATTGACTATCTTCTTACACTTTCTTTACAGGCCTAATAAATACTCCAGTGCAATACTTTGCCAGAAATATTTCATTAAAACTGGGTCAGCAAATATTAACATCTTACCTCAAGGCTCCGCTAAAAGACAAGCATTGCTGAGCAGTGCAGTAAAATGCCTAGTAAGTTAATTCCCTACTATCAGTTTTTTATTCATATCATGATATTGTGAAAGTAAGAGAATGGATGCAGAAATAGCAGAGGAAAATATTCAGTATCTACTGAATGTAGCTGGAAGGATCGCATGCTGTCCTGGGATATCACTACAGCATGGAAACAAATCTTTTGATTGAAAAATATATACTGAAATGACAAATGGATAACTGCTCAATAAATAAGGTGCAAAGTAACAAAATATGAGCAGGAGAATAAGAAAGATGATGGCTTTATCACAAGGCATTTTGAACTGATCAAGTGACACTCGGACAATGACTATAATTTTGTGTTTTATACATTTCAGAGAATTGATACATTAATTTCAAAGGAGAACCTCATGATTTTAGGTCATCTGTCCTGTGACCTCAGTGGATCTTATATTGTACAGTCCGACCCATACATATTAACTATGCTGCAGGGCTGTGCATCATTTTCAGAGGACCAGGTAACGGCCATTGAAGGACAACTCAAAAAAACATATGGGTAAGTTCACTGTGACCAAATTAAAAAAATTGTTTTTGTTCAGTTTTATGTATTAAAAGTCAATACCACCTTTCAAACAAAATATGTATTGTGTGGGAACTACACAGTTAAACAGATTATCTGTGATGAGTCTCCATTGGTTTATATCAATGTCAGATGAGGCGAAACTTGAAATTCATTATAAATGGATTACCTTATTTCTGATTTTCGTGAGATTCCATTTTGATTTCAATTAAGATCCAGAGAGGCAAATATTCACTTAATAAAACCGCATCATAAATAGCACTAATGCATCCTTGCTGACTGTTTCTGAACAGAGGCAAGGGTGGACCTGATGTGGGCACTAAATTAATCTCTTGGCTACAGAGGTGATCCTATGGGATCAATGTCATATCAGTAGTTTTAACATATATTTGAAATTCCCCCAGAGGATAAGTGATAGAGTGATATGCTCATGGTTCCGGTGAATTAAATTCAGTATGTAATTCATGTTGAAGCTTTTGTTACAAAACATTGTTTATTTCATGACAGCTCAAGAAAGAATTCTGGATTGTGGGTGTTCATACCTTTCAATTGACCCACTAAATAAGTACAAAAATTGAAAATTATATTAGTCTGAGATCACACCAGCACATCATACCTGATCAAGACAAAGCTAATGTACTGTTCCTTCTTTCATGTTTATTTTGTTGGTCATTTGAAAGGTATCACTGCCTACAATCTACATCTGTCTTTTTTAAAAGACTTCTGATACAGATAGATTCATTAACGTTTCACTCACAGTAAGTCTCCTCTCTGAACAGGGGGCTACGATGAGGTGTTGTCTTCCATTTATTTCTACTTTTGATATAGATTATTGCTGACAAAACAGTATAACAACCATTGGAAATGAACTTGGCTTTGATATAGCAAAAAGATTTTTGTGTTGTTTGTGGGGTACAGAGAAGAACCACCAAGTGACCTAAGTTACGAATTTGGATTGCATGAATGTCCTGTGTAAGTTCCTCACCGATCTTAGACACTTCTGTGGTGACTGCAATATCTGGTTGTCATGATTGTAGGGGCATGCTCCAAGTAAAATTCCCTTTATTGGTACACCATTTTTCCATATGGCTTGTTATGGGTATCATGTGCTCCTAATCTCCTGTGCCTTGTAAGTACTAGAACTGAAGTTCCTTCTCAAGCATCCTCGTTCTCATCCTTCAGATGGAATTGTGTATTCCTAATGAAAATAAGGCCAGCAAGGCACTAATTCTCCGAATGAAGTTGGGCCTGTTGTTTCTTGGGCAATGGCCTGAAACACTTGAAATATGTAATCTGATGTTACTTTGATGTTTGCAAGGGTACCCAACAGTGCTGATAGATGTTAATGGCAGTAGTTTGGACTTCCGAAAGCTTAATTATAGGGAATGCTTCATGCAGTTCCAAACAACTACTTCCCAAATTTCTGAGATGGAGCTTTCAGCAGCACATTATCCAAGTAAGGGTAGGCTTGTATCCATCATCGTAGCCTATTATGGGAGCCAAGCATTTGATGAACACAGCAAGCACTGATCTTAGACAGAGTGGTAGGTTGCCAAAATTCCATGTTTTGTTCCCATTGTCAGAACCTTGGGAAGCACTTATGTTTCTAGTGAATGGAGATAAAAATAGGAATCTTGTGAGCCAAGAGAACACACTAAATAGTTCTCTTAGAGTTTGGGATAATATCTTCCAATGTTGCCATCGAAAGGTCTGTTTAGAAATTGATTTGTTGAGTATTTACTTAAGTCCGTAGTGTGCCCCATGCCCATCAAATTCTTCTACACTGGAAAATACTGGGGATAATAACCATGTTCTGGCCTCAGAACCTGTTCTTTGGCACACTTGTTGAATAGGGTTTGAACCTTGGCTGGCAAAAGAGGTAGATATTTCACTGATGTTTCAGTTGGTTGTTGGTTTCTTGGATATAAATTCCAATGTATGACTTGACCGCAAATGGGAAACCCATTTGTCTGAAGTTATTGCTTTCCATTTTGAAGCAACTGAGGCTTGTGTTTACTGCACTTCTTTCTGTTCAGCATCCATGAGTCTGAGCTGATGCACAAATCAAAAACGTTGTTGCCTTTTTGGTTATGAGGTTGTGGATATGAATAAGCTGGTCATTGGAAGAATAATTGAAATACAGATAGCCCTGTCTATCTTTATCCCATGTAAAGTGTTTTTCTAGAGGGATAAAAAATGTCATGCCTTCTCTGGGAGATAGCACTCATGGTCTTGGCAGTGTCTGTGCCTGTTTTTATCACTAGCAAGGCCTTCTCAATATCCTTGTTGAAAAGGTCAGTGCAACTGAAAAGAACAAATAGCACAACTCATTTGGGCATCTGGCTTGAACCTAAAAATACTCATCATGCTTGCATGCTCATAAATTGTCCTTTGCCCATGTGGCAAAAAAGAGTGTCCACCACCTTCAGTAACACTCTTGTTGCATAGTGTGAGGACAAACGAACTTTCTGTAACACTTGCTTAGCTTCCTCCTCCTTGCGTTCTAGCAGTAAGTAGACTAGAGTATCTACATAGAAATGATGAGACAAGTGAAATATATCTGTCCTGACTCATCTGCAACAACAAAAAAGAAAACCATGGGCTTTATTTAGAATTTATTAGATGAAGGACACGAACCAGAAAAGCGTTGTATATCCCATTTGTTTAGAGTATGTATGGTCTGTATTCACATCAAACAGAAAGAAAGAGAGGCCTGCCGCTTTTTTGCAGATGTTTCACATCTGTCAAACTCTAAAGTTCCTTCTACGTGGTTAATTGATGAACTATGATGCTATCCTCTACAGGGAAATCATACAAGACATTTAATTGTCACTAGGTAATGTCCTTGTTGTGAGGAAATAGGAACATTTATGGAGTTATTTTGAAGTCATCTGCCTGCACACAGATGTTGGTAATGCTAGGAACCCTGAAGAGGGTTACATCCTCGTCTTTCTGGTACATGGCAGGATTAAAACTTCTCCTCTGCTTGAGGTGGTGTTTGAGCATGAGACATCTTACTGTCATGTTCTGCCAGTTTCATCCAAGAATTAATTTATACTTGTGTCAAGGCTGTTTTCGGGGTTGAGGAGTTAGGGACATGAAATAGGCTTATCTTTCATTCCTATTCTGCGTTTTACTCTCTCTTATTAATCTCTGCTTCACTACCAATCCGGACAATGTATTGTATAAAGACGTGAGGAGTGCTTTGGAAATTACACTGACATTAACGAACAAGTTACTTACCTTCGGTAACGATATATCTGTAAGAAACATAGATTAGTTATGGATTCCTCACCTTAGAATTACCCCCAGGCGTCAGACTGGATCCGGAGAATTTTTCTTCAGCAGTACCCCTGCGCGTCGGTAGGTGGCGTTGGTCGTCTCCCCGTTCGTCGTGGTCGCTGGAATGACGTTGCGGTATCTACTTAGACGCCGCCCCTGCACGCTGACGTCAGTTCTTTACACGACATTCCACGCCAGAAGCGCAGAGCCATGCAAGACACTGACCACTGGTGCACAAAACTAGGGCCCTGAAAGGAAGTACCTTACCCTAGATGTCAGTTCGCACAACGGGGAGGATGGGTGGGGCTGTGAGGAATCCATAACTAATCTATGTCTCTTACAGATATATCGTTACCGAAGGTAAGTAACTTGTTCATCTGAAAGAGACAATTAGTTATGGATTCCTCACCTTAGAATAGATACCCCAGCAATACTAATCCCGGAGGTGGGTCTGCGAACCAAGTTCACACCAGAAAGTCCTGGAGAACTGAACGGCCAAAGAAACCGTCTCTCCGGACTTGGCTGTCCAGGCAGTAGTGTTTAGTAAACGTGTGCAAAGAAGCCCACGTAGCTGCCTGGCAGATGTCATGAAGGGGGACCCTACGTCCCAAAGCAGTAGTGGCTGCCGTCGCCTTAGTGAAATGGGCGCGCAACCCCACCGGAGATTCCTTTTTCGCTAAGGAATAGCAGATTTTGAAGCAAAGAACGACCCATCGGGAGATGGTTCGTTTTTGCACAGCCTGACCTTTCTTGGCGCCCACATAGCCAACAAAGAGCTGGTCATCCACCCGGAATTGTTTTGTGCAACCCAGATAGAATGAAAGCGCAAGTTTTGGATCCAGACGGTGGAGCCTCTCTTCGTCCTTAGAAAATTGCGGGCCAAAAGAAGGTGGGCAAAGTGATGGTCTGTCCTATGTGGAAAGAGGTAACCACTTTGAGAAGGAAAGAAGGCCTAGTGCGAAGGACAACCTTGTCCGGATGAACAGCCAGGAAAGGAGGTTTGGAGGAAAGAGCCTGAAGCTCACTCACCCTGCGAGCAGAGGTGATGGCAACCAGAAAGGCAGTTTTAAGTGTCAGAAGACTGAGAGGACAGTTATGTAGTGGCTCGAAAGGAGCGCACATCAGATAGATCAAAACCAGGTTCAAGTCTCACTGGGGCATTACGAAAGGAATTGGAGGAAACAAGTGACTAATGCCCTTAAGGAAGCGATTTACAATAGGGGACTTGAAAAGAGAAGGCTGATCAGGAAGGCGAAGAAAGGCCGAAATGGCCGAAAGATAGCCTTTAAGAGTGCCCAGAGCAGAGCCCTGCTGGGCCAAAGAAAGAATGAAGAGGAGAACCTCTGAAAGAGGGGCAGAAAGGGGATCCACAGCCTTTGCTGCGCACCATGCCACAAACTTGTTCCATCTACAGGCGTATACCGTTTTGGTGGTGGGACGCCTGGCTGCCAAGATAATGTTACAGACTTCGGGAGGAAGGTCGAAAGCTGTTAACTGTCGCCCCTCAATCTCCACGCAAGGAGGTGGAGGCTGGACAGGTCCGGGTGAAGGATCGTCCCCTGCTGCTGCGACAGAAGATCCTCCCGAAGGGGCAGTCTGATCGGAGGATCGATGGCCATGTGCAGAAGCTCGGGATACCTGATCCTTCGTGCCCAGTCTGGGGCCACAAGAATGAGTTGGGCCCGGTCGCGCTTGATCTTCTTCAGCACTCTGGGCAGAAGTGGTATAGGCGGAAAGGCGTATAGAAGACCGCAACTCCACCCGCGACAAAAAGCGTCGCCTAGCGAGTGCTGCCTTGGAAATTCCAGCGGGCAGAACTGCTGACATTGCGCGTTCTCTTCGGTGGCGAATAGATCTAACCAAGGATCTCCCCACTGCTGAAAGAGATCTTGCACTACCTCCGAGTGAAGACGCCATTCGTGATCCATCATGCACCAGCGGCTGAGTTCATCCGCCCTGGCATTCAGAGAACCTGCCAGGTGTTGAACCACCAGGGACATGCCCTGATGTTCTAGCCACTTCCAGAGATGAAGTGCCTCCTGACATAGGGTCCACGCCCCCACCCCGCCCTGTTTGTTGCAGTACCACATGGCGGTGGTGTTGTCCGTGAACACCTGCACTACTCTTCCTTTGACAGAAGGAAGGAATGCCTTCAGTGCAAGATGAATCGCCCGCAGCTCCAGAAGGTTGATGTGGAGCCCGGACTCCGCCGGAGCCCAGAGGCCTCTATTCTCCGCCTCTCCCATGTGGCCGCCCCACCCCAGAAGTGATGCATCTGTCACCACTGTGAACTCTGGTTGGGGAAGGGAGAGCAACCTGCCGTTGACTCAATCCTGGTTCGTTAGCCACCACTGCAATTGGTGTGCAGTGCCCTCCGAGATCTGGACGCAATCGGAAAGATTCCCCTGATGCTGTGCCCACTGGAACTTCAGGTCCCACTGCAGAGCCTGCATATGCCACCTGGCATAGTCCACCAGCAGGATGCAGGAGGCCATGAGGCCCAGTAACCTCAGGGTCATTCTGACCAAAACCCGGAATAGAGGCTGAAAGATCGGAATCATAGCCCAAATATCCCGGACACGCTGCTCAGGAGAATAAGCCCGAAACTGCACTGTGTCCAGAACCGCTCCAATGAAAAGGAGCTTCTGAGAGGGAATCAGGTGTGACTTCGGCACGTTGATGGTGAACCCCAGCGAATGCAGGAGGTCGGCCGTAGTCTGGAGGTGGGAGACGATAGCCTGGGGCGAGCCCGCCTTCAACAGCCAGTCGTCGAGATAGGGGAAGACTGGAACTCCTGATCTGCGCAGATGAGCTGCGACCACCGCCATCACTTTCGTGAACCCCGAGGGGCGCTGGTAAGGCCAAATGGGAGCACGGTAAACTGAAAGTGCTCGTGGCCTACCGTGAACCTTAGGTAACGCCGATTGACCGGCAGGACGGGGATATGTCCTGCAAGTCCAACGCTACCATCCAGTCTCCAGGGTCGAGGGCAGACAGGACCTGAGCCAGTGTCAACATTTTGAACATCTCCTTCCGGAGGAAGCAGTTGACGTTCCTGAGATCCAAGATAGGACGCAGGCCCTTTTCCTTCTTGGGCACCAGAAAGTAGTGGGAATAACAAACACGACCTACTTCTGGGGCAGGAACTCGCTCGATGGCTCCCTTGGCCAAGAGAGCCGTAACTTCCTGTTGGAGAAGGGCCAAGTGATCCTCTGACATGCGATAGAATTGAGGTGGCATGGATGGAGGGGCAGTCTCGAAGGGGAGGGAGTAGCCCCTTCGGACTATCTGCAAAACCCACCTGTCTGACGTGATGTTGAGCCAGTCGGGGAGGTGATGGCGAATCCTGCTGCCCACTGGCGAAAGGTGGCCCTGAAAGGATGGACTAGGAGGGCTTGGAGGCTGCTGCAGAGTGGGCGCCTGTGGACTGGCCCGCCCGCTGGCTCCCAGACCCACGACGGTGGGTCCCACGTCTCCGGCCGCGCAGAGGTTGGACAGCTTGCGCAGGTGGCTCTGGACGGAACGTGGCGGGGCACCCCTTCCGTAGCCACGAAAGGGGCAAAAAGCAGACTGCGCTGGGCGGGAGGTAGAAGTGAGGCCCAAGGATCTGGCTGTAGCCCTGGAGTCCTTAAAGCGCTCGAGCGCGTTGTCTGCCTTGTCGCTAAACAAGTGACGGCCATCAAAGAGCATGTCCAAAAGCGTAGCTTGGGCATCACCCGAAAAGCCAGTGGACCTCAACCAGGCGTAGCGTCTCAGGAATACTGACATTGAAATCGTCCTGCCTAGTGAGTCGGCGGTGTCCAGCCCACATCTAATGGCGAACTTTGCTGCGTCTCTCCCTTAGGCAACTGCACGGGAGAGGACGGCCCTGGCCTCCTCCGGGCACTGCGGCAGCACCTGCGCGACCGTGTCCCACACCAAGTGGGAGTAACAGCCCAAGAGACATGCGGTGTTCACCAACCGCAGTCCTAAGCTGGAGGAAGAAAACATCTTTTTCCCAAGGTGGTCCAGCTTCTTGGATTCCCTATCAGATGGTGCGGTAGGGAATGCGCCCTTGGAAGTCGCGGCTTGGACCACCAAGCTCTCAGGGGTGGGGTGTTGGGAGAGGAAAATGGGGTCACCCGGGGCCGGGCTGTGGCGTCGGGCAATCATCCTATCCACAGGAGCTCCTGTGTTGGGCTTGGACCAAGTGCCCAAAAGGATGTCCGTAAGGGCCTCATTAAACGGCAGCAGGGGCTCCGAGGAGGCTGCTGCCGGTTGAAGCACCTCGGTCAGGAGGTTAGTCCTGACCGCCACCGTAGGAAGCTCAAGGTTTAAGGCCTCAGCCACCCTACGCAACACCACTGCGTATGATGCACCCTCCTCCGTAGCCACGGTAGGGTGGGATAGCATGCCAAGGTCTGGGGAGGTGTCCAGACCACTGGCCTCACCCAACTCCTCTCTCCAGTCCAGTTCTTCTAACTGGTCTGCTAGAGGGTCCACAGACCCCTCTCAACCCTCCTCACCCTCCTCTGGTAGCCACTCAGGGCGATAGGGAACACCAGGGGAGAACAGTGGTACAAAAGTACCGGTCGGCGCCGGTCCCGACGTCGGTCGACGCTGGTCCGGCTCTGTGTCCACATCAAGGGGGGCTGGGGTCGACATCGGCTGGGGACACAACCTGCATCGGAGGAGGCGTTGCCACTGGATTTGGCACCAGAGGAGGTGTCACGAGGTCGACAGGCACCGATCCGGATCCAGGCCTGGATCCCTGGGGGCCCTGCGGCGCCGAAGCCGCCGGCATTGAAGGCTTGGAGCCCCCAGCCGAGTCCGCCGGGCCCAAAGGCGTGCCGGCAGAGTCGGGCTGCCCAAAGATCGAATGGAGGGCTTCGTAAAAACTACGAAGTTGGGCAGGGGAAAAGGAGGAAAGCTCGGGGTCGACCCAGCAGGCTCCGCGGGCAGAGCCAGGCGGCTACCTTCCTCAACCTGCGTCACGTCAGCCGACGGACGGGGAGAACCCGAAGAGCGACGATGCTTCTTCGCCTTCTTTTTGTGCTTCGACTTACCCGAAGACTTCGACGATGAGTGGTGGTGATGGCTCCGCGATCGGTACCGCGACCACCCTCTCATCCGGGACCTCGAGCGGCGCGGAGCGGACTGCCGGGTCTCGAGAAGCTTTCGGGACTGCTCCCGCAAAGACTTCGGGTTCATGGCCCGGCAGTCGGAGCACGACTTTGGATTGTGGTCGCGCTCCAAACACCAAAGTCCCACAAGGTGTGGGTCCGTTACCAACATCAATTTGCGACAGGAGTCGCAAGCCTTGAAGCCGGTTCGAGGACTGGACATCCCTGCGTGCACCAGAAGTCGAACGACTCGAAAAGATGTCGACAAAAAGTCGCAAAAAGAGAGTCAAAAAGTGACTCGAGGTACCGCTCTCTCCAGATCTGCGCTGGCTGGCGCCGAAAAAGAAAGAACTGACAGCGCGCAGGGGCAGCGTCTAAGTAGATACCGCAACGTCATTCCGGCGACCACGACGCCAACGACGAACGCGGCGTTGTCCGACGCCCCCTACCGACGTGCAGGGATACTGCTGAAGAAAAATTCTCCGGATCCAGTCTGACGCCTGGGGGTAATTCTAAGGTGAGGAATCCATAACAATTGTCTCTTTCAGATGTAAGGTATAGAACTATTTCAGATACCTTTAGATTGTCCATGCCTGAGTTGTATATTTGAAGCTACTCAGCGTCACAAAGTAGCAAGCAGGGAAGCGCACAATGTAAAATCTTTGTCTAGCTTTCAAATGACAACATGCAAGTAATAAATGGTAATACACAATGACAGAGGGCTACTCCAGCTGAACACGGATTTATCATATTCCATGCAGATCAAATTCATCTGCAATTACTAAATCAATTCTCTCTACTTCATTGTTATTTAATAAATACATTAACAGTTGGAGGCCCAATACACTGAGTTAATATTAAGGCATATGTACAAATCATTTTTTCGGTCGGAAACAGCCCGATTCGCAAAATCGGGGCAGTTCCCATCGCAAAAATTCTTTTTTATATGTACAAAGCACAAATTGAAAGTTGGCCTGATCAGTGCCTAATCTTTAAAAATGCAACTAAAGCGTTTCATTTTATTTTTTAAACGCATCCCATTTTCCTGTAAGGAAACAGGTGGTATTTAAGAAGGAAAAAGAGTGCTTTATTAAAAAAGCAATCACAGGCATGGTGGTCTGCTGACCACAGCAGGCCACCGTCCCTGTGATGGCTGCAATTCCTAATGGGTCGCAAATTGCGACCTACATTATCAATATTTATGAGGTAGGTCAATTTGCGAACCCATTAGGAATCGCTATTTAGGAAATCATTATTTTGTTCATTAGGAATTGTGATTTCCCAATTGTGTTCTGTAAAAATTGCAATTAGGAAGTGACAATCCCTTAATTCCTTACATAAGGCCCTAAGGGCCAGAAGTATGAAGGTCCTGTTTTGCGATTTCCTAATTGCGAATCTTTGCAATTCGCAATTAGGAAATCGCAAAACGGAATGCATGAAAGTGTGCTTAACACTTTTAGCGACTCCTAGGGGATTGCAAATGACCTACCTCATGAATATTAATGAGGTAGGTCGCAATTTGCGATCCCCTAGAATTCGCAAAAATCACAGGGATGGTGGCCTGCTGGGCTCAGCAGACCACCATGTCTGTGATTGCTTTTAAATAAAGCAATTCTTTTTTTTTTTTAATGCAGCCCGTTTTCCTTAAAGGAAAACGGGATGCGTTTAAAAAAAAAATGAAAAGTTTTCTTTTCATTTTTTAAGAGCAGGCAGTCGTCTGTGGGACCACTGCCTGCTCTTAAAACATGATTTTACTAACATTCACAAAGGGGAAGGGGTCCCTTGGGGACCCCTTCCCATTTGCGAATGGGTTACCACCTACTTGAAGTAGGTAGTAAAATACGAATATTTTGCGCCCTCATTCACGGTCACAAAACATTCATGCATACCATTAGGATTCGCTATTTGGAAGGGACGCCCCAAACACGCCCCTTCCAAATAGCGAATCGCAAACCCATTTTGCGATTCGGTAACAGGTTGCCAAATCACAAAATTGGGTTTGCTGCATCAGAAATGCATTTTTTGCAATTGCAAACGGGCCAATTCTGTGAATCGGCCCATTTGCGAGGAGCAAAATGCATGATGCATCTGGCCCTTTGTCTTATTTGGTCTACCTTTTAGAAGGAATGCTGGAAATCATACATAAGAATATTGGAACATGTTTGCACACCTTGAGCGATTCCTCCTTCACTTTTACTATTAGAGTTGCCTTTAGTGCTCTTCCTAACAACGACTACAGGTCTATTAGTAGTGCTTCCTCCAGTACTACTGATAACACTACTATACATATAGCATCTACAACTGTAAGTGCTGATACTATAAAGCTGAAAATGAAAGGGAATTTGACCAAGGACCTAAGCTGGATGAACAGGAGACCTGAGGGAGACAAATGATGGTTACTAAACATAGTTAAAATCGCCCTCAAATCTAGGGACTAAAGGCATACTCAGCAAACAGGGAACCGGCAGGAAGTGTAAAGAGTGAATCACAGTTATTCATGGTCAGAGATAGATTCCAGGGTTACTGCGTAAGGGTCAGAGCAGCATCATAAATATGTGGTTTCAGAAAGCAGGATTCAAGCTTACAGTGCAATGGTCAACGAAGCATGAACAGTATACAGTTTCAAGAAGTAGGCATTCAGGCATCAATAATGTACAGCTGTAGGACCTCAAAAGTAGCTCTTCAGTTTTCTAGTAACATCAAGCCAGAGCAAAGAAAAAGAAATGACCACAAAACAGCAAAAGTACAAGTAAAGAGCTCCTCCTGAACACGTTTTCTCCTCTTTACTGTTCACCAACATTCCTAGAGCTATGCCTTCAAAGCTGCCCCAGGCGCACGTTTCCAGGCATACTCCTACAAATATGACGGGACTTTTCCAGTGGACATATCAGAGACCTCCACACAAGGGAAATACTATTCCTACTGCAATTGCTATTTTTCCCTGTGGAGAAAACCCTTCCCCTGCACCCCCACCAAATCTAGGGGTGATCCACTGCCCTACGCACCCTGGAAGGGGATCTACTCGGGCACTGCAGCAGTAAATCCCTGAACATTTCCAGGATGGCATTTGGGAATGACCACTATCATACACGTTTGTGAGTGTTCCCAAACTTCCACGTCAAACCATGCCTTGAAATGCCCCCTTCTTGAGTGGAGTTAACCACTCTCAAGTTCTCTTCACTTGTGGTGGAGGTCTCCACACTCGTAATTGGGTTTATCGCTCTGTGAATTCCAGGCAGGCTTAAAAAGGCACACTTGGTCGTAAATGTATGTTGACGAGGAAGTTTTTCTTTGTGAATATGACCTATACAGATCAATAGCTGCCTTCAGAACAAAAACTTCAATAACCAACACAGATGGCTCAACGTGTGATGCAATTATACTGTTTTACCAAATTCTGAAGTAAAACGCTTTGGGGCCTATACACAAACGTAAATATACACTTGTATATTTACCCATGCGTATACTTACTACTACACCTATGTGTAACTCCTAGGTGTAACTCTACACTTTATTTTCTAGGCTTCATTTCTGATTGTAGATTTACACCTAGATGTCGACTTCCATGTTTCCACCCCTTAAAGTGGGGAGTGGAGCCTTATACAACAGGATTTATACGATTTACCTGAAAACATCTGAATGCAAATTCATCTAAAAATCACAAAAGATAAAAAATATCCTGACCTGATGATTGTCTTTGTATGGAAAGCCACAAAGCAAACTGCTTGCACCTGATTGTAATGCCAACATGGATGATGTACGTGAGGGGGATGAAGATATCATTTTTAAACAAGAAGCCTGTGCGATTGCTGAAGCATTGCACTCCTTACAGAAAAGTAATACGTCTGTTAAAGTACTATGGGAAGTGGCACCAGAATATGGGCAAAGATCTCTTAAAAGTCGGACTCCAAAGTTATGCCACACTTATAAGGAATGTGAACATGTGGAGAACAATTGATTATGTTTTCCTAAATGCGCCTGACCAATGTCAGGAAGTTCTGAGTTTTCAAGTTAAGCACCGAGTGGAAAGCAATCACGACCCTCTGCTACGCCATTTTATATATTAAATGGAATAGAGCTGGAACAAAGTGGATATTTTGTCTACTTTCTTACCAAAACTCAAGGTAATCATTGGAGACTTTGGATGTTCAAATGTAATATTAAACACCAATAGAAAAGCAACCACCTTCCTTGTAAGACACAATCAATCCCTAATAGTAGATATTACCAGTAGTGATTTGATGACTAATGCAGAGAAGTCCTAAAAATGTTTAACCATCTGCATGAAAGGGTGGTATACCAAAGACTGAGGTATAAATCTCTGTAAGAATGCAGTGTACTGCTCAAATATTTGTATTACCTGAAGCAGCAAATGAAAACATACTGCTATGTTTGCAAAATGGTGGCATGTCCATGGAAAACTCTATTGCATCTTGTTCTGCAGATGAAATTATAAGCCCCCTGTATAAAATGTAATTATGGCAAAGCCCCTGGTCCTGTCCATCTCTTATTGGATTTTTATCACTTTGGTGTCATTTTATTTATTAAAATTAATATTCACTATTTTCTAAATTGGTTTGGGATTTTTCTTTTGGTGTGTCTTCACTTTATTGCTGTTTAAGTCCTGCACAAATATTTTACATATTGCCCCTAACTTAAGCCTGACTGCTTTTGTGGCAAATTACCAGAGGGTTTATTTGTTGACTTTTATGGTTCACCCTGACAAGGATTGTGTTTATCATTTGAGTGGGGCTATCACCCCTCCTCAACTAATAACCCAATTTCTTACACTGATGTTCAGTGGTGGGAATCAGTTGTGGTGTTTGTGCAGTGCCACACAGTGAATTGTGTATACCCAAAAATCCCTTGTTATAATCTGATATAAAAAAAAAATCAAATTCTCCTAATTTTTATTGGGCAAATGTTTCCTTTTTCCAAATTTGATTCCTGCCTCATACTTTGCACCTGTGATAATGTTTTTTAAAAATTGAAGAAGAACTCGGCATCATTGAAGACTAGACTGTGGCAGAGATGAAAAGGTTGTACGAGGAGAGGAGGCTGAAACTAGCAAAAGGCTCCAAGAAATTGAAGTACCAGATAGCCCTCAAAAGCCTGGCAGGAGGTCTGCCTGCTGAAATCTACATCACAGGAGCAAGAGGATGATGACGTAGAAGAGGGGGATGAAGTGGAGTGGGAAGGAGAAGATATCCTGGGCGTGGCTCCAGAGTCAGAAGAGAGCCCACAGGATTTAGGTCCGCTGCCGGATCCAGAGAGGGGAGCAGCGTATCATCCCGCAACCTGAACTCTGAGAAGTTGAAGGACATGAGGGCTGAGAGACAGCTGACCCTTCAGCTAGTCAAATTGAAACTGGCTGCAGAGGAGAAAACGGGAGAAGTGGCCATGGAGGATAAAAAGCTGGCCATGGAGAAAAGAAAGTTGGCCATGAAGGAGTCAGCTGCTGCCAGGGTCCCAGAGGAAAAAAAGGTAGACCTTGGATGAGACAAAGGCCTTGCTGGCTCATGGAGTGAGTCAGAAAGAACTGGACTTAGAGACCAAGAGGGGCACAGAGTCCAGTGAGGATGGTAAAAGAGCCCACATCCCCAAAGAACTGGTGCCTAGCTATGTAGTGGAGTATGACACTGATGAGTGGTTTGAGGCTTACCAGATGGACTTAGAAATGCACAGAGTCCCTGGAGAGGATTGGGGGGATAGTCTGTGGAAACATAGGCTCTAATTCATGGAGGGATACCCTACTACCCCTTGGAAAGTGGACCAGATGATGTATACCCTGATGAAAGAAGCCCTGGTTGTGAAATATGGTTTTACCCCAGAAAAGTACAGGTTGAAGTTTTGAGACAGTCAGAAGCTGTCACACCACAGTCTTGGGTGGATTTCATGGATTACTCAGTAAGACACTGGATGGTTGGGTGAAGGGCAGTAAAGTGAGTAATTATAATAAGCTGTACAATCCTTTTTTAAAAGAGCACATGTTCAGTAGTTGTTTTCCAGAGCTGCGCCAACACCAAGTAGATTCCACGCTCACCATATCCAGAGAGATAGTCAAAGAAGAGGAATTCTGGCTCTGCACCAGGTTCCACAAGAAAGTACCTGGGAGGATTCCCAGAAGGGTGGACAGGATCACCGCCAGAAGAAGGAGGGAGGAGACAAGGAAAAACCTAGAGTTCTCATAATGCCCCCAAAAGTGTTTCCAGGGGAATTTTTCCCAGTCCAATCCTGAGCAAAAGAAGGGTGGTTTTAATGGGAATAATTCCCTAGGTTACTTAAGGCCCATGTGCCATGAGTGCTACTGGTATGGCACTGTAAGGGGGATGCCATCTTTCAGCGTTACACTGGTGGGCCTAGCCTGGGGATGGCTAGTGTAGTGCTCAGGGAAGAGGTTGCCCCACTTAGTGTTGGGGGGAGCGCAGAGGTTACTCTAGTGCCCCTAGTGTCTTTTGTGGTTCCCTGACAAGGATTGTGTGTATTTGAGTGGGGCTATCACCCCTCTTCAACTAATAACCAATTTTCTTACACCATCATGTAAAGATTGTGGTTAAAGCCAAAGACAAATCATTGAAAGATGGCTGGTGTGCATGCAAAGGGGTATGCAGTGATCACCTTTGATTTTCATCTCAAGACAGCCAATGCATCTGCATTTTCATGCACATTTGCAATCTAGGAAAAATAACATTGTCACAGTCATTAGGTTTGACTGGCACGGCCTACTGGCTTTGCTAATGTTTGTTTGATATTGAAGTCAATGACAAAGCTGAGGGTAATGTCTGTGTCAAGCTACAGTTGTGGTCACCAAAGTCAAACCTTGAGCAGAAGGAGATGCTAATAGCATTTTCTATGGTATTCACATTGGGAACAATGACATCAATGGAGGTGGTATATTTCTAAATGCCAAAACAGAACATCAGCGTTCTCAAGGCCAATGCTAACAGGAGTTATTTCTCTATTGGAGGAGTTCATAATGACAGTGTCAGAGGAGAGATGGGCTTTTACTGGCACTCCAAGGCTAAAGAGGAAAAGGCGTAGACACGTGTGTATTCAGAGGAGGGTGGGGCATCTGCAAGTGAGGAAATAATTGTTTTCAAAGCTGTACCGTCAGTGCCTGTCTGACTGCACATATGTCACTCTCATGGTTTCATCTTTCCGTATCTAGTGTAGTAAACTTGGGTATATCTTACAAGCTGAACTGTCTTGTATGTGCACAGACAGTAAACATTGTCTATGTTAGATGTCTTATTCTGTGATATTCCTCTGCTCACATACCAGAAATCTTTGTAAAATATGTTTTCATATTGTTCAGAATTTTTTCTTTTGGATTTAAAAAAACTGTTCCAGGCACAGGGCTTGTTGTGAAAGTTTCCAGATGAAAAAAAGTGTAGAAAAAGTTGTTTTGCTTGGTAATGCATTTGTTAAGCAGAGAAAGAGCAGGCGCGATCTAGCTCTTAATAATGACTGGTATCTAAAGTAGTTCTTGGCGGGGGAGGGGCTACTGGATCAGCAGGACACACGGAGATAGCTGAAAAAAGTCTTACTGTTTTTAGACATTGGCAAAGCAACTAGTGCATAAATGTTTAGTTAGGTAAGCAAATTACCCCATAATTTAAGATTTGAAACGTAAATGTATTTCTAATACAACCTCTCAGAAAATTGTATTGTTCTTGTGGCTCATACATTATTGTAAGACTGCAATGTGATCTGCTTTCTCTTAAACCATGGGAGGTCCACCTGCTGCAAACTAGTTTTTATAAATTGGGCTATGACAATTCTTTGAGTGTGCAATTTACCCATTAATAATGAGTTTCTTTTCCATTTAGTGTCCCAAGTAATTGGACAGCCAGTAACCTGCAGCAAATGGGGAACATTGCTGGTGCTTTACAGAGTAAGACACTGCAAGCAATCCCAACGGTACGTTTTCATTTCCAACCCTAGATAATATAGACGACTTGGGTATGAAACTTTTATTACCTGTAATCGAATCTGTACATCATGTGCATCCCCATCTTACTCGCAGAAACTAGCATATTCCTCCTGATATGGCATTAGCCATATAAATACTTGTAATTGGATTACATTTTTTTTTTAAAGTAAAATGCGTGGTGCCCGCATTCCCTTGGGAGACCCATTGGGTGGCTTTTTACAAATGCTAATATGTGTCCCTTGTGTGCTGTGAAGTGTTATACCGAAAGTTGAGCCAATCTTGTTAATTAGTGAAAATTCTTCCTGCAACACGGATGTGAAGAGGAGGAATGAATTTCAGGTCATATGTGGGAGTTGCCCTGATATGTGAAGATCTGATAGACAGGCATTTAACTCGCCGAGCCCACTGGCATGTGAGGCACAAAACTTTATTGGAGGAGAGCAGGGTTGAGTTTTGCCATTTCACAAAAGACTCAGCTGATTCAGTAGCTGCACTTTCCACTGGAGAGATTCTTATGCTTCTTAGAAGAGCCTTGTTTTTATTGGCTGGGCAGGTAGGCGTTAGGCTTTAGCCATCACTACCATGCAGAAGGAAAGAACCTCAGGACAGACTTCAGGTCGAACGAACTTGAGCTGGTAGGCTAGA
This sequence comes from Calotriton arnoldi, assembly GCA_963921515.1. NCBI lineage: Eukaryota > Metazoa > Chordata > Amphibia > Caudata > Salamandridae > Calotriton > Calotriton arnoldi. The sequence continues at coordinate 324,480 of CAWUFW010003788.1, forward strand.
ATCGCACATTTAAACCTCAAATGGCAAAATGCTTCCTGTGCAGTGGTTGAAATGGAATGGGAAATAGGCATCCTGGTTCCTTCAATACATAATCCATCCATCTTCTGAATTGTGGGAGTTAACTTCTGCAATAAACTAATCTTTCTCGATGGATGTATTTACAAAAACAGAGTCCTGACATAGATGGAGAAAAATCTTCGTTAGGCCTCTTATGGATTAAGATTTTGAGCCTTTTCTATTGTCCCTTAATCAGAAATTGTGGCAACTTGGTTTTATTATTTTTTTAAGATATATATTAGGTTTATTTACAATAACAGTGGGAATAGTTTCAGTGAGGTCCATTCCATCTTACATCAGGCTTCTCTGCAATACTCCACGCCAGAAATCTCTTCACTTCTTCAGCAGTTGGTGCCTGACAATTACAAAAGGAAAGGCACAGCCACTTCCACAGAAAACTGTCATAATCGCTAGAAGTCTCCATTCGTCTTCCACAGAAAATGTAATGTTCTTTCGGGGCCCTTCTTCATAGTGGGACCTGCGGATGACGGAGGTGGCACACCTGCAGACACTGTCCCAACATGATAGCTACGGGAACAAACAGAGATATTCTACCAACCACAGCTTCATTGCCCGATATAAAACTATCTTCCTCTTACACGGACTCATCCTTCCCAATGAGCTGGCGGAAAAATGAAGATCAACTTAGTTTTATTATTGAAGCAGATGCAAATAATGGTAATTCTGATGAGATGGTGGCACTTGGGTCCGAAAGGCTTCAAATTAGCGTGTGTCCTTGTTGACTCTCAGTCTATTAAAACTTGGAAACTGACCCCCACGACCTCCCAAGGGTTGCTGAAAGGTGGAGAGAGAAGAGGCAACCACGGAGCTTTGGGGTTTTAGGCGAGGGCATTTCCATGGCTCCAGTGGGAGTGACTAAACCTCTTCCTCTGTAATATGTGTCTTTGTTGGTCTTGTGCTCTCAATAAAGGGCTTGCGCCTTATGGCAAACATACTTTTTTTAAACACCTGATCCACTGGAAGGTTAAAGGAAGGTTCTTCACTCTCAGTTCAACAGGGGTGAGACTCATTTTCATTTTAGTCATCCCTTAGCTTTCGGTCCATAAACAGAGTTCTCTGGGATTGAAAGTCAAAGCTGAAAAGATACAAAAGTAAGAAAATAGAGTGCTATGTGAAGACTCACCAGAGATACTCTACCCACATCAGTTGATTTACATATATATATGGTGATGATGGCAAGAGTGTGAAAAATAACGAGCAACTACATCATGGTAATCGCATTACATTTCCCAGCAGCGATGAAAAGGAATAGTACTCCAGTGTGAATGTGCACACGGAAAGGGACATATCGGGCACAAATTGTGTAAGGAATCAATTGCCTGGAGCACGCTGCTATTCAATATGGCTCCAGCATAGAGGCTTATACAGACGTTATCTCTCCTGGCTCTTGGAGTTTCCCGTCCTCATTGGGTACCTTGCCATTATTTATTTAAGAATTTATTGATTATTGATTTATTATAGTGCCGTTATCCAAAGCACTTTAGAAAGCAAGAATAAGCAAACAGTATAATACAAGATGACAAAAAATTATACACCTACATAGGTATTATAAGGTTAAAGTCTCAACTACAGTAAGCAAATGTTCCTTCAGTAGTTTCCTGAAACAGCAATGAGTTGAATCAGTGGCGTAGCTAGAGCTTTTGCCACCCGGGGCAATCCCTGAGTTTGCTGCCCAGTGAAAGCCACGGGTAAGAGCAGGGGGTGGGGGGGTGGAGGCGACAGACTACCATGAGCAGAGGTGAGGGAGACAACAGACGACGACAAGGGAGAATAAAATACATTTAAAAAAAAGAAAACTTACCTTGCACTCAATGCCGCCCCCAAAAAAGTGCCACCCGGGGCAGACCGCATCCCGCCCCTCCCCAGCAAAGCCACTGAGTCGAGTGCAGAGAAAAATCAGAAAATGATTCCAAAGATAAGCAGCTAGGAGTGTGAAGTAATGAAAACTTGAAGAGATACACAGAGGTCCCGAACAGAGAGAACAAATTGGGAGCCTGAATAAAGGACCGGAGTTGGGTGTAAAAAGAAATCAAAGAACATAGCTAAGGTGAAGTAATGAATATAGGAACTTAAAAACTATACAAAGATATCTGAATCTGAACTGAAATCTAAGTGGTTGCCAACGAAGCTGAGCTTGATAGAGAGAAACACAAGTACAATAGTCAAAAGAAATGAGAAGGTTGCTGCAGGAGTTTTGGATCAATTCAAGCAGAGTAATGTAGCAAGGATCAGTAGTTAAATTGAAAAAAACAAGAATAGACGCAGCAGTTTGAATGAGGAGGTAAGAAACTATTTCATTTTACAACTATTATGATGATGCTAGAAACAATTCTTGACAACTGGCAAAAGTTGTTTGGAAAAAGTCAGTGTTAGGGAAAGTCAAATTCGTTTAGATATTGCTGTCCTTAGTTGTAACTGTGCACTTAACAAGTATCAATCTTCTGATAGTTAACTGGAACTTAGCTATTGACCAGACCTTTAGTACTGAAAGTTAAACTCGAAGAAGAGTCGTAATTGTCTTTTGAATTATGTTCAAGAATTGGCCACTGCTTGGTGAAGTTACCCACGATTATTACTATCTCTTAGTGCTACTGCTGATGCTGATCATTTGATGGGAACTAACTTTACGCTTGTGGTATACAACTATAATGTTCACTGAGGAAGTACACGTTTAATTATAGTGCAGATACCATTATTGTACACTATTTCTTATAGGAGGCAGTAGTAGTTCACACTAGACTACTAGAAGGAGATGCTAGATATTAGAAAGGAAGTCTCTTTCTTCCTCTGTCTCCTAAACCCAAGTTCACATTGTTGCAGATACGAATAGGCAGTATTCGACATTCTTGCTTGCAGAGTATGGGATTGTGGGACCATGTATGAAAAGATAAATGGACCCAAAATCCATCACAATCATTAAAAGATGAAAGATATTGTCTCCACATGAAATATGAAAGCAACAGTAGCACTGCAGTGAAAAAGACCTATGTGGGCAATTCATTTAATTTCATTGTGCCATAAAATTGCCTTCCCATGGTTACACAACTGGCGTAATACTCCTGAGAGAAAATAAACAGTATGCAAGCATTCCATTAGATATGTCCTAAATGTTTCATGAAAAGACAGGTGCTATGTTTCTACTACAATTTTCACTAGAAATTGTCGCTGTATTTGCCTCAAAGTATCTCATGTGTGACTCAAGAAATATCCTTCCTGATTCATGATATGTGTCAAAGGAACATTGTTGGTCAAAATACCATGAAATTGCTCCTACATGTACTATAGATTTACTAATCAAATAATACAGGACATTGCCATGTGTGATCCAGGGTTCCCAATTGGGCAGAAATATACATATTTATGCTACGAAACTGTCCCAAGTGTGGCATTAAACTGCGACGGGCCAGGTAAATGCCACAAATATTCAATCAAAATGCCCTTAGCAATGTATTTTATCAAAACATCCCATGCACCTCCTATAAAACAGCCATAAAATTGCCAAACGTAGCCAAAGCCCAGAAACGCCAAGAGCATGAAAGGTCTCCCAAATACGTCATGAAATCGACAGAAATATTCCATGTACTTACCCTCAAGTAGGTCAGATGCAACGCCATTTACCTTGAGTGCCGCAAGTCTATCTCGATTTTTTAAGTAAATGATTAATAAATTAGCACTTTCATGCACCACTGAATTGTTACCACATGTGGCATTCCAAGGCTCAACATGAGCAAACGAACAAGAAGTTGATCCTGAATATGTAAGAAACTTCGCTAATGGAATATGAAATCGCCATAATGTGTACCATGGAAACACGATGGGACATAAAGCCTTCTTTGAAGGGCTCTACAATTGGCCCATGAGTAATGAGCATGACATCTTTAGTTATGAGACTGACTTTCCCAAGAGATTGCTTTGACAGCGAGGCTGAATTTCTGTACTTGTAAATTCAGGGTTAGGTGTAGGTTTGTGGCCATCCCAGGTAGTTTATTCCTGCAAAAGTAGGTGGACATCCACAAACGTACCCATTGGAGGGTGTTTCACGTGCATGCAAAGCACTTTTCCGGAATGAGTGTAGTGAAAGGGTTAATCCATGGAGCAAAACTCGCCACATAGAAAAAAACCAACTTAAATGTACAAAACAAGGGGGCATATTAGCAAGACCCACGTTAAAATTATCGCCGTTTTAGCGGCAGGAAACTGCCGCTAAAACGGCGATAATGGGCTTGCTAATATGCGTTATGGAATTCCAATAGAAGCCCAGGTTAGATGTCCTGCACATCTAACCTGGGCTTCTATTGAATTCTATAACGCATATTAGCAAGCCCATTATCGCCGTTTTAGCGGCAGTTTCCTGGCGATAATTTTAACGTGGGTCTTGCTAATATGCCCCAAGATTTGCTATAGATTTCCGAATTTAGAAATTTCATCCTGCTATAAATTCTGCATGTGTAAATTTTGCATTGTGAGTACTCCTGGAAAGCTATGACTACAATCGTATTTCAGGGATACTCCTCAGATTGTTTGAGAATACTATAAAAGTGCAAAATTGTTAATTAATCCTAGGAGTAATGGTAGGGGATAATTACGCATTATCATATATGTTCTATAATATGCTATTTTTGTTGTATGGTGTGCTTCATTTTCCTTCTCTTGTCCTCATAGTGTTGACTAACTGTATATCCATGAACGTTCCATTTCATTTGGTGGCAGGGGCTGAAGATGCTAATCTCTTCAACTAACATTAAATCCACTTATCCTCCTTATTTCTTTTTTTTTTATTTAGAAAGTTATGTAGCGCAAACGTAACTCTAGTGTACCAGAGCACTTTGCATGGAGATAAAACTACATAGGTTCATAATAAGATAGCTAGTAACGTCAGGTAGGATGCAACTACGTTTGGAGTTGGCCAGTGTTCGTGTCTTTTAACATTAGTGTGCAGATCATGACATTGTGTCTGTGCCTTGTCTGGTCATTAAGACGAAGAATCTGTTCGTTAAGATCATATTGACTTCTTTCTTCAAGAAAGTAGGGTTAGCCCACATCGCAGGTGAAAGAGAGTGCTAGATTCTTGGTGGTGCCCATGAGAATGTGCAGTAATAAGTCTTCTTTTTCTGAACTTCAGGGGTTTTAGCAGCATAGAGCCTGCACTCCGTAGAGTACAGCTGCCTCCATGAGCCATGTATAAGGGAGTATCGTGGTGTAGGTCTTTGTGTGTTATATGAGCTATTTTCAGTTGAATCTTGGCCTCGAAAGGGAGCCAGTGTAGTGATTTGAGTGTAGGAGTGATGCGGTTGTAGACTCTTAGGGGAACATGCATCAAACCTGCATTTTGCGATTCCCAAATAGCGAATTTTACTGATTCGCTATTTGGGAATCGCAAAATGCTATGCATGTAGGAATCGCAAAAAAATGTGTGATTTCTTAACATTACCTAATAGCGATTCGGCAAATAGCGAATCGCTATTAGGTAATGTGACTCCATTCATTACTATGGGCCTAAAGGCCCATAGGAATGAATGGTATTGCATTCCCTAATTGCGATTACCAAATTGGTAATTGCAAATAGTGAATGCAAAGCCAAGGCTGCCCGGGGGCCTACAGTCCCCCTGAAGCACCCCGAAAAAAATGCAAGTGTGCACACTTAAAGCACACACATGCCCTAAGGGCATGTGTGCGCTACATGGCACTTTGAAAAATCCATTTGTGTGCATTTTTCAAAGTATGTACATATTACCATCAACTTGAAGTTGATGGTAATTGGCGTTTCCTAAATGCACAGTTCGCATTTAGGAAAGGCTTCTTGCATCTGCATTAGGGAATCGCAAATTGCGATTCCCTATCTGCATTCGCAATATAGAGTATCGCAAAAAATTGCGATTACCTAAATTGCGAATTGCCCAAAAGTTACATGCATCAGAAAAGGCCATTTTGCTATCGCAAATGGCTGATTTTTGCGAATCGCACTGTTTGCGATCGCAAAATGGCTTGATGCATGTGCCCCTTAATGCTGTAATCAACCTAGCCACAGCGTTAAGGGACGTCTTGAGTGTAGCAGACCTTGCTTTGGGCAGTCCTGTTAATGTTGCATACCCGTATTCCAGCCTGGAGATGACTAAGGACTTCAATGCTATTTTGAAGTCTGGGAGCAGTAAGAAAAGTTTTATCTTCTTGAGGAGTTTCATTTGGAAAAAGGCTCCTCTTGTGTCTGTCCCCATGTGTGCTTGCATATCAATGTTTTTGTGTAGTGTTATTTCAAGGGATTTAGTTGACTCTATGATGACTGGTTTGCAGTTCAGGGCAGTTAAGTTGTTGTTCCATTCTTCGGCAAGTGGAAAACTATGTAGTGGGGATTCTAGTAAAAATTTTGTTTTTAGTGCATTTAATTTAAGGTGGTTTGTGCCAGCTATTGTTGTGTTTCTATGGGTGTGTCGTTGAGTCTTCTGATATATTCCAGAGATGATATCTCATGTACAGCTGCATGTCATCAGCGCACATGTGGTATGATATGTTTGCTTGTTTGAGGTTTCATCAGTGGTTACATGTATAGGTTCAACAGAGTGGGGGATAAGGTGGATGCTTGAGGAACACCAACTGAGCCATGGAAGGGACTGGATAGTGTGTGATTCAGCTTGATTCTCTGCGATCGGGTCCAGAGAAAGGAGACCTATTTCAGCACATTCCCTGCCAACCCCATTCTGTTTTCTTTAAGTTCTGGGGTATTGTTATGGTGGCTCGATTGTGGCTTAATGATTTTAAACAATTTACCTGCCCGTTTTTTTGTGTCGTCTAGCTAGGATCTGAAGTATTCGGTTTTTGTATTCCATATACATTTTTTGCAAGACTTTTTCAAAGTTTTGAGCTGTTTTAGGTGGGGTGAGGATGCTGCTTGCCTCCATCGTCTCTCTGCAAGTCTGCGTCTCTTTCTTTTTTCACTTAGGTGACCGTTGTACCAAGGTTGTGTTAATCTGTTTGTGATCCTTTTTTGTCATTGGGTGGGCTACAGTCTCCATTATGTCATTCATCATTCTATTGTAGTGTCCTGTTAGTTTGTGAACATCAGAAATGTATCCTGGGGATGAAGGTTTCTATAGATACGATCTATGCCAAAGAAACCTTCATCCCCAGGATAAATTTCTAATTCTAGAAATATGAATAGATACGAGCTATACGATCTATGCCATTCATATTTCTAGAGTCCCTGATCCACCGTCTGGGTTTAACCTCTTGTCTCTTTGCCTCTGCTTTGGGAGCTGTGTTGTGAAATGAGATGCGATGGTGATGTAACCAATCACATGTGAATATGGAGTCTATGCATGGCGCATCTTCCTTGGAGATAATAGGTCTCGTGTTGCTCCTTTGTTGTGTGTTGGTCCTGTGAACGATTGCACCAGATTATGGAAATTATGGAAATTATGGAAAAAAGATTTTAACACATTCATGTGCGGATCCTTGATTTCATTCCATTGTAGGTTGAAGTTACCTAGAAAGATTGCGTTCAGGTGTTGTAAGTTTTGTACTGAGATTGTTTCCATTAGTTACTCGGTGAGTGTCTGGTTTTCTTCAGGAGGGTGGTAAATAATGTGTAGTTTGGTCAGGGATCTGCCCCCTATGAGGACTTCAAGTATCATATATCCACAGGAGATAAGTTCTCCGCTTGGAAAGTATGATTTGTAAGGTCGTTTTGGAGAATGCCACAACACAATGTAGAGGGGGGGACCGGGAGCTGATTGGAAAAGAGAGGTCCAGAACCGGTGCTCCCAAAGAATCTCGTAGTAATCACTAGGGGGTAACTGTTCCTACTGGAGAGAGAAAAGAGGCAGCCTATTCGGGTTGCTGAAAGAAAGATTCAAGAGTGTGGTCTCGTTTGTCGTGAGAGTTGGACCTCGATGAAGGTGGGGGAATTTCTCCTATTAGAAAAAGTGCCCTCACACACCCATGCGGGTGTCATGCTTCATCATCGGGCGTGTGCTCCTCGTGGGGGTGGCGCTGCTGTCCCCCACGGGCCCTGCGAGAGGGCTCTTTGTCAGAGATCTTTTAGGAGAGACGCCACAGTTGTGCGTGGGGGTGTGTGGGTCTAAAAGCTGTGTGAGTGAATTAAAATTACCCCCACGGTACCCAAAACAGAATTTATTCAGGGGTCCGGGTGGTAAGATTAAAAAACAGGGGATAAGGAGAACCTCTTTTAGACAAATATAGAAGAGGAGTGAGTATTATCTTGCTACTCTCTTATCCGCGAGTGTGAGTGAAAGTGAGGTTCAGGTCGACATGTTTCGCGCTCAGGCTTGGTCCCTAATGGATCCCGTTGCGCTTCTTCAGGACCGTGATGTGAAATGAGAAAAATAAAAATAGGAATCAAAGAAGACGACACTCTGTATTCCTATGGTACCTAGAAATTAGGTGTATGAGCGTCTTTGCGCCTATCAGAACGTCTGATTGGCGTTCCTGATTCCAACCCCTCGATTAGTAAAGGTTGGCCTCCTCGGCATAACCGTGCGGTCGTGAAGAGGTCAACTTAACTACTCCGTAGTAGCAGCCCATTACCTGCCCCTCCGCTGTTTGGTTCGCCAGCACTTTTTCTAATAGGAGAAATTCCCCCACCTTCATCGAGGTCCAATCCTCACCACAAACGAGACCACACTCTTGAATCTTTCTTTCAGCAACCCGAATAGGCTTCCTCTTTTCTCTCTCCAGTAGGAACAGTTACCCCCTAGTGATTACTACGTTTTGGAGAATGCACACAGTCTCCCCACCTGGTCTTAGTGCGTGGTCTTATGGTGTTGCAGTTCATTTCTGATAGCTTTGATTACTATACCCTACTCTTAACATTAGCAATTGCTCTACTGTTTGTGGGATGAACAAAGATCCTATGCCCTAGTGCCATCCTTTTTAAATCCATTTTGTTATTCCTAAGAGGAAGTTCATACCTCCACTCCAAAAGGACTGTTTTTATCATGCATTTTTTGATCGAGCGTCCTGAAACTCCTTTGCAACTCTGTTTCTTAAAATCATTCCCCAGCACTACTCAGCCTACTGTAACACACCAACATGTTCCTAGACTTGCTGCCATCTCCTCCACTTGACAAGTAAAATGACAAATAATTCTCTTGTTTGTGATCGGTGTTTTGTCCCCCATTCCCACAGCTGTCTCGCTGATTTGAATCATACATGCTGTACAGCATTTTTCTTCATCTTGTGTTGTCGGGTAAAGTCTCCCTACTGCATGACTGCGCAAGACTCCTTGCTGTCCTCTATGGCCCTCATTAGGAGTTGCTTGCAGTCTCCTACTGAACCCATAATGTTACCTGGGCAGACTGAGATTACGAGCCATGCAGAAACACCGCAGACCTCCACAGCTTTTCCCAGGGACGCAGGCAGCTCAAAGCAGCCGAAATGCCTGGGTGAAAATCCAGGCAGAAATAATCAGAGGGATTTGATGTGTTAAATTCAAACTTCCTGGTTATTCCCCATTCCTAAGTGGACCCTCAGAGTCCAACTTCTAATGGACCTGTGTTTCCAACAGCTGAAGATACCGTTCCAGTCAATACCAGTATTTACTGGGCCATAATGCTGGAGCTATTAACGAGTTACTCATAACGAGAAGCTATGTGTGCTGAGCTCCACTTTATATGTATCATTATCATTAAAATGACAGTGTTAAATAAGGATGCATGCTGCGTCTGCCTGACCCTTTGTTTTCTTTTCATTGATATTCTGTAGCAAGTGAAGACTACGTTTTTTCCTGGCTTCTTGAGTCAACTGAAGAAACAAAATATGCAGTTGTTCAAATCTTGTTTAAAACAACTTCAACTGTCAGTCCTAAACTCAAGAGCGAAGAGGGACACAGGTATTTATTTATCTTTTGTTTATTATTTAATTTTACATACATTCAATTTAAAGCTGTATTTAGTATTAAATAATATTAAAACGTATACACCTAAATCCTACGTGAGTGTTTGGGAAGCCAAGAAAAAACCACGGAAATATCAAACTGGTAACCTTTAAGGCAAGGGGAAGCCACTGTCTTGTAGTGCCATTTGTATTACACTACATACCTTCGACCAGGCGCCCAATGCTAATCTGGTTACTCCCTGATGGAGTGCTTCGTTGTAAGTGCATTGAAAAGACAGAGTCCTATATTGGAAGCGTTTTGGTGTTGTGCATAAGTGACCAGAGTGGAGTCCGATATTGTGATAGGGTGATGGTTGGAAGAAGATTGAAAGATTGAGTGCATGAATTTTGCATACATTTATTTTTATTCTGCCTCATAATGTTGTCTCTATAGATTCCACTTATGAGTGAAAGAGGGGCAGTACACTATAGGTACATCATGAGAGAGGCTCTATTTAAACACATGGAATGGCAGGAGAACCAATCGTACGGTATCAGTTACTCTATGCCTTGCACTGGATACTGCCAGTCCAGGTATAGGGTGTTTGTAACCCCCTGAAACAAGAGGTTAGTGACCCAAAGGCATGGGCTGCATGTCCATCCATTTGCCACTAATGATAAACTCCCAGTCAGGCAGAGGACAACCATTGCCAAAGTAAGAGCTCTTTGGGAACTACTCATGAGCAGTTGAAGAGTGATTCACAGGGCCACACTTAGATACAGTAATGCTGATCACATTTAACTTCTTAAGTGGTGCTGCTCATCTTTCTTCATTTGATAGTGAGCAGTACTGAGGAGCGTGAATTATTTTATTCTAGGCAAAGTGACCTGACTGACAAGGCAGGAGTGTTTCATAAGCATGTGCAAGGAAATCCATTTTGCTCTCTGACAGATATCCAGGACAGTAACTCTGAGAGCTGACACAGTGGTCGCAGCCTTGGCTCTGGGTGAATGAGCTTGCAAGCTCTCAGGAGGTTGTTTTTGGCAAATGAATAGCAGGTTTTGATGCAGATCGCTATTCATCAAGAGATGGTCTATTTCTGCACCGCCTTTCCTTTCTTGGCCCGAAAAAGAATTTACTCATCCACCCGGAACTCTTTTGTGAGGTAAAGGTAGAACAAAATAAGTCACTTACCTGTAACTGTAGTTCTCCAGTAATGGAAGCTTTCATAGATTTACATGCTTGAATCATTCCCCGTCGTCATGATGGGAGTCCCCGGTACTTAAAATAGTATTAGTAGTAGTAGTAGACTTAAATAGTCATAATACACTAATAGGTATAGACTAAAGAAGGACTAGGCCTCTTAGTTTAATAACCTATCATAGTCCTTATAAAGAAAAGTACCAACATTTTGCCCCAACCAATCAGCATCAATCACCCTCTAGAATACTCCTGAGGGAAGCTCAGAGCCTCAGATTTTCTACCGCACGTTGTGCTAAGGAGCCTCATCTGAGCTCTGCTCAGCCTTCTTAAATCTGATAAAGGATTTTAGACTTTTTCTACAGGAAAGTACAATTTTATGATCTTTTCTAAAACATCATCTTCCTGTTTTCCTACTTTTGGTGGATCTTCATTCTATCTGGACTATGTCTGACAAGGCTAAGAAGGCTCTCTTCAGAGAATGTGCCACTTGCCTGAAGAAAAGACTTTATGTCGATGATCCTCACAAAAATTGCATTTGGTGCCTATATCCATCACATAAGACTTTAGAATGCAAGATTTGTCGTACTTTTTCAAATATGACCCTTAGAGACAGGGAAGGACGTCTTCTCATCTGGCTTCAGAAATTGAAAACTAGATCAGACCCTGTGTCAGACTCTGAGAGTGACCAGTCTACCTCTACAAAAACCTCTGTAAAAAGTGCAAGAGATTCATCACAGTCTGATAAGGAGCCTGCTAAGAAATGCGCCAAGACGTCCTCTTTTGAATCTTCCTCTGAGCGCAAAGGCTATCATAAAAAAGACCAACCATCAAAGACTGTTTCTGAACCAAAAACACCTCCTGCGGAACTTAAACTGACTTTTAAAAATCCTACTTCTGACATTCCGTCAGGGAATTCTCAGTCAGTGAATAAAACTATTCTAGCTCTGTCGACGACAAGAGGATGCATTTCTGGCACATCGACGTCGATGACATGTTCTATGGCTCTCTAGCCAGAATAGTTAAGTCTACTACTTACTAATACTACTACTACTGCTATTTTAAGTACCGGGGACTCCCATCATGACGACGGGGAATGATTCAAGCATGTGAATCTATGAAAGTTCCAATACTGGAGTAAGTTAAAGTTATTTTTGGGTCCAGCTGGTGGATTCTTTCCTCTTCTTTAGAGGGGTGAGGCAGAGCATAGAAGGTTGGTAGAGTGACGTATTGGCCTACGTGAAACGGAGTTAGCACCTTTGGTAAAAAAGGATGCTCTAGTCCAGTGATACCCAAAGTACGGCCCGGGGGCCGCATGCGGCCCTCCTGATCTTTACATGCGGCCCCCTGGGCAGCAGCAGCACTGGGCTGCCGTTTACTCGACTCAGCACTAACATGAAAATAAAAGTTAAATATACTGCAAACACTTACTTAAAGGTTAATTGCAGTTAGGGAAAGGAAGATACTAGGCTCTTAACTTTAGGAACACCTTCATTTGTAAAGACAGCCACTAGATATATATGCCTTGCTTCCCCTACACTCACTTTACACCCCCGCTGGCATCAGTGCGGCCCTCGGTCACACCAAAGGTCAAACTTTGCGGCCCCCGGGAAAATGTTTGTGAGTACCCATGCTCTAGTCTGAAGGACCAGCGTGTCTGGAAAGGTGGTAAAGTATGGGGGGAGTGCCTGTAGATCACTGACCTTCCGGGCAGATGTAATCGCCATCAGAGAGGCTATCTTGAAGGTTAGGAGGCTGAGGGGATAGCTGTAGAGCAGATCAGAGCGAGTGCACACCATGAACATAAGATCTAAATTCAAATCCCACTGTGGCATAATAAAAACCACTGGTGGAAACATATGTTGGAGACCTTTAAATGAACCTGTGTCCAATAGGGGATTTAAAGAGGGGTGGTTAGTCTGGCAGCCGCAAAAATGCAGAGATGGCAGAAAGATAACCTTTTAACGTTTCCTAGCAGAGCCCTGCTATGAAAAGGAAAGAATAAACAGAAGATCTTGAGGAAGGGGTGCAGACAAAGGGTCAACATGTTGGTCTGTACACCATGCCACGAACTTGCTCCACCATCTTGGTGGAGGAACGCCTGGCTGCTAAGATAACATTACAGACTTCGGGCAGAAGGTTGAAAGCTGTCAACTGTTGCCGCTCAATCTCCATGCATGAAGGCCAGGTGTTTTCAGGTTTGCGCCCAGAACCCTGCCATGTTGCTGCAACAGAAGATCGTTCCCAATGGGCAGCCTGATTGGAGGACTGATGCTCATGCTCAACAGCTTGGGATACCAGACTCTCCTTGCCCAATTTGGAGCCACAAAAATTACTTTCCCTTGGCCAATCCTGACCTTCTTGAGAACTCTGGGCAGGAGTGGTATTGGCCAAAATGCGTACAGGAGGCCAGAGCTCCACTCGAGACAAACAACGTCTCCGAGCGGGAGCTTCCTTGGAAGCTCCAGCGAGCAAAACTGCTGACATTGCGTTTTCTCGCTAGTGGCAAACAGATCTAACCAATGGTCTCTCCACTCTTGAAAGAGACCTTCTCTCTCCTCCAGATGGAGATGCCATTTGTGATCCACTAGGCATCGACTGCTGAGTTTGTCCCCTCTGGCATTCAGAGAGCCCGCCAGGCGATGAACCACTAGGGATATGTCCTGGTGTTCCAGCCATGTCCAGAAGTGCAAAGCCCCTTGACAAAGGGTCCACAACCCCATCCCACCTTGTTTGTTGCAATACCACATGGCGGTGGTGCTGTAAGTGAACACCTGAACCAGCCGTCCCCTGACTGACGGAAGAAAGGCTTTCAATGCCTACCAGATCACCCCAAGTTCCAACAGATTGATGTGGAGCACGGATCCCACCAGAGACCAGAGTACTCTGATCTCCACCGCCCCCAGATGTTCCCCCCGCCCAAGAGTGACACATCTGTCACTACAGTCAGCTTTGGTTGGAGATGGTAGAAGGGTCTGCCACTGAGCCAATCGAGGTTCGTTAGCCACCACTGCGGGTCTTATGTAGTTCCCTCCGAGATCTGGACCATGTCGGGGAGATTTCCCTAATGCTGCACCCACTGGAACTTCAGGTCCCACTTCAGAGTCTGCACATACCAATGGGCATGTGCCACAAGCATGATGCAGGAGGCCATGAGGCCTAGCAGCCTCAGAGTCTGTCTCACCGAAATCCAAGATAGAGGCTGAAACATCGGTATTATAGCCTGAATATCCTGGACGCGCCTCTCGAGAGGATAAGCCCAAAACTGCATTGTGTCCAGAACGGCTCCAGTGAAGGGGAGAGGCTGAGAATAAGTCAGTTGTGACTTTGGCACTTTGATAGTGAACCCCAGTGAATGCAGAAGGTTCACCATAGTCTGGCGGTGGTAGAAGACTACATGGGGCAAGCCCACCTTCAACAGCCAATCGTCGAGGTAATAGAAGACTGGTACTCCTAAACTTCGCAAGTGAGCTGCAACCACTACCATCACTTTCATGAACACCTGAGGGGTGTTGGTAAGCCTGAAGGGGAGCACAGCAAACTGGAAGTGCTCTTGGCCCACCGTGAATCACAGGTAACATCTATAGAAAGGCAGGATGGGTATGCGGAAATATGCATCCTGCAAGTCCAATGCTAGCATCCAGTCTCCAGGGTCCAGGACAGATAGGACTTGTGCAAGTGTGAGCATTTTGAATTCATCCATTTTCAGGAAGAGGTTGAGAAGGAGCAGGTCTAAAGTAGGACAAAGGCCTCCATCCTTCTAGGGGACCAGAAAGTAGTGGGAATAGCAACCACAACCTACTTTTGATGCCAGCACCCTCTCTATGGCTCCGTTGGCCAAGAGAACAAGCATCTCTTGATGGAGCAAGGAGAGGTGGTCCTCTGTCAGCCTGTCATAAGTGGGCAGCATGGGAGGAGAGATGTGGGGAGGGAGTAGTCCCTTTTGACAAGCTGCAAAACCCAACTGTCAGATGTTATTGACCTCCAGTGGTGCAGGTGATGGGCATTCTGCCCACCACTGGATGCCCATGATAGTCAGAGGGCAAACTAAAGGGGTTCAGAGGCTGTGGCTGCCCGGGGGAGTGGACTGGCCTGACTTCTGGCTACCAGTCTCATGTGGTCTGTGGACACCGCATCCTCAGCAAGGAAAAGATTGGGAATCATGTTGGCTGTGGGGCTGGGTGGGTAGAGATGCAGTTGAAAGCCCCTTCCGTGGCCATGAAAGGGGTGGAAAGTGGACTGAGGTTGGCAAGTTTCCAGGGAAAGGCCCAATGACCTGGTATAGGCCCTGCTGCCTTCTCTCCAATCAGACGGAAGCCATCTAAGGGCATGTTAATGAGCGAGGTCATGACATCCCCCAAAAAGCCTGGGGTTCTCAATCCAGCATGACGCCTAAGGGCCGCCGATGATGAAACTGTTCTGCCCAGAGAGTCAATCATGTGCAGCCCACATCTTATGCTGAACGTGGGTGCATTTCTCCCATCAGCAATAGATGACAGAGTATTGGTCGGGCCTCCTCTAAGAATATGGGAGCACTTATACAACCAATTCTTAGATCATATGAGAGCATCGGCCTAAGAGGCACCTTATGTTCACCAACCGCAACTCCAAACTGGCAGAAGGGAACATCCTCTTCCCAAAGGTATCAAGACTTTTGGATTCCCTATCCGGTGTGGTGGTTGGGAATGTGCTGGGGTTTATTTTGGATGTGGAGGCCTGGACCATCAAGCTCCCTGGGGTGGAGTGCTGGATGAGGAAACTTGGGTCACCTGGGGAGGCTTGACTGCAGTGGGTAATTGTCCTATGCACAGGAGCCTCTGTACAGGACTTGGACCAGGCCTGAGTAGGATGTTGGTAAGGGCTCCATTAAATGGGTGTAAGAGTTTGGTGGGGGCAGGTCCAAGCTAAAGCACGTCAATCAAGACGTTTGTATTGACTGTCACTGAGGGTAACATAAGGTCCAGGACCTCAGCCACCCTCCCACCACCGTTGCAAATGAGGCTCCCTCCTCCATAGCCTTGGTAGGGGGAGAGACCATGGCAGTGTCTGGGGAGGTGCCCAGTCCACTGGCATCCACCAGATCCTCATAACAGGTGTCCTAAGGATCTTCTAATGGCTGGTATCCATAAGACCCCGCAGAGCTTTCCGAATCATCACCCAATCCAGGCCTGTCATATGAATAAGGCACTGGCTCCAACATGGGGAGTCTGCCCACGGTCGGCACTGGAACAGGCGTTGGACAACGCCCATATGGCTCGGTGTCCTAGTTGGGACTGACGATAGAGGCGCACCACCACTGGGCATCGGGGTGTCTGCACTGGAGTGGATGCCCGGGAAGATGGAGGTTGCTCAACCTCAGCCGATCCAGATCCATCACAGTATCCCTGGCGCACGACTGGCATCGAGGGCAAGCCCGCTGGTGGAAAACCAGTAGGTGCCGCTCCCATACCAATGGGGCCCAAGGGCACCCCAGAGAAGTCAGGCCACCCAAAGATGAGGTGCATAACGTCATAAAATTCTTTTAGTTGGGCAGGGGTGGCTCCGGCTCCCAGAAATTCAGGAAGGCTTGGAGACGGCCCAGGTGCAGGCTCCACCACAGAGCTAGGCCTCGAGTGCTGATGGCCCCTTGACTCATCCAAAGACTTTTGCGGCGAAGTAGAAGCCTGCTACATGTGGTACTTTCTGACGACTTGGAGTGGAACGAAAATCACCGGGTATGACTATGTGATTGATCTCGGGACATTCCTCGCAACTCAGATCGGGAACATCGTGGGGATGGTTGGCGTCGGGCAGCGAGGAGCTTGAGGGACCACTCCTTCCCACCTTAGAGTGCATGATGCGGTAATCCGCGCATGTCTTGATATTGTGGTCGCACTCCAAACACCACAGGCAAACCAAAAGAAGGTCCGTCATCAACAACTGGAAGTGACAGGCGCCGCTTGGCTTAAACCATGCCTTCTTGGTAGGCATCCTTCACACCACGAGACAAAAGTTTTGAAAAATATTTGACAAAAGGGTCGAAAAAAAGGTCAGTCAACAAGTGGGGGTAGCCCTCTCTGGATCTGCGCTTAGTGGTGCGGAAAGAAAAGAACTAATGTCAGCATGCTGGGTGATGCCTATATAGGCACCGCGCACATCACTTCCGTCGTGGATTATGCCAATGGTGCAACATGGAGCTCAATGATGCCACCTACCGGTGCTCAGAGGTACTGCTCATCAAATGTTTCCAGATCCAGTCTGACACATGGGGATTATCGGAAGGTAAGGAATCTGCGGCTAGAAGTCTCTATAAAATACCAGTGATGTTAGCAAATTTGAGAAACCCCTGCTGCAACAGAGTATGGGGGTAAGGCTCCATATTATTTTTTGTAATTTGTGTTAAAACGAGGCGTGGTGGTGAACTTTGGACTGCGTATGTATGGCTTTGACTCAATATCCTTTGATTCTGGGCAAATCACTTAATGTCCCCTCCTTTTAATAAAATTAATCTGACCTTGTGTAATGTAATCTGATGCTCATGTAAAGTGCTCCAGTGCCTTTCAACATAGAGTATATTGGAAGTGTACAAGTAAAGCATGCCTCACATTGCTCTCGTCCCACCCCGCCTCATGGCAGCAATTTGAATCATGTTTTTTTGCGCATTTTATTTGAGCTAGGTATTCTATGGGGTTTGCTTGTTTGATGTTGGTGCCAGTATTTCACACCCATTTTGGACTTCTGCTTGCTAATGTACAGAGATGCCTCTTGCTTGGGGAGGAGGTAAGGAGCGCCCATAGCAAAAACATGTCAAATAGTAGAAGACAATTTACACCTGCAAAACCCTGCCATATTACCTGCTCAGGATATTAAAGATGGGTTAGTTATTTTTGACATTTTGGGTCATGGATGGTAATATAGCAGCACAGGCTCTACTGCCTGAAACAAGTTATGAACTAATACCAATCACACTTCTTCATGCCTAAAACTGGGAGAAGTAACAAGTTCTAAGGTCTTGTGAATTGCTAAACTGGCGGTCTCTAATATAAAGTTTATGGCCTATTGAAAGAAGTTAACTGGGATAAACTTGCGCTTATGGTGACCTTGCTCCTGAAAGACTCACTTCTTGTTGAGGTCAATGCAATTCTGAAGGCTTTAAAACAGTCTGTTGTAATCTTGTCGCAGGAAGAGGGTTAAATCAATGTTATATTTTGTCAGGATCCTGAATGCAAATATATTAAAAAAGGGACGCTTTCGGCCCAGAAGTGCTGATTTGCAGTTTCGCAATATCTTCAGTTTCTGACCGCATACTGAATGCACTCTCCAGGTGCTCATCCAGAAGTCATTATTATCTAAGTAACTTGATTCCTATGCCCACAGTCTGTTGTCAATGGCTGGTAGAGATGGAGGATTTAAATTGCCAAGTAGATGATCTTGCAGAGGCTACAACCCAGCAATTTCTTCGGGTGATGGATTCTTTAGCGCTTACCTAGTTGGGCAGAAGAGCTATCCATAAAGCAGAACACACATTAGATCAAGTTCTCAAACCTCCGCAACATGCGAGGGTTACTCATATATAGTGGGCTTTGGATGAATGGGTCATTCTTTGCTCCATTATTTTATTGTCCTCTTGTGTTTGGGTAATACAGTCATGGAACAAGTGCAATGTCCCTGGTGCCCTCCATGAGATGGCACAGTGGAAGTATAATGCGTCACCATCTTCTGAGGTAAGTGCTGCAGTTGAACTATTCAGCTGGAAATTGAGGAGGGTATTGTCAAATCATGCTCCTACCAAGCTGCAAAAATGTAACCCATTTATCCAACCAGTGAATGGTTTAGCAAATCCATCAGGACACAGACTTACGAATTAAGTAACTGGAACATCCGTGGCAATCAACATGTAAGGAGGAAGCTTTCGCCTACAAAGGTTGGCTGGAAGTGTGCAATCAAGCAATCGCAATGGCCAAATCTGGGTATTTGGGTCTAAATATTCTGGAAACCCATATTGTTACAAAGACATTTCTTGAACACACCCTTTTGCATCCTTTTGTTAATGGTGGGTGGTCCTACGGGACGCACCTGCCAACGAAGGATTCCTTTCTCTGAGTAATGTGGGCACAACCACAGGAATCACTTGCATGACAACTTACCTGCAGTATCAGTCCTGGGTGGGTGAGGCCTTGGGGAGTCCGCATGGTTTGCCTGGACATGGAAAGGACTCGGCGGTAGAATGTGATGGCGCCATGATGGGATGGGTCTTCGTAGTCATCAGCCCAATCCATCATGGCTGGCTGTCATCCTATAAACTATAATGGAAGATTCCTTAATCGATATGAAGGAAAAACTTATTTTGGTCCTAGTTCCATTTCCATGTCATATTTTAGTACATAAGTTACAACAGTGCAGTGCGTTACAAAGCTCCCGGATTGTGCTATAGTTCCTGTCCTATTGCTGTTTTTCAAGTTTCTGGAGGGTGTTTTCTGCCAATGGCTTTATTCCTCTTGGTAGGTTCCTTAGAGGGCACATACCAGCTTTGTCTTTTCTCCACTGACTGGCAAGGTGGCTTCTGAAGGAGATTGCCCTGTCTTCAAGCCAAGAACCATCAGGTCCAAAAGACTCATCGAGTGCACCGCTCTAGAAAACTTCTTCTTAGATGTAAAATCTTTTCTGAATCCCCAGTATATAGCAAATATGACACACGCAGCCCAAGTAGTGTGTGACAAACCAGTTTCCTCATTTTACTTGAAAATCAGGGGACATGAATTAATATATGGGCAGGCAAAATGTCAATTGAGTCTTACCACTATGTGCTCCTGTGTGTATTAAATGGGTTTCTTTGGCTGACCTGAATCCAGCTTCCATTTGGAAGCTTTGTGCTTCTGCCATCACAGATACAGTAATGGAATTGGTCAACTAGTCTCTTAGTAGGGGAGTGGTACCTATTAACCCTGGGGTGGTATCACTAATGTTGATATTCTAAAACCAGATTATTTAACAAATTAACGTCCGAAAACTCTTCTATTGTTGTTAGGAAAAGTTTTGGAGAAAGTTGTAGATAAACAATTGACCTCCTATCTTGAAAAAAATGAGGCTTTGGACCAGTGCAAGTTTTCTTCTATCTAAACAAGGAAACGGAAATTACAGTGATCCTGGCCATGGAGGAGGTCTAGTCCTTAGTAGATGAGGAGAGTGATGCTACTGGACACTTCTGCTGCATCTAACACTGTCTACTGTACCATCTTGAGCCAATAGTTTAAAGAAGCAGGCTTGGAGGGCTGAGAGCATTTGGGGGTTTCGGCATTTCTGGAGGGTCGCTCAAAATCTGTTTAGAAGGCACACTCTACATTTTTTACGTCTTCAACCGTATTAGGGGGTCTACTAGGATCCTCTTGTCACTGAAGCTTTTGCAACTTCTGTGTTCACCATTATCCAGGCTTATTCGCTCCTTTGGTTACACAGCATACTCATAAGTTGATGACATCTAGTTACTCATCTGATTGGACCACCTGACCACAGGCCTTCTTTCTCATTTTCATAAATGTCTCTCGTCAGTACAATATCGGATGTCTCATATTATTTAGGCTAAACAGTAGCAAAACTGAGATCCTAGCTTTGCTATACGGAGGAATTTAGAGCATTTGGATAGCACCCTGTGACCAATGACACAAAAAATTAGCCCAGCACCTGCACCTAACATTAAAACATTGGGCACATTTCTTTACTTACAGCTTAAAAAGAATTCCTAAATAAATGCACTGTGTGACACTATATTATACTGTGCACATATTATGGCAGAAAGAAATCTTCATGCCTCCATGTGGCCCGTTCATCCTACGCTCTTACTACATTTCAGAGAGTATAAAACAGAGCTTTGCGATTATATACCATGGACTCATGTTTCCCAGGCATGGAGACCTTTAGGACGGCTGGCAATCAAGCAGATCATTTAAGTTAATGCATCAGTTTAATGCCTGAACCTGGCTAGCAGTCTAAACTATCTTGACTACCCCCTTCTTTCATCTTTACGCTCCAGCAGGAGGTAGCAGCTTTCAAACCCAAATGGTGTTCTTTCAGGTTTCTAGAACAATTAACCCCAACAGTTACATCAAATTAAGTAGTGCGTGGTATTCAGAAAGGAACTGAAGTTTTTTACTTTGTTAAGCTCTGACTTGGAAAGCCCTCAGATGTTGTTAACCTCTGAATTAAAATACATTCCCACATTCAGTTATTGTTCTTAGCACCATGAGGCTGGTTGGGTTGTCTGTTCGCTTTTTACAAGAACCAATTAATTCAAATCAGAATGAAGCCTCCCTCAAGCTCCCCTACCATTGGTAGGTAACCACTTTTTTTTTAAGTATTCAATTGCCATGAAAGTATCTGGGTATATACAAATTTGTACAGTGATATGCTCCCTG
Source organism: Calotriton arnoldi (assembly GCA_963921515.1). Taxonomy (NCBI): domain Eukaryota; kingdom Metazoa; phylum Chordata; class Amphibia; order Caudata; family Salamandridae; genus Calotriton; species Calotriton arnoldi. Next base: position 345,978 of record CAWUFW010003788.1, read on the forward strand.
CAGCCAAGATTCTTCATTCATGCCAAACCAAAGGAAGCCGGGCAGCAGCTTTAGGATTATCGACAGTCCATATTGATCACATGGAAGATCTTGCGAGTTAGTGGTGTCAATATAATAATTACAGAGGAAAGCAAGATACAAAAGGGTACATGTAAACATTAGAAGTAAACAGGATTTATCTATTTCTCATTTCCTGTAAAGAGAGGGGAAAGTTGCACTGGTCAGTGGCTTTACACTTTTTACTGTTGGCATTTGAGAGGCTCTTGGTGTCCCTTTTTATCCCATGCAAGAGGCGCATAAAATATTTATCAATGAAAGTCTTGTTATACTTGCACTTCCTGTTGGACGCATGTTTGTGCCAAATGAGTTATCTGTTATTCATCTCCATCTCCATCCATCTGATATTCATCCTCATTGCTCTGTAGTGAGCACGAGAGAGCCCCAGATGAGCTGCCTCAGAACTGCAAGACCTGTAGTTTTGCGATTGGCTCTCCTACACCTATCACTGGGTCAGCTTCTCAGATCCTTGTGCAGTCTACAGAGTACAAGGTTAACAGCATAAACTTTTGTTACCTGGCTAAACACCACGCCAATGTCTTCTAATTTATCCTTGACAATGCCCCATGCACCCTGTTTCTCACAGAAACATGGCTAAACAAGGTCACAGTAGCAGAACCTGCCTTAGCGCTCCCCCGGGCTACCACCTGAAGAACATCAATAGAACCAATGGCAGAAGGGGTGGTATTACTGTGAGCTAAAGTAATAACTTTGACTCTAGCCTGGCCCATTGCACTATCCCAGACTGTGAAAGTGCTGTTTTTAAGATTTCTTTGGATAGCAACTTCACCTTTTCAGGTCTTGTCATTCTTGGACTTCGCTGGACTTCACCTAGAACCGAGACTGCACCAAGGAAGACTCCTGCTGCTCCTGGTCTCGCTGTTCTGCAAGTATTCTTCATTGTCTGTGTCTGTGCTTCTTTCAGGATCTTCAACTGACTTGTGGGCATCAAACACACCCAAAGTAATCTCCCTTGGAGTGAAGGAGTCACTCCCCTGCATCTGCAGGCACCGCAACGAAGCTGACCGGTCTGCTGCTCCTGATGTCCCACAGACTTCAAAAGGCTCAGCATCACAGGTGGTGGTTCTGCAACTCCCTTGAGGCCTGATCTGTCGTCTCTGCAATTTTGAGGCCAGTATCCCTCGTCGGAACTGCTGGGACCGGACCCCCTGTTCATTGCATCGACTTGCCGTTATCAAAGCTTGTTGGCTCTGCACGCCAGAGATCTTCAGGATACAAGAAGTTCCAGCCTCCAGCATCTCTTCCTGCCAACATCATTGTCCTCACCACATCCTCTGCACCGTGGGCCTTCATCTTTGGTGAGCTGCTCGAGGTCCTCTTGCGACTCCTGTGCCTTTGGTCTGTGGATCCTCTTGAGGGTCGTCTCCTGGTTCAGTGGGCTCCCCTGCTTGCTTCGGCCTGCTCTGACTCTCCTGCACCTGGTGCGTCCCTGGGACCTTGCTGGTCCCTACGTTGCTCCTTCATCGTTTTCCATGCCTGTTGCAGCTGCCAAGGCTTGTTGGTGCTCCCATCAGACACTGACCCAATGGTTCTCGACTTCCGACATGGGACAGCTCGTGCATAGCTCCTGGTCTTCCTCAGCATCGCCTGGTCCTCACAGCTGCAGCGACAACGTCACCGTCATCACTCCTGCATCTTCCGATATCGGTGGGCATAGCTCCTTCGTGCCTCTTAGTCACCTTTGAGTGGCATAGACTCTGTCCTCTCTGCTTGCAGGCTCTTCACTTCAAGAATCCACCCTTGGATTGCACCGGACTCTTGCACCTTCTTCGCCAGCGACATCTTTACTGAATCCTCCATCATGGTCTACAGCGATTTCCAATGTCACTTCGCACCTATGCACCCAGCTTCCCTGGTATAGGTATCCTGGTTCCTGGGGTATCTATGGATGAAGTGACTCCCCAACCTCTGTCTTCCACTGGGTTTTTCAGGGTCCACTGGGAATGGTCCTTCTTCTTCTTCAATACTGCAACCGTGACTTTCCCGTTGACTTCTATTGAGTATGCGGCTGTGTGTCCACTCTGCACACAGCCTCCGTGGGGTTCTTGGGTACATACCTTGGGTGGTTCCTGGTGTTCCCAGCTCTTCTGAGTCTACTGGTCAAGTCCCTACTTCGATCGCACTTCGCCTTCCACTTTTTTTAGTATATAGTTTGGTTTCCCCCTGGAGACCACTGTGTATTGTGCCTACTTACCTTTTGCAGTTGAAGTATTGTTGTGTATTTGTGTTGATATCTCCGGGTAGGAGATATACCAATGTGTTAGTGAGTGTTGTGTAATAATTAGACATTTTTATATATACACTGTGTGGTTCTTTTTCATTTAACCTACACTAGATGGTTAGATCTGGTGAAACAAGCAGCTTAACACTCCTTCTGGATAAGCCTGAAGTCTGCTTTCCACAGCTACCACTTAGAGAGCTTTCTAAGACCACTAAAATCACCATAAGGGTTGTCTGGATTAGTGCAAGGTGCTTCACTTAAATAAGTGTGCATCATATACTAAGCCAACCTCCTACAGACATCACTAACTTTATAGAAGATCTTGCTGCTCTTCAATTAACTCAACTGGTGTCTGGTGCCCTGCACTCAACTGGTCACCTTTTAGACCGTTTGTTTTCTAACCATAGCTTCTCTATGGACCGCAACCCCATTTCCCATGCCTTGGACTGATCACTTCATGATTTCCCTGGCCATTCGCCTGCCTTGTCCAACACAGACGCCCATCTCTGATCGAGTTATGAAACGTCCCTGGCACAAGCTTGATCCTCTATAAATTGGGGATTTTATTAAAGCTAGCTGTCTTCAGCTTGCTCCCAACGCAAAGGCAGCTAACAATACTCTGCAATCTTGGCTCACCTCAGCCTAAAATGTCTTCATTCCTGCTAGACAGGTCTCCAGTAGGAAAGCGCATGCTGCGCCCTGGTTCAATGAGTCCCTCATTGCAGCCAAAAAGCACTGCAAATCTCTATAATGCTCCTGGAGGAAAGCTTACGATCCTCTACAAAAATACAATATATAGCAGCCATCAAATCCTACCATAAACTGATTGTGAAATTGAACCTTAGAATAGCCGCATCAAACCAGTGCTCTCAGCTGATCCCATTGACTCCTCTAGCACACACTGTGAGAAGTTAGCAGAATATTTAATCGGCAAAATAGAGGATATCTACTCGCACTTTCCCTTGGAAGCTCCTGTCACAAGGCTAAATTATACTGCACTGCCTGCTGCTAGCAGTTCCACCCCAGCACTCAATTAGTTTCCGCTCCAGTGTCTGCCTGAGCTGATTACCCTTTGTAGTCAAGTCAAATCTGGTTCACCTGCAGATCCACTCAAACCAGATATGTTTCTTAAGATTTGTGGTGCCTTCCTCCCACCTTGCTTAGAAGTGGTCAATCTTTCCTTGTCTTCAGCCCATGTACCCAGCCCTTGGAAACACACCAAGGTTATCCCCCTCCTGAAGAAACTGTCTCTGGATGCCTCCAAACCTGAACATTTCCACCCTTTCTCCCTTTTGCCTTTCCTGGCGAAGGTAACAGAGATACATGTTAATGGTATTCTGACCAAGTACCTGCATGACAACCATATCTTGGATATCTCTCAAAACGGCTTCAGACCAAGGTACAACATGGAATCAGCGCTTCTTGCGGTCACCGAGCAACTTCATAGTGCCCTGGACGAAGGCAATCTTCCGCCCTGATTCTGCTCGATCTGAGTACGGCATTCTTACTGCAGCGCTTACAAGTCATTGACATAGGTGAGGAGGCACTGTCCTGGTTCACACCTTTTCTGTCTGATCGCTCCTTCCAGGTCATTTCTCCCCACTACAGTTTCCAACCCCACACTTTACATCACAGCGTTTACCAGGGCTCTTTACTGAGCCCAACCTTGTTCAACATTTATATTCAACCGCTGGCGCAAGTTATTAAATATACCAGGAAGGTGCTGATATCCTATGCCGATGACACTCAGCTGGTGCTCTCCTTCACAGATAATCCCACGCTTGACCAGGCAAACTTCCAAAGAGGACTGTTAGCTGTTGTGGAGTGCATAAACGCCAATTGCCTTTCCGTTAATGCAAACAAAACAGAAGTACACTTACTGGGAAAATATGCCCACTTCTGGGGACACCACTGGTGGCCCTCCTCCCTCGGGCCCTCTCGTATACCTAAATCCTCCATCACAAATGTAGGTGCCTTCATGGACAGCACACTGACCTTTGAAGCTTAAGCCAAATCAGTCATGGGCACCTGTTGCGGGCTCTTGAGAAGCTTCAAGTCCATCCTTGGTCTTTTCGACCCTAGCACCCAATAAACCATCATCCAGGCAGTTAGCCTGTCCCGGTTAGACTACTGTAATGTCCTGTATCTGGGAACAAACAAGTCAGTTATTAGAAGACTTCAGCTGGCTCAACATGCTGTGGCCAGGCTGCTTTTCTCCCTCCCGAAATTCTACTCTGTATCCAGTCTTCTTAATAAACTGCATTGGCTTCCAGTGGATGAGTGCAACCACTTGAAGACCTTGTGTGTGTGCTCATAAACTTCTGCAGGCCCAGAGGGCCCATCCTGTCCAACCTTAAATTCGCTTACCGTTCCTCCCGCTCCTTACGCTCGCTGCTCTCAATTTGGCCATTGTCCCTCGAATCAGGAGAGCAAGAGTGTGAGGATGCTCTTTTCGCCCCAAGGCACCTGTTCCCTGGAATTCACTATCCTTTCCATCAGCAACACTGAGAACAACCTGCATTTCAGGAAAACCATGAAGACTTGGCTTTTTTCTATTTGGTATCTCGTCACTCCTTGTCCCTCTGTAAGCCGGCAGATGCAACCCAACTATCCTCTAGGTCCAGCAGTGGTAAGCTCCATTGATTGGAGCAGCCATGCTCTTTATAAATACTATAACATAGCATAGCATAACATCTGTAGGTGGTCCACTTTTTTGTCTTGAAATTGGATCAGATTATGAAGATTTGTTACACATTTTCGATGTTGGCAGAGTGGTGTGCATCCTACTTGTGCACAACTATATTATTTCCAGTTTGATCCTCTGGTATGTGATACAAAGAGGAGAAGCCATCCGCTGTACCATTAGATAGATGGGCACACCACACTATTGTGTTTGCTTAAGAGCAGAAGAACATGCCCTTGTCTATGATGATCCTGAGTCAGTCATCAGATGAATGGCAACTTTCTAGATAGAGGGCATGCTAGTTTCTGTCTGGGAGATTTACAGAGCAGTAGCATCTGTGGCTCTGCACACCCTTCTTTCTCGCCACAGACAGAAGGTAAGAGGAAGCGTGTTCTTTTGGCTCAGATACACTAATCCTGCAGGTAGTTACTCTTGGAGATCATTGGATTACATAATAAACACAGGTGTCTAGGAGTATGTTGGTTAAGGGAATAATTTTTGATTGTACTCTGTACTTCTCGATTTACCTGAGAGAAAGGACAGATTAAGTGGTATATGCCCAGTTACTGAAATAGAAGCTTCATTACAAGGAGCCCTGCTCTTTCTCATTGCCCCTTCCCCTACCAGGACATACATCAGCCTCTGTCCCTTTGTTTTGCTTGGGTAGACATTACAAACAACCATGGCTGAAAATAAGATACTATATGTCGTTTTCCCAAAAGGTGAAGAGTCATATTGGTTTGTATTGTGAAATATAATCAATAGAAGGTTATTTCTCAGGTTGATTCGTCATCCTGAGTTAAGAAATGCTACTGGCGAGAAGGAAAAAGTGGGTATGACAAACGTAATTTGCCAGTATCTGCTCAAATTTCCTGGTATCCCTGACTTATGTACTAATGTTTGGCTATGTATGATTTTCCATCACTGAAGGAACTTGCCCCAGCGCAATTCTGACTACAGATCTCGTGGTGACACAACAAGACATGATACCTGGCAACTACCCCACTGCTAGCTCCCTGGACGCCTGTCTGCCTCATGATGTACTGAAAACGAATCTGGAGCTCTTCGGGAAGATGGAGTTTAGTGAGCCTCAGCTACAAACGCTGAAAACAAAACTGGATACGGTATGTCTGGGATTTAAACACGATAAAGCTGTTGGGGGGGGGTGGTTAGACAATGTATGACTCCAAGAGATCTCTGTGTATTTCATGCATTTCTATTGAACACGGACGAACATTGGCGCTGACGTAGTAAGTCACACTTCTATAGACTTATAAGCACTGTTTGTGTTGTGAAGCAATTTTAAAATGAATTCCTGTTACCTAAAAAAACCTAAATCTCGTGTTCAGTGACGCAAACTTTGATGCGAGGCTCCGGAAATTGCACTTAAGTTGGATTAGTAAGAGTTTTGTGCTGGGAAAAGGCCAGGTTGAGGGAGCTGGCTTTTTACTCCAAGGGATTCACCAGAAAAATAAAATACCGTCCACTTTGAACCATATGCAATACCCAAATAGCAATAAGTGACCCTTTGTGGGGAGCGAGTCTGCCACTCATTCGGGGTATTGCTATCCCTGGGGCAATTCTAGAAACTTCCTTCCTTTCCTCCACCTTTTTTTCATTCCTTCCTTCTCTCAATCATTTCTGTCTTTTTTCATCTTTCTATTCTTCCTTTTTCAGTTCTTCCTTTTGTCTTTTTACCCACTCATCCTTCACTTATTTTGCTTTTTTATTTATTCATCCATCTGTCCATAAATCGAACCTTCATTCCTCCCTTCTTTCCATCCAGCTGTCTGTCTTTTTCATGCATTCTTATATTCCGCCATCCATCCACATTTCTCTCCATCTCTACATGCTTCTGTTCTTCCTGCATTTCCCATGCCCGCCCATCCATCCTTCAATCCATCCATTCTTCTCTCCATCCATACATTCTCTTGTTCCATTTGTTCCCTCACCCCACACCGCTATCATCTTGCAGTGGTATTCATACTCATCTGATTGGAGACCAGTAGCCTCCAATCAAAGAGGAAGGTGCTAAAAACAAAAATGTAATTATATGTTAAGCAGAACTGCCAGGTGATATCCAGCCCTGCTCACGCTGCTATGGTGTTCATCTTGTTTTACGCGCATATGCATATTCCAATAAAATTGAAAACTCCGAATTCAATGCATTGGTTTGCGATGCCTCTAGTATTCACCCATTTCCTATTATTAAAACTGTTCCATGGGGTTTCAAAACAAGGAACAATAATAGAAAAATAAAACTCAAATGGACAGGGGACAAGATAAAGAATTAACAATAATTTGGAGCATTTGTTCCAGTTCCTAGTCATTTAATAAGGAAGTGGCAACATTTTTCTTTTAATTCGAATACTTCCTCAGCCAGTTCTGATGTTCTTTTAAATACACACAACTAGTCATCTCTGTAGGTTTTCAAGCTGTATCACGTGCAAAAGGCTTTTTTAAATCCTCTTCAGAGTTTCTTGTGTATATTTGTACAATAAACAACGCTGTTTATAATATAACGATTGAAAATATTCAATTCAAGGTTAAGTTTTGATATACCTTAAGATAAGTGTTTGCTTTTCCTTCAGTATTATGTTTTTTTTCCTTTTTCTTTTTTAACAATGCTTTACAAACAAGCATTGAAAAAGCCTGTAGCTTAGCACTTTCATCATAAAGGTAAGAACTATTGACTTTTTCCAATGATTGTTTCAGATGTATGGAATGTATTCGCAGTGTGCACAATTGAGGATAATCCACAGTTAGTTCTCTCAACAGGATGCTTGGAAATAAACCAATGAGTGGAGAAATTACTACCAACAAATTAGACTCAGAAGATAGAATGATGTGAATCATGTGACCACAGAGTCGCTCTCAACGAGCAGGGACACACGCACAGGTCCAGTGTCGAAGTGTAGTAGTTAAACTCACAGATAACCATAATTGATGCATGGAATGCAGTCATCACAAGTTGTAAACAGTGACCAGAAATTTGCATCCCTCTGTTTCCAACTTGTGCTGTCTGAAGTTCACACATCAACTCGGAGAATTTCCGAGCTATATGTGTGACTTTAGACACCATAAACGCACAAAAAAGGCGAGCTGCTCCGCACTGAGCTAACACAGCTTTGGATGATATGCCTCACAGGTTCTTCATCCTATGTATCTTCACTGAAGTCATAAATGTTAGAATAATTCCCTGGAGGGGTTCCCAGCTCTCTGCTGGAGGTGGGGACCCTGGAACACTAGTATCCAAGATATGAAATTGTGTGAGGCTGAAGTGTTCAGCATGATGAAATGCAGCAAATCTCCTAAAAAAACATATCCACATGAAGCTTGCTGATTATGTAGGCTTTATGTTATAGAATAAGTAGAAAACGTCTTTCTTAAAATCACATTGCAACGCCTACAAAAGAGCTTGCTGCATAGCATGTCTAAATTGAGAGGAAAATAGCAATATCATAGGTTTGCATTAAAATATGCACCTCTATGTCCCATTATGCCTTGTACTGGCAGTTGCCTAACAGAGTCAGTTCTTTTTTAGCAAGTACATGAAGCTGAAACTAGTATATACTCCCAAACTTTTAAGCTGTATGACCAAGATGAAAGCCGAGGAGGAGGACGGGTCTTTTATTTCTTGAAACAAGAGGCCTACGATGTAGAACCAGGACTACAAGTAATTAAACATTTCCTCTGCATTGTAGGATCTTTATTTATATTTATTTATAATAATAAACATTAGAATAGAGTAGCAAGCTTCAAAAATATGCTTTTTAGAGGCTCTTGGCCATAAAACATAAAAAAAGAGTCTTCAGTAGTCTTCATAAATGGAGTGTATTCTAAATGGAGCATTATGGGATCTTCCTGATACTAGATGCAGCTCATGTATCAGAATAAAGAAAGTAGTGTCTTGCAAAAGTTTGGACCACCATCGAAGTGGCTGCTTTGCACATGTTTGATACATGGATATTTGTCAGCCACACCATTGTAGCCACTTTACCATTAGTAGCAAGAACACTGGGTCTTCCTGGTATCTGTTAATTAGCTAACTTACAAGTGGAAACACAAGAGGCAATCCAATGAAATCAAATGAAATATGGATTGTTTAGAAGAGGCAAGTCTTATGCTTATGGACCATAGTGGACAGATTCCGAAACATCTTTGGATTTGTCCAAGTAAAAGTGTAACTCTCTCCTGGCATGAAGTGAATGTGAAGAACTTCAAACTTCAGATTTTGGGTGGTGGGTGGTGGGGTGACTTGATTGTCCAAAATGGTGGTTGTGTTTCCTTGAGGCTCCAAACCAAGCCCCTGCAATTCGCCTATAACGTGGCATTCGTCCGTCTTGGCATCCATCCAATCCTTCCCTCCCCCGGGTGCCTGGGGGTTAAAGGATAGCTGCAGAGATTTGGTGTCTCAGACCCTGCTGTGTCTCCGTGCTATGTGGAGAGGTGGTGAGGTTGGGGTTGGTGAATGACTGCCGGGAGCAGAGGTTGATGCACACAGACATTGGAGAGGGGCCCTATCTGAGCGGCTGCAATGTTAAGGAAAAGAGGAGTGAGGGGCTCACTGGTGATTCCTAGGAGCCCTGGAGGGGCAGTGGCCCCTGCATCAATGGAGATCTGATATGGCTCCCGCTCTGCTGGCCGAATTAGGACCTCTGAGAAATGCTATACTGAGTGATATGCGAGGGGGTGGGCCCCCAAGTCTGAGGTGCAGACAGGTTGCTTACAAACAATCCAAACGCAGGCAAACTGTAGCAGCCCCCTTTGGAATACTGATTGAGACTCAGGAAGACCTAACCCCTTACGGAAGTGCCTTGACACCCATGGCCCACTGGATCTCCAGGATCAAGGAGGGGGGGAGGTCTGGTTACTCAGCTATTTGGACATTCTTTCCTCATCTGTTACTGCTGTATGATATAGAGGGCTAGTGAGGCCCTCTGATCACTAGCGCATTTACACCTGGCTGTAGCCTTCACTGACGGACCTCCCACCACCGCCCAAAAGTTTGGAATTCTGCATAATGGGGAAGAGCTGGTAGCCATCAGTCTCCTATCAGGGGAGGATTTACCGTTTCATGAGGCTTGAGTGTAGACTACCAATGACTCAAGCAGGAGGATCTTGCGTAGACCCGCAGAGCCCTGAGGGCGAACCCACTAGTGTTGCAAGCAAGAGCAATGTCTGACTGGTGATGGTGCGTGTAGAAGCGTCAGCAGGTGGAGTGTAGCATCTGCATCCAGACCCTCTCCTTTTGCATATGTGTGCATGACACATGAAATTTTCTGCCCCTTGTTTACTGGGGCACAACATTTTTGATTCAGAAGTTGTTTTTGTTCTAATATCACCTGTGTCATTTTTACAGTATAGTTATTTAGTTGGAATAAGAATTTGATTTGAGTCATGTGAGCACCAGTTTTCTGAACACACTGTCCTATGTTCTTGTCTAAGTCACAGTAGATTTTATTAGGTTGAATATTTGTATTGTATTGTCATTGAAAGCAAGCAGAGATAGCCGCAGAAAAGCCACAATACATAACTGCATGTAGTTACAGTTGAATTTGCATTATACCTGCGGTACAAATACTCCGTAACTGAGTATACAAATTCATAAGAAATGCTCATTTGTACAAACTTGATATATTAAGTGTCTTCATATTGAAAGAGCAGAAATAACAACTACGTTAAAATGGCAAACATCTTTAAGAGCACAATAAACATTCAAATTAACATAGAAGCTTAAGTTAGTTTTAGATGTTTACAAATCATTTTTGAAACCCTGCAAGTTTAATTAATCGATTAAGCATAGTTGTCAACTATTTCCACCGACCAGAGTTGCTTAACTTTAAGAAAAAAGAAAGATAGAAAAGAGTCAAAAGATAGTGGGGCATATTAGCAAAAAGAGGCGATAATCATCGCTAACCCTGCTTAGCGTGATTTATTTTATCGCCGGCTATCGCTGGAATATATCGCCACGCTAACGCTGTATTAGCGACATTAAGCGCTATGGCGATAAATATTCCAGCGATAGCGGGAGGGAAGGGCCAACATCGCGACAAAACCAGCGATGTTGCATGGGGGAGGTGGAAAACCTTGCTGATACGACCCTGTGGTCGTATCAGCATAATCCACCCCCATGTAATGTATGGCTAAGTCAGGAAAATAGCAGGTGATAAAAAAATGGCGATGGCCCCGGTTAGCGCGACTTTTCACATCGCTAACCGGGGTCAGGGACTCCTTGCTAATAGGTGATAGGCCTGTTAGCGTCTGTTTACAGGGTATGTTGGTCGGGAACGCCTACTTTGCATGTCATTAGCGATAAACATCGCTGACATGCAAAGCGGCACCCAAACCGATCGCTTTCGTCAGAAAGTTGTCGCTAACTGCTGTTAGCGACAGCTTGCTGATAGGGCGATAGATTTATCGCCGCTTTAGCGGCAAAAAGTGCTGCTAAAGCAGCGATAAATCGCTTGCTAATATGCCCCAATGTCACAGAGATATACAGAAGAGGGTAAGGCAGTGCTGGTAGTAGGATAGAGAGTTAATGTGGTTATGCAGCATCACTCACTCTCCAATTTAATGAAGTATAAATGTCCTTTGTGGTTAACTTGATCTAGTTTTGGCAAAAGTAACTCCCAACCTGCACTTTAGCAGCTTAAGGGGGGGTGGAGGGGGCTAGTGCCACTAGACGATGCGTACTGGACCTGGCCCTCTCTGCAGGGTCACCCCGAATATTTTGCCTTTCATAACTATGGTTCTGTTGATTGGATTTTTGTCGTGTTGGTCTTGTTTTATTTATTAAATCTTGCTCTAGTGTTCTAAACTGGTGTGGGGTCCTTTTGTGGTGTATTTTTACTGTTTTACTGTTTAAAATGTTGCACAAATACTTTACAAATTGCCTCTAAGTTAAGCCTCACTGCTCTGTGCCAAGCTACATGACTGTTAATTAGGGGTTACTTGTGACTTCACCCTGAGAAAAATTGTGATTGCTGCTTATGAATGGTTTGATCCCCCCACCCTTGTCAACCAGTAACCCAACGCCTCACACTGCTCTTCAGAGGTGAGGATTTGGACTTGTGTTTGTGCAGTGCTATGCAGTAATATTGCGTTAGTCTACAGCTCCACATAAATATTCCAAGACCATTTCGAGTTTTTAAATTCTCCCTGATTTGCTTTTTTCCACATCTACTCTGCTTGCTACCTGACTGTCTGTGACCATACCTACAGCAATGGAGTTCAAGCTGGCCAACCTGGAAGACTATACTATGGCTGAGGTCAAGCAGTTCTGCCAGCAAAGGGGAATCCACCCCCCTCCCCCCCAGGAAAGGTACCAAGAATTTGGAGCTGCAGAAAGCACTGAGGGCCTGGTGGGAGGTCCACCAGTCACTGGCAACCGCAGAGGACCAGGATGATGACAATGATGTGAGGGATCAGGGCCTGAACATCAGCCCTGACCACAGTCACCAGTGGAGGGGGAGGACTCCTCCCCTCAATTGGAACTCCCTGCCAGAGCAGGAAGAAGTGTACCCACACATTGCCTGTCTCCAAAGAAGCTAGCGGACAGGAAGGCAGAGAGGGAATTTCACCTGGAGATGGTCAAATTAAAGATGGAGAAGGAACTGGCCCTGGCAGAAAAGAAACTTACTTTGGAGCTTTGAACTCGTGAAAAGATGCTCAGAGAGCTGGAGATTAAGGCAAAGCAATCAGACTCCAACAGTAATGGTGGCAGTGTACACATAGTGCCTGAAGGGGACAAGAAGATACCCAAAGATCTGGGGCCCAACTATGTGGTAGATGACATAGAAAAGTGGCTTGCCGCATATGAGGTAGCTCTAAGGTTACACTGGATTCCAGAAGAGCACTGGGGGGGGGTGGCTTGTGAAAACACATGCCTCCAGTGGGGAGGGACACACTGCTTACACTAGAAGTCCTACCATCCTTGTAACCAAATTTGGACTCGCCCCAGAAAATACCACATCAGGTTCCAGGATAGCCAAAGGATGCAGGATCAGTCTTGGGTGGACTTCTTGGATTATGCCAGCAAGGCACTGAATGGTTCGGTATGGGGAAGCAAATGATTGATGATTTTACTGGGATGTTTAACCTGATATTGAGAGAGCACATGCTCAGTACATGTTTTCCAGAGCTGCACCAGCAGCTAGTTGACAGCAAGCTGAATGACCCCAAGAAGCTTACTGAGCAGGCAGACCTATTGTTCCGTACCAGAGTGTCCTAGAAGGTACCCAAGTGTGACACCAAGAAGGGTGGTTCAGGTTCCTCCCAGCAGAGTGAGGAGGGGGTTAAACATGACCCAGACAAGTCCTAGAGTAAGGTGGGGTAAAAAGGTTTCCAAACTCCCTCTGAGAAACAGGGTGGTGGGCCATGGTGTCCCATTTCCTGCCTTGAGTGATTCAAGTTAGGAACCAAGCAGGGGGCCCTGTCCAAAGAAACCACCCACTGGTGGGACCTCTACAGGGGTGGCCAACGAGGCCTTGTGGGTAACTAGTCCCCAATGGCAGGTCATATACCATGACATGATCTCCTTTAGTTGGGGGATAGACTCAGAGGGTGAGCTTGTGATCCATGAGGGTGGGAGTATGCCACCAGGCGAAAGTGAATAGGATCCCACGTCACTGCTCTCGGAGACGCCAGCCAGGTGTGCAGTGTTACTCCTGTCCATGGGCAGGACTTCTTTCGCCCAATAGCCCTGGTATCCCTGGAGTGGTGTGAGGAGGTGAGGTGACCCAAAGAAGGGCCATAGTTAGTTCCCAGATTCCCATAGACTACATTCTGGAAAATGAGCTGCCCCAGGTGTCAGGAGAACTGAGAGGGGCAACAGCCCAGGGCTCCCTGACAGTTCAGTAATCTGGGGGTACCATTCCCAAGCAGAGAGTACGGGGGCCCAGATGGCAAGGCAGGGTGCGAGAGGACTCACCCCTGCCCACGATTTGTCAGTGTGAAAATTAGAGTTGTGCTGTTCCTAAATAATCTAGAGTGTAGCAATATACAAAAGACAGTAGGCTACAGAGTCAAAGAGATGGGAATCCATTTCTTTGGAATATAATGCCCTCACACACCCAGTTGGGTGTCATGCTTCATCATCGGGCTGCTCCTCGTCTGGCCGGCGCTGCAATGCCTGACGGGCTCCCAATGAGGGGCATTTTGGCGGAGATCTTTTTCCAAATAGCCGTTTGGTGCCGTGGGGGTGAGGGGCTTAGTGAGTGTAGATGAATGAGTGGTGTGTGATGTTTATGTGAATTAAAACAGGGTTGGGAGTACCAGCAAAAATAATTTTAATTGTGGGGTCTCCTACCCTGATTAAAATAAAAAGGAAAGGCGCAATGCTAAGTTAATGTCTCAGGTGTGGCGCTCTTCCATGTGGTTGGTCAACATGTTTCTCGCATATTCTACAAGTCTAGAGGCGATTCGTCAGGACCTAAAGTTAAAAAACTATCTACACTAAGGTGGACCAAAAAAACAATAATGAACTAATGATAGAGGTTTATGCCACCATGACTTACTCTGTCTAATGACTGGTAGTACTGGTTCTACCTATTATGGAGAGAAAATCACATATTAATGCATGATATCAAACCAATAATACGAGTATCAAACACTACTGTCCTGTTCCCTGTGTGTCTAAATCACAGCACACAGTGGTGAGGTGTTACAGCCATATATACACCAGGTGCCAAATGTTGTTGTGGTCACATTATGTCTCATGTATGTAGTGACCAAATCAGTGTATTAAAAACCCAAAACTGCAGAAAGAGCACAAGACTCACCCTATTTGGGATATACTACTGCTTCATCAATCCCCGGCAGGTCAAGATATGAGGAACTTCCCCATATACTAGAGGGGTATACAGATGAAAGGAACAGTTAAGAACTGCCAGCTTGCGAAGTTGATCGCGCTTAAATTAAATAAACTAGAGGATTTGATATGTGGGCCTCCTTAAAATGTATAGTAACATGCTCCTACATCACGCTATCTGTTACATGGAAAAGTTATCGTACCCACTCCAATATGGCGCCCGCAGTGTGGAGACCAGCACAATGACTGCCCTCACACACGCGAGCGGTCCAGCAACAGCTGGTAGCAATCACGAGTTAATGAGGAGGAGTAGCGGGTATTTAAACCGGGCTTTCTCACTACACCATACCTCCCGGTCCCGGCAGCAGTGGGTAGGTCCCTGGACATATTGCGTACTACGCAAACGTGAGTACTTTGTTAACCTTGGTGGTCTGCTGTTGTTCCCTACTGCTAACCCCTGTTAAATGGTTTCTCAGCCATTTTAAACACAGTCAACTAGGTAGATGCACCTTCCCTACCACCCCCTTTTTCTTTTTTATTTCCTTAACCTAACTTCAGTAACAAATATGAAGCCTGTGTATTTCCATCATAACAGGGACTATGACTTTTTATGATTTGGGCAACTTTAAAGAACTCCCCTTGAAATATGCTCACTTTTCCATGTAACAGATAGCGTGATGTAGGAGCATGTTACTATACATTTTAAGGAGGCCCACATATCAAATCCTCTAGTTTATTTAATTTAAGCGCGATCAACTTCGCAAGCTGGCAGTTCTTAACTGTTCCTTTCATCTGTATACCCCTCTAGTATATGGGGAAGTTCCTCATATCTTGACCTGCCGGTGATTGATGAAGCAGTAGTATATCCCAAATAGGGTGAGTCTTGTGCTCTTTCTGCAGTTTTGGGTTTTTAATACACTGATTTGGTCACTACATACATGAGACATAATGTGACCACAACAACATTTGGCACCTGGTGTATATATGCCTGTAACACCTCACCACTGTGTGCTGTGATTTAGACACACAGGGAACAGGACAGTAGTGTTTGATACTCGTATTATTGGTTTGATATCATGCATTAATATGTGATTTTCTCTCCATAATAGGTAGAACCAGTACTACCAGTCATTAGACAGAGTAAGTCATGGTGGCATAAACCTCCATCATTAGTTCATTATTGTTTTTTCGGTCCACCTTAGTGTAGATAGTTTTTTAACTTTAGATCCTGACGAATCGCCTCTAGACTTGTAGAATAGGCGAGAAACATGTTGACCAACCACACGGAAGAGCGCCACACCTGAAACATTAACTTAGCATTGCGCCTTTCCTTTTTATTTTAATCAGGGTAGGAGTCCCCACAATTAAAATTATTTTTGCTGGTACTCCCAACCCTGTTTTAATTCACATAAACATCACACACCACTCATTCATCTACACTCACTAAGCCCCTCACCCCCACGGCACCAAACGGCTATTTGGAAAACGATCTCCGCCAAAGTGCCCCTCATTGGGAGCCCGTCAGGCATTGCAGCGCCGGCCAGACGAGGAGCAGCCCGATGATGAAGCATGACACCCAACTGGGTGTGTGAGGGCATTATATTCCAAAGAAATGGATTCCCATCTCTTTGACTCTGTAGCCTACTGTGTTTTGTATATTGCTACACTCTAGATTATTTAGGAACAGCACAACTCTAATTTTCATATTGCATTTGGGCATTTGTGCTGGACCTCATGTATAAAAGCCCTTTGTCCCTCTATTTGTGAATATACACGATTTGTCAGTACCCTGGGCTGAGTGGCCAGTCTCAAGCTACCACCCTTAAACTGGTGGGTGGTACAGTGGAAGTAGGGTGGAAAACACCCGGGGCTACTGCCCCCTCTTTGAGAAACCTCAGAGATCAGAGAACTTTGGATGGCCGGGGGCCTGGCTCTTGACACTGACAGCTGTCTGTTGCATCTGTTGGTTACTGGCCTTATGGGCAGAATTTTCCTTGGGTTCGGGACAGGAGTCAATCTAAAGGGTGAATGGACCACATCACTTTGTTGGCCATGATGGTACAGTCTGCCTACCTGGATGCATCTTTGAGAAAGATAAAGGCAGGAGTGGCACAGTTTGGGTCCACTGGTGAGTCAGTTCAGTGGCTCAGGAGAGCATAGGGGCAGAGAGATCCAACTGAATTCAGAAGGGTGTAGAACTGTCAAGTGCCTCTGAAGTAGAGGGTTATTTTCCACATTATACTGCCTAAGCAGGGAAGTCCATCTACATATTGTTTATTCTTCCCTGGATTTAGGCTGGGGGGGGGGGTGTTAGACCTGGTCCTCTCTGCAGGGCCAGCCCCAAACTTTTTGCCTTTACCCTCCACCTTTTGCTGAGTTACTTTTTGCTGGCCTTAGGACTCTGCACTTTTCCACTACTAACCAGTGCTAAAGTGCTTGTCCTCTCTCCTCTAGACATAGTAGAATTAGCTTCTATCCAACTGACATATTTAATTTACTTGCAAGCCCCTAGTAAAGTGGCACTACCTGTGCCCAGGGCCTGTAAATTAAATGCTGCTAGTGGGCTGCAGCACTGTTTGTGCCACCCATTTAAGTAGCACTTTAAACATGTCTCAGGCCTGCCATTGCAGCCAGTGTGTTGAACTGGCAAAGTAAACCCTTTGCCAGGCCTAAACCATCCTTTTGAATACATATAAGTCACCCCCAGGGAAGGCCCTGGACAGTCCAGAGGGCAGGGTGCAATGTATTTAAAAAGTGGGACATGTACTTTTAAGTTTTCCTTTTCCTGTTAGTAAAACCCTTAAACTCAGTTTTTCACTATGGCAAGACTTACCTCTCCCATAGGATAACATTGGAGTTAACTTATTACATTTAATAATCTGTAATTCCCAAATGGTAACAAGTAATCCCTTCATGTTTAGTGTCTTTTGAATTGTAATGAGAAATCCTAACTTATGGTGAAGTTAGATTTTAAATTACAATTTTGAAAATGGCCCTTTTAGAAAGTAGGCATTTTCCTGCCTTAGCCATTTAGTGCCTGTAGCCTGTCTCTGGTCACATAAATGGGTGTAGCTAACAGATGGGCTTTGTGTATTCCTCCTAGACAGCCAAACACAATAGGGAGCTTAGGTGTGCCTGGATGGGCCATCACTGGAAGGATGGTAGGGAGGACCTGGGCACATCCCAATTTACACTTGAATAGACTGTAACCTGCCTCCACACAATGGGCTGCATACCCACTTTAGTTAATCTGCAGCCAGGACAGGGAAGTCAGGATGCCTGGGGACTTCAATAGGAAACCTCCAGAAACTTCTCCCCCACTTCAAAGCCACAACTGGGTATAAATGCTGGACCTCAGACACCAACTCTTCAGTACACTTCTGGACCTGTGGATACTCTGCCAGGAATAAGGACTGCTGAGCTACTGAAGGACTACCACTCTGTCAGACTGCCGTCCTGCTTGACTACTGCCTTGCTGGCCTGCTGCTTTGCTGTGCTGACCTACTGCCTGCTGTTACTGCCTGCTGTCTTTTTGCCTGGGTGAGAAGAACTGGGCCTGCAACTTCACCCTTAAACCCAGGAAACCAGAGTGGCTCCGAGGACTAGTTTGCTGGCCTAATGATCTGAGCTTCAGGGACATAAAAGGTTCCCCAACATCTTACACCAGCCCCTGGACATAGCTGCAGAGAGTTCCTGATCCCCAAGAGGTGCCCCTCAGGACCTGGACCCTTTGTGTGGCTCAAGGGAGCAGAATTCAAGCTTTGGGATTCTTCTCGACTGTGAGTGGGCCCATTCGCTCCAAGACCTCGCCGCTTGCAACGCAAAGTGCCGTTAGCCCAACCTTTCGCAGTACAGCATCAACCCCTTGCCAACGTCCATGATGCCTGGCCTGCTCCTTGCAACGCCAGCAGCCTCCAGCAACGCTCTCCTTGTTCCTCCTAGCCTTCTCCAATGTGAACGACACTCTTGGCACGAAGTTTAGAAGGTACAGTTCAGTGGGCTTTACCTGGTGACTATAGGCGACCTCCGCTCTATCGCGGTCAACCTGAGAGTGTGACTTTCACTTTGACCCGGTCCAGTGTGACCAGATATCCAGAGTTGGCGCTCTGTGCCTTTTGCCGCTATTTTCACTAAAATATTTAGAAATTCATGAATCCGGTTCTACTGATTGGATTTTTGTCATTTTGGTCTTGTTTTATTTATTAGAGTTTGCTCTATTTATCTAAACTGGTGTGGGGTTCTTTTGTCATGTGTTTTCACTGTAATACTGTTTATAGTGTTGCACAAATGCTTTACATATTGCCTTTAAGTTAAGACTGACTGCTTTGTGCCAAGCTACTCAAGGGTTGAGCACAGGTTAATTAAGGGTTACTTGTGACTTCACCCTGAAAAGATATGTAGTTGCTGCTTGAGAGGGCTTTCAGCCCCGCCAACCAGTAACCCAACTTCTCACAATGTGTGCAACATAAAATCTTTCAAATGTTGTTTATGGCTCACTGACGTTGAGGGGAGACTCTGATCTCTACATACACTCATAAATACCACTGAAAGAGTAGCATAACGGAGATGTGGAGTGGGCGAACAAATGCAACAAGGAAGCACAAAAAGTAAGAAGGGAGGGAGAGAGGAAGGGAGTAAGAGAAGGATAGAAAAAAGAAAAATGATATAGAGATGGATGGAGGTAGAGAAGAATGGAAGGATTAAGAGAAGAGCAGAATGATGGGTGGATGGAGAGAAGGAAGGATGGGGAAGGGTGAGTGGATGGATGACCAAATCATTTAGAATAGAAGTGTAAAAACACCATTTAGAAAATTACTTTCAGAATTCCCTCGATAGAGCCAGTCCTCGGGTGCCAGGCTGCTTACTTCGCTTGCTCCCTCACTACAATTTGGGATATGCTTGAAAATTGGGGACGTAGTTTATGTTTCTGCCTAATCCCATGGACAACGCCACCATGTTGACAAATGTAAAGGCAAACTAAATTATCCTGTTTGGAAACACTTATAATCCCACAAAAACATTCATATTATTATGTTTCTAACAGATATTTGTAAATACTTCGTTAGATGACTACCTTAAACAGTTGGGCAACTTCGCCAGAATGTACAGCCCATACGAAATTAGAAGATGGAATATCACAAATGTTGATACGCTAGCTGCGTTGCTTGAAAAAACATCATGGAAAAATGACTTAACAAAGGTAAGACAAGTGTGAGCAATGACATTTAATTTAAATGTTACATAATAAAGCTGGCACTGGGTGCTCTGAACATCTCTGTGGCAGATTGAAGATGGAAGCAGCATGGCAACAGGCTTAATTCAGACACATAGCGCCTTATTTACAATGTTTTTTCTGGCAGTGAGTACATATTGAATTAAGAGTTACTTACAAACCAGCCGACATCCAATTTCCCAAGGTGTATCTCAGGGAATGGCAATAAGGCACAATCGTTAACACCTGTGACATCACTGAAAATGACAACACCAAAAGGCACATCTTGCATTCAGAAATGTAGTTTTTGAGACCACTAATTATTTATATGAAGACCCTGAAATATACCACTCTCCAAACTATACTTTTTTCAAAACCTTTTTTCTTAGGGTGGGATTTTTTTAGTTACTTCTGCATTGTCTTTAGCCAGTAAAATTGTTGTATTTTATTTTCAAAGTTTGACAAAGCTAGACATTGAATTTGAGATGCACAATTCTGTACATTATAAAATAGTGAGTACAGATTGTCCATTAAAGGGAGCTTGTTCCTACGTCTTTATTCATTAACTTGCATCAAAAGGCTTCTTACACTTATTTCACAATTCCACTAACAGGATTATAGTAATTGTGCCGTGTGTACAGTTACAGCCAACATGAGTTTTATGGTGAACCCTCTTTTTCAAGGCTTATTTTATTGTCAGAGGAATTAGACTTAAACTTTCCATATGATTTCTCAAAAGTTAGTCGTTCACTTTGACACACATGAGCAGCCATGGATTTTTTCAGTATAGGTCTTTAAATCACTCTGAAAGTAGGCTCGCCTTATCAATATTGGTGGAGTCCCTTTCAGAGGCAGTGTTGTAAAATCAAAAATATCCACTTTCAGTCCATCCTTCTTTCCTTTAGTGGGGCTTCGGCCACTCTGGTCTTACAGCCGCCACAGGTACTTGATTGAATTACCTAAAATAGAAGAATTCATGACTGATCATATGTGCCAAAGCGAATGTGTAAATCTGGAGAAATTGTAAGTAAAGATTGACTGAGATTTCTCTGGAATACAATGAGCCTTGAAAAAGTAGGTTGATTGTGAAACATATGTCAGCTGTAGGTGTTCATACAATACAATTATTATATTTCTGTTAATTGAACATTTAAAGAAAAAGCGTAAAAGCCTTTTTGTTGCAAGTGATGAATAAAGAAGATTTTACAGAAGTTGGAACAGTGTCAATTAACAACCTGTACTTACTATTATATCATGTAAAATTTTGATTGATGTCATGAGGTCTTAGCACAAGGATTCTGATCTGCTACCCAGGCTCTTGATTTAGTTTACAAAGTTTGGTTAATACCTGTTTTTAAAACAATATTTCTATGTTTGTGAACACAAATTAGTTAAACATGGATGGTTTTAAGGACCATTTCTTTTACTACCGATGGGCAACACATCTAGCTCTTGGAATAAATTAATCTAACTCAGAATATTTTTGTTTGTATCAAACATATCACTTTAATCGGTCACTTGGTCTCATAATAACACCCCCACTTAAGTACTTACAAGTAATTTCCCTCTAACAGCATTCGGTTAACATGATAAATATTGATTTTGCATAATATATATCCTGCAATAAAATCCCACAAACGCAATGTAACTGCTTTACAACCACAATCAGCCCCTCCACCGTCATTAACACCTTGGTGTTTTTAAGAATAGCTGGTCAATTCCTTTGTTTCTGGAGATGTATGAATTTGCCATATGCACCACCCCCAAAATAGTAATGTCCCCAGTCATTGTCTATTGTAATGGAGGGCTAGGAAAAAACGGTTTCATGTGCGCAGAGCTTCTCTTTTAAGATGGTGAAGAACCAGTGACCCAGTAGTTTGAAAGCCACAATTCTTATTTGTCTTGTACTAACTGTTTTTTTTTGTTGCTGATTCCACCCCAATGCTGTGTGATGCTGTTAAAAACGTCCATAAGCACTACTACCAACTATGATTGATCGCAGCAGTTATTCTGGGCTAAACTACATTTACCACTTTGCCTTTGTTGTTTTTACTTGAAATCAAATTGCCATATTCTAAGCAACTTTGCGTGTTTATTTGTTTAGCTGTTTGATAAGATGTTAGTCAGTCGACCGACAGCCACTTCAGGAGTCACTCTGAGCATGAAGACATGCCAAAATAGAATGCAACCAGCAAACGAAACGCCTTTCAGAATTGTACATCAAAGGCTGCATGCTGATGAGTAATATGGAAGCATTCTAAGGCAAAAAATGAAAATGCTCCTATGACTTTTTGTAGGTCTAAAATGACGGCTGTCTAGTGGTGTATACTTCTTCCAGCTCCCCTGCTTCCTCTATGTTCTTTCACTTGACTAAAAATGTCAGAGGTTAAAGGAAGGAAGCATGCAACCTGCAGTCATACGTGCAATTTCTTGTAGTAACCTGGCACACTGCAGGTACTTTGGCTTCTTTTTTATCCCTACAGCTGCATGTCTAAAAGGCCTTATTAATCTATCACTTTTCTTCATTATACAGCAGCCCCCTCTCTTATTTTATTTTGAAAATTGCACTGTATAAACAATCTAGACTGTTTCCTGCCTTGAGAACATTCACAGAGGATAAATCCTAGATGAGGCTATACCGAATAGCATGTTTGAACGCAAAGTTGGCATAGTATTCATTATTTATGTTCAAAAACATAGGAGGATGTTCTGCTTCTGGTGCCAGCGTCTTCTTGGAATGACAGATCATGTTGGGTTGTCTTAAGAGACAAATATTAAAATGTATCTTTCTGCAGGTTCAAGCCCTCATTCAACGATATCAACAAAATACTAATGCTCGCTTGGATGGGACAGTGCTTACAGTTCTTGCTCCATATATATGTGCCTTGCCGGAGGAGACGATTAAAACAATAAGTGAAACTGATATCTTGTAAGTATGAACTCCTTCCTGGATAGTCATAGCTTTACATTGTTTTCTATGCTCTTTTCTCATAAGAAGAGTAAAGGTGTATTCATTTTCGAGACAGGATTCCCACTTTCTTTGTCTACTAGCACAGGCGTTTATGCCCTTTGGCAGAATGCATATTTCTACACAATGTACCAATTTTGTGCCGCCATCTACAACTAAACGCCTTCTATTTACTTTATGTAGTGGTTTAATCAAACAGCATATTGCATGCTTGGAAAATAGTTCAAATACATTATAACTTTGGAAAGTAAAACCTGCACTATATTATCTTTCCTGCTCCCAAAGATTTATTTGATTTCTTTCATATTTCAGTTGCTATTAATGCTTTACATCTGCAAGGTAAAACTAATGATTGATGATTCATCCATTTCTGTCTTAATTCAGCAATTGTGGGACCTGCTGTATAGTTCAGCTTTCTTTACTTAAAAATTCATTCTAAATAAAACAATAATAATCACTGCCCGGGAAATAAAAATAAAGTAAGGGCTCAAGTCACTGGTCACTGATTTCGATTTTCTACTAACAGCACAGGACACAGTAGTACTAGAACTAACAGATTACTCGCACCGCTTGATTCTAACCAGTGCAATATCTTGTTGTTTAAGCACAGAATTAAGCATATTTTATGACTAATCTTCAATACCTGGGAGTGGTCCCCAAACTCATCTAGCTAAAATTAAGAATAGCCAGCAAAGATATATTTTAATTTGCTAAAATGGTCCATGCAGAAATTACTGGCCAAAAGCTCTAGTTAAATGACTCAGTGATAACCACTTGCCTCAAGGCATGCAACATTTGACACTGTTGTGTGGATTTTTTTAAAGCCCCCAGAATGCTGTATCTTGGACCCCTCCTTAAACAAAATAATTTTAGATCCGATATATTGGTATATCTGCTGTAATTTGTGCTAGTGTCTCATTTTACCTATGACGTCCATGGGGGATCTAAGAACCAAACATGTTTAAAAGTGAATATGATGCGACCCTGTTTTTAAAGCTTTTTATTTAGAACGAATTTTTAGCTGTGCACCATTTTATTGTATTGATGTATATTGTTCTTTTATAGATTTGTACATTAAGCCACATAAAGTATGTCATTGATAGATTGATTGATTAATCTTTAAAAATATGTAAAAAAAATTGTATTGGCTTATTTAGTCACGATTTATTGAAGCCAGGTAAACGGCACACTGGCCAACACCAACTTTACTCACTGCCCTAGTATATATCCAGATAAGTGATATTAGTCCCTATGATATAATTTTTCTCCCAACTTCAACTAGTGGGAGTGAGTGGGGGGGCTGGGGGTGTTAACAATCTACCAAGTCAGCAACTTAACCGAAGCGATGATTGAGGGTTTATGACATGTTTTATGGAATTAATCGCAAATACATATGGGTATGTTTACCAATGGAAAACCATTACAGACTCCACAACAAAAATCTAGTATAAAGAACCCGTCAAAAAATGTATTGCAACATTAGCGCTAAGGTCAAAGTGTTATTTTTGTGGCATTTAAGGTAAGTTAAAAAGTTTGATCATATTGAAGCTGGTGAATATATGAAGCTTGGTGGCTAGGGCAATAGCAAAGACTAAAAGCACATCACTGTTTCCTTTTCTGTGATGCTTTGGATGCTGTAGTCTTGACTGGGAATGGCCTTCCTACTCAGTAGCACAAGTTACCTGCTAAATCTCTAGAGGTCAGCACCCCTTTCAACCAGTTTCTGCACTCATAATTCAATATAATGCTTTCATTTTCCAATACACGGCTATAAAATTCCATTGAAGAAAACAACTTCAAAGGTATTTTGATGATATTTTCTTGATTTATTGCCTGTGTATGATTCATTCACTAATATTTTGTTATCAAGTCTGTCAAACTTTTGCTATGCAGTGTTAGACCTTCCATGCCTTAGGTTGATCTTCCCCCATTTTTTTTGCCTTACTGCTGTATTTGCTGAATTCGTTTTTGTTGGCCTTAGGACTCTGAACACTTTGCCACTGCTAACCAGTGCCAAACTGCTTGTGCTCTCACCTTTAAATATAGTGAAATTCACCCAGTTGCCACATTTAATTTACCTGTAAGTCCCTAGTAAAGTGGTGATACCTGTACTTAGGGCCTGTAAATTAAATGCTACTAGCTGGTCTGCTGCACTGATTGTGCCACGCACTTAAGTAGTGCTTTAAACATGTCTGAGGCCTGCCCTCACAGCCTTTTTGTCAGGCCTAAACCTTCCTCTTTAATACATACAAGTCACCCCTAGGGTAGGGCCTAAACACAGGGTGCAGTGTATTTAAAAAGGGAGACATGTACTATTACATGTCTTGGTAGTGAAAAACTCTTACATTTGTTATCCACAATTGCAAGGCCTGCCTCTCCAATAGGTTAACACTGAGTGATCTGATTACATTTAGTAACTGATAACGTCCAATTGGGAACAGGTAGGAATGTCAAGTTTGGACTCTATAGTATTGTAACTTAAAACTGTCTTTAATGGTAAAGTTAGATTTTAAGTCACAATTCTGAAAATGCCACTTCCATAAAGTTGGCGTTTTCTTGTACCAACCATTTGGTGCCTGCAGCCTGTATCTTGGGTAACATGCCTAGGAGTAGCTGGCAGTTGGTCTTTGTGTATTGTTCCCAGTCAGTAAGACAAAGGGGGAATGAGTGTTGACAGGATGGGCCATCTCTGACTTGAAGGGGGGGTCGGAGCTGTCACCTACCACACTGGCACATCACCAAGACTCAGAACACTCATAACAGGTCTCACACTAGTCCTTTGTGCCCCCAGGCAAGATGGAGCCAGACTAAGAGGCCAGGAAATGCCATACACCTCTGTAGGAGGAGGACTCTAAAAGCTTTTCCCACTTCAAAGTGGGCACCAGGTATAAATAGTGAACCCTCAGACCCAACTCTTCAGATCACTTAAGGACCTGTGGACTCTGCCGTAAGGACTGCCCCGCTGTGAAGTCTGCCCAGCTGCCCTGCTTGCTGACTAAGTACTGCTTTGCCAGCTGCAACAGGACTCCTCTGCTGCTGTGAGCTGCTCTGCTGACTCCAACCTGCCTGTGAGGACCCAAAACTCCAATAATTATCCAAGGGTCAGTTGGCTGGCCCCCTGTTCAAAGCCCCAGAGACATAACAGGCGTCTTCAACATCAACACATCTTCCCACATCTCAACGCAGCATGCCATCAACACTGGCCCAGCATGGCGCAGCTTGTCTTTCACACCAATGCAACTCAGTGCAAGTCCTCGCAAGCACCGGCGGCTTCTTTGACGCCGAGCAGCCCAAAGCCAACACTGGCCCAGCGCAATGCATCTTGTCCCCTGCCCTGATGTATCACAGCGCAAGTACTCGCAAGTCTCACCGGCTTCCCCGGCAACGAACCTTGCATCACATCTCATCGCCACCGGTCACCGACTCTGCCGCTGTGTGACGCATCTCAATGCCGGACCTCGTATTGCAGCTCCTCGTTGATGGTTCCTCGATGCCAGCCCATGCATCTCAACGCAAGGAGTTTGCATCTCGACGCCCTGGCCCACAAGGTACTTTTTCAACAGACTAAACTCAATCCTGTATCCAGCCCGAGCTCCATCGCAGTCAGACTGAACTTGTGACAGGGACAAGATCTACTGCGACCAGATAACTGCAGTTGGTGCTTTTTGCTTCTTAGCATTTGATTTTTACACAACTTTTTAAATTGCATGAATGCTTGTTGTTTTGATGTCAAACAATTTACTAAAGTTGACTCTATTTATCCAAATTAGAATGGGATTGTACTTGTGTCATATTTTCACTTTATCACTGTTTAAAGTGCTGCATAACAACTTTACCCATTGCCTCCAAGTTAAGCCTGAGTGCTTTTGTGCCAAGCTACCAGAGCGATAAGCACAGGTTAATTTAAGGTTTGCTTGTGTTTCACCCAGACAAGAATTGTGGCTGCTGTTTGAGTAGAGTTTCACCTCCCTCAAGTAGTCACCCAATTTCCTACATGAGGCGTATATGCCAGGTGAGGTTTTTCAAACCTTTCTCATTATTTTGGTCACCTGACCATAGCAAGAACCAGATACCTGATTCATATATCGCTGTCACCACCATCAGTTTAAATAAGGACATCCAGCCACAAACTCCCAACAGCCCTGAATCAAAAACCTAAAGAGCATTGGTAAAGAATGGTCTCAGGGGCACTGGGGAGCATAATAAGGATTAATAGGGAAAATGGAGTTCAGCCCACACCTGAACCCACCAATTTTGTAACTGGATAAACCAATTATAATCATTACATATAAAATAGTACAGATACTGAATTTAACAAATAATGATAACATACTTAGCTCCTTACCTTCACAAGAATCTGGGGATTGCTAGTCCTGAGGTATCCAAAAACCTGCAGGGGGACTAAAGGCAAGATATCCAAAACAGCATGTGTACAACATAAGAAGACTGAAAAGTGACCCAACAAAACAACAAAAGTGCACAACAAAACAACAAAAGTGCAGCGAGGGAGGAGGTCGGGTTTGAGCAAATTGAGAGTCGGAGAACCCAACAAGATGCTAGTTTGCCAGACAACTAATATTTGCATTTTTCTGCCTTTGTATGGTGGCTCTGCCTAAAATAACCCAGAACAGGAAGTGTTGTCCTGACCTATAGTGATGGTTGCCATCTTTGATTAGGTACCTGTGTGGAAATAAATAAGCCCTACAATTTTGGAAAGGGGACAAAGCTGGCCATAAGATCCCAGTCTCCAAATACGCCCTGGTTGATTAGCCTCTATTTCCTCGAGTGTCTAACTCTCACTGAAACCTGCCATCCTCTCTCTATGGGCTGTTGTGACGTCTGCAGGCCCCTAACCTTTCAGTAAATCCTGACAATCGAAGGCTAATGACAATTTGATATTGATATCCTACATTCAAAGAGGATGATGGATGATCATGTTTGATAAAAAGCCCTGCAAAGACAAGTTATTAAAGAGACATCCCTGAAGAAGCTAAAAGCTCATTGTGCATATCCTCATCAGAACAAAACACATATCATTATGCTACGTAATTAAATAAAGAACGCAAGATGAATCTTACGCACTTAGAAAATAAATCAAGATACTATGCAAATGGTTTTGCAGCTGCTATTTGCTTCACAATAACTATATATCACATGGATGACACAATTTAAACATTCTATTGCATGGGGTTACATTTTTGTTTAGAGTTACTGTGAGGGTTACACTTAAGGCAAGTTAACAAATGAGCTATAACATTATAGTTAGAGCTATGGTTAGGTTTAGGGTCAGGGCAAGCATTAGAGTATGGTTAAAGATTATGGTGAGAATAAGGGTAAAGTTAGAGTGAGTATAGGTGAAGCTGAACAAAACCATTTAATATTGTAAAATAATTTGTTGTAGCAAGTTCAGATTACAGCAGAGAAGGTCATGTTAAATAAAAAAAACATCATAAGGGGTTTATAGTGTAATTTCCTGTAAGTGAAATGTTAGTTAGTCTTAACCATTTGGTAATAATCAAGATGTCCTGATGAGGATGACTTGGTAATAATTAAGATGCCCTGATGAGGATGGACAATCATACAGCAAAAATCATGAGCTGCTGGGGGATACAAAGTGTATCAGCATATCTGGCCCAAACTATAGGGTAGACTATTTTTCAAGAACGAAAAGCGTCAAGCAGACCAACTAAGCAGGCTCTTTCCTTTGTCTGTCTCCATCCTTGGATTCAAAGCTCCTAGTTAAACCTCTTTGCAACAAAGATCAGTATGTTGATGGACAATATATGTTGAAGGATAAGTCTGTGAGCCTGTTGGTATGACACTGTCCATATACAGTACAATGCGTCTCTCTTTTTTCCTAATCCTCGGTATGCTGATAAAAGTTCAGGTGGAGAGGGTAGAGATTTTGCTATTTATCCTGGTGTTTCTCTGTAGGATAAGGATTACTGTGCTAATGCGGTTATCCCAACAATCCCTTGCAGTTTCCGCTGTTTCCATTCCCCAAGATTAACCACATTATATTTCCAACGGTTTTGTTACGTATCATTTAGGAGTCTGGAGGATGAATGGATTGGTTTCCAGAGCAAGGGTTGCATCCAGGAGCTAAACAAAGCATTCAGCAGTCCCATCATTCTTCTACTTTGGGGGCTTATCTCAGCTGTAGTAACAATTTTTAAAGTCTATGTAGTTCTAAGGGGTGGTCACATTCGTGCCCAGAACTAAGGCAATGAACAGAGCTTATGCAAGTCTATGCAGTGGAAGAGAAAGACGTATCCTTTGTACTTCTGTCCAGCATGTTGCTACTTGCAGTGAAATGTTAGTAGCAAGCTCTGCTGATCAATGGATTTGCTCCAGCATCTCCGCTTCCATAGAGGCCCAGACATTTCTCATGGGGGCAGCAGATGGTGCAGAGTGCAATCAGTGGTGGTGGCCCGCCAAAATTCTGCATGGTGCTTGGAATGTCAAACTTGGGTTTGGAATCACAGACTCTAGAGGTGGAGCTTTACCATATGAAGTGCCCGTTTCAAGATGGCAGCAACTCCTTTGGAAGCTATTGGAACTTCCCAATCTAAGGTGTGGCAGAGTCTTTTTCTGTGAGATTAGTTCCTGTTTCAGTCATACAAAAGGAAGTCTTATCACAATCACAATGACCCACAGCCCATTCATTCCCTGATTTTCCTCACACTCTTTGCTATACACTTTCAAGTCTTTATTAATGACAGCTTTTTTGCTATCTGGTCAAAAAGCTATTCTGTACAATCCCAATACTTCAGCGGACCTTTAGTCAGCCCATTGCTTATTATTATTTGGCTTTCTTGTCAACCTCACCCGCTTGCGTTTTCAGTGGCTTCTCTTCCTCTTCTTGTGTTTGTCTCTCTCCTGGAGCATAGCTTCATTACCATCCTTATGATTGGATAACTCGTATCCTTCCACTACATTCAGGGAAAAACAGTTTTGCCCTCTCTACCGAGTGATGCTTTCCTTCTCAGATCCCTGACTCCATGTGCTCTCTGTCCTGCTTCACCAACCCTACAGCTCTCCATTGCTTCCCTGGTCCCACTTGGAATTTTTATTTTTATTTCCTTCAAATCAGACCCGCTACGTTCCTGCTCCCCAGCCCCTCGTTAACCATTGCTCCTCCACTTCTCCCCATCCCATTTTGTTAAAACCTTATCTTGTTTACGTATTGACTGAAATCTGCTAATGGGCTAATCCCTTTCATGAAAAGCACAACCAACTGGCCACTCTAGCGCCATGATGCATGCATGCGTTAACTGCTACCGGCCCACCCCTTTCCATATAATGCACTTTTGTGCAGTTTTTAACCGCTCCAAGATGGGTACCCGCAATCTTCAAACGGCACAATAAAAGTATTGGGAAAAACAAAACGGCCACAGTAGCTCCATGGAGCATAGGTGTGTATACTTTGTGACACACACACATGTATATGTCATCATGCTGCAGCCAAAACAAATGGCTGCCACAGATGCATATATCAGACCCCTCCCCCCCAGGATTTTGCGGCATGGATTATCAAATTTTGCAGCACAAAAATTAAAGTTTTGCAGCACACAACTGCATTTTGCGGTGTTTTTGTGGCACTTTAGTTTGTAAAATGGCTTTACTTTTTATGGCTGGCAATTACATATTACCAAACGTATTGTTGTTACTCATGAACAAATGAGAACTTCCAACTAGCATCACAGCATCAATGCTTTTTTGACAAGGTAAAGTATGCCTGTGCAAAAGCTGTGTTACTGTACCGTGTGGATGGCTTTCTTACTCTGCATCGTGGATGATTAATAAAATATTTATTTCAACATCAGAAACCTTCCCTCTTTCACCCACATGTGAAAAGGCTACCTTGTGTTTAGACCCTTCCAATAATTATAACCAAAAAATTGTCCTTTTTTACTGCCTCGCTCTTTGCTACTTTACAATTGCTCTTAAAAGCAGTAATGGTCAAAATATCTTTACTGTGTGTTCTGTGCTATGCATATTTGTTCGGGTTTTTTTGCAAACACTTGTGTGTATATTTATATATATATATCAACAAACAAACTCAGCTTCTCCGCACCTCCACATCCCAGAAGGGCGAACAGAGAATCCACGAACCACTGGAAATTGTTGGCATAAAGATTTTTAATTGCTCCTCAGAACGACGCGTTTCGGGCCCTTATATTGTTAGTAATTGTATCCCCCCTCTTTTTTAATTATTTTAATTATTTTAAATGTACTTTTCCTTATTTATTTACCCACCCCTAAACCCTAAAAATCCCTTACCACCATACCTCTACCCACCCTTAAACTCTAAAAATTACCCTTAACACCCTATACCCCGGCCCAACCCTAAAAATTCCCTTACGACCCTAAACCCTTACCCACCCCTAAACTCTAAAAACAAACTTACCACCCAATACACCTACCCACACCGAAACCCTTAAAACACTTTTACCACCCTATAACCTTACCCATCCCTAAAGCCTAATTTATATATATATATGTATATATATATATATATATATATATATATATATATATATATATTATATAACCTACTGGCAGTCACCAGTAGGTAGTTATAGTTAGGACCAAAGTTTCCATAGGACTTAGGACTCCGCTTGAAGCCGAGTCTCAGAAAGAAAGTTAAAAATAAAGAAAATGGGTCAGGGTAGGAATACCCTGACCCCCCAGGTATGGCGGGTGGGGGTCCCTCAGGGACCCAGCCGGGGTAAAAAGCATTTTTTTTATTTTGACGTTGACCCGCGGGTGGATCCGCGAATCCGCTGCAACATTAAAAAAAAAACATGCTTGCTTTGGAATAACCCCCGGGTGGGCCAGATCCAGTGGGGCATTGTGCAAATGTAGGAGGGGGGCACACAGGGCCCTCTCCTAGGGCTATTCAAAGCCCTGGGGACCACCAAATTCCCGGGGCACTATCATTAACATATGTGGGGGAGACTTGCAGCTCCCCCGTTGCCCCGGGGACCGCCACCTCCCCGGGGCACAACTGTTATATTATAATAATGAGGGGGAGTCCCTATGGCCTCCCCTGCAGCCCCAGGGACCGCCACCTCACCGGGGCACATACATTAAATAATTTTATTTTTAAAAACAATGCGGGGGAGTCCCTACGGCATTCACCACAGCCTCAGGGGATCGCCACCTCCCTGGGGCTCAAATAAATTATAATACGTGGAGGGGCTCCCCCGGGACCGCCACCTCCCTGGGCACAAATACAGTAATGAAGGGGGTGCGTTGCGGACACCCTGCCCCGGGGACCATCACCTCCCCGGGGCTTACTTTACAAAGGAGAGGGGCCACTCGGTCCCCCTCGTGGAGCGCTACATGGCCGGGGGGACTGCCATCTCCCAGGACTGGCTCCAGCAATGTCACGAGGTGCCCACCTCGGGACATTGCAGTTTGCTATGGCATGGTGGGAGATTGGACCTTTCTCTGTGAATGATCTCCTTTATCTATTGCTTTGTTTAACCTTGCTATTTTGTTGTTTTTTCTCAAGTAGTTTTGGTTCAACTTACTTGTTGAATATCTAACTCTGGGCCTGCTATCCTGCTTGGCTTTTCTTACTCATGGGGAATTTGGTGCCTTGCTGATCACACCAACGCAATCAGCATCCTAAGTCAAGATCTACACAGACTGCCAAAGAAAGTCCTTCCTCTTTATGGGTTTCTCTTCCTAGCTGTGATACTTTAAAGAAGGAAACTTTCGCCATTCACATATAATAATCTGTACAGGGTGGCACTGTGGTTACTGGGAGAAGTTGCCCTTTCCTCGGCAATCTCAAAGGAGGCTCAACAGAGCTATGTCGTGCCCACCCCTTGATAGGCTGATGTATCTTTAAAGGCCTTGAATTCGGGGACGTGGCCAAGGAGGCCAAGATGGCAGTTGAGCCCTAACGGAGCTCTCAGTGCCCGATTAAAATCATCTTACATCCTGCCAGACAGAAGCGGTTATAGCCCCCTCTTTTTGACCCCCTAACTTTAGCTCTACGGCACCTTTCTTCACTATATTGTCAGTCCTCTTGCAGCTGGAGATGGGGCGCGATAGACACTCCTTTCTAAAGCCAGCCCAGATCAAAATCAACTAGTACACCACTTGCCCGATAACAGAGTGGCTACGGGGAAGTCGCCCTCCCCGCCGTGGCTTGCCACAACCCCACGGATCTGACAGCCATCCTTCAGGCAATTCATATTCCAGGGAGGTGGTGGAAGCCAATGTGGACGGCGTCCGCATCAAACTTTCCCTCATGTGTCAAGTCCTGCGCAAGGGAGCGGAGAGGGTGACCGAAACTGTGGCCTGGGTCTCGGCCACCGAAGATGATGTAGTGACTCTCAAGCACCAGATCTCAAAGCTGATGTCCACAGTAGCCGCCCTTGATGAAAGGGATGAGGATGACAAGAACCAATCCAGAAGAAACAACCTGCTTGCCCTTGCTAAAAGGCATCCACCTGGGTCCCCCCTCGCCCTGTGATAGCGCGTATCCTCAACTATCGGGACCACAACGTCATCCTCCGGGAAATCCGGACTCAACAAGGTCTGCAATACCTTAATGCCAAAATCCTGATTTTCCGGACTATACCAGAGTGGTCCAGCAGCATTGCCACTTATTTGAAGAGGTGAAACAGAAGCTCCGTGCGCTCAACATCCGGTACATGCTTCTTTTCCCGGCCCGCCTCAATGTGATTTTTGACTCGAAGACCTATTTTTTTGATACTGCAGAGTAGGCCTGGGAGTGGGCTACGGAGCAGCGGCCACTGCGGCTGACAGACTCTGCGGCACTGGCGAAGCCGGGGATGGTAAGACACCCCTTGCCCTCTCTGCTCTGGCACCCCAGAGGAGGAGTACCGGGTCCCAGAAAGACCGGCCGGGCCACCGCGGTAGACAAGAGTTGGCAAACCCACCTCCTGAGGGGAGGGCCCTGGATGCTGCGGACCTTGAGGCAGCCCTTTCTGACACTCCAGCTCTGTATGCCTGGTGCATCGGCCTGAGTCCCCGTCCAGCCATCGCAGAATGTACTGCCTTGCTCCTGCCCCATTGTGCTCCTGAGTGACCAGACCATATGAGTGCGGTGATGTATGGTCCACAGCTAGACTGTTGGGATAGTGGGGGGGGGGCATAGGGACGATCTTCATGTAGTTGTCAAAAGTATAATTTCCTGTCTCAATTGCTAGGTATTGCTGTCAGGCATTGTTATCCTTTCCATGGGTGACTGGGGATTTTTACGAGTTTTCACCCCTGGTTTGATCATTTAATAAGTATGTTATTTGTCTGGGTGACAGACGCTTCAGGTTTGGAAGTATGGGGTGGGGGGGATTTGAGGGGGTATGTTGTTTTGCATTGGGTTGTTGTTTTGCAATGTTTTGTTTTTAGGCATACAATACGAGGGCTCTCCACTGCAAATATTCCTCACCAGGTGCCAGATTCCATGATGTGGCACACGGACCAGCTCCCACTTCCGTGGGCCCCCGGGCAGCCCCGTCACTCTTTAGGCCCCCTCTACCAGATGGTGAGAGTTCTCTCCTGGAATGTGAACGGTCTTTTGGACCGTATGAGACGTTCAGCGCTACATCAAGAGATACAGACCAGATGTGGTCTTGCTCCAGGAGACGCACCTCTTGGGCTCCAACTGCCCTTTCCTCTGACAGTTTGGGTACAATCATGTCTTTCACACAGGGTTCTCTAGTGGCTCGAGGGGGGTCACGATTCTCTTTCATAGCTCCTTTCCTTTAGTGGTATCTGCAATCGACGAGGATCCCCAGGGAAGATACGTGGGCATTGAAGGGTGCCTGGCTGCCAAACAGTATAACTTTGTCTCATGCTATGTTCCCCAGAAGCTCTAGCAGTCGACTCGGCAGGCGATCCGGTCCCTGGTGATAGCCCTTTGAGTAGGGATGTCCTTGTTAGGCGGAAACTTCAATGCGGTGCCAGACCCCACATGGGACATGTCTGACGCTCCACGTACAGGTAGGGTGGCTCGTTTACCTCCTGGGCTGATTTCATGGGTCTCTGTGATGTATGGCGCATGTGGAATCCTGTGCAGCGATCTTATACGCGCATGTCTGCAGCCCACAATACTTAATCCAGAATTGACCTCTTTTGGCTGCCAGCCTGTGACTGTTCGGATCCTGCCGCAGGGCATATCTGATCACGTACTTTTCCTTCCTGAATGGGGTACTCAGCCGACCTCCCTCTATCCTATGTGGAGATTGCATGGCACCTAATGGATCAGGAATGCGAAGACTTCATTGAGGAAGAACTACAGGCCTTCTTCCGGACCAACCACGGCTCAGTGTCCTCTGCTGGGACCTTGTGGGCAGTGAGTAAGCCTGCCCTACGGGGCCTGCTTAAGGGGTATGTGAGGAGGAATAAACAGCGCCAGTTGGCACAGGTGGCAGATCTAGAGGCCCAAATTCTTGGCTTGGAGCAGCGGGCTCGTAATTCGGACTCGGGGGAGGTTGACCGCCAGTCGGCATGGTCTAATCCACAGCAGGTCTCTCTATGACTCGGGGGATAAATCTGGTAAATTGTTGTATTGGGTGGCGACCCGTGATGTGCCAGCTATTAGAGACTCCTCTGGGACCCTTTGCGAGGGCCTGCCCACTATTGTGCAAGCTTTCCCATCATTCTACTAAGATCTATACACGGCACTCCTGGCTCCTCAATGCGAGATCAGGGCCCCCCTTCTTCAGGATATCCCTCTACACTCGATCTCCAACTCCTTGGCCCAGAGCTTGATCACTCTCTGACGGCAGAGGAGGTAGAATCAGCGGTAGCTGAACTCCAGTCCGGCAAGACCCCTGGCCCAGATGGGTTCCCCATCAAATTCTTTAAACAATATAGAGGCCAACCGGGCCTGGTGGCTCAGTGGACCAATGCATCCACTGCAGGGGCCTGTGCTCGACCTCATGGTCCCAGGTTCGAATCCCGGCGGGTCCACTCAGCCTTTCATACATCTGAGGTCGATAAAATGAGTACCATTGAGTTGGGTAACAATAAACATCTGTTATTCAGCGCCAAGATACCCCGTTAGGGGTGAACATGTTCTGTACAAATACACATGTTATGTTATGTTAACTGGTAGCCCACCTGAAGCGTCGAGGCCCTCATTCTTGTTGATTTTCAGAAGGCTTTTGACATGGTTTCCCGGCCATTTTTGCAAGCCGTGCTCCGCCGAGCTGGCTTCAGACCCTCCTTCCGCAGACTGGTGGCCTTCTATATAATGCCCCTACAGCCCAGGCCTGAGTCAATGGTGTCCTCTCTCAGCCCTTCCTGATCTGTAAGGTCACCTGTCAGGGCTGCCCGGTCTCCCCTCTTGTTTGCCCTATCCATAGAGCCGCTGACACGCCTACTTCGATGCAATGCTCAATACAGGGCAGCAGTGGGAGGGTGGAGTGGAGGACCACAACGCTCTTTATGCGGACGATTTCTGCTCTTCTTTGGTGACCCACAGTCCTCAGTCCCTATATGTCTTGAAATCCTCCATCTGTAAGGAGAGGCCTCCGGCTTGCGCATCAATGCGCACAAATCGCTCTTGGTGGTAGTGGCTGGAGATGCCGCTGGACAGCACTGGTGACCTGAGATTCTGGTGCGGCGGAATTCCTTTAAGTATCTTGGGGTTCATATCTCTTGCCTCTCAGATTTGGTTTGGTCCCTCAATTTTCGACTATTTGCCTTGGCTTTAGATAGAGACCTGCATAAGTGGAGCCGCTTGCCAATTAACCCGATGGGTCGCATCGTCGTCTTCAAGATGATATGTCTCCCATGGTACCTATATATACTGACGAATTTTCCTCATTCAATATCCCGAACGTAGTTTGGATCCCTGACTTCAAAACTGAAGACCTTCGTTTGAGTGGGTGGGCAACCTGGGGTGGCCTTTGCTTCTGCGCGTAAGTCCCCATTCGATGGAGACCTTGGCATGATAGATTTATATGGCTATTACCTTGTGGTGCATCCAGTTCCAATTAATGAGTGGTTTACTGAGGGGTGGGATGATCCTGCATATCAGCTTGAGCTGCACCTCATGGGCTTTGATGGTCTTCTTGGTATGCTCTATGGTAGTCCGATATCTCAAACAGCTCCCTCCTGAACCCGGGTGTCACTGCTTTGCTGGAGAGTAACTCTGCACCTTATCTGATGGGATCGCCGCCTTACGGACATGACACCGTGGTGGCAACGTGCCTGGCTGAGGCAGGTGTCAAGTCTTGCGGGGTGTCCCCTGAGGGACCAGGTGAGAATCACCTTCCTTGGGGGTGTTTGCCAGGTGGGAACCTTGATATCCTTTCTGCACCCTGCATGACCACTATATCTTTCCATACCTTCAGATGCGCCACACCCTGCTGGTCCACCTCCCAGTAGATGTCCAGATCCCCGAATACAGTCCTCTCAAGGCCAACCTCATGATGGGAAGATTAGGTAGGGGAGCCATCTCCGTAATTTATCGTTCCCTGATGATTAATACTCCAGATCAATTCCCCCTTCTCAGACAGAAATGGGTGAGCTAGGTGGGCAAGCTGGACGATGATGACTGGAGAGGCGTGCTTGGCGCTGAGAGACTTGGCAATCTCCTCACGACTGTGGATGGTCCAAACTAATTATCTCCACATGACATTTCTGACCCCCGTGGTTATAGCAGATAGGCTTCATGGCTCAGGCCGCATGCTCCAGATGTTCCGTTCCTGACGCTGATTTCTTTCATATGGTCTGGTCTTACCCAGCCTAGACATCCTTCTGGGATGGGGTGGGACGTGAGCATTCCGAAGTGTTGGGATGTTGCATTGCTCTGGGTCCCCGGATGGCCCTGTTGTGTTTCCTGGAGGAAGCTGGAGGACAGAAAGCCAAAAGGATCTTCATAGGAGTGGCCTCCTTAGTCGATAAGTGGGACATTGCCCGAAACTGGAAACAATCAGAGCCCCATTCTCTGGCGACTTGGAGGAAAGGAATTGATTGGTGTGCACGCCAAGAAAAAACAATATATGAGGCAAGTGGCTGCCCCCAAAAGCAAGATAAGATATGGGGAGGGTGGTGGGCTTATCATGGGCTACCGTTGTAATGTAAAATTGTCCAATGTGATTGTGATTCTGCAATGGTGCATTCTGACGCGAATGTGATGGTGATGTATGAATATTGGTGGATGATGCCTTGTAACAATAAACTTAATAACATTTGGTTATTAAAGCCCTTGCATTTCGCAAGGATAGTTTCCTTCTGGGACTATCAGCTTCTTTGTTACAGTCAATGAGCAGATATTTGGGATTCAGGTTCTAACCCGGGTCCTCTGGCTTCTTGCTTGCTTTGCAGCTTTAAGTTTAACGGCTACATACACCCCTGACATTTCAGGATTTTCCCTTAATTCTTCAAGTCTGTTAAATTGTTCCTTTCACTAGCTGATAAGAAGTTTGAAGTTCTTCTCAGCTAAGGTGGTTTTCCTGATCTGTATTACATCCAGGTGCAAGCTCAGGGACTTGAGTGAATGTGGAACTATAGCAAATTTGTACCCCATTTCACTTGGACCAGAACATTGCTATGCCAATTTTATTTCGAAATCATTTGGACTTAGGGTTATTTCTTTGGATAGCTCAGGGTTTTATAATCTAGTCTGACTACACAGCTTCCTTTAGAAAAGGATACTCATGACGGGTGACCTATGGGCTTGGGCCAGAAGGAAAGGAGAACCATTCACTGACTGGCATTGTTCAGCTGCTGGGCATATCTAGCCAATTTCTAAATTAGCCCTCAGGGAAGCAGGGGTCCTCTTGATAGAGAAATTTTCCATCTCCCAAAATATGTTTCACCGGCCCAAATACGGGTGGAAAGAAGGGGTGCTATCGTAAAAAGTTGGCATAAAATCTGCAGTGCCGAGGAGGGATCCCTAAATTCCCACCTCTGTTTCGCCATGGAAAATGCCCAGCTAGGGAATATTTGTTTGATTCCCTTAAGCAACTGGGACTGTCCGAACTCTGGGGAGTCCCAACAGATCACCTATCCTTCAAAAAAGTTGTGGAAAAAAAACGCATATGACATCTGTCTTAGAAGACAAGGCAACGCTTGCTAAAAAGGCACACGGCTGGATAGTGCTCAGTGACTATGAAATACTCAAACCGCAATCTTACTTGAGTACAGGAGTCAAAATAAGGACGAAGGAAATTTTTTTAAAGCTACGACTAGGGGCCATTCCGATCAACCCCCATCTCCCTCCATGGGAAAGGAGAGGGGGTCCGCAGCACTGTCGCCTATGCGGAAGTGGGAAGGAGGACATTATTCACGTCATCTGTAATTGCCCTAACCTAAAGGATATAAGATGCACCTTGTTACGACCTTTTTTCAGGTATCACCGCATCCGGACCTGCAGGCAGGCAGTAAAGCTGTGCTTCAATCCAGCCGAGGTACAGCTAAACTGCCGGCTAACAAAATTTTTTGAGATTGTTACCAGGCAGACGCCAGGTCCAAAATATAGTAGCACCAGGCACCCCTTGAAAGTGAGTTGCAAAAAGCAAGTAACAGCACCTTACAGTCGCACCAGCACTTTAAATTAACGATGACTATATGCCCAAAATAATGCCCTTTATTACGCTGTATTAGGACTGTTGGTCAACTCAGGGAAATTATTGTCAGTCCAGCTTTTTCAGATGCACAAGCACTTTAGACTTACCGACAATCATAATGGCCAATTGTATAACTGCAAACATGTTTATCGATGGTTTTTAACCCTGCTTTTATTTTATTTTAACTGTGAACAAGAAATCTTTTATTGTTAAGTGTATGCAAAGATTTTAATTAATCTTGCATAATAAAATTACTTACTTACTCTTGATAGAGAAATTCTTGTGTGTCTATACTTGATATTTGGAATGCAGCCAGTTTGGCATCTCTATATCAATTCAATTCAATACTCTTTATTTCAGCATTTTGCCATAAAAGACAATCAAATAATTAGTTGAAATATAATACAATGCAAGCAATAAAGGTGTATTCGTTAATTAGTTTGAAAATCATAAAAGGAGATAGTTAAAAATGGCTTTGCCCGATTAGTAAAAATTATTCTATTTAAAAACACATTTCTCAGTGCATAACATGCTTAAACAATATATTATATTTCATTATCATAATGCAATAAATAATACTATAGGATGGCATCTGTGGACGGCAGCTAAATGTGTTTGCGCCTGATGCACCACATTGCAAATAAGTACTTTGAGACTGCGAACACAATGTTTTGGGTAGTGTCTGTTTTGAGAATTCTATGCGCCTCCACATGCTGAACGGTCCCCGGATTCCTACAAATAGGAATTCGCCATTTTGCCCTTGCCAACCTATACTCTGGGCAGAAGAAAAGGGCATGCACCATACTTTCATCAGCCACACCACAGGACAGGCAAACCTCCTCTGTATTATCCGTACAAGTCCATCTATGGGTAAATATGCGCAGGGGGAGGGCCTCATGTCTAAATTGAACATAGAGTTTTCTAGCCAAACTTGGTTCTACTTCATCTAGAATCTCTTCTGCTTTAAAATATTCCTTATGTTGTATGAAGTGGTTGGCCAATACACCCAGAATTGGGCTCGTTGAGAGGGTGTCTAGTTTGTAGTTAATGTAGCTCACTTTGAGTTCTATTTTCAAAGTTTGGCTACAGGCCTCCCCAGGGATGTCCCAAAGTCTGTCTTTCCCCATACTTCGCAGAGTGTCCCTAACATGTTTGAGACAAGGTAGATCCCCAGCCCCCTGCATGCCACATATCTCTTCCAACCGACGGCCATAAGAAAAAAGCTATGGGGTTGCCCAGACTCTTCTCCAATACAATATGGACCTACTGGCAATCTCTTCGGAGATTGGTCTGACCCCCACATCCAACCTTAATGGGATCAGTGGAGTACTAACTGGAAGAATCAACAGTTGCCTCAAAAAATCTATTCTCTGCAAGTACCAAGGCATTAGCGGGCTTGTGACCCCAAAGCTTGGCGCCGGAAACTGTGGAGCCCATCGCTTTGAGAGTGTAAATCGGCATTACCGGGGGAGATAGGTTTATAAAAGGACCTCCCAAAAACCTTCAACAGCCCACCAATGTTTCGTTCCAGTTTGAGTGGTTGTTTTGAAATATGTGCTATCCAATTCATCCATTCAGTGTGGGTGAACCCCAGATACTCGAAGGTGTGGACCCACTTGATCCGGGTCCCCTTTAGGGTTGGATTAGATCGTGTTGAGCAGTATGGGTCAAATACTGTGTACTTAATTTTGTCCACATTTATTTCCAAACCTCTCAGTGCACAAAAACTACAAAATATGTCTAAAATCTTCTGGATGCCAATGGGCAATTGAGAAAGAAACATTAGGGCTGGCACCTTCATGTTATCTAATCTCGGGGCATCATTATTGCATAGATTCAGGTAGGTGACAAGGTTGCTTATAAACAACGTAGAGTGTTGGCGCAAGCACTCAGCCTTGCCTTACTCCTCTGTTGACCGGGAATGGCTCAATGACATCCCCCAACCTACCACAGCGAACCTGAGCGAAATTACGCTCTTGAAGTCTTTTGATAATGGAGCAAAGATAGGGTAGAGCACACAGCTCAGCCAGGACTTGCCAATGAGTATGTCTGGGGACCAGATCGAAAGCTAATCTCAGGTCTACAAATACCGAGTCTACCTGTTAGGGAAATACTGGGCACCCTCCCAGGAGCAAATGAATGAAACTCACTAGACACAGCAGGTTGCTCAGAAACAGAGCGAAATTTATTTATTGGTACCAATGCATGCATCATTGCTGATCAGCAAGGAAGAAGTCAGGTCTCCTGCCTTAGGGGCTCTCAGACTGCTTCTTTCCAGAGTGACTGATTTCTGGGTGTTATATGCATTTTAGTAATGCCATGTCAGCGGAACTAGAATAAGGCACCAAGCCAAATATGGCTAACGGATGTGCAAGATCTGCACCATGCCAATTATAAACAGCTAGATATGGGCAGACCAAAAAAGGCTGGCTCTGCCCTGTGTAAGCAAATTGCACAACCAGATAAGGAAACTATCACGAAGTCAGGGCACGCAAAGTGACCTCTAAGGTGGTTCAGAATAGCTCTTGAAGCTTGTCCAGTCAAGGTCAGATAGGAAGCTCTTTAGAGCTCCAGGCCTCTTGTTAGTGTGATATATCTAAGCATGATATTTTTGTAGTGCATATATATGAATGTATATGGATATACATATATATTTTTCAACACTACCCCCCTCGAGTATCACATTTTTTCAGTAGAGAAACTGCAACCTAAAGACTTGTTCAACAGTGGAGGTGCAGTTACGAAAGCCTTCTTGTATAAGGATTAAGATCTCATTAGCCTCCATCCACTCTTTTAATCTCCCCAAAATCACTCTGCAGAATAGTTTTTGCACTGAGTCAATAAGACTGATGGGTCTATAGTTGTTTGGCAAGAGAGGGGAGCCTTTTTTGTAGATAGGTATTATTTCAGCCCCTGGCCAAGAATAGGGGATGGGCATCCCAGCAAATATGGTATTAAAAAGTACTTTGAAGTAGGGTCCCCAAACATCGATCACAGGTATTTTATCAATGCCAGGAGCTTTGTGGGGGACAATTTTTTTGATAGCCAAGATTATGTTGTTGCTAGTAATAAGTGAGTACCCCTCATTAGCCCATACCACCTCTGTGCCTGCCTTTGATTGCCTCCTAGCCACGGGAGTTGCAATGGAACTTCCGGGCATTACATTGTACAGGCTCGAGTAGTGTGCTTTCCAGGTATCTGCAGCTATGTTGATTTCTAGAACGGTGATGCCCTCGCTATTCCATGTGGCTACTATATTCCAGAAGCTGGTATGGTCATTGCTTTTAACGGCAGTGAGTAGGGAATCCTATCTGCCTTGGTCCCACT
Organism: Calotriton arnoldi; assembly: GCA_963921515.1. Classification (NCBI taxonomy): domain Eukaryota; kingdom Metazoa; phylum Chordata; class Amphibia; order Caudata; family Salamandridae; genus Calotriton; species Calotriton arnoldi. The sequence continues at coordinate 388,843 of CAWUFW010003788.1, forward strand.
CCTTTTTAGCTTTTTTAACAGTCATTTTATAAGTGGCTCTTGTAGCTTGAATTTGGCTCCTGGGACTTAATTGCATTTATGAGTGCACCTTTGGCCACTCTGCAATGGTTGCTAAACCATGTTGGGGAATCCTCCTAGCTCTTACATTTTTGGCTTCCCCATAAAAGTAGTTTATTAGGCCTGCAAATAGTTGAGTATGGATCTCACCAATCCTCACAATTGAGTCTGAGTGGCCCAATAGGGAGTATAGGTTGGAGAGTTCTCCTAAGCTCCTTTCAACCATCTGGTAGATAGCTTTTATTGTTTCCTGAGTTTGCACTAATACACTTTATTTAATTCTGCATCTGTTTTTTGTCAGGTGGTGCCTTTGATCAAACTGATTTGGCCGTGTAGCTATTACCTTGGTGACTGGGAAATATCTATCAAGTATAAAAGCGTTATGATCACTGTCATGTCTCGGAACTATGTTCATGTCAATGACATACGGGCAGAGTCTAACATCGACTAATATACAGTCTATTAGGCTAGTACACCCAGTTCGGGTAATTGTGTGCCTCCCTTCCCTATCAGAAAGGTTTCTTCCATTACAAGCACGGACAAACAGATTAGGGTTAGGGCACTTATTTGAACGGCCAATGGGGACCATTTCTTGATGAATTGTAGGTAACACTAGATCCGGGACAGCCCAAGCTCTGTTCTCCACCTGTGATGTCATTGATACTGGCATCCAGGGGCTCAAATTGACAATTAAAGTCACCACCTACTATTTTGAAAGCTTCCCCCGGCAGAGCTGCCAAATATGCCTCAAGCATTCCCACTGTAGGGGATTCCTGTCCATTACCCATGGGACTTGAGTAGATATTATAAAGACTTCTATTTTTGATGAGAAAGAGAAATTAATGCACAGGATGTCATCTGAAGCAGTCTACCGACTCCACTGAACACCCTAGATGTTTACCTACCCAGGTGGTCAGTCCCCCCGAAGGTCTACCCCTGCCCCTCCTCCTTACTATTTCGCTTTTGCTAAAGGAAGCAAAACCTGCCCGTTGTGCTTTCGCAGTTTGCCAGGTTTCTTAGAAGAGGCAAACGTCGAACTGATCAATGAAGGGGCCCTAGTCAAGACAGTCGATTATGGTGCCTAGGCCAGCAACGTTCTATGAGAGCACCCTTACTGAGTGCATGGACTGTACAGCTATAGAGTTCCCCTCAGTCGCGCCCGGTGTCAATTGGGTCTGAGTGTAGGACCCTGACATCAAACATACCAGTGCTGTTATCTCTATTAAATCTATTGGTTCCCTGGTCATCAGGGGAGAAAGGTGCATCATCTATTGGGTCGAGTACGCTTACCGGGGGACTGGATGGGTGGCCTGTGGGGAACGCCTGGGACTCAGGCAAGGGGCCTATTTGAGTAGTTGTGTTTAAGCCATTAGAGAAAATACCAGATAGCACACAATATTGGTTAATTTAGGGCCGTTCTTTATGTGGTTAGTGGTTGGAAGATGCCTCGTTCCCGCTCCTTTTGTTAGAAATTCCAGCGTCTTTGTAGTTCCCAGGGTATTCCTGTCCTAAAGAGACCCTCCCATTTCAAGAAGGCTCGAAACATCGTCGACAACACCTAAGGATAGTCTAATAAAGAGAGCACCAGAGAACAGTCTGGTTGATCTTTTGTGGATTAAAGAAATAAAATACTCAGGCATCCTTGTACATACCAATAACCCTTTCCTGATTTTAAGTCACTGTAATGTCACGTACAAAATTATGTGTTTGGTTATGGTTACTTCACTTGGGGTTCATATATCACTCTCTAAAAACACTACTCACTGAATTAATTGCGTCAAAATCAAAAACTTGTACAGAAATTAAAACGTGTTATATTAATTGAATGATTTAATGAATAAATATATCACTCAGTTCGGCTGAATTGAGTATAATGTAATGCAACCAGTGGCTACTTTATTTAAAAAAGATTGTTTATATTTGTGTTGTTAAAATGTATTTGCGGCAGACAAACCCTGCCTTATTATTATCTCTTTTTCTTTAGCTGACTAAACCAACACAGAATAGGATTTTGTGATAAAATTAGATTGCTGTCAAAGTGAGTTCCATGTGAACACTTGTTGAAAGCTATAGCTTAATAACCACTTGGCATGGCTATATGGGTCGCTAGTTTTTTTAAATGTAACATCAGAGTGCATCATTTGTTCAAATTTATGCAGGTAGCACCATTAGACTCTTTAAAGAAGGAATTTTGGAATATCTCAGAGCCCACACCGTGACTAGGCATCACGGTGTGAGGAGGTTCCCTATGATGAAGCATGCCACCTCTGGTGGGTGAGATAATTCGACCTTAAAAGGAAATACCCCATATGACCGAGGGACAATGATTCTCTTTCCTCTTTTTCTAACTTTACTTTACTTTTTCTATTAGACCCAGGCGTTCATCTTGTGGTTAATATTAAGTTTTGGGGAGTCAACTCCCGCCGGTCTTTACATCTCCCCTGGCCCTCTTTGTGTCTTGTAACATCAGAGTACGTAATTTGTTAAAATTTATACAGGTAGCACCATTAGACTCTTCAAAGAAAGAATTTTGGAACATATAAGAGCAGTGAAGGCTGGGGATTGGAGATATCCTATTGCATCACATGTTATAATGTGTGGTAAGAGAACTCATATGGTATGGAAAGCTTTACTGGTGCAGTACTGTGAGGGAACATTAGCACTTGGTCTAGTGTTATGGTTGTTACGCCACACCTATGAGATGTAACCACCAAATGGTATGAATACTATATTTTAAATAAGGGTGATTATTGGGGAGATAGTAGGGCTGCGCCACTGTGAAGTATTTATAGATCATAAGAACACGTTTTTTGTTTTGCTATAATTGGTAATACATCCTCTGTAACTTTGGTGCAGATCACAAAGTGAAAGGGCTCTTTTCTGCCAAAGCAAAAGAGAGTAATTTTGTCATATAATATGATTTCTCTCCCTGATGAAGTCTGTTGGCGAAACACGTGTTGACTAAACTGGAGCAACTGAATGGCTAGAGCGAACCAACTGAAATTGAGAAGAATTGGATTACTAACAGTGATTAAAACATTAATTCATGGGCTAAAATGTGGGCTGTGTTCTCAAGGGCGCTAATATAGATTGTACCTTTTGGGGCTTGTCGAGGGATAGGTAGTGTCTCCTCCACCCTTGAAGCACCTTGAGGTTACAGGTTTTTTTTGGCGTGGAAGGATTGAACGTGAGGTGTGCACCTGTTTAGTTTTTCTGGCTACCTAATCTTGGACAGTGTGTCATTTGTTAATGTTAGAGCACATTTTCAAACAACTATATCTGAAACGTTTCTTTTTCTAGGTCAGCGACAACGCCACTGGATGTTTCTTCGTGCTCTCAAAACCAAAAGAATCTACTGTTCAGCAAATTGAAAGCTGCCCATACTGCAAGTAGTAATTCGGTGAATGCCTACTTCCAGCTGATGAAGCCTGTCATAAGTACGAATTTTGTCAATTTTACATACAATTGATTTATTGAAAATATGGTTTCCAAATGTGGCTAAATGTACCAGACTCATCCTCACCCTTACCATCCGCCAAATAACAGTGTTCAGGAAGACTAATCAGAAGCTCGTTCTTTCTGACAACTTAGGTATCATAATTGCAGCAACAAAGACCACTGTGTATATTGATGCCTCCAGGCTCAAAGTCCTCTCTTAAAATATTAGGTTTACATTGAGATGGCCATAAAAGCATGACTCCTGGAGCCACATCCCCTCATACCAAAGGATCAGCGGCCATATCATGAACATCCTCTTGCCCATGGGCAGGCCGAGAAGGGGTCCACATGCTGGTTTTGGTGAAACTGCGCTGCTTTAAGTACATTTATTAACTTAGCAAATCTATGAGTTAGTGTATAAATTGTAAACAGTACAGCTCAGAAATATGAATAGGCAACCACTGCTCTGTGTTTCCTAATATGTGGAACAGACATCACAGTTTCAGCAAAAGCAGGTGCTTGGACACTTTCTGATCCTACACATTAACATATGATACGGCAGGATGGAGCTGCAGCTTCCCAAGTTTAACTTTCATTCCTAATGCCTCCATGTCAGCAGCTTCAAAGTTATGGTGTTGAAACAAAGCTTACACTTTGCAGTATTACCCGTACAAACAACTGTGACCCTATTTACTGGAAACATATTGAGCTGTGAATTGTCTTTCCCCCCAAGGAGGAAAATACACTAGAACAGTGCATACTGCACGGAATAAAATCATATAGTGTCTTGAGCAATTGTCACACCTTCAGTGGAGGACTTCTTTCAAGTAAACAAAGATCCACCCAGAAGCTTGGCAAAAATAGATGCATAAACATCTTTGTGTTGCCTTTCAAATAAACATAAAATCCCATAGACACGGCTCAACAATATAAAAAAAAACTTCATTCACGGTATGAATTGCACAAGTATGGTGTATAAGGTATCCTGCAGGTCATGAAGTTTATTTTCTATCGCAGCTGTTTTTTCATGCAGCAGCAGAGTGTGCTGTCACCAAAGAACCCATAGTTTACAGTATGCAACAAATTCCTTAGCAGACCTCTCTCCATACATATATAGAGCAATAATAAGCCCAGATCAATCACTAGTGACATTTTCTTTTGTCCAGTTCTTTCTTGCTGTCTGGAGGCAGTGTGGCACTGGCTTGCATTACTGAGAACCGAGCACCCCAATGTGTGTATGTATGTATGTATGTATGTATATATATATATATATATATATATATATATATATGTATACATACACACACGCACCCACATATAGATAATTGCAGATTTTTCAGAAGAATAGGGTACTAAGAAGGAGTGTTAAATGTCTTTTAATAACCCTTTATCTGCTACAAACAAATATTAATGAGGTGCAAATGTGCCTTTATCTATCCACATCCTTGACACGGATGACAGGACTACTGGGACGAGGGATCTGGGTACTGGGAAATTAGACAGGCAGGGAGGAGATAGAAATAGTGAAAAGTTACTTGACCGCATAAATTCAAAGAAAGGGGTCACAGGATAGAGTTATGAGCAGGAGATAAGTGATAAAAAGAACGAATGAGGGAAGGAAGGAAATAAAAACAATTTTCTTTATAAGCACTGGAAAAACACCATCGCCTTGATTTTGTAAGGAGCAAAAAAAGAGTAAACATAGAGAACCAGTGATTCTTACAGTTTTTGAAAACATCGGAAAACACTGGGGAAAAAAACACCAGTATTTACAGTAAAAAGAAACTGAAAACTGGAAAGCCTAAATATTTCCAATAGCAACAGGCATAAAAATATGAAATGATTATTTATTGAACGTTTTCTCAGTTTGTATCTTTTACAGCAAGTAGAAAAAACCAAAATGATGTTGGCTAGACGTGTCACACGTGAAGAGATAAAGATGTTAACATCAATGAGAACTAGCCATAGACTCAACCAGTATACACCTTCAGAACCCCCAAATTTTCTCTTTCATTAACAGGACATAAAAGGGGAGGTGGACGGAGAAATAGCCATCAAAGGAGAGAGGGGGAAAAGGAGAAAAAGGGAAGGAATGAAGGAGGGGAAGGAAAGATAGACACCAACACCTTACCAAAGGTATTCACTTCCATCTGTGAATCTTCAGCACCCGTGGCATAGCTATTATGATGGAGCCATCAATCAGGTTGTGCAGAATAAGACGGGACTAATACTATCGATATACTCCCGCAACAGAAACTGGTTGCCTAGTGGCGTGACTGGTAGCTTAACCTGGTAAGAGGTGAACTTGCCAAGAAAGTCTTTCCAGATAGCAAGGAAGATGGGTAGTTGGTAAATAAGAGTATATATAATTAAGAGTATATATATGCAGTATTCATTTTCCAAGTCTTTCCAGATAGCAAGGAAAACGGGTGGTAGGTAATTTAGAGTAAATATGCATTGTTCGTGTTCCAAGTCTTTCCAGATAGCAATGAAGATGGGTGCTTGGTAATTTAGAGTATATATGCAGTGTTCATGTTCCGTATTTGCAAACAACTCTCCAAATCCTCATCGTAGAAAAGAGAGTGTCAAAGATCACACCATACAATCCAGCACAAGACCCCAGAGCTGATCACATACACGGATGTGTTCTCAAATTAGAGATTAGTGTAGGGTTACTGGACCGACACTCATCCGACTACAACGCATTGGTAGCTTGCATTTCCACTATTGTCATCAGTTCAAGCCATATTTAAGGGATAATTCACAGAATAACTTCAACCTATTGTCTGACACCAGGTCTCCTACAGTGACTATACAAGCCCTTTTCCAATCTTCCCAATGAATTATAGTGCCCCCTACCTTGCCTTTATTATTATTCCATATAGATGCCGTTTTAGGCAAGTGACTGCTTACCTTGAGGCGCTTTGTGGTCTGTAGGCCAAGCAAACTTGGCAGAGCAATTATAGTCCTCCAGAAGTCCCTCACCCCTCTCATACAGTACATCCCAATCCTCTCTTACTAGGCAATGGTCACTTCTGTGTTGCCACCCAGGTTGGACTATAAACATGTCAGAGCAGTTTGCGAGGAATACTAGTTGGTGGGCCAGCTAATAATGCCCTAGATGGGCCAGTCTATGAACCCCAGAAGTCATCGCATCACACTACTTAGAGATTTGAATTCTAGGTTTTGTCAGACCCCACATGCATTTTTAATCATGGTTTCTATTTTATAGAGGATAGTCCTAGGAATCAATAGTGGGATCATGGCAAAGACATAATTAAATCTCTCAGTAACATCAGTCTTCACTGTTAGATTTATATCCTATAGAGACAGCTCCAAACAGGATTTCTGGGTCGCTATGTTGACCTGAACTGCAACTGGGCACTTTCTAAAATGAGAGGCCACTTTCTCCAAGCCACCGTGCATCTAGGCACCCCTGTAACTCTGGAGTCCATCAGGTAGAGATTCTTGCATGCACGGTGTACCTGGGTCTCGATCCGTCTGAACTCATGAAGGACACATTCAAGAAGTGAGTCAGTTTCAGTCGATTCCCACACCTGTGTCTCCATCCAATTTTTTGCAGATTTATATAGCGCGAACTCGACCCGAAGGTATTGGAGCGCTTTACATGAGCACCGGTTACGTTACACAAAACAATTTGGATGTTATTTTTATGCAGTATGATTCACGACCGCAGACAAGGGATGGCGATGGGGACAATGTCATGTGGCGTCCCAAACATCGGGGTCACTTAACCTCCCAGCACAGCAGCAGCCCAGAGTGTTACATCCATCCGGTGCCAGCCGGTCACTCACCCTGCCCAATCTCGGCTCTAGAGTCACATGACCCCGATTCCACTTCATCGGACCATAAGCGCGTTGGTGCCCCAGAAAGTTGAGAGATGGGTAGATGGGCATTCACAGGTCTCAGAGCTCACCAGTCAAGCAACGTCACATGCAGGGAACTACTTCAGTCGGCTACAACTAGTATCCAAGGTTACGTAGTTTTACAAGGCCAAAAATTCTCCAGCTTCCCAATAGGGTGACGAGGTGGGGAATGGGGACTGAGAAATTACTCCATGCATGCACACCATTGCTTCATAAGGCTGCCCTGCTCTGGTACCTACAATGGTGCCCACATCGGCAGTAAACAGATTTTGCAAGAACAGGGTGAGCAGTAGCGCCAGCAGATGGCAGCCATCTTCAGGGGCGGTCAAACTCTTCCTCTACGTGTTACAAGATTTTGAGTCTTCCAGTTTGCACCCCCTATTTCTCTCCCAACAACTTTATATCTGTCTGATTACTTAGTCACATGCGAATATGGATATAAGTAAACCGAGGCCGTTTTCTTGTTTAATGTTTACATCGTGCTGTCACGTTTTTCATTGGTCTGCTGGGTCAATGTCAGGGCCATTGAAATTATGCGATCCTCCGGCTGTGGCTTTTTCCGTACAATTATATATTTGCCACACTATGTAGCTTTTGCCGCATGATCCACCATTTGATGCATAATCTGCAGATTTTATCAAAAATAATTTGTTTCTAGCTCAAACTGATCAAAAGTTTCTAAAAGCATGGCAACATGTGGTCGCGGTAGTGGAAGGCCCTTAACAAAGATTTACTGGTCTACTTTCAGTTGCTTATTTCTGTATTTGGTTGTTAAACTAGTACTAATAAAGTCAAATCATTACCCAGACAGTATCGTCATGTGTAAAAATCACAAAATAATCAAGTAATACTGTTAAAAAATGGGCTGCATTATGCCACATGATTTATCTTTTTTGCCGCCTCATTTAGTCACCCATTCCACATAATTTGGTGCTCTCCTGACGGATAATTCCAGTAGCTCTGGTTAAATTGCACTTTTAAACGGTTGCAATTGGCTGCTCTGGGTGAATGGATGATTATACTAAAATCAAAGTTTATTCTTCCCAAAACAGTTCTTTCAGCTTCTATAAATATCTTTTAATACTTTTCACTGTCCCCAAAATATATCTACTCTACATGCGTTGACACGTGCACATCAACCCAGCGGACCAATGAAAAACGTGACAGCAAGATTTACCCACATTAAACAAGAAAATAATCTCAGTTAGACGACCTGAAAATTAAGCATACCTCACCTACTATCTTTTTTGCAATGCCATATGTTATTCCATTAAAGAGCCCATCAGTTAGGACTGAATGCCACTTATCATACTTTTTCTCATTCATGGAGTAACTTTAAAAGCTTCAGTTTCAAGACACTCTTGTCCAATTTCAAGATATTCTTATCTATTAATGAGTCTTCTTTGCGGGCTTTACTCGAATCAGTTCCTCAACTATGACCTATTTGAATGATTACGTGTACAGACCAGTGCTTAATTTGTAAAAAAAAAATATGTGGCAAGGCCCTCGTAAGGAGCCCACTGCAACTTGCACTACCCATTGCCCCTGCCAGCGCTGCCAATGGCAGTACCAACACAACTAATAACCATCACACTCCTCCAAGTGTGACAATTCAGACTATTTGAGGCAGGGCCGGCGCTAGGCATGGGCAATGTGGGCAGCTGCCCAGGGCCTCGCACTCATCCCACCAGCATGTGGCCCGCACCAGTTCAACACACCACCAGCCCTCTTGTACTCCTGCCGAATCAATTGAAAGGAAGGCGTCTCTTTGCAATTGGGCCCATGAGAGGAAGAGGAGAGGGCCCTCCCTGGGCCTCTTAGGGATGGTGTCCCAGTTGCAAGGAGACGCATTGTGCAGGTTTGTCCTGCAATTAGGCCTCCTGTCTGGGTGCCCATTCAGAGACACTGCGGGATGCCCATTGTCAGCACTTTAGCGCCCCACAGGTTTAACTCTCAGCCCTCAAGCAATTCACACACCTCCAGCCCGAAATGGGCTGTAAAAGAGGTGCTTGTAGGTGGCTGAGAGGAGGAGCTGTGGTCCAGGAGAAGTCTGAACAAAGCAGCTTCTGGAGCCCTGAATATGTCAAGTACACAAATTAGAGGGGCCTCGCACATTCCCTTTCAGCCCAGGGCCTCAAAAATCCCAGAACCGGCCCTGATTTGAGGCCTTCAAAGCTATGACTTGGGTGGCAGGCATTAGCCATTTTTAATGTATATTGAATTCATAAGCAACTGTTGCTGTGCTCATCTGTAAATTAGGCAAACAACGCCACCATGTGGCCGACTGTCATAAGTTCCAGTGTTGACAATTAACTGCTGGTGCCGAGCACCTGAAACCACCGGTTCAAATTAAGCACTGGTTCGGACAATTTCTACTGGATCTTTCTGGCATGACAAATCTGCTGAAAACAAACTGCTATGGATTTCACTACAGTGATAATATTCGTGATAAAGGTCACCTCCAACTGAGTCCAGGTATTCTTACTGGCTAGCTGATGCAATTTGAATTGCTGTAATTACAATAAATTAGAGAGTAAGAAATATACCAAAATGAGGGAACGTTTAACTGAATAAAAGGAGTTAGGAGGAAAAGAGCACATGAAAAGCGTGAAGGGAGAAAGGGGACGAAAGAGCGGCTTGGTGGAAAGGCATCTACAATAACAGGTGACTAGGGGCCTGATTCACAAAAGTAATCTGAGACAAAATCCTAACTTTACGACTTTCGGTATTCAAAAAGGGCATTTAGGAGTAGTAAAGTTCCTAACTTTACTACTCCTAAATGCCCTTTGTGAATACCGAAAGTCGTAAAGTTAGGATTTTGTCTCAGATTACTTTTGTGAATCAGGCCCCTAGTCACCTGTTATTGTAGATGCCTTTCCACCAAGCTGCTCTTTGTCTCTTTGTATCAGATTACTTTTGTGAATCGGGCCCAAGATTCCGATAATTGGGTACAGGCAGTCAATCTTATGCTGGTTTTATAATCGGAATGCAACAATAACCTGAATATCAATAATAGTGACATAAACTGATTCATAGTAAAACCGCTTGTATGTCAAGTCACGCTTATTAGTCAGAAACAAGGAAATACATCGTAATTTAACACTAAAGTCTTTCTCACTCTTCCCCTCGTACAGGTGGAGCCCCGACTACAGATCTCATTGGCTTTTCTAAAAGCCGGCCTGCGATGGACGTATCTATGTTTGCTAGACTCAATTCAGAGGCAGTGAAGGTAAGTTGAGATAGGCCACAGCGATATATTATTCATTCTCACACATCTCCTGCAAGTCAAATGCAAAAGTGGACTCTCGACCATGACTTGACATGTTCACAAATCGATGTCCAGGCTATCATTTGCAGTCTTCTTTCTCTGCCTCTCTTTCTTTCACGCACTGCAACCATTACCACCTCATCCATCTTCCGCTCCCCAGTCTAATGTTCAGAAAATGCCTCCCACATAGTCATATTTTACCTCTCAAATTAAAAAAACTCACCTACCTTGGCTTCTTCCTTGTCCTCCCTAGGGCTCCACCTGGTCCTCGAAAACAGAAAAACAAACAGGAAGTAGAAATAACAGCTACCTCATCATAGCGTTCCTCAGTGGTGGGGTCTTGGGCAAGACAAGCAGGACACCATATTTAATGAGCTGTTTTGTATTTGGGATTGGAAGAGTGAACAGTGTCTGTGTAACAGAAATTTCCTCAAAATGTAACAATTGTGAAAAATGAGAGCAGGTCTCGGAGTTAAGAAAAGTTACTTATCTATAATCCTAATTCTCCATCATGAGTATTCTCTCTGAATCCATAAGTAATTGTAATATCTCTGCACACATACATGATCCCCAGAAAGCGAACATTATGCCTATAAGAGGCAGCACCTTTGACTACATTTTTGTACTTTAAAAAAATTATTCAAATAGCCAAATTAAAGCACTGAAACCCTATTAAACTACCTCTTTTTAAAAGAAACAAAGCTAGGGAAAATGTATCCACTAAAAGACTGAGCACTAAAATACCAAATGAAAGCACTGCACTTTTAAGAATTGCAGAGCCAGAAAGCCTTCCTATCATGGAGTGTCTGTGAGGCAGTTCCTTTGTAAGGAGACAAGAGAACATGTAATGTAACCCTTGTAGTTACACCAAGATCCTTTGTAAACAGGAAGGTGGGAGGGTAGTGTACAGATTCAGAGAGAATACCCAAGATGGAGAATTTGGATTACAGATAAGTATCTATTCCTTCTTTGTTGTGTGATTCTCTCTGATATTCAGTAACAATTTGTATAGAACCACAAGCTAAAAGAAGCCTCACCTTGGAGTAGGGTTCGAAGGACAGTTGCACAGAGGCGAAAACCATTAAGGAGCAAATAAACTGCACAAAGAGGTTTGACCAGCCATAGAGTCGAGTCGAAACAGTAATGTTTGGCAAAGATGGGAACTGACCTTCAGGTCACAGCCTTACAAATTGCACATTCCGAGTGAGAGCATTGGTTGCTGCTTTCCCACATGTAGAATGATCCCTAGGCGTAGCTAGTAGGGGCTTATTTGCCTTTTGATAACAAGAAATGATCCAAGAACTGATCTATCTAGCTATGGTTTAGCTTAAAAGAAGACAAACCTGTGTGGCATGATCCATAGTTTATGAAGAATTGTTTAGAATGACACATGGATTTAGTTTTCCCTAGGAATATTTCAGAGCTCTCTCTACATCCAATGTATGGAGCACCCTTTCTGCCCGAGTAGAATGGTCTGGAAATAACATGGGAAGAGAGATTGTACGATTAATATGAAAATCAGAAATGACTTTAGGCAAAAAGGAAGGGTGAGTCCTAAGGAAACTTGCTTGGGTGGATGTCTAGATATGGCTCTTTTGAACCATGTTGATGTTCAATCAACTATCTGACTAAAGCTATGGCAACAAGGAAGGCAACTTTCCATGAAATATGTATGAGATCCTGTTGTGTGTATTGGTTCAAAAGAAGGGCCTAACAATTTGGAAAGCACAATATTGGGTTCCCAAGGGTCCTCAACCCTTCTAGAAAATCCTATATCACCGGGATAGTGAAAAATAAAGACTGGGTTGAACTTTTGATATCAGCAGTGATTGCAGACAAATGTACCTTTATGGAAGAAAACTGAAGGCCAGATTTAGCCAAAGAAAGTGGATAAGGCAGCATCATGTTTTCTTGGCAAGTTTTCTGGTCCTCTTGTTTCTGGAGAGACCAAAGTAAGAAAAAACTCTTCCACATGAAGGTATATGAGCAGCAGGTTGATGGTATTTTTGCTTTTTACAAGACCTTCATACAGTCATCAGGAAGATTCAGGTGGCAGTTTTATAAGTACTCAGAAGCCAGGTTGTCAGGTTAAGCAGTTGTCGGCGGAGGTGGTGACATCCTAGAAAGTCAGTTCAGTTTGTCTGGAAGCCTCCTGTGAGGTTAAATTGATAGGAATAGTAGGTCTGAATGGCAACCCTGCCTAGGCCAGTACAGTGCTATGAGTATTATTTTCATCTCGCACTGCATCATCTTGATGATGACTTTGGGAAGCAATGGCATCAGTGGAAAAGGATAGACCAACGTTTTTGACCAGTCTATCAGGAGGGCATTGCCACAGGATCTGGGCTCTGGGCATTTTGTGTTTTATCTCGTGTTAAGCATGTACTTCTGGAGTGCATCGGTCATGGGGGATGTTTTTGAAGCACAATGTCGTCTAATACCCACTTGAGCTGTTCCCGCAAATGTCTGCTGGCTCAAAGATGTACTGCTGTCAAAAATATGTTACTCTGTAAGGCCCAGTCCAGACCTGCTGAGCTTCCCTTGACACAACTCTGGATTTGAACACCACTACTTGTGGACAAAGTTCAGTATGGTAGTGTTATCCATTAGGATGGGCACTTTTTTGCTGATAAAGATAGAAGAAACAACTTCAGAGCTAGATGAAAAGCTCTCATCTCCAGCATACTGATGTGGTAGAGTTTCCCCACAGAAGACCACTTGCCATAAGTTGAAATGTCTCTAATGTGAGCTCCCCAGCTCTCTAGAGATGAATCCACGACAATTGAGATGGAGGTGTGAGGCTTCTGAAATGGACCTCCCTCCACCATATTTTTCTGTTGCACTACCACTCTAGTGATTGGAGGGTTGAAATGCCCAGAGAGATTGTCTGATCCCAGTCTCCCATCTTCTGACACCACTGGGCTTTTAGGCATTCTTGCAGTGGATGCATATGCAGTCTTCCATTGGGAAGAAAAATGAAAAAGTAAATTGATTATGTACCCATATTTTCCAATACTCGCCACCCAGCCATTGTTTGCTTTTTTCTGCCATGAGGAAAATGGCTGGAAATATTTCCTCCCACCGAGGTGCTAATCGACGTTGGCAGAGTGAGGCAGTCTTCGCCTCACTGGAGAAGTTTTACCCGCAACCACCGGAGGTTGATGATAACTCTACTCATTTGCAGCTGTTGTTCTTACTGCTGAAGCTGTTGCTGCTTTTTCCAAAAGGGACTATGGGAAAGTGGCTGGCCTTTCCTATAACCCTTTAACTGGACCTTCCGGAACTCCTTCTTCTTCTTCGCTTAGCACATTGATCTACAAGTATCTGACTCTGTTCTCGTCCTTTGAAGCTCATCATTCGTCTGTGATCCAAAGAGGGAAGATCTGGAGGAAGTCAAATCTAAAATCGGCTGAGCTTGAGGAGACAGAGTAGTGAGCCTAAGCGATCAATACTCCATGGCAAATGTCTGTTAATATATAATTATCAAGGAGAGAGAGAGGACTGGATAGCCAGTCCGTATCCCCAGGTTATTTATATGTAATCAAAAAGGACTGACTGTTTGTGACTATTTGGAGACTCAGGACTGTATGAAGAAGAGAAAAAACATTTGGTTTCTTTATAAAGCCCTCACCCACCAACCTAGTTGGTGGCATGCTTCATCATCGGGCCCACCTAGTGACACCGAATGTGTCCCGGGTGTGCTACAACGCCTGTATTTACTCAGGACCGAAAAAAGTATATATGCGGATCCGCGACAGCTGAACAGGTTTCCCACAGGTCCTGATCCACAAAGGCGGTCAGAATCTCTGCCGGATTTCTCTACGGGGGCATATACTACAAAACGCTAGCTATTGCTCGGAGAGGGAATCCCCCTCCCACATATAAGGCACCTTAGCGCGTGCAACACATTTTAAATCACATTCACATAAGTGCTACATGCACTTACACATATATACTTTTTTCGGTCCTGAGGAAAGCCAGAATTAATGAAAGGCCTGGCTGAAACATGTAGACCACACCCTGGATGTAGGAGTGCTTAATTCTCGCTCCATCAGCATCCACTGTCCTGCTTTTAACGCTAACAGAGGCCCAGATATTAAATGCTATGCCCTCCTGGGCACTGGGACCACTGTATAGCTTTTACATTTTTCACTTTCACACCACTCTCACAGCACACTCAGCAATATACCAGCTCCGCTGTAAATACAGGCGTTGTAGCACACCCGGGACACATTCGGTGTCACTAGGTGGGCCCGATGATGAAGCATGCCACCAACTAGGTTGGTGGGTGAGGGCTTTATAAAGAAACCAAATGTTTTTTCTCTTCTTCATACAGTCCTGAGTCTCCAAATAGTCACAAACAGTCAGTCCTTTTTGATTACATATAAATGTCTGTTAATGCCAGATCCACAAAGTCTTGGCTGCAATGTTGATTTGATCAGAAGTAAGCATCCCATCCTCAAGGGAGCTTCTGAATTCTTCTTTGTCGTCTGCAGGACATTTGTCTAAAAAACATCTCAGTGAATTCCATAGCTCCATGTTGTAGTGACGAAGAGGTGGAATGGCATCTCTTGGTGCTGCAGAGGAGGTGGTGCACACTTTTTTCCCAAAGGAATCCATTCTTTTGCTTTCCTTCTTTGGAGCAGCAGAGGCGGTGGCACGAAAGGCATTGTAGCGCTCTTTCTCTGCAGGCACCACCGAGGAATAAGGAGCTGGAGTTTCTCTCAGGAAAATGATTTGATTCTGGAGCTCTGCATTTCTTCCATTACTGGCGGTCAAAAGGTTTAATGAAAGATGGCATAAGGAATATATGCATTGCTGGTTCAATAAGACCCACTACCATAGGCCTCGCTTGAGGTTTCAGAAGTGAGGACCAAAAATAATCGATGTTTCGTAGACAGAAGTAGTTGCTTCTATGTTAAGCTTCTGAGCTGCTCTGTTCACCACCTTCGAAAGGCAACTACATCATTAACGGGGAGGTTTTAGGTTGTGGAAATTCTGGAGGGTTGACAGATAGGCCACTGAGATCAGCACTTGAAGAAGATGAAGGCCATCTCGGATGGCTGATGGTTAGGTGCCTGTAAGATCTATCTGAGCTTCTGTCCCTTGAGCATCCGGAGAGATGGTCATCTTTCCTATTTTTCTAGGAGAGGTTGCCCTGACAAAAAATGAGGTGGCCAAGGGTTTTCTCCTTATGGTACTGCTGCAGAGCAGAAGGGGGCCGAATAGGTACATTATCCCATTCATGGGATTGTGGTGGAGGTACTGGAGTGCTGGCTGTACTAGAGTCATCCTTCGTTGAATAAGTAGGAAAAATATCCTCATCGGAAGCTGCAGGTACAGTGGAATATTTATGATATGCCTCCAGCTTCTGATCTTCTCACGGGAAGTCGGCGTCGGACCCCCAGCACCAAAGGAGTAACAGGAAGGTCCCTTGTTGGCCTGCTGGACCCAGATGCAGTGACAGATCTCACTGAGGAGGAACCACCAGACACTGACAGGAAGACTCCTAAAATTCTCAATGTTGAATGTCTGTACGATCCCTTCTTGGCGTCGAGAGCGCCTTGACATTGTATGACTTGACATCAACTGAGGGTGAGAGCACCAGTGAGATGGGAATGGCCTACAGATCCCGAGCGGGAATCGGACCTGGTCACTCCAGGGGCAGAGGCAGGGAAGTGAGGTCAATTTCTCCTTGTTTCACACAGAGGAGAACTTCCTACCTATTCCTAATGAGACTGTAAGGCATCTCTAAGTAGATCTTACACTTCGTGATGGAGTGAGAATCTAGGAAACAGACAACACAGACATTGTGTTTGTCTTTCAGAACTTCTTACCTCTGCACAAAGGGCATCTGTCAAAGAGAGTTGATATGACGCTCAGGTAAAAGGTCGGAAAAGTAGCACCTCTTGAAAAAGCAAGGAAAAAGGCACTTTTTCACACAAAATGCATAAAAATTCAGGCAACATCAAATTACTTCGAGTGGAGCTTAAAACCTCTTAAAATTGTAGGTTTTCAGACAAAAAAGAGTCTTAGAAAGGCGACAGTTTGGGGATCATTCTCTAGACACCCAGGCAAACACTGCTTCACAGACCCTGCTCTGAGTGATAGAAAGGCTTCTTGGCTCTGGAATTCTTGAAGGAGCTGTGTCTTAATTGAGCACTTTTGTGCTCAGCCTAATAGGGGCATAATTTTCCCAAGGTTTGGGTTTTTAAAAAAGGGGTAGTTTAGTAGTGTTTTCAGCCAAATGTACAGCGCTTTAATTTGGCTTAAGGGAACTACTTTTTAAAAAACAGAGGCTGTAGAAAATGTTGCCTCTTCTAGGCATGTTTATCTCTAAAAGGATTTCTAAAGGATATTCCAGAGATCCTGCACATGCGTGGAGATATTGTAATTGTGTATGGCTATTAGAGAGAATCCCATGACGGAGAAAGAATATTACTGGTAAGTAATGTTACTATGCCTGACTTGCTATTTTGTACCCTGGGAACTGCCCTTGCACTCAAGTTTAACAGGACCATGTGTGAGTAACATTTCCAGTCCAGGTTTTTAGATTTGTCTAGAGACATCACAGCATGTTACTGCTGAACAAAGCCACAGAATTGACAGCACCACTGCTTTCCTGTATTCACCTACTAGTCCACTCACTTAGAGTGCACATAATGCTCATACCCAAACTGAATATACACTCCAGGTAAGCCTCACATGTGGCAGTGCCTTAATCTAAATGTTAAGACAGCTATTAAATGGTGCACTAAAATTAGACCAAGGGTTCATTAAAATGTCATTTCTGATGATGGCACTGCCTCTGCAAGTTCCGGACACAAACGGCTGATCACAGGGAAATCACATTGCAAATTCTGGTTTCATCCTAGTAGTGCAGTTGTGAGCTGTTTTCTTCAGTGAAGAGAACTGAAGGACTTTTCCAGAGAATGGCTTGCCATGGTTACTGTTGTGCAGTGGGTACTGTTGATACAGGGATGGAAGAAGCAAGAGACACATGGTTGAGGACCTGGGGTACAAACGGTGCTAGTGAGGCTCTCTCCAAAAATCTTTGTTACCAATAAAAGATCACACTGACACAGAGAAAAATGTGATGAACATTTCTTGATGTAATAAGTATGCAACATACCTCATCTAACATCCATGACCTTATCTTCCTTCATCCAACTCTCATCTTTGTTGGCTCATAGAATACTTGAAGGAACACATCTTCAGGGGCAACATGGGACAACTTGGCAATGACTTTTCTTGATTGCAGTACAAGTGACCATCGAGGGTACCCTCAAGATTTGCGGTGAATAAGCTACTCGGTGCAGATCGCCCCACAGTCAGGATCCACACTGTGAGGAGGCAGTTAGGTGCAATGTGTTCAGAAGCCACCAGGAAGCAGAGTATGTGTGTTTGGTGCAGCCTGGTTTGGCAGAGGGGCAGAGCCATCATGGTCCACTATACTGGAAGAAGGCTGGATGTCGGAGGACTGAACTGTAGAGAACCTGCAACTGACACAAGAACTGCAGTGATCTTGGAATGCTATTGGCTCTGATAATTCATATAGAGTTTGTACTGGACAACACTGAAGTCACATACAAAGGGCACATTATTACATCATTAATATTGAATCAATGATTATCGTCCTCTTATCTAACAGATACATGGCTGTAACAAGAGTAAGGCTTAAATGGATGTGTCCTGGCTTAGCCGGTGGTGTGCTCTTTTGCCTTCATACTGCTATGGGTATTGGGGAAATGGCAAGCCCTACCTAGGCTTTTTTTATTGGGTGGCCCTTAACATGTACCAGGCAGTTAACATGACTCAAGCGGAGGGCACGGCACACAAACTCAGAGGTGAAGAATACCTGATCCCTATTTACCACGTTCAGCGAATAAAAGGGGGCCAAAATCAGGGTCAAATGCCCCATCAGGGCGGGTTAGACAAGTTTTCAAAGTGACACCCAATTGCAAGCTTCCAGCGAATCCAGCAAAGATGAGATTGGCAAGCCGGCAGAGCCTGACACTGGGAACAGTAACCCCAAAATAGTTACACCCCAAAAATGTACCTCAACAGAACACTCACAGGTTGATGAATGGGAGACGGTGTTAAAACTCAATATCTGATAGAGACTTCTAGCTGCAGATTCTTTACCTTTGAATTTCCCCGGCGTCAGACTAGATCCGAAAACTTTTGTGCGACCAGTACCCCTGCGCCATCGGGTGGCTCCATTCGGCTCCGCGTGGCATCGGCGGCATTGTTGGTGCTGGATGTGACATCGTGGTCACCTATATAGGCGCCACCCAGGCACGCGGAGGTCAGTTCTTTTCTTTCCACACCAGTTAGCAGTTATCCGGAGAAAAGCTACCCATCTGTCTCTTTTTGCCAGACTTTTTTTGAAGTTTTGTAGAGGATTTTTTTTTGCTGTGTGTCGAGGGTGACCTCTAGAAGGGTAGGTTTTAAACCATGTGGCTCCTGTCACCGAGCCATGTCAGTCACCGACCCACATCTTGTGTGTCTATGGCGTCTCGAGCGCAACCACGACTCAAATTTGTGCTTGGACTGTTGGGCCATGGCACCGAAGGCCTTGAGGGAGCAAGCCAAGAAGCTCATTGTGGCCCGGCAGTCGACACCATTGAGCGCAACTACTCGGAGGTCCCTGTCCTGATTGAGGAAGAGAAGGTCGCATGACCGCTCCAGGAGCCCCAAGTCCTCTTCGTCACACTAGAGGTCCTCGGGACGCTCACCGAAGAGGCATAAGAAAAAGAAGTCTAAGCGGACTTCGACTTCACCTTGTCCGTTGAGGATTGACAAGAGGAGTGAGGAACATTGACATTGCAGGCATGGTTCTGCGGAGCCGTAGCCAGGTTCGACTCCGCGCCTCCCCCCGTTTCAGGGAGCCAGAGTGACCCCTGCTCAAGTAAAAGAATTTTACGAGGCCGTGCACTGAGTATTTGAGCGGACCGACCCCTCTGGTGCGCCATTGAGTCTCATGGGTTCAGGGAAGGCCCTACCCCGTCCAGCGCAGACGGCTCGGCCTCTGCTCTGGTGGGGTCTCATGGATCTGATTCCAATTCGGCACCGGTCGTGCCAAAGCAACCTTTGCCAGTGCCGATCCTGGAGTCAATGCTCCCGGCTCTTCCGGCACCAGCCCCATTCTGATTCCCAATGACTCGGAGTCGCCGATGGTGCTCCGAGGTTCTAGGTCGTTGCCTGTCCATTTTGAAGAGGTTTTAGTACACCTGTTAGACACTCATTGTGAAGAATTGGACTGGTATGAGAAGATTGCGGAGGGCAAAGGGCTGGACACCTCTCCAGATGCCGGTATGCTCTCTCCACTAACTGTGGCTACGGAGGAGGGCGTTTCTAATGCTATGGTGGTAAATAGGGCAGCAGAGGTCCTTAAAATGGAGCTGCCCTCAGTGCAGGTCAAGACTAATCTATTAACCGAAGTGCTTCAGCCCAGGGCTTCCTCATCCGAACCCCTGACAGATGTCCATCTAGGCACGTGGTCAAGCCTAGCACAGGGGCTCCTGTGAAAAGGACAATAGCACGCCACCATCACCCTGCACCTGGTGATCCAGGTTTCCTCAGCCAACATACGATCCTTGAGAGCTTGGTGGTCCAAGCATCAACGTCCCACGGTGCATTCTCTTCCGTCCCCTGGGCAGGGAATTCAAGAGGCTGGACCCACTTGGGAAGTAGATGTTTTCTTCTGCCAACCTGGCATTGCGGTCAGTAAATGACACATGCCTTATGGGCTGTTTGTTCGCACACCCTTTGGGAAACAGTTACACAAGTGCTGCCACAAATCCCAGAGGAGGCCTGGGCCGTGCTCTTCCAGGCAGTGAAAGATGGAGGAGCTGCAGAAACGTTTACCATTAGGTATGGTTTGGATACAACGGACTCGCTGGGTAGAGCGGCTTCGTCGATGGTGGCCTTGCTGCACCACACCTGGCTAATGCTTTTCGGGGGATGTCCAGGCCGACCTCATGCACATGCCCTTTGATGGGACTCGTCTCTTCAGAGAGAAGGCAGACCCGGCACTAGAGCTCTTCAAGGACTCACAGGTTACGGCCAGGTCCTTCGGCTCTCAGTGTCATCTCGCCCCCAGTCTGCTTTTCACCCCTTTCGTGGCAATGAAAGGGGCTTTCAACCACGTCAGACACACCCCAGTCACCGTCCTGGAAAGACTGCCCAAGTTGTGCAAGGGCATGGATGCTGTACATTCCGACCTCGTGGGAATGGTAGCCAGAAGTCGTCCTCCACTCACCCCCTGTCAGCTACAGCCTCCGAGCCTTCCTAGTTTGGTTCTGCAAGACCATGGGTGTCCAGTTGGAGGGCGAATCCAACATCATATCCTCCACTGGCAGTCCATAACATCGGAAAATGGGTCTTGTAGATCATTCGGGATGGGTACTCCCTTCCTTTTCTGCTTTTTCCTCCTCCTTTACCATCAGCTCAAGAACGGCTGGTGGAGGTTCATCTTGTTTTGCTCAGAGAGGAAGTTACAGCTCTCCTGGCCAAGGGGTTTATAGCGAGGGTTCTGATTTAAGAAGTTGGAAGTGGTTGTTATTACCGCTACTTTCTGATACCCAAAAAGAACAAAGGCCTTCGTCCTATTCTAGACCTACGGACTGCCAATCTCTTCCTCAAAAAAAGAGAAATTCAAGATGCTTACTTTGGCTCAGGTCTTGTCTGCTCTAGACCAAGGAGACTGACTGGTAGAGTTGGACTTGCAGGATGCGTATTTTCACACCCCCATCCTGCCTGTCCACAGGAGTTACCTGCAGTTAATTGTAAGCCATGAGCACTTTCAGTTTACTGTGCTACCTTTTGGCCTTACCAGCGTCCCCCAGGTTTTCATCGAGGTGATGGCGGTGATCGCAGCTCATCTGTGCAAGTTATGGATTTCAGTCTTCCCCTACCTTGACGACTGGCTGTTGAAGGCGTCCTCACACCATACTATCGTTTCCCACCTCCAGACTTCGACAGACATCTGAAAGAAACACATAGTGATAGATTCCTTACCTTAGAATATCCCCAGGCGTCAGACTAGATCCGGAAAGTTTTCGTCAACAGTACCCCTGCACGTCGGTAGGTGGCGTCGTGCGGCTCCGCGTCAGTCGTTGGTGTCGTGGTCGCCGAGATGACGTCGCGGGCGCTACTTAGACGTCGCCCACGCGCGCTGACGTCAGTTCTTTCTTTTTCTGCGCCA
The DNA here is from genome assembly GCA_963921515.1 of Calotriton arnoldi. Taxonomy (NCBI): domain Eukaryota; kingdom Metazoa; phylum Chordata; class Amphibia; order Caudata; family Salamandridae; genus Calotriton; species Calotriton arnoldi. The sequence continues at coordinate 410,702 of CAWUFW010003788.1, forward strand.
GCAAGCGCAGATCCTGGAAGAGCAGGAACCCCCAGTCAATTTTTGACTGACTTTTTGAGACTTTTGTCTCCATTTTTTCATCAAGTCTTCGACTCCTAAGGTGCAGTTAGGATGCCCGGTTTCAAGTCCTGCGGGGATTGTCACCGCATGATGTTGATGACGGACCCGCACCATGTGTGTATTTTCTGCCTGGGGCGCTACCACGACCCCAAGTCGTGCTCCGACTGCCGGGCCATGGCGCCGAAGACTTTGCGGGAGTGGTCCCGAAAGTTGCTGGAAGCCCGGCAGTCGGCTATGCGCCTTTCCAGGTCCCGGTCCAGAGGGAGGTCGAGGGACCGTGCGCAGAGTCATCAACATTCGTCGGGATCCAAGTCTTCGCACTCGGGGTCAGGTAAGGCGAAGCACAAGAAGTCGAGGAAACGCCATCGTTCTCCGACTTCCCCTCGCCGGTCGTGCGACGCGGCTGTGGGTATGGGTCGTGTCACCCACGCGGCTCCAGCACAGTCCATGGAGTCGCCGCCCGACTACCCGCCCTTCCCGGGGTCGTCGGCGTCTCCAGCCCAGATACAGGTGTTCCTGTCGGCCATGGCTCGCCTCTTTGGGCCGTCGGGTCCCGCCGGTGCGCCTTCGGGTCCCGTGGTCCCGCATGGGTGTCCTCGCGTTTCCTCGCCGGCAGCTCCGGCCCCGGCGTCGCTGTCGGCTTCGGCCACGGCGCAGGAGGACATCCTTGGATCCAGGCCTGGATCCCGGTCGACGCCGGTTGACCTCGTTACGCCTCCACCGACGTCGACCCCACCGGCACCGATCCTGACACCGCCCGCTCCTCGGGACGACGTCGACCTCAGTTTCAGCCCCGAGGTGGACACGGCGCCGAGCCGGCATCGATCGATGCCATTCTCGACCCTGCTTGGGGATTTCTATCCCCATGTCCCTGCTCCTTATTTTCGGCCTGTTTAACAGCCTGAGGAGCAAGGGGAGTACTGGGAGGGGTCTGAGGACCCTCTCGCTGCAGCCTGCAAGTCTGAACAGGACTGGGCTGAGGAATTGGGGGACGCCAGTGATCTGGATACCTCGTCAGACCTTGGCATGCTGTCTCCTCCTACTGTGGCTACGGAGGAGGGTGCCAGTTATGCAGTGGTGTTGCGAGGCCCTACACCTCGAGCTCCCTATTGTGGCCGTCAGGACTAACCTCCTGACAGAGGTGCTTCAGCCAGCAGCTACTTCTGCGGAGCCGCTGCTTCCTTTCAATGAAGCCCTCTCTGACGTTCTTTTGGGCACTTGGTCCAGGCCCACCACAGGGGCTCCTGTGGAGAGGAACGTCGCCCGACGCCATCGCCCAGCTCCGGGTGACCCCATTTTCCTCTCCCAACACCCCACTCCCGAGAGCTTGGTTGTCCAAGCCTCTGCTTCCCCAACCGCCTTCCCTTCCGCACCACCGGATAGGGAATCCAAGAAGCTGGATCAGTTTGGGAAGAAGATTTTCTCTTCCACGAGCTCTGCGCTGCGGTCCGTGAACACCGCATGCCTCTTGGTCCGTTATTCCCACTCTCTGTGGGATACGGTGGCGAACGTGCTGCCCCAGTGTCCGGAGGAGGTTCAGCCTGCTCTCGCCCAGGCTGCTGCAGAGGGGAGAGACGCAGCAAAGTTCATGATCCGTTGTGGCCTAGACACCACCGACTCACTGGGCAGATCCATTGCAATGACGGTGGCGGTTCGCCATCACGCCTGGTTGAGGACCACTGGATTTTCGGGGGATGTCCAAAACACCCTTATGGACATGCCCTTTGATGGCCGTCGCCTCTTCGGCGACAAAGCGGACAGCGCGTTGGAGAGGTTTAAGGACTCACGGGCTACGGCCAAGTCCTTGGGACTCTCGGCAGTCCGCCCTCCTCTGCCTTCCGCTTTTCGCTCCTTTTGTGGCACAGGAAGGGGCGCCCCGCAGCGTTCGCAACAGAGCCACAGGCCGGCGCAGCAATCATCCCAGCGCGGACGCTGGTTCCGCCGTGGCAGACAGAGGGGCCAGCGGGCGGGTCAGTCCACCACCACCCCGGCCACCACTGCCTCCAAACCTTCCTAGTCCGAACTTTCAGGCCCATCAAATGCCAGCGGGCGGCAGGCTCCGCCATCACCTCCCCCACTGGCGCACCATCACTTCGGACAGGTGGGTTTTAGAGATAGTCTGGAGGGGCTACTCCCTCCCCTTCGAGACTACCCCCACAGCCATGCCACCTCAATACCACCGCATGTCGGGGGATCACTTGGTGCTTCTTCAGCAGGAAGTTGCGGCCCTCTTGGCCAAGGGGGCCATTGAGCGCGTTCCGACTCACGAAGTAGGTCGTGGTTGTTATTCCCACTACTTTGTGGTGCCCAAAAAGGACAAAGGCCTACGTCCTATCTTAGACCTCCGGAACGTCAATCGCTTCCTCCGCAAAGAGAAGTTCAAGATGCTCACTCTAGCTCAGGTCTTGTCTGCTCTCGACCCACAAGCCTGGATGGTGGCGCTGGACTTGCAGGACGCCTATTTCCACATCCCCGTCCTGCCAGCCCACCGGCGTTACCTGCGGTTCACGGTAGGCCACGAGCACTTTTAGTTTACCGTGCTCCCCTTTGGCCTTACCAGCGCCCCTCGGGTGTTCACCAAGGTGATGGCGGTGGTCGCAGCTCATCTGCGCAGATCAGGGGTCTCAGTCTTCCCCTATCTCGACGATTGGTTGTTGAAGGCGGGCTCGCCCTAGACAGTCGTCTCCCACCTCCAGACTACGACCGACCTCCTGCACTTGCTGGGGTTCTCCATCAATGTGCCGAAGTCGCACCTGATTCCCTCCCAGAAGCTCCTCTTTATCGGAGCGGTTCTGGACACGGCGCAGTTTCGGGTCTATCCTCCCGAACAGCGAGTCCGGGATATTCGGGCTCTGATTCACATCTTTCAGCCCTTGTCCCGGGTTTCGGTCAAAGTGACTCTCAGACTGCTGGGCCTCATGGCCTCCTGCATCCTGCTGGTCAATCATGCCAGGTGGCATATGCGGGCTCTGCAGTGGGACCTGAAGTTCCAGTCGGCGCAGCATCAGGGAAACCTGTCCGATCACGTCCAGATCTCGGAGGGCACTGCACGACAATTGCAGTGGTGGCTCACAAACCAGCATTGGGTCGACGCAGATCCCTCTCCCTTCCCCAACCGGAGTTCACAATGGTGACGGATGCGTCCCTCCTGGGATGGGGCGGCCACATGGGAGAGGCGGAGATCAGAGGCCTCTGGTCTCCGGCGGAGTCCCGGCTCCATATCAACCTTTTCAAGCTACGGGTGATCAGGCTTGCACTAAAGGCATTCCTTCCCTCTGTCAAGGGGAGAGTAGTGCAGGTGTTCACAGACAACACCACCGCCATGTGGTACTGCAACAAACAAGGCGGGGTGGGGTCGTGGACCCTCTGTCAGGAGGCTCTGTGTCTCTGGACATGGCTGGAACATCAGGGCATGTCCCTGGTGGTTCATAACCTGGCAGGTTCTCTGAAAGCCATGGCGGACGAACTCAGCCGCAGGTGCATGCTCGATCACGAATGGCGTCTTCACTCGGAGGTGGCGCAAGGTCTCTTTCAGCAGTGGGGAGAGCCTTGGTTAGATCTATTCGCCACCGAAGAGAACGCGCAATGTCATCAGTTCTGCGCTTTGGAATTTCGAAGGCGGCACTTGCTAGGCGACGCTTTTCGTCACGAGTGGAGTTGCGGTCTGTTGTACGCCTTTCCGCTTATACCACTTCTGCCCAGAGTGCTGAAGAAGATCAGGCGTGACCGGGCCCAAGTCATTCTTGTGGCTCCGGACTGGGCTTGAAGAGTATGGTATCCCGAGCTACTCAGTATGAGCATCGATCCCCCGATCCGACTGCCTCTTTGGGAGGATCTTCTGTCGCAGCAGCAGGGGACGCTCCTCCACCCGAACCTGTCCAGCCTCCACCTCTTTGCGTGGAGATTGAGCGGCGGCAGTTGATTCCCTTTGACTTGCCTCCTGAAGTTTGTGACGTTATTCTGGCAGCCAGGCGTCCCTCTACTAAAGTGGTATACGCCTGCAGGTGGAACAAGTTTGTGGCATGGTGCACAGCAAAGGCTGTGGATCCCCTTTCTGCCCCTCTTTCTGAAGTACTACTGTTCCTTCTTTCTTTGGCCCAGCAGGGCTCTGCCCTGGGCACTATCAAGGGCTACCTTTCTGCTATTTCGGCCTTTCTCAGGCTCCCTGATCAGCCCTCTCTTTTCAAGTCCCCTCTTATAAATAGATTTCTTAAAGGCATTACACACCTTTTTCCTCCTATTCCTTTCGTGATGCCTCAGTGGGACTTGAATCTGGTTCTGACATACTTGATGTATGCTCCCTTTGAGCCTCTTCACAACTGTCCTCTTCGTCTCTTGACATTGAAGACTGCCTTCTTGGTGGCCATCACCTCCGCTAGGCAGGTGAGTGAGCTCCAGGCTCTTTCTTGTAAGCCTCCTTTCCTTTCAGTCCATCCGGACAAGGTTGTGCTCAGGCCCCGTCCTTCCTTTTTGCCAAAAGTGGTTACGGCCTTTCACATTGGGCAGACTATTACCTTGCCCACCTTCTTTCCACCTCCGCATCCTTCCAGAGAGGAAGAGAGGCTCCACCGTCTGGACCCAAAACGTGCGCTCTCATTTTATCTTAACCGCACACAGCAGTTCCGGGTGGATGACCAGCTCTTTGTTGTCTACGTTGGCACCAAGAAAGGTCGGGCAGTACACAAGAGAACTATCTCCCGCAGGGTTGTCTTGTGCATCAAAGCCTGTTACTCTTTGGCTAAAAAAGAACCTCTGGTGGGGCTGCGTGCTCATTCCACCAGAGCTACTGCAGCCACTACTGCATTGGGACGTGGTGTCCCCCTGCAAGACATCTGTCAGGCAGCCACGTGGGCCTCGCTGCACACGTTTACCAAGCATTATTGCCTAGACAGCAAAGTCCGGAGAGAAGGCTTCTTTGGCCGTTCTGTTCTCCGTGACTTTCTGGTGATCTTAGTTTGCAGACCCACCACCGGGGTTGGTATTGCTGGGATATCTATTCTAAGGTAAGGAATCTATCACTATGTGTTTCTCTCAGATGAACAAGTTACTTACCTTCGGTAACAATATATCTGTAAGAAACATTAGTAGTGATAAATTCCTTACCGCCCCACCCATCCTCCCCGTTCTGCGAACTGATTTCTAGGGTTAAGGTCATCCCTTTCAGGGCCCTAGTCTCAATGCACCAGTGGTCAGTATCTTGCATGGCTCTGCGTTCCTGGCGCGGAAAGTCGTGTACAGAACTGACGTCAGCGCGCGTGGGCGGCGTCTAAGTAGCGCCCGCGACGTCATCTCGGCGACCACGACGCCAACGACGGACGCGGAGCCGCACGACGCCACCTACCGATGCGCAGGGGTACTGCTGACGAAAACTTTCCGGATCCAGTCTGACGCCTGGGGATATTCTAAGGTAAGGAATCTATCACTACTAATGTTTCTTACAGATATATCGTTACCGAAGGTAAGTAACTTGTTCTTCCTGCATTCACTGGGGTTTACTATAAATGTGCCGAAGTCACACCTGACTTATTCTCAGATGCTCCCTTTCATCGGAGCTGTTCTGGACACAGTGCAGTTTCGGGTATTATCACCCCAAGCAGCAAGTCCAGGATATTCAGGTTATGATACTGATGTTTCAGCCTCTATCCTGGATTTTGGTGAGAATGACTCTGAGGCTGCTGGGCCCCAGGGCCTCCTGCATCCTGTTGGTAAATTATGCCAGATGGTGTATATGGGCTAAGCAGTGGGACCTGAAGTTCCAGTGGGCGCAGCATATGGGGAATCTCTTCAACATGGTCCAGATCTCAGAGGGAACTGCAAAGGACCTGCAGTGGTGGCTAGCGAACCGCAAATGGGACAGAGGCAGACCCCTCTCCCTTCCCCAACCAGATCTCACCATAGTGACAGATGCGTAACTTCTGGGATATGGTGGCCATCTGGGAAAGGTGGAGATCAAAGGACTCTGGTCTCTGGCGGAGTTGGGGATCCACATCAACTTGTTGGAGCTTTGGGCAACCCGATTGGCGTTAAAAGCATTTCTTGCCTCTGTCAAGGGGAAGGTGGTACCAGTGTTCATGGACAACATGACTGTCATGCGGTACTGCAACAAGCAGGGTGGTGTGGGGTCGTGGACCCTTTGTCAAGAGGCTCTGTGCCTCTGGACATGGCTGGAACAGCAGAACATGTTCCTGGTGGTTCAACACCTGGAAGGTTCTCTGAATGCCAGGACATACAAACTCAGCCATCGCTGCCTAGCGGATCACGAATGGCATCTCCAGCCGGAGGTGGCGCAAGGTCTCTTTCAACAATGGGGAGAGCCTTGGCTAGATCTGTTAGTCGCTGAAGAGAATGTGCAATGTCAGAAGATTTGTGCGTTGGAGTTTCCAAGGCGGCTATCGCTCGGCAACGCTTTTCGTCGCAAGTGGAGCTGAGGCCTCCTATACGCCTTTCCGACCATACCACTTCTGCCCAGAGTCCTCAAGAAGATCAAGAACGACCAGGCCCAAGTCATTCTTGTGGCTCCAAACTGGGCACAGAGAGTCTGGTATCCTAAGCTTCTTCGAATTAGCATTGATCCTCCGATCAGGGTGCCCCTTCGGGAGGTAATTCTGTCGCAGCAGCAGGGGAGGGTCCTCCACCCGAACCATTCCACTCTCGGCCTCCTTGCATGGAGATTGAGCGGCGACAGTTGATAGCTTTTGAACTTCCTCCCAAAGTCTGTGGGGTTATCTTGGCTGACAGGCGTTCCTCCACCAAGACAGTATATGCCTGCCGTTGGCAAGAATTTGCTAAATATTGTACAGAAAGGTTTACTGACCCTCTTTCTGATATTCTTCACTTTATTCTTACCCTTGCCCAGCAGGGCTCTGCTCTGGTCACTCTCAAGGGTTATCTTTCTGCTCTGTCCACTTTCTTGCTGCTGCCTGACCAATCAATCAGGGATTCTTTTAAGCGCGCTACTCACCCGTGAGGGTCTCAAGGTGCTGGGGCAATTGGAGCAGCTCCGGTCAGTCGAACCTCTTTCTGCAAGTCCCCTTTTGTAAATAGGTTCTTGAAAGGGCTTGTACATATGTTTCCCCCTATGCCCTTGATTATGCTTCAGTGGGATCTCAACCTAGTTCTCATGTACCTCATGTGCGCTCTCTTTGAGCCGCTACATAATTGTCCCCTCAGGTTGCTCACCATCAAAACAGCATTGCTAGTGGCTATTTCATCTGCCTGGAGGGTGAGTGAGCTGCAGGCTTTATCATCCAACCCTCCCTATCTCATGACATTCCCGGATAAGGTGGTGCTTCGAAACCGAGCCTCTTTCCTTTCTAAGGTGGACACCTCATTCCATCTGGGTCAGTAAGTCACACTGCCCACCTTTTTTGCTCCACCACATCCTTCTAAGGAAGAGGAGCGTCACCTTCGTCTGGACCCAAAAAGAGCGCTGCCGTTCTACCTTGACCGCAAAAAAAAGTTCCGGGTGGACAACCAAACTCTTTGTAGGATATGTAGGAGCAAAGAAGGGTCAGGCAGTGCAGAAACAAACTAATTCGTGCTGGGTCATTATCTGTATCAAGATCTGCTACACCCTAGATAAGAAGCAGCCTCCTGAGGGCTTTTGGGCGTTAGCTCGTGGAGTGCTAGTCCTGGACATCTGGCAGACTGCAACGTGGGTTTCACTGCACACACTTGCTAAACACTACTGCCTAGACAGTCAGGTCTGCAGGGACGGCTACTTCACCCGTTCGGTCCTGCAGGACTTTCTAGATCAGTAATCTGTCCGCAGCCCACCGCCAGGAAGTATGACTTGGGTATCTACCAGGAAGTATGGCTTGGGAATCTATTTAAAGGTAAGGAATCTGTAGCTAGAAGTCTCTATCAGATAAACAAGTTACATACCTTTGGTAACACATTATCTGGTAGAGACAATATCTAGCTGCAGATTCCTTACAGACCCACCCATGCCTTCCCGCTCTACGGACTCACTTATAGAGCTAGGGCTGCTCCCTCTACGGGGCCCTAGTTTTGACACACACTAGACAGTGCACTTCATGGCTCTGCACTTCTGGCATGGAAAAAGTAGTACGTAAATGAGGTCCGCACGCCTGGGTGGCGCCTATATAGGTGACTGCGGCGTCACATCAGGCGTCAACAATGCCGACGACGCCACGCAGAGCCGAACTGAGCCACCCAATGGCACGCAGAGGTACTGCTCACACAAAGGATTCCGGATCCAGTCTGACGCCTGGGAAATTCCAAGGTAAGGAATCTGTAGCTAAATATTGTCTCTACCAGATAATGTGTTACTGAAGGTAAGTAGCTTGTTGTTCATGAGGCAATGTGTCCCGAGATAAGGCACCTCCCAACACATCAAAAATACAGCCAATTTAGTAAGGGCCCACTCAATAGTTGTGCTGTACATCTATAGGTAGAAGTTAATAGTAATATTAGTAGTACTACTACTTATAGAGTTTTAGATCTGCAGATTAAAAGTAAGGGTTTCATTACAAATCGTAAAAAAAGGGGTACAGCGCTATAATGACGTCATTTGCCATGTAGGCTCTCAGCAAAATAGAGCATTACAGGGTAGTGGATCTCAGAAATATTCTAAGCCCCAAGGAGCAGCAACATCAATGAAGAAACAGGCAACATCCCTAGTAACATCTTAGTCTTCGGAAAAGTCTTCTTGCTCACTTCCAAAATTGAGGGTTTAGGGACACTATTTTCAGTGCACACTTTTATTAAACGTCATATTGCCTTAGCACCTAAGCGCTATCCCACTACATGAATATTGAATCTGCCCACTCTATGAAAATATCATCTGAAGATGGCAGGAAAAACTAGTTACATGAACAGCTGGAAACTATTATGAATGAATATGGTACAGTCATCTAGCTGTAGGTCCTTGAGAAAGATATTGTTTTGTGACTAAGCTAGGAAGATTTTCATCGAGAACAGCAAGAACAACATCAATAGAAATAAACAAACATGACTGCTTGACTGTGTGCTGCAGAAACAACAAGCAGTGAAACCTGCAGGGAACATTGATTTTGAAAAAGATGGCTACCAGGCCCAAATTGAGGCCTGCTTTACATGAACTAAGAAAACACACTTCTATATGTCATAGTAAATTTGCTTGAGAAATAATAGCACTATATCAGTATGTACATATATATCCAAGAATAAAACCAAATTCTGCACGCTGTTAATGATACATAAAGATATAAATGCACAAAAACTCTAACAGCACCTCAACGGTAATCATATTCAATGTTGTAAATGACACCTGTCCACATGGGTGCACATGTGTCACTAATGCTCTAGGACCCGAGGAAGACCTTACCATTTCAAATTCGACGTATATGGGTAGACACAAGCACCAGTGCTTAATTTGTAAAAATATAAGTGCCGGAGCCCTCGACAAGAGACTACTGCTGCTTGCCCCACCCAGTGCCACTGTCAGAGCGGCCAATTACAGTAACAACATAACTACTAATCATCACACTCCTACAAGTGTGACAGTTCTGACTATTCCTGGCCCCCAAAGCTATAAGAATGGCTTTGGTGGCAGGTGTTACTCATTTGTGATGTTTGTTGAATTAATAAAGAACTGTTGTTGTGCTTATCTCTAAATTAGACAATGAGTGCTAGTGTTGACAATTAAGTACCAGTGCTGAGAACCGGAAACCACTGCCTCAAATTAAGCAGTGCAGCCAACATGTTTTTGTGGCAGGGGTATTACAAGAAAAGCCATGGACATTTCTGAATGCCTATGTGCCACTCGAACTAAACTGCAATGCTCGTCTGGGACCACACTGTTTGAGAGGGCTTTAATACAGTCATGGAGACTGAGATGGGAAAACAAGGTAATGGAACTTTGAGCCTCGCAACACCCCCCCACCCCACACACACATAGAAATCCTCTGAAAATAACTTGCCATTTTAAATGGGGCTCTTGCATATCTGGCTGCCTAATTAATATGCATTAGGCAGGTCGCAAGTTGTGACCTACTGTGATTGGCTACATTCACAGGGATGGAGGTAACTTGCAAGGGACAGCAGCAGCACACCATCTCTGTGGCTGGTTTCCAAAACAGAAAACCTTTTTTTTAAACAGCCCGTATTTGTTAAAGGAACTGAGGCTGCAGAAAAATAAAAGAAAGTTTTCTGTTTTCGAAAATTTCATCGAAAGCAGGGAGTTGTTCCCTGGTCCAATACCTGCACCCCCTGACGCTGCCTCCATAATTCCCAAAGGGGAAGGTGTCTAAACTGGACACCTTCCCCACTGCGAATCAGATACCACCCCAACATGGGAGTTGGTAACTGATCAATGGTTTGCAACCAGAATTACGGTCGCAACCATTGACAGATAGGTTACTGAATCACAGATTGGAAAGGACACCCCTAACGTCCCTACTAAATTGCAATTTTATAATGATTCTTAAACTAATTTTGCAATTTAGAAAAACATTTCTGAGTCACAAAATTGAGTTAGAACACATGTGAAAGGGTTTTTGCAGTTGCAAACCCTGTAGTTTACTGAATCGAGGCTTTGCGATCTGCAAAAACTCTTTGTACGTCTGGGCCTAAGGGCTTTACTCACAAACTGTGCAGGGAATAGTCCTGTTATCTCGAAATGTGAGAGCTCCATACAACATTGCAGATTCAAATTTGCCCTTTAGCACTCTTGGGGCCCGATTCACAGAACTAACTTAAGACAAAATCCTAAACTTACTACCATTTTGGTATTCACAGAAGGCACTTACTCATTTTGGTATTCACAGAAGGCACTTACTCATTTTGAGTAACTTACTAATTTTGAGTAACTTACTCATTTTGTGTAACTTACTCATTTTGGTATTCACAGAAGGCACTTACTCATTGATGAGTAAGTGCCTTCTGTGAATACCAAAATGAGTAAGTTACACAAAATGAGTAAGTTACTCAAAATTAGTAAGTTACTCAAAATGAGAAAGTGCCTTCTGTGAATACCAAAATGAGTAAGTGCCTTCTGTGAATACCAAAATGGTAGTAAGTTTAGGATTTTGTCTTAAGTTAGTTCTGTGAATCGGGCCCTAAGTATTTAAATAACAATTGGCAATGCACTTCTTGTGTAATATTTTAGTACATAAATTATGGAAGTGACATCGATTTTCAGAGAGTTACTTTGACCCTTAATCTCTGCCCTTGTTTCCACCCATACTCCCAAGTGTTGATAGCTGTCTACTTTAATTAGTGGCTCCCCGTTCATTGTCCAAACAGCTCTGCAGTTCCATCTGTCAAACACTAATATTTTAGCTTTCTTTTATTCACAGATGCGCGTTGTTCAGCTCTTCTGAGCTATTAAGGCCTGCTGCAGACCTACTGGATTCTGCACCAATAAGACAGTATTGTGCGCATATACAAGTACAGTCCATGCTAGACCCCCAGTCTTGATGGAAAGGTGTTATGTTGGTCGACAGCTGGCTTAAGGTCACCTGAGTACAAGTTCAAAAGTAGGGGGATTAAAACACAATCCTATTTCAAGCCATGAGTAGTATACATTTTGTCTTTCAACCTCTGTCTTTTACGCTACTTGAATAAGGATGCAGTTATCGATATATAGAATTTGAATTGTCATAAACAGTCATTTGGAATTACCCAAGGTGTATGTTTCCTCAAAAGGACATTTCTGTTGACTCTGTCATATGCTTCTGAGCAGTCAAAGGAGCAAGGAAAGAGTTCTGATCATGAAGTACTCAGGTTTGTTGACTTAACATGTTTAGAGCATGTATATTATCTATTATTTCATTCCCCCTCCTGGATCTTGTTTGGTAGAATAGTAATAACTTATACTTTGACAACCAATCTTCCATATATGTCAATTTTAATTTAGAAAACATTTTAGAATTGCTGCCTATGAAGGCAGTGACTATATAATTTTTTGGATCGTTGGGATTTCCCTTTTTGAACATCGGATGTGAAATCAAATCTTTCCAGGTAGGAACTTTGAAAGCAAGATGATGACAAACAGACTGCATGGGATCTTGACTCTGAAAGACGCTCCATGTACATTTAAGGATCGTGAAGTCAATGCTGATTGCTAATGAGATCTAAACATGCACCTCTTTTCTTCAGCATAGACTATCTCTGGGAGCGTTCTATGTCATCTGATCTTCTTTAGACCCTCATGGACTTCTTATTCAAATATGCACCCGCATCTGGCTGGCCAGGCTAATAGGAACAGTCTACGCACCTAGACTCACCGTGGCTCATGCATCACCATACTGGTCGTACATTAAACACTAACGTGTCACATCAGTGACATTGAGAGATAGCACCGCCCTGAAGCACAGTCGATGCCTATGTTATTGTCACAACTAACTATCCCCCTTTCGAACTCACTCTGAAGTGACTCTAAAAAAAAAAAGTGGCTCTTAGTTTTAAGATGATTTTCGAAACACGAAACAAATACACTGTGTGGCCTCATGATTTTAGAAGGGCAAACATTCTAACTTTTTAAGTAAATTATTAAAAGCTTTCTACTAATCAGTACTACACAGAGATGAGACTTAACATGTTTTAATCTATTTGAAACCACTGTTGAAATTAAGCTTCCTACTTCACGAGGCAGTATTTAAAAAAAGATGTCTGTGGGTGAATCTCCGTGATAAAATCCAAAAGTAAATGTCTCTGCATATTTCAACCTATCAATGCATTTGTTTGAAACTCTTTATTTCAGACACTAAGTCCTCAGACACTAAGAGATCTACTCGGCGATAATTTGGGAGACATTAATTCGATAAAAGACAGTGATGTGGTGAAGGCTTGGGCCAAAGCACACAGTCAGTATGAAGTGAATTCTATCGGACTCGATCTTGTTGCAGGATACAACGGTCAACTGCCTGATGGTTTCATAGTTATTTATCCACGTGAGTAAAGTTACAAATGACTCTTTATGACCACCGAAATCAATCATCTAGTTTATATGCAATAATGTACCCACTGCTGTATATCACTAGGATGTTGCAAGTCACTAAAGAGTTCCATGAGCATCTTAAGGCACAAGGCCGGTGGTCAGAGGTCTCAAGTTTCCTAGTTCCATGTGTGAGTAACTCAGCCACATCAGGTTTTTTGCTTTGCATTTTGGGATTTGTAGCCTTTATTATGTGGTTATAAAATTAGAGCTACAAATCCCAGCATAAAAAGCAAAAACCTGGACTGGATTTGCTACTCAAGCATGAACCTGGGAAGCGTGAGCGCTCTGGAGTGCTTTTATGAGAACATGGAACTCTGAGGTGACTTGCTTTATCCATATAAAGTTCCCAGCTGGGCGTATGTTACTCAATATAATTATTGGGCAAATGCAGGTTTATATTTCATCAAATCATGTTACTGAAATATATGGTTTACTATTGACACCTGCGGTCCAAAAGTGGACGTTCGCCTGCTAGAGCATCTTTAGTTGCCTGCACTAAAGCTAGTAGTGATGTTATTTTCTTACTAGAGATGAGTTCTGACAACAGGAAATGCCAGCAATAAGAAAATTATGTAGGCCACAATAAAGGCCAATGACGTTCTGTTATAAAACATTATAGTAAAAAAGCTTTGTGGCTCATTGTCAAGCTTCTGTCACACTTTGATCAAACATATTGATGTCATATACCAAGTCTTACACACCAGAAGAACTGTTTGACAAAGGTCTTAAATGATCTTCCCTTCCACTGTGAGGAGCATCTGTCGCCGCATATTTACTGCTGTGGGGAGGTTGCAAATCAGGGCACACATCATAGTCAGTAGTCTGATCAACCAAGCATGAGACTAGACTACTTAAGGAGACCCCCTACAACCAGTTAATGTGGCCTGGATTCACATGAACCTCCAATAAATATTCTATTGCCAACATAGACACCTTCTTTACATGCTAGTGCTCGAAAATCACTGGATCAAATAGCACACACTGTGCACTTCAGAATGGGGAATAATGTGGACTATTAGCATGTTACTCCATGATATTCTATTATGCCAACCTTAGAATTAGGTGCAAGTAGTGCACTTGCTGATTTGTGCACTTCTTGCTAACACAAGAGCACAATTTGCACCTATTTTTTGCAGCCATATTGTGGCAGCCCTAGTGTTTATGAACATTTCTTAAGATCCCATAATGGAAAACTAGAAAGCCCAAAGTGCTAATGTTGTATATAACATCGTCTTGTATTATTGGAATGCTGTCTCATCCATTATTGGGTTATAGGCTGTCTCCAATATGCAAGTCTATCACCCTGTGATGTTGATTCAAAGTAGTCAGCAATACTAGTTTGCAAGACCACTGGCAGCCCACAATACCCTAGTATGGTGAACAGAATGATCTCCTCCTAATTCATTTTCCTTTACTCACATGAAATGACACCTACTTGATGAGGACACTGAATATTCTCCACTGCTTATCAGTTTCCCTAGTTGAAGATGTGGTATTTCCATGTGGTTATTTCCATGAAATAGGCAAACACACAGAGATGATGGACGGAGTGCTGAAACTTTTCAGACACTCACCCCCAGTCACAGATCTGGGTTGAATCCATCATCATTCTTTAGCTCACTTCGCCACCTCAGTTCAGACCCAGCTATATGCAAATCAGTCTTGACCCTGTTCCTCATGGGAACAGTCCAGCCCGAACTGCCAAGCCAGGGCTTCCCTGAACCAGAAACAAGCATCCTGGGACCGGTTTCGGAATAACAGCGCTCATCAGCCAGGCTAGCTTGAATTAAGTGGCAAAGTGAGCAAGGTGTTTGCTTTGTGTGCCCTAAGTTGGCAGGGTATTCACAGACATGGGTCCCTTGCTCACTTTGCCACTGGATTCAAGCTAGCCTGGCTGATGAGGGCTGTTAGCCCGAAACCGGTACCAGGATGCTTGTTTCCGATCCAGGGAAGACATGGCTTGGCAGTTCGGGCTGGACTGTTCTCATGAGGCACAGGGTCAAGACTGATTTGCATATGCTGGAGAGGCTGCTGTCAACAAGACATTTGTGATGCAAGGCCTGCGTCGGTAAAGCTTAGCACAGCGGCGGTTCCGATGTGGGCCGTGAGGTTGATAAGGAGTCTTTGCGCTGGGAGAACTCTCGCAGCAGAGGCGATACGACAGTTCTGCTCGGGATTGTACCGTGCAGCAGAAGGGATGTGTTGATTCTGCTGGATCCACAGTGCGGCTGGCAGAGCATTTTCAGGCCCACTTCCAAGGGTCCAGGTCTGGGGTGACACCACAATGGCAGGGTAGGACTCACAGATGGCAGAGTCCAGGTGCTGGGTTCAAGGTTGTTGAAGCCTTCTGTCTTGAGGCTCTAGTCAGGAGGTCAGCCAACTAGCCCTCGGAGTCACTTTGGGGTTCTGGGTTCAACAGATGCAAATCCAATCCTTCTCACCCAGGCGAGAGGGCAGCCGGCAGTAGGTCAGCAAAGCTGGGCAGCATTCCTTCAGAGCAGCAGTCCAGCAAAGTGGCAGTCTTTTCAGCAGCACAGCAGTCCTTCCTGGCAGGCTATCCACAGGTCCATAAGTATACTGAAGAGTTGGTGTCTGAGGTCCAAAACTTATACCCAGTCCTGCCTTTGAAGTGGAGGAAGCTTCTAGAGGTTTCCCTTTGAAGTTCACAGGTGTCCAGCCTTCCTGGCCCTGGTTCCAGACTAACTACAGGGGGTATGCAGTCCATCGTGTGGAGGTGAGACACAGCCTATTCAATTGTAAGTAGTGCTGGATCCAGCTCCTCCCTTCCATCCTGGCAGTGATGGCCCAAGCAGTACACCTAGGCTCTCTATTGCGTCTGGCTGACTAGGAGGAATACACTAAGCCCAACTGTCAACCAGACCCAGTCATGTGACCCAGAGATTGGCTGCAGTCACCAAATGGCTCAGGCAGAAAAATGCCAACTTTCTACAAGTCTCTGTCTAGGAACAATGGTCCCCCATATTAAAAAATAATTATAAATTACAACAAGGAGATACAATGACATCTATGTTTGTATATCAAAATTTAATATTTATACTTCAATACACGAAATTTGCAAAAACATGAAGATATATATAGTGGGACAATTTACAACAAACAAAAAAGAAAAAGAGGTTGCCAAACTCAGGCATTGAGCAAGGTGGACAAGGTGCAAGTGAACATTGCAGGCCAGGTAACATACATATTAACACCGTTGCACTTTGTGTCAAGGTGCTTTGGTCAACGACGTTTCGATCCTTTAACTAGATAACGGGATAATCATCAGGACATTTGCAATTGATGCCTGAGAACAATATCCACTAGAAGGCAAGAAAAAAAGGAAGAAAAACAAAGAAAGAGAACCAAATTTAAAAAGAGGAAGAAGAAAAAGGACAAGACGTGGGCACATGTCAAGGTGAGGTATAAAATAGTGAGCTTAATAGATGTCATGGTAAAGCATGCACTAGTGAGAGGCACGTTGATCAAATAACATATGGTGATTTAAGAAGGCGCAACAGTCACTATTATGTAACTCTCTAAAAGTAGCATTTTCAAAATTGTAATTCAAAATCCGATTTCACCATAAGAGAGGATTTTTTCATTACAAGTCCAAATTCACCAAACATGAACTGGTTACCCGTTCCCATTTGGAAGTTACAGCTTATTAAATGGAATAAGGTACCTCCAATGTTATCCTGTGGGAGAGGTAGCCTGCAGTAGTGAAAAATGAATTTAAGGGTTTTTCACTACGAGGACATGTAAAACTTAAAATTACATGTCCTACTTTTTAAATACACTGCACCCTGCCCTCTGGGCTGTTCAGGGCCTACCATAGGGGTAATATGTATTAAAACGGAAAGTGTGAGCCTGGCAAAAGGTTTATTTTGTCAGGTCAAAATGGCAGTTTAAAACTACACACGCAGACTGCAGTGGCAGGCCAGACACACGTTTAAAAGGCTACTTAATGGGTGGCACAATCAGTGCTGCAGACCCACTATTAGCATTCAATTTACAGGCCCTGGACACAGGTAGTGCCCTTTTACTAGGGATCTACAAGTAAACTAAATATTCCATTTGGGTATTAGCCAATTCTACCATGTTTTAAGGAAAGAGCACTAGCACTTTAGCAGTGCTAAAGTGCATAGAGTCCTAAGCCCAACCAAAACATATTCAGCAAAAACAATGGTGGAGGGTAAAGGCAAAACGTTTGGGGGTGACTCTGCAGAGAGGGCCAGATCCCCCAGTAAAGGATAATGCAAAGAGCTAGATGTCAGACAGGTGGGCCTCAAACAGATTTAAGCCAGTAGCTCAACATCAAGAGACAAACCTGTGTCTGTGGTCCGCGTAGACTAACTTGGTGGTGGGTTTTCAGTTAGCTAAGATGACACAGTTACCTCTAGGGGTAAGGTTGATGCCTCTGCCTGGCACCGCTCATCTCCATTGGCAGCCGAAGAATTTAAGAACTGGGGTGACCAACCCAATCATCCTGCTGCAAATGCATATCTACTCTGTCCAAGAGAGAAAAGGGAGGCTGAAAACTGAGTTCCAACAGATTGTAATACCAAATGCTCCTTGCCCCATCCTGGACAATGCAAATAAGCTGTGTATCATCCTTGGGCACTTTCCGCAAAACTCTCAACTCAAGGTAGCTGCATTCACATTCACATTCCTCGCAAGATGAGCTGCCACTGAGAAATGTCCTGTTAAGCCGCCACCTAAAAAAGGCCCCATTCCATAGGCCAATGCTACTAGTGTAAGGCCAGTCAGCATATGGTTTATGAACCCACTCCACCCTGTCGATTGTACAGTGGTTGCATTGTTTGACAGAACATCCATAGTACTGCCAAAGATGGCAGGGTAGGATATCTTTAGAGCTAGGTAAATCTCTCCAGTGGAGAGATTTACATTTGTTGTTCTATTAGAAACTAAGGGGCATATTATCAAGAAACGGCGTTAAAATTATCGCCGGTTTAGCGGCAGAAAACTGCCGCTAAAGCGGCGATAATGGGCTTGATAATATGCCCTGGAGAATTCCAATAGAAGCCCATGTTCTGGTGTCAACATGGGCTTCTATTGAATTCTCCAGGGCATATTATCAAGCCCATTATCGCCGCTTTAGCGGCAGTTTTCTGCCACTAAACCGGCGATAATTTTAACGCCGTGCTTGATAATATGCCCCTAAAGGCTTTGCACCATCATAAAGCCCAGGGGAGAGCCCAAAGCTAAAGAAGAGGCATCTGTAACAAAAGTGGCCTACAACTTCAAAGGACCAAAGGGAGGACCCTCCATATGGTTGGAGGGTGCATCCACTAGTCAAAGTTTGCAAGAACTGAGCCGAAGAGCTTCACTTGAGTGAAGAAGCTCTTCTGATGCTGAAGCCACTGCCTCCTAAAACACCACTGACGGGACCTCATCCACCACCTGGCACACAGCACCAGAGGGATGCACAAGGACATTAAGCTAAACAGGTGAATAACCTGCAGAACTAGGATCAGGAGTGAAGTCCAAAATGTCAGAATTATATCCCAAATGTCCAAGATCTTATTAGCTGAAGGAAAAGCCCTCATGCAAATTGTGTCCAGATTGCTTTAATGAAAGAGGACCTCTCGCCAAGGACGAGGTGGGACGTCTACAGGCTTATGGAGAGACGCAGCTAATGAAGTAGTGTCAACTTGTGCTGCAGATGGTCTGAAACCAGCAAAGGTCACATACAGAGCCATGATGAAGAATCGAAGAGCGATCATAACAGGCCAAAAGATAGTACCTTGACCTGGAAGTGTAGGGACCCTGGATGAAGCGGAGATAGTGTCTGTGAGCTGGAAGCATCTGCAGATAGAAACAGGCATCCTGGAAGTCCAAGAACACCATCTAGTCCGGGTGCCCAGGGCCAGGAGAACCTGATTCATGAAAACTTTGTATTTTTCCTGCTGCCCACATCCAGGCTACGCCACAGGCCTCCATCCTTCTTGGGGACCAAGAAGTAGAGGTAGTTGAATCTTATTCCCCTCTCCTCTATTGGCAGCATTTCTAAGGCCCATTTTGCAGCAAGACCAGTACATCCAAGATCTATGCATGGGCTGAGGTGCACTTCCTGATGGACGGCGAACGATCTGGAAGAGTGAACAGAAAGGTGAGAGCATAACCCTTGCAGACCAGCTGGGGAATATAGTGATCAATAATGATGGAATCTCACTGGGCCACACAATGGGAGACCCTCCCTCAACTTGAAACTGAGAGTGGAGGGCACATCAAAGCAGCTTTGAGGTGGCTTACTCAGCTGAAAAAGGAGGACTGGACCTGCTGTTACTAAAGTTTCTTAGTCCCGACACTCCACCTGCTAGAAGGGTTGATGCTGCTGGTAAGGCTAACTATTGAAAAAGCCACAAAAGTGGCTGCTATGATTGTAGAATTGCTTGATTAGAGATCCCAATCTGATATGGTGCAGTTGTTCTTTAAGCACTCCATCAAGGAGACTACCTTTGTGCCGAACGATCTCTCACTATCAAACAGCATATCCATTTGGGCAGCCTGGATGTCCCAAAAAATCCAGTGGAGCACATTCAGGTGTGCCTATGCAGAGTAACATAGCCATAGAGTGGGCATCACATCAGCTAAGTCCAATCCGCATTTCAGAATCTTTATTCAAGCATCAAGACTGTATTTAACCAACTCAAAAAATGGCCTTTGCTTTGATCTGGGAAGCTAAACTTAGCTAGCTTTGCCGTATTTCACAGGATTTGGACATACCATCTGAGGATGTAGTGTTGACGGTGTGCCGGACCAGACTGCCAAAAGCAAAAACTGGCATGCTTTGGAGTTGAGGTGATTGAAATCATGATCTGGTAGTGTTGCAGGGAAAGGGGAGGGATTTCGTTTTGCTGAAGACGCTTGAATCACCAATAATTTTGGATCATCAGGCATAGAGCTATTGTACACAGTGAGCTGACTGTTAAATGCAGCGTATGTAAAGGGGTTCTCCAGACAGCACTGATTACAGTTGAGCTTTAAAGGTAGAAGGGTCTCTGCAGCCGCCAAAAATAGACTTCTGTCAGAATGTTGGATTTTGGCCCAGCAGATGGCGGGGGAAATACAGGTGCCTCCGCTGCTCTACATACAATGGCAGTGAATAAACAAAATTCCTCAGGAGAAGGGTCCGAAGGCTATTGAAATTCACCCTCCAAGGATGTTTCAAGGCCATTAGCACTGTGAAGGCCCAGAATGTGTCTGATGAAGAGGAAGAGGTTATCGACTTCCGAAGCAATTTTGCCATGTTCCTAAAATCCAGGTTGTGCATATGAAGCACATCTGAATCTGAGCTTCCATTTGTACAAACCACTAGGCTGAGGGAAGAAGGTCAACAAGAGGCTGGGCTTCAAAGGAGGCTTTTAACTTCAGGGCTGAATGATCCCCTGGAGTTATGTTGGAGGAAATATTGGAAGTGGGAACCAAGTCAATAGCACTAGCGTGTTGCGTAGGGATGGTTTCCATGGAAGCAGAGCAGACGCCACAGCCTCTCAAGGCATGATGCCCGGTGGTTTCTGGGAGGAGCTGCTTGAAGAGCTGGGTCCAAAGGGTCTATTCCAGCTTTGGCAACTTTAAGTGACCAGACAGAGCCGGACACTCCAAACAAGGTTTCTTGAAGCTGTAATTGACTCCAAGAAAGAAATGGATGAGACGGGCATTGGGGAAAGGTTCCATTGACTCTAAAACGCTTTGAGGGGCAGGACTATTTCTGTAAAGGAGAAAAGAGCTTGCCTTTGCTACTGTGCTTCTTATGTTTTCTGTGGGAGTATCACTTAGAGTATTGCTCCCTGTTAGGAGACTCTCATTAGGAAGGATTGAGGGACTGTGGGTATCTTTAACGGCCCCAGACCTCCCTGATGGACTTTATGGTGCATAGAGGTGGAGTCACGTGTTGAAGGATCATGATCAGGTCACATGTACCACATACAGATGTTCTGACAAGGGTATCTTCTTTCGACAATACTGACAGGGTTTGGACCCCAAGTCCTTAAGAGGTGACATTTAACCTAGGTAGTTATAGTGGAAAAAAGAAAGAGTACCTTAGGGCGTCTGGACTCTTTGCTCTTGGATCCAATTCAGAGCAGGCCTTTGGCTTATTCTTCCTGCCTCGTTGCCTTATTGCCACCACTTCTTCCTTGATTGCTTGCCCTTGTTGCTTGTCCCAGTGTCCCCATGAGGGTTCCTTGTATAACGATTTCATGTTATGTTCTAACTAGCTTTTCTGTTTCCCATCTTCTATATGCCCTCGTGGCATGGATGAATCTAGGTTACACCCCCAAGGGGAGTGCGTTGTCCATGCATTTGGTACCATTTGGTACCAAATGACTTGGGTTGTTGTCTTGTGTGCAGCAGAAGACTGTAATTGCAGTTCCCCTAGATGGTATCTCGTCCTGAGGTCATCCTAACAGATGCTTCTGACCTGCTGTGGGTGCCTCTTTAGTTGAGCAGAGAAGCCTTGGGCTTTCTGTGTTGAAGGAGAATGCCTTCATGGGACGAGAGACATGTCTATGGTAACCTTTGGTTTTAGCTTGGTTAGCCCTATTATGTGCGTGGCATCAGGCTCTCTTCTGTTTCCCTACCAGGCGGAAGGGTGGACCTGGAAGGGAGGTGTTTCTTGTCATTTATGGCTCCGTTTTTTTCTTGGCTTTGTCTGATTTCCTCGGTTGCAAACAGTATTTGTGGGTCTACTCCCTTTTTTTCCCTTGATACTCATGACAGATGGACTAGGTGCGATACAAGGCCCTGCAACAGTAAACCTGCATTGTGAGAGTGCTGATTGGCACTCTCTCTTTTTGGCTGTGGTCCTGTCTTCAGTATTTGAACTTCGGAGTTCTAGTCTATCACTTCATGTTGTTTACTCAACTAGACCATCTGTTGGGCTCCACGGGGATCTGTTATCACTTTCCCTGTTGGAGTGCCTGATAGCCAGGTTAAAGTGCATATTTTTGGTAGTGGTTGTATGATTTTGGAATGCCTGGTATGCTGATGGTTTGGACTGTGGGATTGAGACTGTCACATGACCCTTTAGTATTCTCTCATGGTAAGGGGGTGGGTATGGTAGGGAATGAGAAGATAATGCTTGCATTACTTCGTGTTAATCTTCATTAATCCTAATCTACCTTCCTCTTCTGTGTCCTTACATATCATTCATCCCCTAGGACCCTTTTCCAGATGAATTCTGGCTAAGCGTAGTTAATTTTAAAAAATAGATTGTGCCCCCTCCTGTTGTACGAGAGTGGTTACGCAGAGGAGGTTACTATTGGGAAGGTTCTTTTGTCTTTAATAACTGGGGTCTGCATTCCATTGGAGGTGGACATACCTCATAAAGCAAGCACAGGACGATGGTGGTAGACTTGCTGGTATTAGGATTACCGGTAAGTAATGCGAAAATTCTTGAATGGTAAGAACAGAAATGTGCAGCAAGAGAGATTACGTATCAATTTGTCTAAACATTTATGTCTTTACTCTCTTTGCAGAAATTCCCGCATCAGGAGCAGAGGCTTCTATGAAAATCCTCAGTCCACTTCTTGTATATGGAATCATCACTGCCTATGTACTGGTTGCTTTAGCAAATACATTCAGTACTGAATACTGATTTACATGAAAAAAACCCTGTCAGATGCACTCTAAGAACAATTATGTTTACAAGCAATTTACTATTTTTTCACTGATGATTCCCTATGCTGACAAACCGCACATATTCAATGGGAAATGCAATGCGCAGACAATATAAATATGTAGTTTCTATACTAAATGTTTCTGCTTTGCTGTGGAAGGGTTGTGCAACATTCTATAAATGCACTGATTATTTTCTTTTGTGGCCGCAGCTTCAAAAATGATTGTAGCTTCTACTTTTACTAAATCCTATGAAATGATCCTCGGAGGTCCCAGAAAAGAATGATACTATCTCGCGGAAGCAAAGACTTCAGGACCAAAATTCAGCACTGGTAAACTTTTGGGACAGTAGAAACTACCATGAACTTCACATATATCTGCACTTTACATCTTTGTGAATTGTCAGCCGTTCTAACCTTATAACTATTGACACACTTTGGAAATTCCTAATACACAGTTCAGACTGGGCCTTCTTGCACAACACCATGTTGCAAAATTAGCTAACAATATACCTTTTTCTCCTTCATTAGTGGGGCAGGTCTCACGAGTGAGGCAGGTCATCATCACTCATGTCAGTGTAAGGTCGTGATAGCACCGGTCGTGTTTTTCACCATCAGTGATGATGGCATTCCTGGAATTAAAAGTCAAGGAATAGAATGTCACTGAATATTTTTATCAGGAGGCAATGACCTTATCCAGTCAGCAATGTCCATTCATCTGCGCTTGAGACATTGACGTAAAACGTCCTCATGTAGTTGTGCTGTTGTTATTTCTGTTATCAAGCAATGGGGAAGTTTCCAGTAATGTAATAAGCCAAAAATTGCATCACTTTGCATTCGCTAAATAATCATTTCAGCACAGCTGTCATAAATAAGGAATGTAATTCCTACGTCTGTAAGCAGGGGAAATAAGCCCAGTCACTTTTCACAGCATATTTAAAGCTTTACCATGAGCCGAAGGCAAACGATGCCATTTCTACATCTTCCCGAAAGCCTTGTAGGAATGAAATTCATAAAAGTTCGCAAAATGACACCCAAACAAAGATCAGAACTACAAGGTCAGGTTTTAGTCCACATTGAATTTTTTTTCCCATATAGAAGTCGGGTAAAGATCATAAGTGACATTTTAACTCCCTCTCTCCCCCCACCCACCCCAACCGTGGCGCATCATTTGACGTATCCATGGGCAGTTTGTGGCTAGACAAGAGGAGAGGAAGTTCCCAATCAAACTGAATTTATTGCCGAGTGTCGCAGCATTGCTTATTGACTAAAATCATTCTTACTCACAAGTTTTCATAAAAATGATGAAACCAGTACCGATGTCCATCTTGTCTAAGCAGAGACATTTGATTCTGATGCAATCTGCTATTTACTATATATTACTTTCTATAGGGTATCACAGAGCAGTCATTAGCAAGATGTAATCGAACTGTAATCGAAAAGGAATACTCTTTCTACAAATAATGAAGGGCCAGCAGGATAGAATCCAAGTGTGTGCAATGTGTCGATGCACTGAGAGCCAGATAATGACAGTCAATATTTTCTATAATAATCTGTGTGTTCCTATATAATTTGAAAATGTATCTTATGTATTTACAAGAAAAGAGAGCTTCTAGTTTTTTACAAGACTGATGTAAATTTTAAAATCTATAATATATACTTACATGAATAAACTTTCCTTGCAGAAGAATGCGTGTTTTCTTTAAAACAGGGCGAGTATGGCAGTAAAAAGAATGCGCCGATAAATCAAGTGATTTTTGGGGATCGAACATAAACTGTATTAGCCAACAGCCACTGGCCAGTCGAAAAGGTAACACATTATGGAAACGCTTAATGGTAATCCAGTGTTCTATTTTGCACTGCATTGTACAGAGAAGAATGTGTTCCTAACCTTTACAATCAGGTCCGTGTGTGCAGGGCAGAAATTGAACTGTCAAATTACTACAGTTTACTGCCACACAGCGAATGCCTCATTACAAAATGTTTTACCAAAACCCCAATACCTAAAAACATGAACAAAAGTCATATAAAACCATGAAACGGAGATGTATGAGATTTACTACATTTAAATATTTTCTGTGAAATATGTTCCCATGGTGTTAATTTCACTGATACGCTAAGGTATTATCCATAAGTATGTAAACACGATAATGATATACATTTAAATACTATACTGAATTTAAAATGGGGAAATACATGATATGACATAAAGATCTTTAG
Organism: Calotriton arnoldi; assembly: GCA_963921515.1. Classification (NCBI taxonomy): domain Eukaryota; kingdom Metazoa; phylum Chordata; class Amphibia; order Caudata; family Salamandridae; genus Calotriton; species Calotriton arnoldi. Next base: position 435,563 of record CAWUFW010003788.1, read on the forward strand.
TGCAGATTAGAGGCAGATGTAATCAATAGTTCTCTGTATCAAAGCATTTTATATGTCACAACGGCAATTCACTATTACACTATGTTTCACCATGCTTGCCAAAGTAACAATATAAAACAAGCATTGATAACGCAAATAGGTCTTGCTATTTTAAAAGAAGCAGTGGTATTAACATTTTCATGCTCCCCAAAAGCTGAAATCAGAACGTTTCTGAACCAGGTTGCAGTGCCTCGAAGCCGTTACTAAAGGTACTGCGGGCATAACTTTCACCTTTTTCACAAAACTGCCACCTCCAGGCAGGAATGAGATATATCAACTTCAGACGTAGAAGGTTGTTTAGTTATTTTAGGTTAAGTATAGCAGGTGAGGTATGCTAGGTAGGTTAAGCATGGTAAGTTAGATATGATAGGCATGGTACGTAAGTTATGGTATGTAACATACTGTTGGTATGGTAGATATGCATGAATGGCAGGTATTGTATATTAGAAATGGTAGATTTACTGTAGGTAAGTAGGTATGTTATGTAGCTTTGGTATGTATGTTCAGTAGGTATGTTAGGCATGAGAGGTGGGTTAGGTATGATAAGTTAGGGACGGTGAGTAGACATGTTAGGTTATTTATGATAGGTAAAGTAGGTTAACTACGGTAAGTATGTGCTGTAGTTACGTATGGTATTTATGTTAGACATGGTATGCTAGATAGCTATGGTAGTCAAGTAGATATGGCAAGTAAGTAGGTGCATAGGTTTGTCAGGTATGACAGATACGATAGGCTAGGTTTGGTAGATCGTCTAGATATGATAGGTGAGGTATGGTAGGTTTAGACAGCAAGCCGTTACTGGAGGTCCCTTACCACTGCTTCACACAATTGCCAACACAGGGAATGCATGACCTATAGTCATTTCAGAGGTGGAGGGAGGTTTAGTTACTGTAGGTATGATCTGTAGGTTTGGTGTTGTAACAGGGAGGGTAGATACAGCAGGTAAGTTGTGGTATGTAAGGTATAATAGCTATAGTCAATACATATGTACAGTAGTTACACAAAGTACATACAGTAGGAGTGGTATATTATGTATGGTAGGCATATCTAATCTAGGTAAGTAGTTATGGTGGGTAACTGGGTATGGTAAATAAGTAGGTAAGGTATGGTGCATATGGCACTTTGGTAGGTATGATAGGTTTGGCATGGTAGATTTGACAGGTTGGTGAGGGAGGTATGGTAGGTTAGGTACATGTGGTTGAGTGGGTATGATAGGTTAGGCATGGTAGTAGGAGTGGTACATAGGTATGGTATCTTATGGTGGGTAAAGTAGGCTACGTTTGGTAGGAGTGCTAGGTAGACAGGTATGGTAAATAGTTAGGTCTATATGGTAGCTATAGTGAGGACGTGTGTAGCTATGGTAAGTATGTGCATTTTATAGGTACGATAGGTTCAGGGTGTTATGTACTGTAAATAGGTTAGGTATACTAAGTTAGTTATGGTATGTAGGTGTGGAAGATATAGTACATTAACTATGTAGGTTAGGTATGCTTAGGTTACATGTGGTAAGTAGGCATGATTGTTAGGTAGGATAGTCACAGAGTGGTAGGCAAGTAGCTATGGTAAGTAAGTACACTACTGTTAGAAATGGGGGTCTCAAGTTGGCAGAGGTAGGTACCTTTGTCCAAATAGGGGCCCTTGCTTTTAGTCAGGGTAAGGGGGATACACTTCTAAAATAATCCCTACTCACCCCCTTGGTAGCTTGGAACGAGCAGACAGGCTTATCTCAGAGGCAGTGTGTAAAGCATTTGTGAACACATACAGTAATACAGTGAAAACACTACAAATGGACACCACACTAGTTTAGAAAAATAACTAATCTTTATCTAAACCAATCAAGACCCACAGCGACAAAAATCCACAATACAGTAAAAAGATATGACTTTCAGATGGTAGAAATAGTTCAGTTCAAAGCAAATTGCAGATGCGACACTTTTCACACAAAGTACCTTGGATGCGTCATGCAAACAAACAAAAAGGGTCGCAGGGAAGGTGATGCGTCAGTTCCTTACACTCAGGGAAGGTGATGCGTCGGTTCCTTGCTCCGGGGGAGGTGATGCGTCGGTTCCTTACTACTGTGCAGGGGAGTTGATGCGTCGGTTCCTTACTGGAGAGGAGGTGATGCGTGGGTTTCTTATTGCGTGGGGAGGTGATGCGTCGGTTTCTTACTGCGTCCCCCAACGATGCGACAGACTTGGTGCCTCGATGAGATGTGACGCTCTGGGACGATGCATGGATTCTTGCAGCCGCACAGCAGGGCTTGCATCGGAATCGGTGCAGTGATCTCGGACTTCGGAGATCGTTGCACTCAATGCGGCATGCAGCGATTTCTCGAGCCGCGGCATGCGCTGTGACGGTTTCTTTGGAGATGCGTCGGAAGCAGGTACGGATGCGTCACGCTTCTCGGTGTTGCGTTGATTTTCCAGCTCCCAGCGGAAAACAGTCTCTAGAGGTCCAAAACAACAGCAGGCACCTCTTTGCAGGTCAGAACTCCCCGCAAGGCAGTTCAGAGGAGCTGGTGGTGAAGTCTTTGTGTCCCTGAGACTTCAGAGCAGGAGGCAAGCTCAGTTTCAAGCCCGTGGAGATCTTCTTCAAGCAGGGGACACAGCAAACAGCAAAGTCCTTTTCTCCTTTCCTTGGCAGCAAGTAGCCACTGCAGGCCAACCCCAGACAGCAAACAGCACAGGGGCAGTATTCCTTCTCAGCTTCTCTGACTTTTCTCCTTGGCAAAGGTTCCTCTTGATTCCCAGAAATTATCTAAAGTTCTGGGGTCTGGGCCCCAATATTTATGCTACAAAATCCTTTGTTCTCTGGTGGCAGAGAAGTCCTGTGCTTGGTCAAAACCGGTTCTGTCCTCTCTGGTGCAGCTTCCTGGCAGGAGGTGGAGACAGCATTGTCCTTGGCAGACCAGGCCCATTCAGGTGAAAGAAAATCTCCTCCCCCTACTCTAAATGCAGCCCAGGTCTATTCAGCCCAGCCCTGACTCATCAGGCTCTCTGGAGCCACTGCTCCTCCCCAGCCCCTGTCATCCAAAAGCCAGACATGCAATACACAAACCTAGCAGAGGCCCACTGGATGGCTAAGCAAGAAAATACCTACTTTCTAAAAGTGGTATTTTCAAACACAGAATGTAAAAATCACCCTCACTAAAAGATGCATTTTAACATTCTGAGTTCAGGCAGATCAAACTTTATTTTACTACCTTGTTCCCAGGGGTAGTTATGTTTATAAGATGTTATAAGCAAACTCCCCATTCTATCCTATGGGAACAGGTAGCCTTGCAATAGTGAAAATCGAAATTGGCAGTAATTCACTACCAGGACATGCCACACACCAGGGCATGTCCTACCTTTCACATACACTGCATCCTTCCCATAGGGGTACCTTGGGCCTACCTTAGGGGTGACTAACATGTAAGAAAAGGGAAGGTTAGGGCCTGGCAAGTGGGTGCACTTGCAAGTCGACATGGCAGTACTAGACTGCACACAGGCTCTGCAATGGCAGGCCAGAGTTACATTTACAGGCTGCTTATGTGGGTGGCACAATCAGTGCTGCAGCCCACTAGCAGCATTTGATTTATAGGCCCTGGGCACACACAGTGCACTGTACTAGGGACTGACTAGTAAATCAAATCAGCCAATCATGGAAACACCAATCCATAACAACAATTTACAAAGGGAGCACTTGCACTTTGGCACTGAACAGCAGTGGCAAAGTGCCCAAAGCATCTAGACCAGCAAAACAGAGTCCAACACACAGCAAAAACTCAGGAGGCAAAAGCAAAAAATGCAGAGGAGACCCACGCCAATGGTGCCAGGTCTAACAACTACATAGGTTTTGTAGCTATAAGTTTACTAGGTTAGATATGGCATATAGGTATGGACATTATTCTAGGTTAGTTATGGTTAGGTTTGTATACTATGTGTGGCGGTAGGTATGGTAGTAAGGTACCGTTAGGTATGGCAAGATGGGTATGATAGGCCATAATATTATTTAATGTTTGTCTGATATTTAAGCTGTTATGCTATTAAACCATTTACTAGACTTCTTGCTTACAAATCAAAGCATTGGTATTGTGACCCACAAACACATAATGTTATACGTTTGACAAAGGAACAGTATGTTTGTTGCACCTATAAAAAAGCCTATGTGAGCATGCAACTTTATTTTGTGAACAAAAAACTATAATCCCAGGTACGTTACCATGACAGTAAAGTAAAACATTAATCACTCAAGGGTCACTGTGCTCTTTTTTGTGATAGGCTTAGGTATCCAAACAGAAAGCAGTAAGCCCATAAATCAACAATTAAAACGTCGTTCCGGTAACGTAAATGCATAATAAAACACACTCTGGGAACCATTTTCGACCTACAAACTACATAGCATCTGTAGTTTAACAGAAGGACTGTTTGATGTAACCATCCTCAAAATGTCATGGCCTTGACAGGCAAAACATACAAGTAACAGCAAACCATGAAAAACACTTGAAAGCCAATGGCTAAAGAGGGCTGACTCAAAGCCACGCTCTGTCTATAATTCTTTATGATGTATTGATGACAAGAGCTCTCATAACATACAGATAGAGCTGTCTAAAAAGAAATGTGCAAAGCTGAGAATGATAAATGATATTTACCACATTTGTAGGTTCAGCACTGACTGACCCCATTCGGGGGCCACATGACATACAGGGGGGTTGGAGTTGTTTGCCACTGGTGTCCTGAGCTCTGTCCTAAAACCGGTTTGAAAACTAGGTCAGTACTACCCCTTCCGCACTGACTCTCATGGTAGCGACAGCAAGCAGTCACAGGCTTCGCAGTGTGGTAGCGTGGGGTGCTCAAACTCAGCACTCAACAATCAACCAACAGACACAATATGTCCAATATCTAAGCTTGCCTTTTTTAAGAAACGAGTACTTTTAATCACATAGGGGTACAAAATACAGCACAATTCAAATTAGTAGACAATGTAGTGACCTTGGGTCCAGTCTTCCAGTGTAGTGGTACAACTCCAAGCTCCATCAACAGTCCTACCCGGGTGACCCCTCCGAGGCCAGTCCCCCTCCAGCAGTCAGGTAAAAGCATGCATCAGGCTCAGATGCATTCTCAAGTTTACCCCATAAGTCAAATGCACACTCAGCTCACGGCTTTCTCAGTTCTTAGCCCTGGTGGTGCAGTGGGTAGACAAAAGCTATTTCTATGCTTCTTCAAAGAGGTTTGGGCAGCCTCTCCACACTCCTGGCAGTAGGGGCCACGCCAAGCGAAGATAATTCAAGGTCACTGGGTATGTATGACATGCCCGTCTGGTTTAGTCCTGCAGAGTAGAAGCTTAGGTGCATCCTGGCCTTTGTGCCTTCCTCAGGCAAGGGATCATTTGCAGGACCCGTCTGGGCTGACGCAGGTAGTTGCAGCCCTGATCGGGCCTATGCAAGAGTTAAAACAGATGTATCCATGACTGGGCCCATGGCAAGATGCTGGCCCATTCAGGCTAAGGTGATGATCATTGCAGATGCAGCCCTGGATGAGTCGATGGCAGTATCAGCCATGACCGGGCCAAGACACAAAGATCAAGCCAGATGTAACCGCAACCAGGCCAACAGCACAGATACTTGAAGTTGTTCTTTCCAGGAACTGTGGCACTCTACAGGCGTACCTAGTTCGCTCTCACTTACTCAATCAATCAATCAATCAATCATGTCACTTATAAAGCGCACTACATACCCGCGAGGGTCTCAAGGCGCTGGGGGAAGAGGGGGGTGGTGCTGCTACTGATCGAAGAGCCAGGTCTTGAGGAGTCTTCTGAAGGCCAGTAGGTCTTGGGTCTGTCGGAGGTTGGTGGGGAGGGTGTTCCAGGTCTTGGCGGCGAGGTGGGAGAAGGATCTGCCGCCGGCGGTCGTTTTCCGGATGCGGGGGACTGTGGCGAGGGCGAGGCTGGTCGAGCGGAGCTGGCGGGTGGGGGTGTAGAAGCTGAGTCGTCTGTTGAGGTAGGCTGGTCCGGAGTTGTGGAGTGCTTTGTGTGCGTGGGTGAGGAGCTTGAAGGTTATCCTCTTGTTGACAGGGAGCCAGTGCAGGTCTCTCAGGTGGGGTGTGATGTGGCTGCGTCGGGGGATGTCGAGGATAAGACGTGCAGAGGCGTTCTGGATGCGTTGCAGCCGTCTCAGGAGCTTAGCCGTCGTTCCTGCGTAGAGGGCGTTTCCGTAGTCCAGCCTGCTGGTGACGAGGGCCTGGGTGACTGTTTTTCTTGTTTCGGTGGGGATCCACTTGGAAGATCCTGCGGAGCATTCGGAGGATGTTGAAGCAGGATGAGGAAACGGCGTTGACCTGCTTAGTCATGGAGAGGGTGGGGTCGAGGATGACCCCTAGGTTGCGTACGTGGTCGGTGGGTGGCGGGGCTGTTCCCAGTGATGTTGGCCACCAGGAGTCGTCCCAGGCTGAAGGGTTGGAACCAAGGATGAGGACCTCCGTCTTGTCCGAGTTCAGCTTCAGGCGGCTGGTCCTCATCCATTCGGCGACGGCCTTCATTCCTTCGTGGAGGTGGGCTTTGGCGGTGTGAGGGTCTTTGGTGAGGGAGAGGATCAGCTGGGTGTCGTCGGCGTAGGAGATGATGTTGAGGTTGTGCTGTCGGGCGACGTGGGCGAGGGTGCCATGTAGATGTTGAACAGCGTTGGGCTGAGGGAGGAGCCTTGGGGTACGCCGCAGATGATCTTGGTGGCCTTGGATCGGAAGGGGCGAGGCGGACGGTTTGTGTTCTGCCAGAAAGGAAGGATGTGGTCCAGTCCAGGGCCTTCTCTTGGATCCCGGCGTCGTGAAGGCGTGTTCGTAGTGTGTGGTGGCAGACCGTGTCGAAGGCGGCTGATAGGTCCAGGAGGATGAGGGCTGCTGTTTCTCCGTTGTCTAGCAGGGTCCTGATGTCATCGGTGGCGGCGATGAGGGCGGTTTCGGTGCTGTGGTTGCTGCGGAAGCCGGACTGGGAAGGGTCCAGGATGTTGTTCTCCTCGAGGTGGCGGGTCAGTTGTTTGTTGACGATTTTCTCGGTGACCTTCGCGGGGAACGGGAGCAGAGAGATGGGTCGGAAGTTCTTGAGGTCCTTGGGGTCTGCCTTGGGTTTCTTGAGTAAGGCGGTGATCTCGGCGTGCTTCCAGCTTTCCGGGAAGGTTGCAGTCTCGAAGGAGATGTTGATTATTTTCCGGAGATGGGGCGCGATGGCTGTACTGGCTTTGTTGAAGATGTGGTGAGGGCACGGGTCTAGCGGTGAACCGGAGTGGATGGTGTTCATGATCTCGCTGGTGTCCTCGTCGTTGATGATGGTCCAGGAGAGCAGGCGGTTGGTGGTTGTGGGGGCAGTGGTCTCGGTGGTTGCCGGGGCGGTCGTGGTGTTGAAGCTGTCGTGGATGTCGGCGATTTTGCGGTGGAAGGAGGTGGCCGGTGAGTCGCACAGGTCTTGCGACGGCTGGATGTCGTTGGTGTTGGAGCTGGGGTTGGAGAGTTCCTTCACGATGTTGAAGAGCTCTTTGCTGTTGTGTGCGTTGTTGTCTAGGCGGTCTTTGAGTGAGGCCCTTTTGGCGGATCTGATGAGGTGATGGTGATTGCGGGTGGCGCTCTTGTGGGCGGCGTAGCTGTCCGCTGTCCGTTCGTGGAGCCAGATCTTCTCCAGTTTTCGGCATGTTCGTTTGGAGGCCTGGAGGTCTTTGGTGAACCAGGTGGCTTTCTTGCTGGTGTGGCTGTTGGGCGGATTCTTGAGCAGGGCGAGGGTGTTGGCGCAGTCGTCGATCCACTGTCTGAAGTTGCGGGCGGCGGTGACTGGGTCGGAGGGTTCGGCGGGTGGGCTCAGGGCGAGGGTTGTGGTTAGCTGGTCTTCCGTGACTCTGCTCCAGCAGCGGCGAGGCATTTGTTCGGTGCGGTGGTGCGTGGTGGGCTTCCTGTAGGTGAAGTGGATGCAGTGGTGGTCAGTCCAGTGGGGTTCGGAGGTGTGGTTGAAGGAGACGTGTGGGCTTGCGGAAAATATGGAGTCTAGCGTGTGGCCGGCGGCGTGGGTGGGTTGTCGATCAGGGTGGTGGAGTTGGTGTCCTTGTTGTTCTCGAGGTGAAAGTTCAGGTCCCCGAGGAGGATGTAGTCCGTGGAGGCGATGGCGTGTGTGCTGACGAAGTCAGCGATGGAATCGCTGAACTGTGGTCGGGGTCCGGGGGTCTGTAGATGAGGGTTCCTCTGAGGGTGGTGTTGGGATCGGTGTGGATCTGGAAGTGCATGTGTTCGGGCGGTGCTGAGGGTGTCGTCGGTGTTGGTTGAGACTCTGAGGGTGTTCCTGTGGACGATGGCGATGCCTCCTCCGACTCCGTTGGTGCGGTCCCTGCGGGTGATCTTGTATCTGTCCGGGATGGCAATGGCGATGTCGGGGCTGAAGCGGGATTCAGCCAGGTCTCCGTCAGGAATGCGACGTCTGGGGAGGTTGAGTCGAGAAGGTCCCAGAGTTCGATGGCGTGTTTGCGGGCGGAGCGGGTGTTGAGGAGGATGCATCTGAGGTAGTTGGGTTCTTTCCTGGGCGGTGGTTTGGCGAGGCGGGTGCTGGCGAAGCTGCAGTTCCGGCAGGTGAAGGGCCCTTGGTGCGCTTCGGGGTGGCCTGGTAGCAGGCGTGATCTTTTCCGGGGTTGAGTGCGTGGAGGGTGCTGGCGTCGTATCGGGCGTCTGTTGATGTGGCGGGCGCGGGGATGCCCGGACCAGGGGTCTGGCGCTGGGCGCGGCCACGGCGCGGACGGGCGCAGACGGGCTTGCCTTAGGCGCGCCTTGTGCGGCGCGGCCGCCATAAATGGGGAGGTGGGAGGGAGGAGCAGGGAATGGGGCAGCGAATGGGCAGTGAGGGGGCGGGGCCGCAGGCCGCAGCGGCGGGAAACAGGCACAGAAAGGAAAACGATCACAATCAGGGGCAGCAAGGGGGCACAGAAAGGAAAAACGATCACAATCAGGGGCAGCAAGGGGGCACAGAAAGGAAAAAACGATCACAATCAGGGGCAGCAAGGGGGCACAGAAAGGAAAAACGATCACAATCAGGGGCAGCAAGGGGGCACAGAAAGGAAAACGATCACAATCAGGGGCAGCAAGGGGGCACAGAAAGGAAAAACGATCACAATCAGGGGCAGCAAGGGGGCACAGAAAGGAAAAACGATCACAATCAGGGGCAGCAAGGGGCAGGGAATGGGGCAGCGAATGGGCAGTGAGGGGGCTGGGCCGCAGGGGCGCAGCGGCGGGAAATTGGCACAGAAAGGAAAAAACGATCACAATCAGCTCTCTCTGGATGTCCCTCAGTCCCTGGGACTTGCTGGACCTCTCTCCTCCCGAACAGTCTCTCCTCCTGCAGGACCAGACAGACTCACTCCCTATCTCAGCAATCAGGCTATCTTCCAGACACTCCAGGCAGATCCTTGGCTACTCCAGCAGAAAGTGCAGATTTCAGGTTTCCTCCCTCACCTCTAGGAGACTGGCTTACAGGCAGACCCAAACCTGGTTGCCCAACAGCCCTTCGAGTGTTCTGCAGAGCACTTCCTTCTCTGGTCATTAAGGAATGTCCCTGGTCATTAAGGACCCTGGTCATTAAGGACTTTGAACCTCTAGGAGACTGGCTGACAGGCAGACCCAAACCTGGTTGTCCTGCAGCCCTTCGGGTGTTCTGCAGAGCACTTCGTTCCCTGGTCATTAAGGACTTTGAACTGGAACCAAGTGGGGTGTTTTGAGTCTCATTTTTTATACATATTTTGAAGACAGGGAATATTGATAAACATACTCAAACTGCAGAGGCGGTCTTTGTGGTGGTTGTCCTTTCAAATGCCATTCTCAGGTTGGTTTCCAGACAAAGCCTTTGTGTATGAGGATGTATGTTCGTATGTGGTATTTCTACAGCACAAACCTATCTAAACAGCAGTGGAGCACTGTACAGGGTCGAAGACAAGCAGTCCCAATGAAGGATAGGAGCAGTGGCTGTTTTGTGGACTATTAATCCTCTGTGATGTAGAGTTCTTTAAAGAGATGCGTTTTAACCTCTTTTTTAAAGTGCAGCAGCTTTGAAGCAGCATTGATGGATACAGGGATAATGTTCCAGATCATGGGCACAGATGGAAAAATTATGCTTCTCACAGCAGACTGAACCTTTGCACTCACCATCAACCAAATGATTGTGCTCAGAAAGAACTAAGCAGCAGCCCCATGCTAACAAAAATCCTCATGCGTGTTCTAAAACTAACCCTGTCTCCATCCTCCTCACTTCAGTTTCTAGATCTTCTCCCTCCAGCCACAGTAATGCAGGCATTACACTTCCACTGTCTATAAAAACAGTTATCACCCTCCAGCTTGTGGTATGCCAGGCCAAAATGGATCCCAGTGGCTTTAGTATTCAGGCTCACTCACACACACAGTCCTACTACTATACATGAGCTACATGCACTACACATGCACGTACAGATGACAGCACAAGGTTCTGGGCACGAATATAACAGTAAAATTTAAATGAGTGTGGCCAGTAGGTGCCACTGATTCAGGTAATAATGTCTGGTCACATTAAAGATCCTCACAAAACACTGTATGCTGCCACCACCACTTTATGAGCTATACCAGGACAGGGAGACTAGTGCTTTGAGCACAATCAGGGCATGCTTGGTGTGCCCTTCCAGGTCACTGGACAAGTGGAGGACCTCACATAGTATGGGGCAAGTCTAGGTCTCTGTGCTGAGTGAAGCTAGTGCCAAAATAAAAGCCAGGATACCAGATAAACACACAGACACTCAGGATAGGGGGATATGCCCTTACACCATGCAGGAAACATTACTATTCCAACCAATTGCACTCCTAGATCTGACTAGCCAGATCCTTACTCAATCGTGGGACAAATCCGTTCTGCAATACCGGTGGGAAAGTCCATCTGCATTTCCATGATTAATTTTGGATTCATGCCCCACTGTTAAATCTAGCCCTTGCAGTGAGAAAGACCATCTCAACAACTTCACTGCCATCAACCACTTGAGTGATTTGCGATCAGTCTGACAAACCTGGTCCCCAACAGGTAACGGCAGACCTCCTCTGAGCACACACAACTGCAAAGCATTCTTTTATAACTGTCAAGTTCTGCTCCCCTGGGAGTAGTTCATGACTGATAAAGACCGCCATACGTTCTCTACCTTTCTCACCAAGTTAAGCCCATACTACTGTGCTTTCAAAGCAGCTGCACTGCATAGCGCTCTCTTTATGTCCTCAAAAGCCTTCTGACATTCCACAGTGCTGATCACCATCATGGATGTTAGGGCTATCAAAGATGTAACTATAGTCCCATAATTGGTCACATAGATCATGTAATAAAAGTGAGTCTTAAAAAGGCCCTCATTTGTTTCTGGGTAGTGAAAACCTCCCACCCCAACAAAGACTGTTACTTGGTATTCAAAGGGCGGATATTCCCATATCTCACCTGATGCCCAAGGAAGACTACAGAGGACTGACCACCAGGCACTTGGTTACCTTGATGGTAGGTTTTACATCCTGTATCATGGCCATCACCAATTCTAGGTGCACCAATTGGTCCTCCCATGTAGTATGAAAGACAGCAATATTGTCAAGGTAGTACGATTCACAGAACTCTTCCAGCCCTGAAAGGTTCACGAGGCAGGAGCATTCCTGAGTTCAAAAGGCATTATCCTAAACTGATATAATACTTCTGGTGTAGAGAATGCAGCCTTCTCCTTGACACTAGGTAGTAATGCAATCTGCTAGTAGCCACTGTTCAAATCAAAGGTGCTAAAGTGACCGTGCAGCACCCAGCCGGTGCACTAGCTCATCAGCTCTTGGGATCGGGTGTGCGTCCTATTTGGTCACTTGATTGTGGGCCTGTTAGTCCACACAAAAGCACAAGCCTTTGGATCCATGCTTAAGCACCAACACCATGGGACAGCCCAAGGACTACGGGAATACTCAAACACCCACAAGTCTAACATCATAGTACCCTCTGCCTTGATGCACTCCTAGACACCATCAGACATCCAGTATGTCTTGATCTTTACTGGCAAGCTATGCCCTGTATCTATGTCATGAACACAGACAAGCCTGGAGTCAGGGTAGCGAGGTGGGAAAATCGTCCCAGCAACACTCTACATTCATTTTCCTGCTTAGACATTAGTTCAGGGGAAGGTTGTACCCCCTCTACAAAACCATCCTTCACATCATCATGCAACAATTCAGAGAGAGGTTCACTGTGTTCCCTTGTGCCCCTATATTCACCAAACAGTCAACATCAGAGGTCTTCTGCACTACCTGACCACACCACATACCCTTCAAAGCTCTTGGACAAATGGGCTTCAGCATCAACACTTTCTGACCTTTCCGGTACTGAATGAGCACTGTTTTCCAGTAAATCTTTTTAAACAAACTTTATTGCCATTTTCATTTTTTTCATTACAAAACATGGCTTTTTGTCAATAACAGCTAACAAATATTTGGGGTGACCTTAATGCACATGTAGTTGCACAGAGATTCCCTGCAGTATCAAATGTAACATGTATTCTAATACTAAGCGAATGTGGGAGTTTGATCTCATGCCAATGTCCAGTAAACATGTAATGTAATGTACATAGCCCTGTAGCAGAAATCCTAAGCGATCCAAAGCCAACTAGAATTGGTTAGTAGCAAATTCAGATCACCATAGTGGAGAGTAAGGGGTAAACGAGGGAGAGGAAAAGGCGTCTTGGTTGTTATGGAACCTGATGGGATAGGGGTGTTATAATTAGGCAGATACTGCAATCTTGGGAAGGAGGTATGCAGGTATTAACACATTGATCATTTTAATGGCAAGGCACTACTCATTGGGCAAAATTGCAAGGCAGAAGTGTTCATTAGACACATTGAAGAAGGCAAAAGGGTTATTTGGTTAGGATCTCCTCCGCTAGTGAAGACTTCAGGTTCTCCAAAATAGTGTCCCAAGTCCTGGCTATAAGGCGTCTGGGGAGGCTTCTGGATTCCTCTCTATGGAGGGCTTTACTTTCAACCTCTGTCCATATGAAGAGGGCATTACGTCGGGTTGGTATGGCGGTTGGGGTCTTGGCCTTCCAGTTTGTAGTGATGGTGCGCTTCACTATGAGGAGAGCTAGGTTAGCAAAACAAAATGCCACTTTGCCTAACTTAGAGTGCTTGTAAACATCAAGTTCCAACCATACCCAATAATGGTGGATGGGTTTCACTGTGACTGTGGACATAAGTTCTACTATTTTGGCCTAGAAATGTCCTATTGAGGGGCCACAGCATGTGAAAAAAGTCCTCCGTATCTGCTAAGCAGCGGAGGCAAGCAGCGTTCGCTTGTGGGAAATACACAGCGGGGAGAGATAAGCCCTATTTCATGTGAAGTATTGAATCAGCATAAACTTAGCATTGCAGTGGTATACAGAGTGTGGAAAAGCTAGTGCTCTCTACCATTTTTTTCGTGGAACACCCTGCCCGCCTCAGTCTTCCATTTGTCCAAATGTGGCAAGTGCGAAAATGATGCGTGAGAAAGAAGGGCCTTGTAAAACCAGGATGATATGCTTGCACCCTTGTACGATGGTATAAACGGCTCGGATGTATGTCTGGCTCAGTGTCTACTATTGGCCAACATTGGTTAAGATTGTGTTGTATGGTGCAATGCATAAGGAATTGGCCACATGGAGAATGAACTGTTCAGTAAGTTCAGCAAATGAGAGAAGGTGCCGACTTTCAATAGATCACCCGTCATTATGAGGTTTAAGATAAGCCTATATCTTAGGTCCCTCCTAATGGAGCCCTGTGGTCCGGTGAGGCCCAGAAAAGGAACAGGTGGGACGTATGGGGCCGCCCAGATAGAAAGGCGTAATACAAGGGAATAGCACCATAGTGCCACCTGGAGGAGTCTAGGATACACGCGGAGCTGGTGAGTGTCTGTCAACAGGAGTCCATTTAGTTCATTCGTACAGAGAGGGAACGTTTCTGTACGTCCCATGTAGTGAGAGATCCGCAAGCCACCTACACAATCATTCTAGCTGGGCGGAGAGGTAATATCATTATAATGGCGAGCACCAGGCCATCACCTTTGACCAGGAGGCACAGCTTGGCTAGGGCCACCCTGCGCCTAGTGTATCAGATGAGCTCGCCTAGAAGCTTGTTGAAGCCGCTAAGAACCTGCTTGGCAGAGCGATGGATACGTTTGTAAAGAAATATAATAGGAGGGGCAGGATCACAGTTATCTAGAGGGCAATGCAACCAAAGGAGGATAGTGAAAGAGTCTTCCAGGAAGCCAACTGGTAAGTAAGGGTCGTCACTGCACAAGCCAGGTTGCTGTCCAGCAAATCTGGTCACTATGGTAGATTCTGATCCCCAGATAGCAAACGGTTGTACTCTCCCATCAAAGGGGTCCCCTCCCATGATCCATTGAAAACTCTGGGATGTTAGTCATGAAGGGGGAGATACAGGATTTTAGCCAATTAACCCGGATGCAGCGGCGAAGTCGTCAAATATCTGAGTGATCCCAGAAGTATCTCTTCAAAGATCTTTAAGGTATATAAGGAGGTCTTCAGCATATAGTGAGATAGAATGTGTCTCATCTGCTAGTCGGATACCCCAGGCTGCCCCTCCTGGCCTTAATCATATCACGAGTGGTTCCACGGCTATGACAAAAAGGAGTGAGGACAAGAGGCAACTCTTGAAAGAGGGGGAAATTAGTTTTGACACCCGTACCTGCGCTGTAGGGTGCTTATATATAACCCCAATGAGCCAGATACAACGGGCTCCAAAGCCAAAGCGCAGCACAACCTTGAAAAGGTAGTCCCACAGTAAGATGTCAAATGCCTTTTCGAGATCGAGGCTTAGGGTCGCAGACAACACCCCGGCTGGAGCAGTCAGATCCAGGAGCCTGTAGAGGGGCCTGAGGTTCAGCGAGGAGATCCTGTGGGAATTAATCTCTTTTGATCTGGGTGGATCAGGCGCCTGAGGTTCAGCAAGGAGTTCCTGTGGGAATTAATCTATTTTGATCTGGGTGGATCAGTTGGCGGAGGACAAGTAGAATATGGAAGGGTAGAACCTTCACAAGAATTTTGTAGTCTGAGTTAACAGTGGTCGCTGGCCTATAGGAGGATTGATTACTAGAGGGCATCCTGATTTAAGAAGAGAGATTAGGAGTGCTTCTCCAAGTAATTACAGGACACACCTCATACATTTCGGTCAGTTTAAAAGCAAGGAGGACTGGGTATACATGATAGATGTCCAGTGGGAGGCCATCAGTTCCAGGCATTTTACCAGCTGCAAGGTCTCGAATGGCCATCTTGATTCCTTGGGGTTCAATTGGTACAACAATGTCTTCCCTATGGTGTAAGTCTTGTCAGGTAGATTAGGGTTGTTAACAAACTGTTGCTCCATATGAGTGAACTCTGCTAATGCCTTGGACAATTCCTTCTCAATTGTCCTATGTACTGTCAAGATTTCATGTATACAATGGCCACAGATTAATACTTTGAAAGCGTCACTCTTTGTTAAGCAAGATGCAGGGGACCTTTTGTCCACTTTAAAATAAACCTGCATACAGGACGAGAGAAGCACCGGAATAGGGTACCCTTAAGATCAGTTCCTTGAAGGCACCATGTGGGAAGGGAGAGGGGCCCTGACCACACCAAAGGGATGATGTTAAAGGTCTATGGTCTGAATCAGATCTACCTAGATAGTCTGACAAGAAGAACTTTGAGCAAATTAGAGTCGAACATAGGATTCGATCAAGGTGTACATATAAGTCATGTATCAGAGTAAATAGTGGAGATGTGATGCCTACAGCAGTATGCATTTCCTGCATTTTCCAAGATATAAAGCTGTAAGAAGTAGTTTGAGGGGCCAGTATATTACATGAAGGTAAGAAAATGTCTTTATTGATAGTACGAAACCCATGTGGAGCTGACCGGTGCCAGTCCAATGTAAATAGTATCTGCCAGTACTGCGATTATAACCCAAAGAGCTGGGCTTAAACAAAGGTGATGGAAACCACTTGGAAGGAGTTGAAACAGAACCAGCAGCAAGCAAACGGCAAGCAGCCCAAACCAATGTGTTAAGTGTAACAACTTCGTTGAAGGGGGTATAATGCTTGCCATCAATGGAGAGGGGGATTAAGGAGGCCCACCCGGTAGTTCATGAGGAGTTTAGTATGGTGGAAACATCACAATTGGGTGGGAGGAAATGGAAAGCAACATAAGAAAAGAATAGTGGGGTACCTCCATCTCACAACCAGTAGATTCTCAACAAAGTTTCACTCTTCGAGCCAAGGTTGGCCGATGGGTCCTCGAGATGGCCGACCATGTCAGAGTGGAAATCAGCTGCAGAACCCTAAGAGACACACTACAGCAAGTCATTGGCTGCCTGAGTGCTCACCACTGGGCAGACCTCAAGCAACGGAGCAGGAACAAGGAAGAGGAGGCATACTCTTCTGATGTAGCAGACAATAGAGAAAGTGGGTCTGGGGCCGGGTCAGAGATAGCAGGAGCATTCAAGGCTGATTGCTTACTATCTGGGACTTGTTCAATAGATGCCATGGATAGGGTGACACTGGTTTGGTCACCCCAGCTCTGTGGGTTTGTCAGCGGCAATTTGCTCTTCTGGCCTCTCCCTTGTGCGGTTCAGCCAACTGAAAGTGGTACTGTGTCCCTCAGTCCAGTCCCTGGGCCCTCTGGTTCAACGAAGAAAAGGGCCTTGTGGTCTGCCATGACCTTAAGCTGCGCTGGAAACATGAGCGATTATTTGCTACCCATGTTTCTAAGCTTCCTCTTCACCCCCAGAAAGGAAGCACGCTGGTGTAGGACAGACAGTGTGGAGACCGGAAAGTGCAGTACTTGATGGTTTTTAAATTCAACGCATCCAGCAAGACGCGCTGCTGAGTTTCATCTTTGGCTTTATAGTGTAGTAATCGAGCTACTTGAGGGTGAGTAGGGACACCCAGGGGAGTGGCCCTGGCCCGGGATACGATGGTCCCTTTCAATTGAAAAGAACTAGAAAGTATTCTGGGCAGATATGAATGTTTTGATCCACTGTTCAAGGAACTCTACCGGATTTTTCCTTTCTGCACCCTCTGAGAGACCAATGATTCTCAGATTATTCCACAAGGAGCGGCCCTGGCGCCCTTAGCTCTGCCTTCTAGGAAACGTATTCGGTCTGTTAGATTCAGAAGTTGGCATTGGTGCTCCTGGGACATGGGGTGTAAGTACTGTACTTCCTGCTCAGTTTGTGTAGCTCGCTCCAACAATTTCTTTTAGTCCGCTCTCAAGAGGCTGATATCAACCACAGTTGCATCCACTTTGACTTACAGTGAGGTGAGTGTAGTGCTGATCGCCTGCAGAACAGCGTCCAGCTTGTCCACATCAGTGACTGGGGATTTTCCATAATGTGGTTGGGATGAGGACTCTGGCACTGAAGTCAGAGCTAGGAAGATGCCGTGCACTCCTGCAGTGAATGCAGTCAACTCGGGCAAAGAGAATTCTGATCCTGGTGTTTCAAGTGCATTGTGAACCCCTTGAGAACCCCTGGTGGTTCCCAGATGAGGCGGAACCTAGGGATGCAGCACGAGCAGTCTGGTTCAAGACCCTCAAAAGAATAATGTCTTAAGGAGGAAAATAGGAGCCTGCAGGAGGAAGAACGGCCCTGCGCAACAGCAAAGAAATGAATAGGACCAAACGGGGGTGGGGGTAGGTTGGACCGAAGATGATGGTCCACTGGGTTTCTCACATGTAGAGTGTAGACTAAGGGAGGTGGTTTACTAAGCTACCGGAAGGCTGTTGATCAGCCTCACAAGGGGCTGTGCCCAGTTACAGTTGTAAGGAGAGGCCCCCACAGATGCAGCTCAAGCAGTCTGGTCCGGCCCCTAGGTAGTCACTCTTCCTCAATGTGGGTGTCAAATCCACAAGGGTCCCAAGTGTGTAGAAGCTGGTTGTGGTGGAGGAGAGTCACTCCACTAGAATCGAGGGCCCACTCGTGGGTAGCTCAAAAGATTACCACCCCAGAGTCCCTGCTGGGGACGGATACCCACAGAGAGATAGGCTCGCTTCAACTCCCCTTAATGTATCACTATGGGGGGGAATCACTCTCTAGTGCATCACCAGGGGGGATCAATTCAGTGGCAATCCATTTGGTCCAGGAGGTAGGGACAGCATATCCTGAACAGCACAAGAAGTAGAGTGGCCACACTCCCAGAGGTCCTACCCTGAGGCCCAGTGAAATCAAGGCTCATTTATTGTGTCGCAGTTGGTTGCCACAATAAGTGACATCGCTGCTAGGTGCAAAGTACATGGCGCCCTCTCTTAGGCGGGGAAACCTGGTCTCCCCTGAGTGGGGCTGCCACCAATGCCAATGATTTAAGGCCCCAGAATGGGCCCTCACCTCACTGGTAGAAGCCACGTTCTGTCAGGGGATCCTCTCGGAAGAACACCAACAGCACCCCCAGCTCTGATGTATGTGCTGAGGCCCATGATCGTCATGCACAGCAGCTAGTCTAAGATAGTGGGTCCAGTTTAGGAAGGGAGGGGGTGTCTGTGTGCAGTTCCTCTTCAGGTGGCAGAGCACCCCAAGTGGCACCAGCTGCCTCTAATTTCAGTCCAAGCAACCTTGGAGGGCGGTGGTCACGCATCATTGCCAGGCCTGGAGAAAATGCCTTCCCAGGAGGCCTGCTGCTATACGGCACAGCGAGGTGAGCACAAGTCTGGCCAATTGCAACTGGCCCATGCGGGCAGATCCCAATGGTCCATGCAGTGTCTCCGACCCTGTCTCAGGGCTCCAGGATATCCGGACACATCCCTGACTCTGCAGAGGTCCCACTCCGTGAGGATGAAGTTGGATACAGCAGGAAAATGTGCTGGATTATCAGGTATTGGGCAAGAGCAATGCTAACTCGCATCTGCCATTTTGGCCTCGCTGACTAGGCCCACCCCTTCTTTCTATTTATACCAATCATTCATCTGCTTCTGGCTGGCCTGGAGGTGGTTCTTCACCTGATTTGTGTATTGTGCCATCTACTTCCTGAGGCCAAATTACATAGTCTACCACATCCTTTTGAGGGGGCTCAGAAGTTCCGTCACATCCTTCTCTGATGAATGTGAGTGGGCCAAACACTAGGGGCCCAATTTTAGAAGTTCAAAGTGACTGAAACCTACATCCTTCTTCAGGCGGGATTTATGCCCCTGCACGCCACCCCACATAATATCTGCCGAGTTCACAACGCGATCGCTGCTGACGACTGCCTTCACCGCCCGCGGCCCTTTTGACTCTGTCAGCTGGACATACCTTTTCATTCTCTTGGAGCGCCTAAACTTTGGTCCAAAATTCATTTCATACATACGTATGCTCTACCAGGGGCTAACTGCGTCAGTGCGTATAGCCGACAGGGTGTCCACACCTTTTCCAATCAGCCGGGGCACCAGACAGGGGTGCCCACTCTCCCCATTACTATTCGCTTTAGCCATTGAGCCATTAGCGGCCTGGGTTCGTATAGATGCCTAGATCCGAGGCTTTGAGTGGTCCACCGGGATGTCTGACCGATTGGCCCTGTTTGCCGACGACGTTCTTTTCTTCGTGACTGATCCCTCTAGGTCTGGCCCCCGAATCCTCCAAATTATGTGAATATTCAGTGAGACCTCGGGGCTCTTCATGAATGTAAATAAATCTACATTATGGCCACTTTGCGGGTCCTTGGGCGATTACAGATGGGCCGCAGACCTGTCCCAGACTCAGGATGGACTGAAATACCTAGGAGTTGTCATAACTGATAGACAGGAGATAACCCGGGCACACAACATTGATGGGGTTTTCGCGCAGGTTAAAACAGAGATAAAGTCCTGGGCGGGGTTGCCCCTATCTCTGTATGGCTGCTCAGCGATATTCAAGATGATCTCCCTTCCAAGGCTTTTATACCAATCACAGAATCACCCCTATCCCATCCAGCAGCTATGGTTTAGACAGATCAAATCTATGCTAAACGGGTTCCTTGGGGGGGGGAGGGGGTCAGACTGGCGCTTCGCACATGCTTTCTCTCCACTTATTGTGGGCGCATTGCAGCCGCTGATATACAATCATACTATGCGGCCTCTCATTTACAAGTTCTTAACGATTGGTGGTATTGCCCGAGAAACGAACCAGCATATTCGTTAGAGAGATGGCTACTAGGGGATTTGTCGCTTTACAAATATATGTATGGCCGTGTCAATACCCGCGCCCTCACTCCGGCTACTAATGTAGTGCTGGCGGTATGGCGCCAGTCTCTTCGCCGTATTGGCTGGCAGAAGCTGCTCATGGGTGAGGCCCTGCTGTGGTGCAATCGAATGCCTCCACACTTGCAACATTTACAGGGTTTCCAGGGTTGGGACCAGATCGGGATCTCTACATTGGGAGACGTTCTCTGGGGTCTCACTCTTAAATCCTTTTCGGACCTTCAGGAAGAGTATTCTATGCCGCGTTCCCAATTTTACAAATACTTACAGTTTCTCCAGGCACTCGCCCCATATCTGAGGGACCTCACAGCCCTTCCTGAATTCAGCCCATTAGAGGGGCGGCTCCTCATGGGTGACCTGGAGGACCATAACATTTCTAAGATTTACCAAACACTGACCACTCACAGCGCGGCAACACTTGAATCCCTCTGGGAGACCTGGCAAACAGATATAGGTCCCATTGACAATGACGAATGGAGGGAGGCCCTTGCGTCCCCAAGGTCAGCTGCCATCTCTTCGCGCCTGTGCCTGATACAGCTAAAATACCTACACAGGGCATACTATACCCGGGTGCGGCTTTACAGGGCGGGTCTCATTGCTTCCCCGACATGTCTACGCTTTGAGGTAGAAGAAGCCACTTTCATCCACGCGGTGTGGGTATGTCCGGTGCTGGACTGGTTCTGGAGAGGCGTTCATAGATGTTTGTCTGAGGTGCTGGGGTGGACAATACACAGTACACCACGGATCGCATTACTACACATCACGGAAGACATCGTGGGCAACAGATATAAACGTCACTTACTGTTTCTGGGTCTGACCCTTGCTAAGTGAGTTATAGCCCGCGCCTGGAAAGCACACTCCCCTCCCCTACTGGGGGTTTGGAAGAGAGGGTTAGATTTTTGCATGGGGTTGGAGGAGCCGATATTTAGGGCCCGGGGATGCCCTCAAAAACACACACGTATATGGCAACGCTGGGCAGACTTCAGGGGACTTGTCCTGATTCCACCGACCCCACAGCCCACATTGTTGGACCCAGGGGCTCTGCCTCATGTATAGTGTAACATTTGTATGCACCGCTATTGAGTTGATGAAGAGGATGATTGCCAGGACAGCATCCAGGGACAAGATCATAATTTCAAGACTTTACCCCTTTTCTATCGCTATCGCAGCTAGTTTTCTTTTCTTTCTTTTTCTTCGGTTCATGTTATCAATGTACAAAAGCGCTATTTCCCATATGTAAGCCAATATTATGTCCTGTCATACATGTATAACATGGCTCCTGGAGCATGTTCTTGGCAGAGAAAATTCAATAAAGTTTGTTATTAAAAAAAAAAACACACACATCCTTCTGTGGAATTTGTCTGTAGCAGTACAAGAGACATGGCAGATCCCACTTTCTCCCGGGGTCCTCTAAAAGAGCTCCCATCATGCTCTTAAGGGTTTTGTTAAATCTTGCTCCTATCCCATTGGTCGGTAGGTAGTACGCTGCAGAGAAGTGGTAGGTCACACCAGCTTGCTCCTACAACTCTCTCATGTAACATGTGATTAAGCTTGATCTCAGATGGGAAATCAGGGTGCCCTTGCTACATCCTTTGTAGTTGTGCTCCTCAGAGGTACCAAATCTACAATCCTGGTGGAAGGTGGAAGGGTTCATTACAAACAAGATATACTTGTTTCCTGACGCCATTTAAATGAACCAAAAGAGTCAATTCCCACCTGCTAAAACGAACACCTACCACTGGTAGTGCCACTAATGGTGACTTAGGGCCTGATTTAAATCCTGGTGGATGGCCCATGGGTCCGCCAGGGCAACGGAGTAAATTACTCCGTTGCCCTACTGGAAAGATCGCCCACCAGATTTCTAAATGACCACCTGGAGCCGCAGTGACGGCAGTTCCTGTCAATGCATTTTACTCTCTGCTATGGGGCTGCATCAACAGGATGCAGCCCTGTTACACAGAGTATTTTGTTTTCATTTTTTTTAAAAATAGAAAGAAAAAATATAATGCACCCCTCACCATGGGAGTCCTCTTCCATGGTGGGGGGAGAGCATTATAATGATTTTACAGTTACTTACTGTAGGAAAGTGCCTCTTTTGACATGGTTAGCCTCTACTTTTTGCCAGGTGTATGATGTGATTTCGACCTATAAATTCACTGGGTCCCTGCCAACCAGGTTCCCAGTGCCAGATCTCGTTCCCAAAACTGTACCATGACTGACACCACTTCAGTAACCCCTGTAACACCCTATTAAATGGTAACCCTGGTACCCAGGGCATTGCTACTGAAGAGTGTCCCCTAGAGCTGCAGCACCAGTTGTGCCACCCTAGGGACCCATCACCAAGACAATGCACACTGCCATTGCAGGCTGCATGTCTTGGTGCAGAGAAAACCGAAGAGTTAACATGGCACAGAGGTATAGGTAGGTCACCCCTACTGCAGGCCTTATAGCCCTAGGGCAGAGTGGACTATATCCCATGTGTGGACAGTTCTGCATGAGCAGATACGACCCTACAATATCAAGTCCATTTTTGGATATTTAAGTGCCCAGGGAAGCCATAGAGAGTGCATGGGCTAGATACTTGTCATTACGAGTTTCCTAGCTCCATTATGGCTTCACTGTACCCTAAGATATTTGGTACCAAATATCTCGTCTTAATAAATCCTCACTAATGCCAGTGTTGGATTTAGTAATAAATGCACACAGGATATCCTTATAGAGGGTCCCCATAAAACCTACCAAACACTAGTGTGGTCTCTGACTTGTTTTAGCTTACCTGCTATCACCAGACATGTTTCTGACCTCATGGGGCGAGGGCCAGCACTCTCAGAGGCTAGGAACAAAGCTTTCTCTGGGCAGAGGTGCTTCACACCTCATCCAAGACAGTATGGCCTTCCTGAGCTGGAAGCTTCAAAGGCGATGCCACCTCTGAAATGCAACCCAGGCATCTCCAAATAGTGGAGGATGCCAACCCCCCTTTCCTGCTCCACATTTGGCGGGAGGACAGGTGAGAAAATTATTTAAATTAGGAGTGCCTACATTCAGCCAGCACTACCCCTAAGGTGGGGCAGGTGATGTAGAAACTACTTTTCCAGTGCCACCATCTTGAGATGACAGGAATTAGCCTATCAGGGCTAAGGTAGTGCCCCTTCCAACAGGAAGTGGTCATTTAGAGGGTGTAGACACCCTAATGGTAAGTAGCCCATTGGCTACTACAACTCTCCCCCTCCCTTTAACGCCCCTAACTTTAATATTTAGGTGGCACCCCTGGACCTTGCAACTTAGATTCGATAGACACAAAGAAGATACGAAGCCAGAAGAGCTGCCGCCTGAGAATTGAAGCCCTGCTGCAGAGAAATTGGTGACAAACCCTATCTGCTGCCTTAAGGGCTTGACAATTGTGGTGTGCTGTCTCATCCTGCAACTGTGAAGCCTCCAAGAACCCCGGAGCTCCACCAGCCTTCTACAAATCACCAAAGAACTCCCTTGGAGTGAAGGTATTACTCCCCTGCAGACCGCAGGCACTGAACCTGCAAAGTCTGGTTTGTCGACTTGCTGCTCCCCGGCTACTCTGAAGCAGCACCCAAACCAAAAGAGGTAAATCAGCTCTGGAGGGTCAGATCTGTCTCCCCACCATGTTTGGAGACACCAGGACCTACCGGAGTCATGCCGTACCAATACCCGGGTTACCAGACCCCCTTCAGCAAACAGCGAGGCGAAGAGTCCATTGAAAAGTCCATTCCTGACTCCAACTGCCCAGGAAGCAAGCACCTGTCGAGGAACGTCAAGACCTCTGACACCCACTTTGTGAGTGGCCCAGCTGACCCGGAATTGCCTCTCAAAGTTGCCTGCTCCTGACTGCATGGACATCTCAATGCACGACGCCCGGCTGACCTATCTGCTTTGCACCCGGCCCCGGTAACAACGATCCAGCTGTGCTCCCGTGGTCCTGAGGCCCTTGCGACATGCTCTCTTGAGTGGGCCCCCTCGGACTTACCTTTAAGTCCCTTTATGCAGTGTGTTTTCAAGTGGCCTCCTTCTTCGTAGCGCACCAGCTACCAACAACATCAGCACCCTGCTCCCAGCTGAATCCGGGACGCTCCATAGAATCTGCTGGTGGAACATTGGTCCTGGCCTTGCTGCTTACTTAAATTCTGAAGGAGAACCTTGAGAGTCAACTGTGTGATTTTCTATGCATTTTTCAGTTTTCTCCCATTGATTTCAATGATGCGTAACTGCGCACAAAAGTAATACATTTTGCGAACTTTAAAAATTGCGATCTTAAAAAGTACGTACTGTAAATCGAAGTTCTTGGTCTCAAAAATTATATGAAAATCAATGTTATTTTTGTAAATTGGTCTCGGATTTATTCTTGAGTGTGTGTCTCATTTATTTCCTCTGTGAGTCCAACAAATGCTAAGCACTACCCTAGGATAAGCTTAACTGCGTGCCCAAACTACTACAAATAGGGAGTTAGTATTATCTACTTTTGCCTCTGTATTCCAATCTTGGTCTCACTGGATTCTCTACACAGCGTACTTCATTTTAGTGCACTATATAAAGATCCAGCATACTACATTGATGGATCAGAGTGGGGGCTACAACTTTGCGTTTGCTGATATCACTCTGTCAATAAGTGACCACATGAATAAATCCAAAAATTGCCTTTAGCCAGTTGTATTTTTCGAATGGTCTATGTTACATTCCATCTTTTACTTGTTGTTATGCATACCATGTTATTGTATGTTCTACATTCTGGTTCCACTTAGAATTCTTGGATAGAACTGCTTGTATCTGAAAGGTCAGTTGCACTGAGCCTTAATGATGATCAGACTGCTCTAGGTTGCTGTGCTGCAATTAATATTAAAACCTTTTTAAATAATTCTGGACTGAATATTTTCTACAAATTGGCGACGAGCTGAGGACAACTTCACTCAACAAGGAGCTGCAGCACAGAGGCGCCGTGTTCCTGAACCCTTACTTTGTATTTTAAGGATTTACAAGCTGTTTCAACAAAAGGAAAAGAAGGAAGAAGAATTTTAATCTACAAGGAAGAAACCGGATCAGCGTATGCCCAACCGCATGGTCGTGGTGATTTTTGAAAGGATTAGCGCTTTCAAGATGCAGGGTAAGCGTTATTATTTTGCATGCTTACAACAGAGCGAGCGCATTTTTCGAAAGTAATCACCTGGGGCGGGCGCGCTGCGTCTTCACAAGACTTTGAATTTCCATGGAAGCGCGCTGTATCTTCATCATCACCGGAGTTCTTGTGGAACGGTCATTCGACAAGTACGTGTTCACGCAACGTCACTGATTCGCAAACGAGTGACGAATAGACGTGATACACGCAACGTGGCGGCCATCTTAAGAGTCCTTAACAACGCGCATAGCAACCATTACGCGCTGGCTCATTTGTAATAAAAAATCGGGTGAACATAGCAAAACCAAAGGGGATGATGGACGGAGTGTTGAACATTGCAAGCACTCACCCCCAGTCAACTGATCTGGTTTTAATCCATCATCATTCTTTAGCTCACTCCGCCACCCCAGTTCAGACATGGCCATAAGCAAATCAGTCTGACCCTGTACCTCATGGGAACAGTCCAGCCTGAACTGCCAAGCCATGTCTTCCCTGGACCGGAAACAAGCATCCTGGGACCGGTTTCTGGCTTACAGCCGTCATCAGCCAGGCTATCTTGAATCCAGTGGCAAAGTGAGCAAGGGACCCACGTCTGGGCATACCCTGCCAACTTAGGGCGAACATAGCAAAACCAAAGGGGATGATGGACGGAGTGTTGAACATTGCAAGCACTCACCCCCAGTCAACTGATCTGGGTTTAATCCATCATCATTCTTTAGCTCACTCCGCCACCCCAGTTCAGACATGGCCATAAGCAAATCAGTCTGACCCTGTACCTCATGGGAACAGTCCAGCCCGAACTGCTAAGCCATGTCTTCCCTGGACCGGAAACAAGCATCCTGGGACCGGTTTCTGGCTTACAGCCGTCATCAGCCAGGCTATCTTGAATCCAGTGGCAAAGTGAGCAAGGGACCCAAGTCTGGGCACACCCTGCCAACTTAGGGCGAACATAGCAAGACCAAAGGGGATGATGGACGGAGTGTTGAACATTGCAAGCACTCACCCCCAGTCAACTGATCTGGGTTTAATCCATCATCATTCTTTAGCTCACTCCGCCACCCCAGTTCAGACATGGCCATAAGCAAATCAGTCTGACCCTGTACCTCATGGGAACAGTCCAGCCCGAACTGCCAAGCCATGTCTTCCCTGGACCGGAAACAAGCATCCTGGGACCGGTTTCTGGCTTACAGCCGTCATCAGCCAGGCTATCTTGAATCCAGTGGCAAAGTGAGCAAAGGGACCCACGTCTGGGCATACCCTGCCAACTTAGGGCGAACATAGCAAAACCAAAGGGGATGATGGACGGAGTGTTGAACATTGCAAGCACTCACCCCCAGTCAACTGATCTGGGTTTAATCCATCATCATTCTTTAGCTCACTCCGCCACCCCAGTTCAGACATGGCCATAAGCAAATCAGTCTGACCCTGTACCTCATGGGAACAGTCCAGCCCGAACTGCCAAGCCATGTCTTCCCTGGACCGGAAACAAGCATCCTGGGACCAGTTTCTGGCTTACAGCCGTCATCAGCCAGGCTATCTTGAATCCAGTGGCAAAGTGAGCAAGGGACCCACGCCTGGGCATACCCTGCCAACTTAGGGCGAACATAGCAAAACCAAAGGGGATGATGGACGGAGTGTTGAACATTGCAAGCACTCACCCCCAGTCAACTGATCTGGGTTTAATCCATCATCATTCTTTAGCTCACTCCGCCACCCCAGTTCAGACATGGCCATAAGCAAATCAGTCTGACCCTGTACCTCATGGGAACAGTCCAGCCCGAACTGCCAAGCCATGTCTTCCCTGGACCGGAAACAAGCATCCTGGGACCGGTTTCTGGCTTACAGCCGTCATCAGCCAGGCTATCTTGAATCCAGTGGCAAAGTGAGCAAGGGACCCACGTCTGGGCATACCCTGCCAACTTAGGGCGAACATAGCAAAACCAAAGGGGATGATGGACGGAGTGTTGAACATTCCAAGCACTCAACCCCAGTCAACTGATCTGGGTTTAATCCATCATCATTCTTTAGCTCACTCCGCCACCCCAGTTCAGACATGGCCATAAGCAAATCAGTCTGACCCTGTACCTCATGGGAACAGTCCAGCCCGAACTGCCAAGCCATGTCTTCCCTGGACCGGAAACAAGCATTCTGGGACCGGTTTCTGGCTTACAGCTGTCATCAGCCAGGCTATCTTGAATCCAGTGGCAAAGTGAGCAAGGGACCCACGTCTGGGCATACCCTGCCAACTTAGGGCGAACATAGCAAAACCAAAGGGGATGATGGACGGAGTGTTGAACATTGCAAGCACTCACCCCCAGTCAACTGATCTGGGTTTAATCCATCATCATTCTTTAGCTCACTCCGCCACCCCAGTTCAGACATGGCCATAAGCAAATCAGTCTGACCCTGTACCTCATGGGAACAGTCCAGCCCGAACTGCCAAGCCATGTCTTCCCTGGATCGGAAACAAGCATCCTGGGACCGGTTTCTGGCTTACAGCTGTCATCAGCCAGGCTATCTTGAATGCAGTGCCAAAGTGAGCAAGGGACCCACATCTGGGCATACCCTGCCAACTTAGGGCGAACATAGTAAAACCAAAGGGGATGATGGACGGAGTGTTGAACATTGCAAGCACTCACCCCCAGTCAACTGATCTGGGTTTAATCCATCATCATTCTTTAGCTCACTCCGCCACCCCAGTTCAGACATGGCCATAAGCAAATCAGTCTGACCCTGTACCTCATGGGAACAGTCCAGCCCGAACTGCCAAGCCATGTCTTCCCTGGACCGGAAACAAGCATCCTGGGACCGGTTTCTGGCTTACAGCCGTCATCAGCCAGGCTATCTTGAATCCAGTGGCAAAGTGAGCAAGGGACCCACGTCTGTGCATACCCTGCCAACTTAGGGCGAACACAGCAAAACCAAAGGGGATGATGGACGGAGTGTTGAACATTGCAAGCACTCACCCCCAGTCAACTGATCTGGGTTTAATCCATCATCATTCTTTAGCTCACTCCGCCACCCCAGTTCAGACATGGCCATAAGCAAATCAGTCTGACCCTGTACCTCATGGGAACAGTCCAGCCCGAACTACCAAGCCATGTCTTCCCTGGACCGGAAACAAGCATCCTGGGACCGATTTCTGGCTTACAGCCGTCATCAGCCAGGCTATCTTGAATCCAGTGGCAAAGTGAGCAAGGGACCCACGTCTGGGCATACCCTGCCAACTTAGGGCGAACATAGCAAAACCAAAGGGGATGATGGATGGAATGTTGAACATTGCAAGCACTCACCCCCAGTCAACTGATCTGGGTTTAATCCATCATCATTCTTTAGCTCACTCCGCCACACCAGTTCAGACATGGCCATAAGCAAATCAGTCTGACCCTGTACCTCATGGGAACAGTCCAGCCCGAACTGCCAAGCCATGTCTTCCCTGGACCGGAAACAAGCATCCTGGGACCGGTTTCTGGCTTACAGCCGTCATCAGCCAGGCTATCTTGAATCCAGTGGCAAAGTGAGCAAGGGACCCACGTCTGGGTATACCCTGCCAACTTAGGGCGAACATAGCAAAACCAAAGGGGATGATGGACGGAGTGTTGAACATTGCAAGCACTCACCCCCAGTCAACTGATCCGGGTTTAATCCATCATCATTCTTTAGCTCACTCCGCCACCCCAGTTCAGACATGGCCATAAGCAAATCAGTCTGACCCTGTACCTCATGGGAACAGTCCAGCCCGAACTGCCAAGCCATGTCTTCCCTGGACCGGAAACAAGCATCCTGGGACCGGTTTCTGGCTTACAGCCGTCATCAGCCAGGCTATCTTGAATCCAGTGGCAAAGTGAGCAAGGGACCCACGTCTGGGCATACCCTGCCAACTTAGGGCGAACATAGCAAAACCAAAGGGGATGATAGACGGAGTGTTGAACATTGCAAGCACTCACCCCCAGTCAACTGATCTGGGTTTAATCCATCATCATTCTTTAGCTCACTCCGCCACCCCAGTTCAGACATGGCCATAAGCAAATCAGTCTGACCCTGTACCTCATGGGAACAGTCCAGCCCGAACTGCCAAGCCATGTCTTCCCTGGACCGGAAACAAGCATCCTGGGACCGGTTTCTGGCTTACAGCCGTCATCAGCCAGGCTATCTTGAATCCAGTGGCAAAGTGAGCAAGGGACCCACGTCTGGGCATACCCTGCCAACTTAGGGCGAACATAGCAAAACCAAAGGGGATGATGGACGTAGTGTTGAACATTGCAAGCACTCACCCCCAGTCAACTGATCTGGGTTTAATCCATCATCATTCTTTAGCTCACTCCGCCACCCCAGTTCAGACATGGCCATAAGCAAATCAGTCTGACCCTGTACCTCATGGGAACAGTCCAGCCCGAACTGCCAAGCCATGTCTTCCCTGGACCGGAAACAAGCATCCTGGGACCGGTTTCTGGCTTACAGCCATCATCAGCCAGGCTATCTTGAATCCAGTGGCAAAGTGAGCAAGGGACCCACGTCTGGGCATACCCTGCCAACTTAGGGCGAACATAGCAAAACCAAAGGGGATGATGGACGGAGTGTTGAACATTGCAAGCACTCACCCCCAGTCAACTGATCTGGGTTTAATCCATCATCATTCTTTAGCTCACTCCGCCACCCCAGTTCAGACATGGCCATAAGCAAATCAGTCTGACCCTGTACCTCATGGGAACAGTCCAGCCCGAACTGCCAAGCCATGTCTTCCCTGGACCGGGAAACAAGCATCCTGGGACCGGTTTCTGGCTTACAGCCGTCATCAGCCAGGCTATCTTGAATCCAGTGGCAAAGTGAGCAAGGGACCCACGTCTGGGCATACCCTGCCAATTTAGGGCGAACATAGCAAAACCAAAGGGGATGATGGACGGAGTGTTGAACATTGCAAGCACTCACCCCCAGTCAACTGATCTGGGTTTAATCCATCATCATTCTTTAGCTCACTCCGCCACCCCAGTTCAGACATGGCCATAAGCAAATCAGTCTGACCCTGTACCTCATGGGAACAGTCCAGCCCGAACTGCCAAGCCATGTCTTCCCTGGACCGGAAACAAGCATCCTGGGACCGGTTTCTGGCTTACAGCCGTCATCAGCCAGGCTATCTTGAATCCAGTGGCAAAGTGAGCAAGGGACCCACGTCTGGGCATACCCTGCCAACTTAGGGCGAACATAGCAAAACCAAAGGGGATGATGGACGGAGTGTTGACCATTGCAAGCACTCACCCCCAGTCAACTGATCTGGGTTTAATCCATCATCATTCTTTAGCTCACTCCGCCACCCCAGTTCAGACATGGCCATAAGCAAATCAGTCTGACCCTGTACCTCATGGGAACAGTCCAGCCCGAACTGCCAAGCCATGTCTTCCCTGGACCGGAAACAAGCATCCTGGGACCGGTTTCTGGCTTACAGCCGTCATCAGCCAGGCTATCTTGAATCCAGTGGCAAAGTGAGCAAGGGACCCACGTCTGGGCATACCCTGCCAACTTAGGGCGAACATAGCAAAACCAAAGGGGATGATGGACGGAGTGTTGAACATTGCAAGCACTCACCCCCAGTCAACTGATCTGGGTTTAATCCATCATCATTCTTTAGCTCACTCCGCCACCCCAGTTCAGACATGGCCATAAGCAAAACCGTCTGAACCTGTACCTCATGGGAACAGTCCAGCCCGAACTGCCAAGCCATATCTTCCCTGGACCGGAAACAAGCATCCTGGGACCGGTTTCTGGCTTACAGCCGTCATCAGCCAGGCTATCTTGAATCCAGTGGCAAAGTGAGCAAGGGACCCACGTCTGGGCATACCCTGCCAACTTAGGGCGAACATAGCAAAACCAAAGGGGATGATGGACGGAGTGTTGAACATTGCAAGCACTCACCCCCAGTCAACTGATCTGGGTTTAATGCATCATCATTCTTTAGCTCACTCCGCCACCCCAGTTCAGACATGGCCATAAGCAAATCAGTCTGACCCTGTACCTCATGGGAACAGTCCAGCCCGAACTGCCAAGCCATGTCTTCCCTGGACCGGAAACAAGCATCCTGGGTCCGGTTTCTGGCTTATAGCCGTCATCAGCCAGGCTATCTTGAATCCAGTGGCAAAGTGAGCAAGGGACCCACGTCTGGGCATACCCTGCCAACTTAGGGCGAACATAGCAAAACCAAAGGGGATGATGGACGGAGTGTTGAACATTGCAAGCACTCACCCCCAGTCAACTGATCTGGGTTTAATCCATCATCATTCTTTAGCTCACTCCGCCACCCCAGTTCACCTCACTACACCTCACTACACCACTGGATTCAAGCTAGCCTGGCTGATGAAGGGTGATGCCCTGAAACCGGTCCCAGGATGCTTGTTTCCGGTCCAGGGAGGACCTGGCTTGGTAGTTCGGGCTGGACTGTTCCCACAAGGAACAGGGTCAAGACTGATTTGCATATGGCTGGGTCCAAACTGGGGTGGTGTGGTGAGCAAAAGAATGACGGATTAAACCCAGATCCTTGTGACTGGGGGTGAATGTTTGCATTGTCCAGCATTCCGTCCATCAATTGTTTCTTTTGCATATGTCGCCCCAAGTGGGAAGGGTATGCCCAGACGTGGGTCCCTTGCTCACTACACCACTGGATTCAAGCTAGCCTGGCTGATGAAGGGTGATGCCCTGAAACCGGTCCCAGGATGCTTGTTTCCGGTCCAGGGAGGATCTGGCTTGGCAGTTCGGGCTGGACTGTTCCCACAAGGAACAGGGTCAAGACTGATTTGCATATGGCTGGGTCCAAACTGGGGTGGTGTGGTGAGTAAAAGAATGACGGATTAAACCCAGATCCTTGTGACTGGGGGTGAATGTTTGCATTGTCCAGCATTCCGTCCATCAATTGTTTCTTTTGCATATGTCGCCCTAAGTGGGAAGGGTATGCCCAGACGTGGGTCCCTTGCTCACTACACCACTGGATTCAAGCTAGCCTGGCTGATGAAGGGTGATGCCCTGAAACCAGTCCCAGGATGCTTGTTTCCTTTCCAGGGAGGACCTGGCTTGGCAGTTCGGGCTGGACTGTTCCCACAAGGAACAGGGTCAAGACTGATTTGCATATGGCTGGGTCCAAACTGGGGTGGTGTGGTGAGCAAAAGAATGACGGATTAAACCCAGATCCTCGTGACTGGGGGTGAATGTTTGCATTGTCCAGCATTCCGTCCATCAATTGTTTCTTTTGCATATGTCGCCTCCAGAGTGGGAAGGGTATGCCCAGACGTGGGTCCCTTGCTCACTACACCACTGGATTCAAGCTAGCCTGGCTGATGAAGGGTGATGCCCTGAAACCGGTCCCAGGATGCTTGTTTCCGGTCCAGGGAGGACCTGGCTTGGCAGTTCGGGCTGGACTGTTCCCACAAGGAACAGGGTCAAGACTGATTTGCATATGGCTGGGTCCAAACTGGGGTGGTGTGGTGAGCAAAAGAATGACGGATTAAACCCAGATCCTTGTGACTGGGGGTGAATGTTTGCATTGTCCAGCATTCCGTCCATCAATTGTTTCTTTTGCATATGTCGCCCTAAGTGGGAAGGGTATGCCCAGACGTGGGTCCCTTGCTCACTACACCACTGGATTCAAGCTAGCCTGGCTGATGAAGGGTGATGCCCTGAAACCAGTCCCAGGATGCTTGTTTCCTTTCCAGGGAGGACCTGGCTTGGCAGTTCGGGCTGGACTGTTCCCACAAGGAACAGGGTCAAGACTGATTTGCATATGGCTGGGTCCAAACTGGGGTGGTGTGGTGAGCAAAAGAATGACGGATTAAACCCAGATCCTCGTGACTGGGGGTGAATGTTTGCATTATCCAGCATTCTGTCCATCAATTGTTTCTTTTTCATCTGTCGCCCTAAGTGGGAAGGGTATGCCCAGACGTGGGTCCCTTGCTCACTACACCACTGGATTCAAGCTAGCCTGGCTGATGAAGGGTGATGCCCTGAAACCAGTCCCAGGATGCTTGTTTCCGGTCCAGGGAGGACCTGGCTTGGCAGTTCGGGCTGGACTGTTCCCACAAGGAACAGGGTCAAGACTGATTTGCATATGGCTGGGTCCAAACTGGGGTGGTGTGGTGAGCAAAAGAATGACGGATTAAACCCAGATCCTTGTGACTGGGGGTGAATGTTTGCATTGTCCAGCATTCCGTCCATCAATTGTTTCTTTTGCATATGTCGCCCTAAGTGGGAAGGGTATGCCCAGGCGTGGGTCCCTTGCTCACTACACCACTGGATTCAAGCTAGCCTGGCTGATGAAGGGTGATGCCCTGAAACCGGTCCCAGGATGCTTGTTTCCGGTCCAGGGAGGACCTGGCTTGGCAGTTCGGGCTGGACTGTTCCCACAAGGAACAGGGTCAAGACTGATTTGCATATGGCTGGGTCCAAACTGGGGTGGTGTGGTGAGCAAAGAATGACGGATTAAACCCAGATCCTTGTGACTGGGGGTGAATGTTTGCATTGTCCAGCATTCCGTCCATCAATTGTTTCTTTTGCATATGTCGCCCTACGTGGGAAAGGTATGCCCAGACGTGGGTCCCTTGCTCACTACACCACTGGATTCAAGCTAGCCTGGCTGATGAAGGGTGATGCCCTGAAACCGGTCCCAGGATGCTTGTTTCCGGTCCAGGGAGGACCTGGCTTGGCAGTTCGGGCTGGACTGTTCCCACAAGGAACAGGGTCAAGACTGATTTGCATATGGCTGGGTCCAAACCGGGGTGGTGTGGTGAGCAAAAGAATGACGTATTAAACCCAGATCCTTGTGACTGGGGGTGAATGTTTGCATTGTCCAGCATTCCGTCCATCAATTGTTTCTTTTGCATATGTCGCCCTAGGTGTGAAGGGTATGCCCAGACGTGGGTCCCTTGCTCACTACACCACTGGATTCAAGCTAGCCTGGCTGATGAAGGGTGATGCCCTGAAACCGGTCCCAGGATGCTTGTTTCCGGTCAAGGGAGGACCTGGCTTGGCAGTTCGGGCTGGACTGTTTCCACAAGGAACAGGGTCAAGACTGATTTGCATATGGCTGGGTCCAAACTGGGGTGGTGTGGTGAGCAAAAGAATGACGGATTAAACCCAGATCCTTGTGACTGGGGGTGAATGTTTGCATTGTCCAGCATTCCGTCCATCAATTGCTTCTTTTGCATATGTCGCCCTAAGTGGGAAGGGTATGCCCAGACGTGGGTCCCTTGCTCACTACACCACTGGATTCAAGCTAGCCTGGCTGATGAAGGGTGATGCCCTGAAACCGGTCCCAGGATGCTTGTTTCCGGTCCAGGGAGGACCTGGCTTGGCAGTTCGGGCTGGACTGTTCCCACAAGGAACAGGGTCAAGACTGATTTGCATATGGCTGGGTCCAAACTGGGGTGGTGTGGTGAGCAAAAGAATGACGGATTAAACCCAGATCCGTGTGACTGGGGGTGAATGTTTGCATTGTCCAGCATTCCGTCCATCAATTGTTTCTTTCGCATATGTCGCCCTAAGTGGGAAGGGTATGCCCAGACGTGGGTCCCTTGCTCACTACACCACTTGATTCAAGCTAGCCTGGCTGATGAAGGGTGATGCCCTGAAACCGGTATCCAGGATGCTTGTTTCCGGTCCAGGGAGGACCTGGCTTGGCAGTTCGGACTGGACTGTTCCCACAAGGAACAGGGTCAAGACTGATTTGCATATGGCTGGGTCCAAACTGGGGTGGTGTGGTGAGCAAAAGAATGACGGATTAAACCCAGATCCTTGTGACTGGGGGTGAATGTTTGCATTGTCCACCATTCCGTCCATCAATTGTTTCTTTTGCATATGTCGCCCTAAGTGGGAAGGGTATGCCCAGACGTGGGTCCCTTGCTCACTACACCACTGGATTCAAGCTAGCCTGGCTGATGAAGGGTGATGCCCTGAAACCGGTCCCAGGATGCTTGTTTCCGGTCCAGGGAGGACCTGGCTTGGCAGTTCGGGCTGGACTGTTCCCACAAGGAACAGGGTCAAGACTGATTTGCATATGGCTGGGTCCAAACTGGGGTGGTGTGGTGAGCAAAAGAATGACGGATTAAACCCAGATCCTTGTGACTGGGGGTGAATGTTTGCATTGTCCAGCATTCCGTCCATCAATTGTTTCTTTTGCAAAAATCGGGTTGCATGGTGTACAGCGCTGATTTTCAAGTTTATAACAAATATTTGCATCGCGTTTGGTGTTTCAAGTAAGTTGATGTTACTTAATCTAAATGGGAGTGTGAAAATTCATTTGATTTTTAAAATCTATATACATAAAAAGGAGAAAACGTTTTAAAATACTCAGATTGTTTTAAAGAAAAAAAGAATAATAACAGTTATCTGACAATTATTAACTTGAATACAACTAAAATGCAGTTTGAACCCCCTGCTAAGTTTTTACAAACTAAATGTTACCCTCCCATAGCATGGTCAAGATGGAAGGAGGAATTCATTAATTACATGAAGGCTATTGATGGTGAGAGAATGGGTGCAGAAAGAAAAAAAAGTATCTTCCTACATTGCTTAGGTTCAGAGGGGCATATGATTTTCAGAGCATTACCCCAAATAGTTATTGCAGATGGTGGAGAAGCAACTAATGTTTACAATGAGGCATTACTCAGGATGGAGAAAAGATTTAAACCCACTACCAATATAGCTCTGAATAGATTCAAGTTTTATACGAGGATACAAGAGGAAAATGAATCATTTGATGACTTTTTAACATCTCTGCGCACTTTAACCATACAATGTAACTTTGGAAACGTGTGACGAAATGATAAGGGACCAAATTATCGTCAATGTGAAGTGTAAAAAAACAAAAGAACAGTTATGGGTGATGGGTGATCCAAAACTTTCAGAAGCTATTTCCACTGCTAAAGCTTTCGAACAGTCAGGAAAATGGATGCACACTGTAAGAAATGTGAATAACAAGTCTGACAAGGGTGAAGAAGTGTGCGCAGTCAAACGTCCTGATGATTTGAAGAATGACACCACGAACTCGAATTTCAATGCTTCTCGCAATACTAACTATAATAATTTTAAGAGATTTGATAAAAATGACAAGAATTTTGTTTGTTACAGTTGTGGCAGCAAAACACACATGGCTTCATTTGGAGGGTGCCCAGCTGTCAACAGGGAATGTAGGAAGTGTGGAAGGATAGGGCATTTTTCGAATATGTATAGAGATCAAAGGAAGTTTATTCCTCAAAATCGAGGAAGGGTTTCTTGTACGTTAGAGGGTGATGGAGCTGTGACACAACGGTGAAACTGGTAATTCCTTTCAAAATAAGGGGTTTGTTGTATCGTTAGTTGAAAGTGTTGCCAATGTTAAAGATAGTGAAGATATGCCGGTTAGGAGCCCTCCCATGTGTACTGTTGAGATATCAGATGTGGATTTAAGTCTCATGGCTGATTCTGGTTCTCCATGGACCATTATTTCTAAGATATATTTTTGGGAAAAACTTACCTCGGTGTTTGATATAAATAAGATATTTCCACCTGATATCACACCAGAAAGCTATGATGGCTCAAGAATTGATATGGTAGGATATTTCAACACTGAATTACGTTTCAAAAGCAGAATGGCACATATAAAATTATATGTCTCTGTTAAAGGGATAAATGTGCTTGGTTGGAAGGACCAATGGAAACTTGGCATAATTTTAAATCCTAGGTTAAAAGAACCAGTCATATTGGATGAAACTGTGTGTTCTAATAACATTTCAATTACAGGTTGTGAAGACATGGAAAGATACATAAAAGACAGTTTCAAAGAAGTTTTTACTGATTCTTTAGGAAAACTCAAGGAGTACTCGCATCATATTAAACTCAAAAGTAATGTTACTCCTGTCAGGCAAAAGATTAGAGCAGTACCTATTAATGTTAGGGAGGAGTTAAAGAACATGTTAGCTGAACTTGTTTCAGAGGGGATCATTGAACCTATCGACTCTTCTGAATGGGTTTCACCCATTGTTTTAGTTCGCAAACCGGACAAAAAATTGAGATTATGTGTTGACTTGAGTTGAGAGCACTTAATTCAGGAATTGTTGGGGATTGTCACCCTCTTCCAAACATAAATGAGGTAGTTTCCATGTTAGAGGGTGCAAAAGTATTTTCAACCTTCGATTTGAGGTCAGCTTACCATCAAGTTCCTCTTACAGAAGAATCTAAAATGTTAACTGCTTTTATCACTCCACAGGGTTTATACCAGTATACTAGAATGCCTTTTGGGCTAGCCTCGGCGGCCTCAGTATTTCAAAGAGTCATCTTCAACATCTACAGAGATGTAGATAATTTCGTCAAGTGTTTTCAAGACGATATTTTAATATTTTCAGCTAATGAGGAGGAACATCTTAAGCATTTGTCAGAGGTTTGTTCGAGATTAAAACAAAATGGCTTGACACTTAAGGTGCATAAATGCAAAATGTTTAAAAAAACTGTTGAATATTTAGGTCACACTCTTACAGGTGATGGTGTAGTACCAAAAAAATCTAATGTGGATGGCATCATAAATGCTCCTGCTCCAATTAACAAGGATCAATTGTTGTCTTTTGTGGGCATGTGAGTATTACAGCAAATTTGTGACTAATTTTGCAACCAAAATGGAGCCATTAAGAAAACTTTTAAGGCATAAGGCTATATTTGAGTGGGGTAAAGAGCAGCAAGAAGCTTTTACTATCATCAAAGAAGACATTGTGAATGCACCCACATTAAGACCGTTCTGTATGAACAAACACTGTGTTATAACTGTGGATGCCAGCTTGTATGGCATAGGGGGTGTTTTGTCACAGAAATGTGGTAATGAGGAATGGAATGTGTGTTTTGACTCAAGAACTTTAAATGAAACAGAGCGAAGGTATGCCGTCATTGAAAAAGAGTTACTTGCATGTGTATGGGCAACTGAACATTACAGGAATTATGTATGGTGAAGTAAATTCACTTTAAGGACGGATCACAAACCTTTGGTTAATATACTTTCACCTGGGGGTGGATGGAACTCTACTGCACGCATTGCCAGATTAACTTCAAGATTACAAGAATACTGTTTTAAAACAGAGTTTGTCCCAGGCAAAAACAATGTTACAGCAGATTTTATGTCGCGTCATCCATGTAATGTACATCTGTCTGAAAAGGGAGATGATTCTGAAATTGTTACCACTATTCGAGATGTTGTTGTAGGAGCTTTCGAAGCGATTTCAGAGGAGAAATGGAGGTCCAGTGAAGAGGAAGATCCATTATGGCAAACGGTTAAGAAATACATTTTGGAGGGTTGGCCTAGGAAAAAGGATGTTAGTGAAGAATTCATGCCCATGTTTAATGTTGCAGAAGAGTTAGAATAAGAAGGAGATATTGTCTACAAAAATGGTAAGTGTGTGCCACCCTTTGGTGTGCGTGATTTAATTCTCAAATTAGCTCATAATTCTCACCCAGGAATGTCTGCTATGAAATGTTTGGTAAGATCGTATTTCTGGTGGCCAGGGATGGATCGCATGGTTGATCGCACAGTGAGAGAATGTGATGTATGTATTTCCAGTGAAAAAATGCTTAAACTCAATGTACCACCCCTTAAGAACACAGAGTGGCCTGAAGAGCCTTGGAAAAAATTGGCCTTTGATATTTCAGGCCCATTTATGAGTCTTCCATCTGATTCACGTTATGCTTTAGTTCTAGTCGATTACCATTCGAAATGGCCAGAGGTCAAGTTTGTTTCAGTTTCCACACTGACAGGGTTTTGGAATTTTTTAAAGAAATTTTTGCGAGGGAAGGTTGTCCTTCAACCATAGTACAGACAATGGTGTACAACTTATTTCAACAGAAATGGAAGAATATCTTAAATGTCACAACATAAAACATGTTACCACATCTCTTTATGCACCACATGAAAATGGCCAAGTTGAACGCTTCAACCGGGTGTTGAAGGGTTACATTTCTGATGTTGTCAAACAGAGAGGTGATTGGAGAAATGTATTAAGAGAAAAAATATGGATGTATAGAATTACTCCACATACACTTACAGAGGTTAGTCCCTTCCGTCTTTTGAAGGGCAGGGATCCTGCTTCAAATATATGCCCATGGTGGTTTAAAGAGAAATGTAAGAATAATATCTGGAATGAGCATAATCTGCACAATACTTGTGAAAAAGTTAAAGAAAAACAAAGTAAGAACAAAGTGTGGTATGATAAAAAGTGGAACACCAAGGAGCATGATTTCAAAGTAGGAGACTGGGTGAGAATTAAGAAACCAGGTTTTATTGGCAAGTGTATGAGCAAATTTGGTAAACCTATTAAAATTACTAAGATTTTTAGAAATAGTGTTATCACTCAAGATGGAAAGTTGTGGAATGTCAGACGTGTTGCTAAGTGTCCTGAAGGTTTTAGAATCACAACTGAATCCAAAAAAGTTAACAATTCTAATCTTAATACCAATTTGGAAATGCGCAACACGTCATATCATGTACCACAAAATGTCATTGAATCTACATCTTCTCATAATGACTCTGTTGCTTCTAGAGTTAAGGATTCCAGTCGCTCAAGATTGTTACCAGTGAAATTGTTGGATTTCGTAAGATAGAGTTGTTTTGTTTTTTCCTTTCCTTTTTCTTCCTCGCCTTATGTTTTTTTATATAAGGGAGATATGTTACATTCCATCTTTTACTTGTTGTTATGCATACCATGTTATTGTATGTTCTACATTCTGGTTCCACTTAGAATTCTTGGATAGAACTGCTTGTATCTGAAAGGTCAGTTGCACTGAGCCTTAATGATGATCAGACTGCTCTAGGTTGCTGTGCTGCAATTAATATTAAAACCTTTTTAAATAATTCTGGACTGAATATTTTCTACAGTCTATTTTTCTAGAATTTTAAAATTAACTGTTAGGGCCTTGGTTAAGTCCCTGTACCCACTTTTTAGAATTTAAAAATCTTACTCTAGTTAGGACAAAAGCAAAGTGTTAAGGTTTTTTTAACTGTATAAAAAGGTCCCAACTTTAGTAAATAAATGACTACCTCACAGGAGCAAGCTCTGGCGCTCGACCTGACCCCATACCACAATTTGACATACTCCCAGCTATGGGCTTTCTGTAGAGGTTATAGAGTTAAAAGTAAACTGGAGCTCATGCTACCAAAGATAAGCTTATGAGGCTTTTGGCAGAACATGAGAGAGACAACCCAGTGGATGAGAATGA
Organism: Calotriton arnoldi; assembly: GCA_963921515.1. Classification (NCBI taxonomy): domain Eukaryota; kingdom Metazoa; phylum Chordata; class Amphibia; order Caudata; family Salamandridae; genus Calotriton; species Calotriton arnoldi. The sequence continues at coordinate 476,155 of CAWUFW010003788.1, forward strand.
GTCCCCAGAGACTCTTCACACTGGAGAGGGAGATGCTGAGGAGGTGGAAAAGTCCCCTGCCTCAGAAGCAGAAGTGGGAGCTCCCTCAGAGGAGGAGCTTTCCCTAGAAAGAGGTTGAACTTAGAAGCTAGACTCCTGGACATAGAGAAGCAAAGGAAAGAGATGGGCCTCGTACCTATCTCTGGTGGCATCAATATAATAATACCTAGGGAGAGAGAGGAATCTTTTTACACTAAACTCCCCAAAGGAGTTGTACCTATATAATCAGAGGGTGATGACATCACCAAATGGGTTACTGCTTTTGAGAGAGTCTACATTAGCAGAAGAGTAGCAAAAAATAATTGGGTCTCTCTCTTGTGGGAACTTTTCTCAGGTAAATGCAGGGATAGACTCCTCACACTGAATGAGGAAGATGCTGAGTCCTATTACCTCAATCAGGGTACCCTGATTGAGGGCTTTGGACTCACCACTGAAGAATACAGGATTCAATTCAGGGAGAGTCGAAAAACCCAGAGTCAGCCCTGGGTTGAATTCGTTGACTTTTCAGTGAAAACACTAAGTGGTTGGTTAACAGGTAACAATGTGCACGACTATGTTGAGCTTTACACTTTAATCATGAAAGAGCACCTGCTAAGTAATTGTTACAATGAGAAGTTACATCAGCACCTGGTAGACCTAGGTCCACTTTCTCCTCAAGAGTTGGGGAAGAAGGCAGACCACTGGGTCAAGACAAGGGTAACCAAAACTGCCACTGGTGAGGGTGACCAAAAGAAAGACGCCAAAAAGACCCTGAAGGGAAAGATGGTGCCTATAAAAGATAAAAACAAAGAGTCTTCTCAAAGCCCCCAAACATCTGCTCAGAAGGGTGGGCCCAGAAACTCTTCACAGCCCAAGGGTGGGTATCAGCGTAAGAACTGGGATCCCAAAAAGGCTTGGTGTTTTGATTGCAAGGCACTTGGACACCGAACTGGAGACCCTAGCTGTAAAAACAAAAAGAATGCCTCTAGCACACCTGTAGTAAATGCAATTGTGAGTCTCCAGATGGGATAACAGGTGAGCCCTGGCCATGTCAAGGTGCTCACTGAGGCAACTCTAGTCTCAGAGGGAGGGGTAGATGTAGCTACCATAGCAGCCTGCTCAGGAACCTGGAGAGATACAGACAAGAGCCAATTATCTATGGGATTAGAGTGGAGGCACTGAGAGACAATGGTGCCAGTGTCACCATGGTGACTAAGCAACTGGTGTCCTTGGACCAATATTTGCTTGGAGAGACCTATACAGTCCTCAATGCTGACAATCAGGCTAAGGTGCATCTAATGGCCTTTATGTCCTTAGATTGGGGAGGGGTTAGTGGTCTCAAAAGGGTAGTGGTGTCTTCTGCTATCCCTGTACAGTGTCTGCTTGGCAATGATTTGGAGTCATCAGCATGGGCTGAGGTAGAAAAGAAAACCCATGCAGCAATGCTTGGAATACCTGAATGGGTGTGTGTGAAAACAAGAGCACAGTATAGGACCCAGGGAGAAAAGAAGTGTTGGAGCCTGAATTTATGGACCAACCTTCCACGAGAAAGGGCAAGAAGTCTTGGGAACCAACTTCTAATCAGACACCAGATCAAGAAGAGAAGACTTGTCAGCCCCAGAGGAAACTGAGCCCCAGGAGCTTGGGCCTTACACAGCAGAGCTTTTGGGCTGAGGGGAACCCTCTAGAGAAGATTTGTGTCAGGGGCAGAGAACCTGTCCCACTCTTGAAAGCCTGAGGCAGCAAGCTGCTGATCAGGAAGGAGGAAGTATCAATGGTTCCCACAGGACCGATTGGGAGGAGGGACTCCTTTACACTGAGGCCAGAGACCCCAAACCTGGTGCCACCAGGCGAGTAATAGTGCCTTAACAATTTAGAGAGTTTATCCTAACAATGGCCCATGACATTCTCCTAGCTGGGCATTTTGGCCAGACCTAAACTTGGAGTAGGTTAGTGAACCACTTCTACTGGCCAGGAATGTCTCAGAAGGCGAAGGTGTTTTGTAAATCCTGTGCCACCTGTCAAGCAAGTGGCAAGACAGGTAGCCACCTGAAGGCCCCCTTAAAGCCACTTCCAGTGGTTGGGGTACCCTTTGAAAGGATTGGGATTGAATTGTTGGTCCCCTTGACCCTCAGACAGCTTCAGGAAACCAATTTATACTAGTGGTAGTGGATCATGTCACTAGGTATCCTGAGGCAATTCTCCTGATGACAACCACTGCCCCTGCAGTAGCCAAAGCCCTCCTTGGTATTTTTACTAGGGTTGGGTTTCCAAAGGAGGTAGTATCAGACAGAGGTACAACAAACTTCATGTCTGCGTACTTAATACACATGTAGACTGAGTGTGGGGTGACTTATAAGTTCACTACACCATATCATCTGCAGACAAATGGGCTTATTGAAAGATTTAACAAGACCCTAAAAGGTATGAATGGTGGACTCACTAAAAAGCTCAAAAGGAGATGGGATGTCTTACTACGATGCCTGCTTTTTGTTCACAGAGAGGTGCTACAAAAGGGAGTAGGGTTTTAAGGTTTTTCCCCTTTGAATATTTGTTTGGACACTCTGTAAGGTGTCTTGTGAAAGAAGGATGAGAGAGACCTCTCAAACAACCTAAGCAAGATATTGTGGATTATGTGCTTCGTCTTCGTTCCAGGATGGCTGAGTACATGAAAAAATCCAATAAAAACCTTAAGGCTAGCCAAGAGCTCCAGAAGCTCTGGTATGACCAGAGGCTGCCATGGTGGAATTCCACACAGGGCAGAAGGTGTGGGAATTGGAGCTGTAGCTCCTAGGGCCCTCCAGGAAAAATGGACTATGCCCTACCCTATCCTTGAAAGAAAAGGGAAGGTCACCTATCTGGTGTACCTTGGCACATGTAGGAACACCAAGAGGGTCATACATATTAACTGCCTTAAACCCTATAATTACAGGGCTGACATAACCATGCTCATGGTCACAGATGAGGAGCAGGAAGCAGAGAGTGAACCTCTCCCTGACCTCTTCTCAAGCAACCCTAAAGATTGGTCAGATGAAGGCGTGGTCTTATCAGACACCCTCACTGACCAACAGCAGGCTGATTGCAGGCAAGTTCTATATCAGTTTGTTGAGCTCTCCTCTTTGACCCCTGGTCAGATTAACTGGTGTGCACAAGATGTGGATACTGGTGACAGCCTACCTGTCAAGAATAAAATCAATAAAATCTACAGGCAGTCAGATCATGTCAAAGAGAGCATCAAAGCTGAAGTAAGCAAGATGCTGGAATTGGGTGTCACTGAACACTCAAAGAGCCCCTGTGCCAGCCCAGTTGTTGTAGTCCCAAAACCTAATTCCCAGGTTGGAAACATAGAAATGAGGTTTTGTGTGGATTACAGGGGCCTCAATGCAGTCACAAAAACTGATGCACATCCAATTCCTAGGGCTGATGAGTTGATTGACAGGTTAGGGGCAGCCACATATCTGGGTACTTTTGATCTCACATCAGGGTACTGGCAGATATTTCTGACCCTGAAGCCAAAGAGAAATCAGCATTCTCAACCCCAGATGGGTGCTTCCAGTTTACTGTGATGCCCTTTTGATTAAAGAATGTCCCTGCCACCTTCCAAAGGTTGGTGTACAAAGTCCTTGCTGGGCTAGAATTCTTTAGCGCAGCATATCTTAATGACATTGTTGTCTTTAGCTCCACCTGGCAGGATCACCTGATATATTTGGGCCACCTTGTAGGTGGAGGCCAAATTCAACCCCTTCAACCCAAGATCCAGACTATTCTGGACTGGTTAGCTCCAATCACCCAGACTCAAGTAAGGGCATTCCTTGGCTTGACTGGGTACTTACTACAAGAGGTTTGTGAGGGGATATGGGTCCATTGTGGCCCCCCTCACAGAAATTACCTTCAAGAAAATGTCCAAACAGGTTAACTAGACAGTGAGCTGTCAAAAGGCTTTTGACACCCTGAAAGAAGCAATGTGCTCAGCACCAATTCTAAAAGCTCCAGATTATACCAAGCAGTTTATAGTACAGACAGATGCCTCTGAACATGGAATAGGAGCGGTCCTATCCCAGACCCATGATGATGGCCATGACCAACCTGTTGCTTTCATTAGCAGGAGGCTTCTCCCCAGAAAGTAGCGTTGGAGTGCCATTGAGAGGGAAGCCTTTGCTGTGGTTTAATCTGTGAAAAAGCTGAGGTCATACCTGTTTGGGTCTTACTTGCTTGTCCAAACTGACCACAGACCTCTCAGATGGCTAATGCAAATAAAAGGTAAAAACCCCAAATTGTTAAGGTGGTCCATATCTCCACAGGGAATGGACTTTACAGTGGAACACAAACCTGGGACTGACCATGCTAATGCAGATGGCCTTTCCAGGTTCTTCTACTTAGAAGATGAAGACTCTCTAGAGAAAGGTTAGTCTCATCCTCTTTCATTTGGGGGTGGGTTCTCATGTAGGAAAATGCCTCTTTTGACATGGTTAGCCCCCACTTTTTGCCTGGTGTATGATGTGATTTCGAACTGTAAGTGAACTGGGTCCCTGCAACCAGGTTCCCAGTGCCAGATCTCTTTCCCAAAACCGTACCATGATTGGCACCATTCCAGTAATCCCTATAAGACCCTAGTAAATTGTACCCCTGGTACCTAGGGCATTGATACTGAAGAGGGTCCCCTAGGGCAACAGCACCAGTTGTGCCACCCCTCACCAAGACCATGCACACTGCCATTACAGGCGGCATGTCTTGGTGCAGAGAAAACCGAAGAGTCGACATGGCACACAGCCCTGTGTGCCGTGCCCCTATAACCTAGCATGGGGTACAGGTACGTCACCCCTACTGCAGGCTTTAAAACCCTAAGGCAGGGTGCACTATATCCCATATATGACATATCTGCCTGAGCAGATATGACCCCACAATATCAAGTCATATCTGCTCAGAGATATTATAAGTGTCCAGGGAAGCCATAGAGAGTGCATGGGCTGGATACTTGTCATTACGAGTTTCCTAGCTCCATGATGGCTTCACTGTACCATAAGATGTTTGGTACCTAACATTTAATCTTAATAAATCCTCACTGATGCCAGTGTTGGATTTATTAATAAATGCACACAGGAGACTCTTTAGAGGGTCCCCTGAAAACCTACCAAGCATTGTTGTGGCCTCTGACTTGTTTTAGCCAGCCTGCCACCACCATACATGTTTCTGACCACATGGGGCGAGGGCCAGCACTCTCAGAGGCCAGACACAAAGCCTGCTCTGCTTCACACCTCCTCCAGAACAGGATGGCCTTTCTGAGCAGGAAGCTTCAAAGGAAATGTGACCCAGGCACCTTCAGATAGTGGAGGATGCCAACCCCCTTTCCTGCGCCACATTTGGCGGGAGGACAGGCGGGAACAATTTGTTAAATTAGGAGGCGAGCCTACATTCAGCCAGCACCACCCCTAAGGTGGGGCAGGTGATGTAGACACGACTATTCCAATTCCACCATCTTGAGATGGCAGGAATTAGCCTATCAGGGTTAGGGTAGTGCCTCTTCCCATAGGAAGTGATCACTTAGAGGGTGTAGACACCCTCAAGGTTAGTACCCCTTTGGCTACTACATGTCTCCCACTTTAAGGCCCCTAAATTTAGTATTCAGGTGGCATCCCTGGACCTTGCAATTTAGATTTGACAGAAACTAAGAAAATATGGACCCAGAAGAGCTGCTGCCTAAGAGCTGAAGCCCTGCTGCAGAGAAATTGGCACGAAACCCTGCCTGCTGTCTTAAGGTCTCAAGAATAATGGTGTGCTATTTCGTCCTGCAACTGTGAGGCCTCCAAGAACTCCAGAGCTCTTTAAGCCTTCTACAAATTGCCAAAGAACTCCCTTGGGGTAAAGGTATCACTCCCCTGCAGACCGCAGCCATCAAACCAGCAAAGTCCGTTTTTTCGACTTGCTACTCCCTGGCGACTCCGAAGCAGCACCTGAACCAAAAGAGGTACATCAGCTCCAAAAGGTCAGATCTGTCTCCCCACCAAGTTTGGAGACAGCAGGACCTACCGGAGCAGCGCCATAATAAATACCCAGGGTACCGGACCCCCTCCAGCAAACAGCGAGACGAAGAGTCCATTCCGGACTCCAACTGCCTAGGAAGCAAACACCCTTCGAGGAACGGCGAGACCCCTGAGACTCACTTCGTGAGTGGCCTAGAAGTCTTGCAATTGCCTCTCCAAGTTGCCTTATCCTGACCGCAAGGACATCTCGACACCCGGCTGACCTATCTGCTCTGCACCCGGCCCATCCGGCGCCAGTAAAAACGATCCAGCTGTGCTCCCATAGTCCTGAGGCCCTTGCGACCTGCTCTCTCGAGTTGGACTCCTCTGACTTACCTTTAAGTGCCTTTGAGCAGTGTATTTTCAAGTAGCCCCCTTCTTTGTAGCGCACCAGCTACCAATGACCTCAGCACCCTGCTCCTGGCAGAATCCAGGATGCTCTCGAGAATCGGATGGTGGAACATTGGTTCTGGCCTTGATGCTTACTTAAATTCCGAAGGTGAACCTTGAGAGTCAACCTTGATTTTCTATGCATTTTTCTGGTTTCTCCCATTGATTTTAATGGTGCGTAATTGCGCACTAAAGTAATACATTTTGCGAACTTCAAAAATTGCTCTCTTAAACAGTACTTACTGTAGATCGAAGTTCTTGATCTCAAAAATTATATAAAAATCTATGTTATTTTTGCAAATTGGTCTTGGATTTATTCTTGAGTGTGTGTCTCATTTATTGCCTCTGTGAATACAACAAATGCTTAGCACTACCCTCTGATAAGCCTAACTGCTCGCCCACACTAACACAAATAGAGCGTTAGTATTATCTACTTTTGCCTCTGTATACCAATCAGGGCCTCACTGGAATCTCTACACAGTGTATTTCATTTTAGTGCACTATATCGAGAGCCAGCTTCCAACACTTACTGCCAGGTTTTACTTTGCGGTAAGAAACAGCAAAAAATGAATACATGTCCGCACACCCAAATTGGGCAGGCGGATATGTAGCCGTTTCTACGATGGTCCTTACTCCCCAGGGCTGTCAGAGAAGTTTGGCCACGGCGAAGACAGAGAGGCCTCCACCGTGGCCAAACTGAAGGTCTGCCCACGTTTAAATTGGACGGGAGGACCTTCATGTTGGAGTATGTATACTCTGTCACCAGTGCGACAGAGTATACATACTGCCAAATATATAAATCAGGCCCTTGACCTTACTTTCTAACTATCACTCAAGTAGCAAGAAGGACAGGTCCTACAGAACCTCTCGGTGTCTCAGTGAATCCATGGCATGTAGAACAACGAGTCCAACCTATCCTTGATCTTTCTTATGCACGTGTCCTACGAAGGGCACTTCGAGGGCCATTAGTAGGAGGAATATCCTATGCACTAGAGGAACCACTTGCCTCATGCCAGCTCCTGGCTCAGAAGTCATAAGCTCACTGTAAAGCAGCTCACGCTCCCAGCCAACATAATGTCTTCCAACCACTTCTTTACTGACCTGTTTCTGGGCTTGCTTACGAAGTTCTACAAGTGAAGGGCACTGAACTTGTGCCTGGCGTGATTCCTCCTGGGTAGGCCCTCCAACAGCTAAACATCTCTGCAGCTCTGTCAGCAATACCTAGTCCTCTTCGCATATCTCATACACATCATCCTCGGGCCAGAGATAATGGCTGCCATGGCCTTTGACGTCTCAGAGTCTGCCCTGTTCTGTTCATGATCTTTGTATGATCTTGGCAAATCTGAGATGCCCCAGACTCAGCATGGAACTGACATGCAGCCTGTGCTCTGGTCAACATAGCTGACGTGACCCATGCCATGTAGGTTTCTCGTTGTAAACCAGGGGCAATCAAATCATTGCCCAAGAGGCCTCTAGCAATGCTCACCACTACGTCAACCAAGGCCGGCTTGCCATTAATGTTTAACTTAACTCAGGCAATCAGGTTCTCCATGTCGCCCAACTGGCTGCCAACAGGATTAACCTCTTTGGGCCTGAGATACTTCCTCTCAACCATAGTTCTGTAGGCACCTGTTTTCCTCCGGACAGGAACTTTTCTTCCATTGATACTGGCTTCCACCACAAACCGCATGGTTTGTACATTGGCACTACATTGAGTGAAACAGGGCCCACTTAGTTCACTCCCCAACTAGAAACAGCAAGCCAAGACAAACACACCACTGTGTACTTGTGACGAACCTCCCCACACACCAATCGCCCAAAAGAGTCTCAAATTGTGAGCCTTTTTGCTTAAAAGGTGTGCATATCCACCGCTCCCGCTGCCTCCAAGGAGCAGTCTCCAAGAACAAGGTCCAAATTCACACAAATGTGGAATGCACCACCGACACCAAGAAAGATTATGTCCATCCACTGTTGATAGTATATAAACAGTTCCTTTATTCTTCCAGTTCAATAAAACAGCCAAACAGCCGACGCGTTTCGTCCAACTGGTGTGGACTTCATCAGGGCTTCGCAAATAAGTCTGATCATCTATAGTCGAAGATAGTAGGAGACTGTAATGGTCTTACATGGAAACTGTACCCTCCTGGATCCAGGGACAGTTAGAAGTGTAAAGGCTACCGTGCCGTATCGAAACGAAAACAGGACCGTTAGTGTTCGCGTCCTCTTCAGTAGTTTGCGAAGCCCCGATGAAGTCCACACCAGTTGGACGAAACGCGTCGGCTGTTTGGCTGTTATTTTATTGAACTGGAAGAATAAAGAAACTGTTTATATACTATCAACAGTGGATGGACATAATCTTTCTTGGTGTCGGTGGTGCATTCCACATTTGTGTGAATTAGGGCCCACTTAGTTCCATTCACCAAGTCAACACACTTTTTATGATCGGTGCAGCTAGTGCAGTCTTTCACCTGACAGTCCCTTTTGCAATGCCCCTCCTTCTAAAATTTATAACAAATAATCACCTGGTGCTTGGAAGAACCTTACTGTCCACTCTTTTCATTGTGTTCCTGAGTTGGAACCCAATTCCCTTTTTGCTTGTGTCCTCCCTTGGAACTTTGGGAATTATCCTGGCTCATACCCTTTGGTTTGGAAGTAGTCTGTTCATAGTTCCTCTCTCCCTTTGGTTTACAGCTATGCTGCTCCAGCGCTTTGTTAACCCTGTTAGTGAACCACTTGTCAGCAAAACCTACAAATTTATCTGGTTCCGTCTGATAGATATTATCTAAGTGGGGTAGAGCACTCCTTTTTTTTTTTAATTCTTTTTATTCAATTTTCGCATTTACATTAGCTGTCATATTCAGAGATGCAAATAAGTGCTCCTTCAGTTACATTTCACTTTACATTATTTGCTGTGCATATAAGGTCTAGTGGAGCGAATCCGCTCTCGACGTTTCTCATGTTAGCTTTGTCCGTTAGGCTCAGAGTGGAGTCTACTTGCAAACTCAGGATTTTTACCCAGTGTCTTTAACAATTGCTGTTGAGCTCAAGGGAGCATATTGCTCAACATACAACTAGGGGAGGAGGGAAAGGGAGGTCCGAGGGGAAGATAAGGGAGGGAGAAGTGTTCAGTGAGCGCTGGCTGACCTGGAAGTCTATGATGGGTCTCGTTTTCCACTCTGTGGCCATTTTGACAGGCATCATGGCTATTCGCATGTGACAGGGGAGCGCGAGGCGGGCTCATCTGATGCATGTATACTGATATATAGTTGTAGGGGGCCCCAAATATCTTTAGGTCGGGATTGGGGAGGCATTAGTTCCCAGAAGGCGGCCAGCTGTTCTTGGCATAACACCGCATCCTTGAGCGACGTCGCTTTTTTGGTGGCACGTGTCCTGCCCCATGTTACTGCTATGCAAATTTTTGCAAGCAGCAGCAGTAATGCACTAAGCCTCCTACCCTCTGTAGGAATGTCCTTAACGTATCCCAGCAGCACAGTCAGTGGGGGTCTGGTTATGGATGTGCCCGTCATTTCGTCTATTGCATCCAAAACAGTCACCCAGTATGCATGGACCTGGGGGCATTCCCACGCTAGGTGTAGAAAGGTTGCGTCGGGTGCCCTACATCGCTGGCAGCGTGCCTCTGAGACCAGTACTAGTCGCAGCAGCCATGCAGGAGTTTTATATGTACGGTGCAGGAAATTGAAATCTATAATTCGGAGAGAGGGCTGGCGCCTGTGTGCAGCAGAACATCCACTGCTCCTGCGTGATAGGTATGCCTAGCGCATTTTCCCACTCCTGCCGGGCCCGTGGTGTGCATACCGGTGCCGTATTTTGCATGTCTGTGTAGAGGCGTGTGATTAACTTGCACTGGGATGGATTTTTAAGAACTTTCTCTAAGACTTGGAAGGTGGCTGGCGCCTCCGGAAAGGAGGGGTGATAGGCACGCAGCGCGGCACGCAGCTGGAAGTATGTCATTTGTTCTAGCACAGTGAGTTCCTGTCCCTCCCTAATCTGGTGCATGTCTATGAAGGTGCCGTTCGGGTAAACATCTCCCATTTTTGTGAGCTTCATTTCTCTAAGTCTGGCGCAAGGGCCGGGATCCGCCTGGAAAGATAAGCTCGGGAGTAGAGAACTCCTTGAGTCGCTCAGTCACCATCCAACGGTTAAGGGCATGAAAATCGTTGACCTCCATCTCTCACTCCCACACTTTCCAATAACGCAATTCACCATGAATCCACGTTTCAAATTGAACACCATCCACACTGTAGGAAGGTAGGATCCTTCTGGCATGGTTACCCCCACTTTTTGCCTGGTGTCAGTATGTTTTGGACTAGTCTGACTGGGATCCCTGCTAATCAGGACCCCAGTCACTGTGCTCTCTCCCTACATTTGACTATGGTAAGTACTTTGGTACCTTCCCAATTGGCTACTGGTGTACCCTTCTACATCCCTAGTATATGGTACTAAGGTACCCAGGGCATAGGTACACCAGGGGTCTCCCATGGGCTGTGGCATACATTGTACCACCCATGAGAGACCACTCAAACTGTGACTACAGGCCTGCCATTGCAGCCTGTGTAAGTTGGTGTTAGCACCACTTATGACAGATATATGTTTTCTTATATCTGAGGTTACTGCACTTAAAACCTATACGTCACCCCTTAGGCAGGCTCTTCAGTCCTGAGGGCAGGGTGCCTGGTTATAAGTGTGAGGGTGCTCCTGCATGATCAGGACACCCCTACAAACTCCGGAGTCCATTCTCCATGCTTTGTAAGTGCGGTCAACCACTTTTAGACATATAGTTACGAGATGTCTAACTATATAATGGCTGCACCGAACCTGGTCATGTTTGGTATCAAACATGTTGGAATCATACCCTAACACTGATTCCAGTGTTGGAGGTATGATCCCATGTACTGGGGGGCTCCTTAGCGGACCCCCTGTACTCCTGGTAACAGCCTTTCAGAGTCTGCAAGCAAGCTAGTGCTGCTGACGACCACAGACACGATTCTGCCCTCTCGCTGCTGAGCTGAGCTCGAGCAGGGGAAGGTAGAACAACAGGTTTCCTGTCACAGGGAGGTGTGACCTCCTCCCAGACAGGACTTAGTGTATTGGGGTGGGGTGGGGGCGCTTGCCAGCACCACTAGACTGCTTTGAAGGGCACATTTGGTGCCCTCCTTGCATACTACAGTTTGAGGCAGTTTATGGAGCCCTTGACTCCTGCTCTGGCGCGAAACTGGGCAAAGGACATGGGAGTATCCTCCCCTCTGTCCAGCCCCTCCACTGGGAGGGACCTCGAGTCGTTCAACCCTTTCCTTAGGGTATTTAACGGCTTACCTATTGGTGAGTCCTCAGATTCATCGTGGGACAAGACTAAACCCTGAAACTATGTCGCTCTTTGACCGTCTGGACATTTGGACTTCGTTGGACTTTGAATGGAACTGAGACTGCACTAAGGAAGACGCCTGCTGCTCCTGGTCTCGCTGTTCTTCAAGTCTTCTTCGTCGTCTGTGTCTGTGCTTCTGTCAGGTTCTTTAACAGACCTGTAGGCATCAAGGACACCCGAAGAAATCTCCCTTGGGGTGAAGTAGACACTCCCCTGCAGCTGCAGGCACCGCAACGAAGCTGACCGGTCTGCTGCTCCTGTCGTCGTACGGACTTCCCGAGGCCCAGCAACAGAGGTGGTGGTTCTGCAACTCCCTCGAGGCCTGATCTGCCATCTCTGCAATTTTGAGGCAAGTATCCCTCGTCGGAACCGCTGGGACCAACCCACAGTTTAGTATACAGTTAATTAAAACCATAACATACAGACATATCGTTGATACTTAATTAAAACAGAAATTAAAATTTAAAAACACATTATAAAAGCAAGCTATGCAGGATAAGTGTCAATTCCAAAGCAGCATTTCTGGTTAATGGCAAGTATGTCGAGATAGGCCATTTGATGCCAGAATGAAAGTGCGGAGTGCAAAAGGCAATAGCAGGATATCCAAGATTGCTTCAGATGTTGATACCTGACTTTCAGAAAGGGTTGTTTGTGCAGTGGCAGTAAAAAGAAAAAAACACTGTGCACCGCGTCGACTTGCCTTTGCCAAGGCTTGTTGGCTCTGCACTCCAGAGATCTTCGGGCTACAAGAAGCTCCCCCCTCCAGCATCTCTTCCCTCCAAGGTCAGCATCCTCACCACATCCTCTGCCCCGTGGGCCATCATCTTTGGTGAGCTGTTCAAGGTCCTCTTGTAACTCTTGTGCCTTTGGCCTGTTGTTCCTCCTGAGGGTCTTCTACTGCTTCAGTGGGCTCCCCTGCTCGCTCAGGCCTGCTGTGACTCTCCTGCTGTTGGAGGGTCCCTTGAACCTTGCTGGTCCCAATGTTGCTCCTTTTTCGTCTTCCAAGCCAGCTGAGGCTCCCAAGGCTTCTTGGTGCTCCAGCCTAACACCGACCACCTAGTCACCGACATGGGACAGCTCGTGGACTGCTCCTGGTCTTCCTCATCATCGCCTGGTCCTCACAGCTGCAGTGACAACGTCACCTTCGACTCTTCAGAACCTCCCGAAATCGGTGGGCATTGTGTCTCCGTGCCTCCTGGTCACCTCTGAGTGGCATAGACTCTGTGCCCTCTGCTTGCAGATTCTCAACTTCCAGAATCCACCCTTGGATTCCACCAGACTCCTTCACAGTCTTCTCCAGAGGCATCTTCTTCGAAGACGTCCATTGATGTCTACGGCAGGTTTCAACATCACAACACCACTATGCACCTGGCTTTCCTGATGTAGGTAACCTGGTTCCCGGGGCATCCACGGATGGGGTGGCTCTCCAAACTTCTGTCTTCCAAAGGGTGTATTCGGGGTCCCCTGGGAAGGGTCCTTTTTATTCAAAACTGCAACTGCGACTTCTCCATTGGCTTCCATTGGACATGCAGCTGTGTTTCCACTCTGCACACAGCCTCCGTGGGGTACCTGGGTACTTACCTTGGGTAGTTCCTTGTGTCCCCGGCTCATCTGGGTCTTCTGGTTCAAGTCCCGTTCTCCTTTGCAGTTCGCATTTCACTTTTTTAGTATATGGTTTGGTCTCCTCCTGGAGACCACTGTATTTAGTGCTACTCATCTGATTGCTGTTGAAGTTTTCTTGTGTATTGTGTTGATATCTCCGGGTAGGAGTTATACCAATACGTTAGTGATTGTCTGTGTAATAAATAGACTTATTTTTGCTAAACACTGTGTGGTTTCTTTTCATCTAACTACAGATTAAACTGCTAAAACAAGCTGCTTAACACTCCTTCAAGATAAGCCAGAAGGCTGCTCTCCAGAGCCACCACTTTGAGAGCTTTCTATGGGTATCAAAGACCACTAAAATCACCATAAGGGTTGCCTGGATTAGTGCAAGGTGCACCACTTGAATAAGTGTTCACCATATACTAAGCCAGACTCCTACAGCAACATAGTGACTTAATTCTAAGTTCACTAATAGCATTGTCATCAGTATGGAGAATGGGCAGGAATTTTTCTAAGTTCATTTTTAAAAACTCACTTTTAATTAATACTTCTCAATGCAGTGATATAATTCTAGGCACTAAGGTGAAACGCTATTGTGTGTAATAGCAATACACATTTCCACATTTTGAAGGCACTTCATCTTATTTTTACATGTTTGTTTCATGATTTACATGCCAAATATTTCCATTGCTTGTCTCGTGCATGGGCTCTTAGAGCCAAGAGAGATCCTTTGCTGAGCTCCGGCTTCACTGTTCCTGCTAATTTGTTGGCCCACCTGCCTCTAATAGTGCCTCTCTCCTGACATACTACAGGATCAGATGCTAATGCTCATCGCCAGGTAGCCCCACTCACTGTGCCTCTGGATCCCATTGAAGATGCTAAAGGAGGCTGCGCGAGGTGGCTCTGGAAGGAGCACTTGGCCCTTCCACCCCATTCTAGCACCATGCCCCTCTCTATCCCCTAGAAGCAAGGCAGCCCTTTGGAGAGAAAAGGAGAAAGGCGGTGCTATGTTCTTTGAATCCCTGCCCTCTTTCCTGGTGCTTTTAAGTTGCTGCTATCCTTGCAAGCCTCCACCATCACTGATACGTAGGTTATATTTCTCAGGTTTGTACTTAAGTGGCAAATTCACATTTCGTATTTGTTAGTAATATGGTGGTCAACACTTTCATGGTGTGGGTGGCACTGCTAATGTTTAAAAAATGGTGAGACCAGCTCATGAGGCTATCCTTGCAAGCCTCCACCATCTCTGATATGTAGGTTATATTTCTCAGGTTTGTACTTAAGTGGCAAATTCACGTTTGGTATTTGTTAGTAATATGGTGGTCAACACTTTCATGGTGTGGGCGGCACTGCTAATGTTTAAAAAATGGTGAGACCAGCTCATGGGTCGAATGTATTACAGTTTGGTCAGGTAGATTAATCAAGACACTAGAAGTTGAGGTCTGGCAAGATTTGTAAGATTTTTCAAGGCCTGTAGTCTTGGTTTGTTTTGCATTATAAAAAAGCTGCCACTCATGAGACTGCCAAAAACTAGAGACGAGACGAGCTGTGTGACTACAAACTGATGTCTCTCAAGTGCCTTCTATCACATACTTATCCGTATTTGCCTCTTCACTGTCAGCGCCGAGCACAGTTTGGGACATGTTTGATACTGTTGACAGGGATGGGTCTGTAGGGTTCCCCTTTGTTCTCAGCACAACATTCGGATCTACAAGTTAGTGGTGACTTGAGTCTGCCAAGTGAGTGTAGCTGAATTTATCTCTAAATCACAGTGCTCAGGGACATAGTACCACCAAGAACCAATTAAAAAAAGTAGGGGACCATTCCAAAAGGATGTCCAACCTCGCACCTCTCATAATCATGCTACTTGACAGCTAACCAATTCACTCAAAACCATCGCTAGGAGACTTTTTTTTACCAGTGTAGACAGTAACAGTTAACCACCATGAGAAGCAAACGGTGCTGGACTCTGAAGTGCATATTCATAGACTTTAGATCCAAGAGTTATTTGTTGTAACTGTACCGAGGCTGTGGATGGGAACTCACCTACTTAAGGCCCTATGACAGGTCGTGCTGAACTGCCCTGGTGACTACATGCTTGTGGTTACCAGGAGGGGTGTTCCATGAGCTAACTGGAGCTGCGGGCATAGATGGCAGTGGCAGGACAGGAGACAGAAGAATGCTGTGTTAAGAGAGGGATTTGAAATTTGGGCTTCTTTTACCTGGAGAACACATGAATTCCAGAAAGGGGGAGTGGACCAGCCTTATAACCTCCTCTACCCAGGCTCATGGTTTGCTCATTGAATGTTAGCAGAGATTCGCAATCTAAAATGAAGGAAGTCTTTCCTGTGTTATCAGACACATTTCCAAGTGCTAGATGCATCGCAACGCATTTGTTTCCTATTTTTCTGCATATTCTTCGCCCCCCTTTGCTACCATTATTTTTGTACCTTTCTCTGGATTCTTCATCACGAGATCTTGCAGGGCTCTTTACTCATTCCTGGTGTCAGGAGGAGTTGGTATCTTGCTATTCTGCAATGTGATCTTCAGCTACAATCAAGAGCTGCAAGGTCGCAGGGAGTTTTTCCCTCTTTGCAAGTTTTTCCTCGTAACTGTAACCCTCTTAAGAAGGCATGTGACACCTTTTTTGCCATTTTGTGCAGGATGGGAACGTAGCTATTTGTAGCAATCCCCTTTCCACAGGCAATCAAGAAAGGGACTAAACAGACCTTCTGAGTGGCCAATCCTTGACAGTTTGGCACACTTGGTTATCTGCTGCTTGTTAAAAAAAATAGAAATGTAACGTATCACAAATGTATGGAATGTCAGTGTTGTTTTTGGCTCCAGCATTTGTTCTGTTCTCCTTAATAACTGCTTTGGATTTGATGCCCCAAGGTCCAGTTCTACTGGCGGTAAACATCGTTTACAACGATGTTGATACATGGCATGCAATTACAAAGCGGTCATTACAACGACCGCGTTGGTACATCGCATACCATTACAACGCAAGTCGTTACAGCGACTTGCTGTAGGGGGCAGAAGGTGTTGGATTTTAAATCCAACACCTTCCCTACTGTTGCACAGACTGGAGTTGGAATAGTAAATTATACTATTCCAAAATCCAGCAAACCCCCCCGCCCCACAGCACGTCGTTGTAATGAACGCGTTGTAATGGCATGCATTGTAAAGACATCGCTGGACGACCCAGGGGTCGACCCAGGGGTGAGTGCTGTTGCACCTCGCTGCTCCCCCGCAGGTCCCGACGCCGAAGACTGTGCTCCCCGGGTGGCTGGTCGGCGATTCACCACACCGGAGAAAGCGGAGCTGGACGTTACCTTCCTCCTCCAGGCGCTCTCGGCTGGCTGGCTCAGTGCGGGAGCGTCTGTGACCGGTGACCTATTTCACCGCAAATATCCTCTAGCGGGAGCTGCTGCGGACGAATCCAATCGGGAGAGCACCTGACTTGATGCGACCTACTCCCGGGGGATCGGGGAAGACAGTGGTGCCCAACGGCCCGGTGAGTGACATCGGCGCGAAACAGGCGAAGACGCGGCCGCCATTTTCCCCTCGATGCTGCACAGCGTGGGGAGAGGTGCAGGCCGCCCAGGAAGGCATTGCAACGGCTATCTGGGGGCGGCGACAGGCACAAAAACGGGCGTGAATTGCCAGGGCAATGTATATATTCCACCGATCTCTGATTCAAACTGGAATCGGCGCTGCCTGACTTCAAAATGGCGCCTGTGACGGACATAATGCCTCGGGATAACTCCGGACCCTCTCACCAGCCAGTCCCTCTACAGTAGCGGCGGGAGGCGTCCCCTATTCCCCGGCGGGCGCTCCATTTGAGCCTTCAGCAGCCCATAGCCCTGTCACACTACGGAAAACATTGCAGCTTTGAGAACCACGGAAAGATGCAGATGCCCACCTGAGACTGGGGACCAGCCGAATGGAACACCAGGGGCAGAATCTCTTACCTGACCCCATGTTGGCCCCCATGAGATCAATCTGACTCAACTTGCCTGACTATAACATGGCAGCCTATCCTCATTCCCTTTCCTATCCTGCCACCCTTGTCTTCTACACTCGCCCGTCTCTGGACTCAATGACCTTCGGTCACTTCCTGATCTTCACACTAAGCCGGCTGAGCACGAATCACATGGCCGATTCCCGGTGGAGCTGCTCCGACAGCTATAGGGGAGATTGGCTCTGGCACACAGCTATGGCCGTCACCTACCCAGCCGGACTTCGGACATTTGTCTCGTCAGTTTCTCCGCTGCTGTCTCCTTCCTGTGGTCTCCCAACTCTCCTTGGTCCTTTTTGGGTCTTGATTTTCTTGTTCTCTAGTAACTGATCTTCACACTAAGCCGGCTGAGCACGAATCACATGGCCAATTTCCGGTGGAGCTGCTCCGACAGCTATAGGGGAGATTGGCTCTGGCACACCGCTATGGCCGTCACCTACCCAGCCGGACTTCGGACATATGTCTCGTCAGTTTCTCCACTGCTGTCTCCTTCCTGTGGTCTCCCAACTCTCCTTGGTCTTTTTTTGGGTCTTGATTTTCTTGCTCGCTAGTAACTCCTGTCTTGACTACGTAATCATGCTGTAACTAATGTGAAAGATTTGTAACTTGTAAGATGCTGTTTCCTCATGTAAAGCGCTCTGATACCTCCGGGTCTAGCCAGCGCTATATAAAACTCAAATAAATAAATAGATAAATAAAGTGGCCTATTCCTACTGGCACCACAGAATCATGACTTTTAGCTTCAAGGCTATGCTCTTGCTTGACCAAAATTCTTATTAAGAAAACAATTGGTTCTGTCGGGATTTACAATTGCTTAGATTACTCAAAGAGCAAATACTTATTTACAACGCAAAAAACTATGATTCATGAAGGAAAACACACACCAAAAATAAGATTCAGTAGTATATTCAAAACAAGTATCAAATACTAATGGCTGTCACAATTATACATTCAATTGCAGCAAGGGACAATGTGGTGAAGGAAGTGACATGTAGTGACATGTAGTGATTAGTGATATAGACAGTACACTATATACAAGACGAATAGACGTGCAATAAAAAAGGGGGGGAGAGAAAGAGGGGCTTTTTTCTAAGACGTTTTTGTCCTGTTTATTTTTGCACATGTACTATAAGATCCGTTGATGAGTTAAATCGTGATCATGAGGGCTGTGCGGACATTTGTAGCATGTCGACGTTTCGACCCTGAAAGTAGCGCAAATGTAAAGTGCATCAGAGCGGGTCTTCTTCAGGACGTATGGAGGGATGAGTGGACAGCCAATATGCAGACGCCTCAGTAGATGAAATCTGCAAATAACAAGAGCCTCTATTCAGAAATTGAAGAGGTGTGTACAAAATTGCTTTGAAACCACAGCTGGTAAAGATCTTTACCAGAATGAGGAATTTGTCTCAATTAATCAGGAATTTATAGAGAGGTCTCCACCAGCCGGTTGGAGCCTCATCTAAATCTTCACTTGACTACCACCAGCCGGTTGGAGTCTTTCAAATTGGGTTACTTTAACTTTGCTCTTGGTAGCAGCCACTTTACCGCCGCATGCCTCTCCTCAATCCTCTTCATCTGCTGGAAAGCACCGGAAGCACCCAATTGTTTTCTTAATACTAATACCCAGGTTCTGAGGGACACCGGGTCGCCCCATTATCTTTAATATTGACCAAAATTCTTGGCAGGAATATCTACTCTTAGTAAACAACCCCTTCCTGCACAGGGTCCTAGGAGCCAGCTGCCGTGTGGATGTTGCTGATGTTCCTTTTATGGGATAAGTGCACCTACTTTCATTTTTGGTGACTAACTTGTGGAGATTTTTGTGCTTGGTGACTGAATTGTGGAGGTTTCTATGCTCTGTGTCCCATTGTCTATTCCTTTTCAGGAATACAGAGAAAAATTGTAACATGCTTTATGTGGACAGGCTGGATTGCAGTAAATAAGGTCCAGATTTAGATTTCAGCGGATGGGTTACCCCGTCCGCCGAAATATAAATCCCATAATGTCCAATGGGATTTATATTTCGGCGGACAGGATATCCGTCACCATTGTGACGGAGTAACCTGTCCGCCGATATGTAAATCAGGCCCTTAGTGGTTGAGACATCTGATTGATGGTTCCAGTCGCACTAATGCATATGCTGGCATATGATAGTCACATATTTTGCCCCAACTGTCTGAATAAGCTGATATCTTCAACTAGTTATTTTAAATTGCAACTGTTTTAAGTGCCTACTGGAAATGATGACCCATAGTGTCATGGTTGTAGCATCAGAATCTTGGCAACAGGAAGCCCGGGCTGTTAAGGTTTTTCATACCCTCGAACCATCCTTCAGCCCGTTACCTCATCTCTGTTCAGGTCTGTTGTTGGCACGCTATTCACCTGCTTTTTGAAGTATTAGTGCAAATCTTCCTTACAGTACAAGGGTTCCAAGTCACTCCACAAATCATTATCCAGGCATGCATGGGGCATGAAGGCTGGGCTACGGCAGGGACAGTACAGAATGGCCTGCACAGCTAAGTGCATGGTTATCAGAATCTAGATACCTTTGATATTGAATGTTGACAAATAAATCTTGTGCCATTCTTTCACACTTACAGGAGCTGCTCCTCAATTATGCATAAACACCTGCACGGCCCCTGTTTCAGGTGATTCTATCTAGACCTACATTGATGCTGTTGCTTCAGCTCCTTTGGCAATTTTGGCACTTTCTTTTGGATAGAACCCGAGAGATTTCTCCACTTGAATTTTGGGTGGCGCTTGATTACCGATTTCAAACCAGTAGGCTTGGTACCTTGAGAGTCAATGTGTTTGTCTGCGTTCATTTCTTCATTGCTGAAATGAATGCAACTACAGGTTTACATGGTTCTTCTTTAGGCAACAGCTGACTGAAAACTCTGCAGTCCTGCAGTTTGAACTGGAGTATGACTGATACTGCCTTCTCCTGGATTCTTCACAGTCCTCACGAGGTGGAAGACAGTGTTCTCAGCTTTTTGTTTTCTCATATTACTGCACAGATATATGAGATATCTTTGGGGCTGCATGTTTGACATGTCACTGAGCACAACAGTTACACCTTGCATGTGTTTTATTGTGCTCTTATTCTGCAGTATTTTTTATGATGTCTTTGCATTTTTAGAACGTAGCAAACTAAAAGAGAACATGTGTAGAAGACTGATGATGGTAATTAACCATCTCCATGGACTACCCTGAGTAAGTGGAATAAGAGTTCCAATGAGAAGCTATGCGATCCATTAAATATACACTTTTGTTAAGCTTGGAGGAGAATGGGAAGCACTTATTTTTGCATTTAGCTTTTAAATGGAACCTTTCTCAATTATTTTCAAACTCTAGGGCTCCCATTGTTTATTTCTTCCACAATCTGCACACATTCCTGTTGCCCCATCTTCATTTGTGTTGTTAAACATCCCTCCTTCCAGGTGCTCCTCCTCCCTAATATCTTTTTCTAAAACATAACTGCCCAACATCTGTCCACTCTTATCCACCACATTCACAATCTCTAACACAAAGGCAGGGTAGGACTTCCATGTCTGGAGACAGGGCAATACCGGAAGAGCCGGCTCAACAGTACAGTCAGTTATATTTTTGCCAATATGGGCTGGTTCTGTGGTCAGCGAGGGATGGTTTCTTACAAATTATTGGATCATTAGTTTTTATTTGAAGCAGCTGCTTAACACTGCAGTGGCACTGAAGCCTGTACGAGTAAAGCAGACTGGATGGGTGGCAAACAAGCCAATATTAATAATTTTCCCCAATCTCCAATTAGTGGATAATGAAAATAACACAAATAAAGACACCTTAAAATTCTTTACAGAATTATGAACTTGGGAGCCAAGACCATTTTTTTAACAGTTTGGCTTTGTACCTAGGCACCCTCTGACAGTACACACCTCAGTTCCTGTTGTGCGTTGTCTTGTCCTAGGATTCCTTGTACTAATGAAGCTTAGCAATTCAATAATTCAATTGCAATGTTTGACATTAAAATTATCAAACATTATTTGGGGAGTACTCAAATAGCTGCCACATAGGCGAGAAATCAATGGGGGGGGGAGGTAGGGCACAAGTGGTTCTTTGAGGGCCTGTAAACAAGCATATGGTGTTCTGATCTACGAGACTGCATAAAAGGTCACAAATAACTTCTATGGTCAGGGCTGAATTGGCCACATAGGGCATGAGGAAAACCCCTGATAGGCTGAGGCCAAGATTGCTTTTAGTAATGGACAGAAGGAGTTATCCAACCTGGCAAACAGTCTTGCAAACACAAGTTTCTTGTAGAAACAAATATAATTTCCACCCCAAAGTTTCATACCCACCCTACTGCAGAGGGAAAATTACTCTTTCCTATCCAAATTTACAGTTATTCACTTCCATTTAAAAACTCCACCCGCCATTCCAATTGAATGAAAAAAATCTTTTTTCTTGTCCCCGTCTCTGTACGAGCCAACAAACCTAATTCCGCTGTAGTCTCCCGATTTGTATAGCCAAAATGGCTTTATTTTAGCTTTCACTTGCCTAAAACTGTCTCCATTCCAAATAATGGAAGACAAGTAGGAAAATAAATTTGGCCTATTTATTTTTCAAACTCTTTCTCTTTTCTGCTTCCAGAGCCTTGGCGGAGGAGCCACCATTGGCTCAGCTCTACCTAATTGTACTTATTATTGGCGCTCGTTTTGGCTGATTAATTAAGAAGCTATTGCAGACTCTTCTGTCCTCCTGTCACCATAGTGAATCACTGATATCAGTGAGTTAGCGTTCTCTGTGACTTTGTTTGTGTAGCAGGCACAGTTCCAAGCTATTTCATAGCGATGTGTAGTATGCATCTATGCATTGTAAAAAAAGGGAGACTGAGTTGGTCCATCAAGGGGGTTGAGAAATGAGAATAGAATTAAAGATTATTCACTGCAATGCATTAGTTCCAATTGTAGTTTTTATTAAGGAAATTTGGAATAGGGATTTTAGGATCGATAGTCGACAGACTCGAAACTAGAACTATAGGAGATCTGTTTTACAGAAGTACAATTATGTGACTGCGTTTGCCTGTCATAATAATTTTGTGGAGATTAACTGAATCACTAATCTATTTTTTTTTTAAATCTTCTTCAATTTTTACATAAGCAAAAAGAGGGACGTTGCAGAGACGGGTCCGGGGGTAGCTGATCAGCAGGAGGCGTCGACCACCAGCACCGCTGTAGAGGGCTTTGCTAACCCCAGTAAGTCCTATTATTTATTATTATCATTTCACTAATTTTGGGTTTTTGGCATTGTTGTGGGCTTAGGGTAGAATCTTGGGGTATTAGAACGTTGGTGCTGTGTTCCAGGACGGGAGTTGCTGCCTGGAGGCTGGTGTTGCTGTCGAGAAATAAAGTTGCTCTGACATCCTTACCTGCTGTCTTTCTTTCTCGTGACGACGATGACGGAATACGAACCCACTCACGCCAAGCACAATGGATTCGCTCTTTTTCCTCTGCCCACTATACTACTTTTAAATTTTGCCTTGTTATTTTTTATACTGTCTCCTTTTTTTCCAACTTTCCTATTCCATTTTTGTTTCATTCCTGTTATCCCTGCATTATCGTTTTTTCCTTATAAAATTTTTTTTTTTGGTAGCTGTCTTTTTCCGGTCTGTACTAGTCTCTAGTTCACTTATCTTCTGCTTTGATGGCAATAATCTTTCCCTCTCTCCTATATATCTTGTGGTACTGTAAGACTAAGAACACATTTTTGGTACTCTACTGTCTACTGTGAAGATTGCAGGCCCAAGTAAGCTAGTTTTCTAAATAATATTCACCATGAATATTTGTTGAGAAGGCTTTTTTTTCCTGCTCATGCTCTAACAGTTGAGTTAACAAGAGAGTGGTCATTGACCACGCCCCCCAATGTTGTGCAATTCATTTATACAGTATACCAGACGTTTCCATGACAGTGCAGCATGGCTAGAAAAAAGTATGAGGTCCCATTGCATTTGCGAATCAACACCATATGACTTTCATTGACCATTATTCTACCCCTTCATTGTGCTTCAATGACTGAATCATCATGATCATCATAGGTTATAGCTCTGCCCCTCTATTACGAAAAGTATTGATTAGCTTCACTACCTGGCTTGTCTAACATTGGGAACCAACCAAATGCCCAGAGAGAAGATATTGCAGTGCTAACCGAACTGTAGTGATGCATTTCGGTTGTATTTTTTTGATTGAAAAAATGAAGGGGAGGCGTATTAGGCATCTAAAATATGTATAATGTTTTTCTATAGCCACACAGACCACCAGTGACGCTGGCTCAAGTGCCGTTGCAGGAGGAGAGTCAGAGTCAGTCAGAGGGGGAGGGGCGGTGGCAGGGACGGGCACTGGTAAGTCACATAATTGCTTGATTATTGATGGTAGGGATGGATGGGTGAAAGGATGGTTGGAAGAAAGGGTGCATATTGAATGGATGGATAATGGATTGGAAATATTGGTGAAAGACTGGATGAGAGAAAGTAAAGCTTAAATCATGGTGGCTATGGGTGAATTAGAATGATAGCGTGACTGAATATTTGGATTGCTTGGATGAATAAGCAAGGCAGCTCTTCACATGGAGAGTGGCATGCTGCTCGCCTACTTCGCTTACTTGGTTTATGCAGGGTTATAATCAAAGCTATGGTTCAAAGTGGGGGTATTTTTTACATTTTTGTTCTACTCCCTTGACTCACTGTATTTGTTAAGCGGGGAAGACGTATCCCACCCATCATCATTCATCACCCCCCTCCCCGCCCATGGCATTTTGCCACCCATGATAGAAGTGCAGTATAGTTTGATTTGCGACTGCAGTGTTGACTGTGCAATGTGTGTCTGCTTCAGTTAATACAGCATTTACAAAGTTTTCAATGCTTTGCAATCCGAACACACAAGGTGTGTTTCCCTTTGCCCACTCAGTCACCTCTTAGCACTTCACTCCTTTAATTTTCCCTATGTTCTTCCATCCCAGCCTACCAAAAATTTTAAAAATCCATTCTTGGCATGTGCCACATTTGATTTTATAGCCATGCAAGTGATTCCGAAATATATTTTATGGTTTCCCATAAAGATTTATTTTACGCCTGTTCAAATTTTTCCCTTTCGACTTCCGCTGACTATTACAGTGACTGAATAAGTCAAAGATGATGAATTGATGATCAGTGTAGTGGCGTTGATCTGTCTATTCTATATCAAAAGCTCCATAATCCCGCCTAATCCCGCTACTCTACCCTGCAGTAGAGTAAGTCAAGTTTCCTTTCCTTACTGCCCAGTGAATTAATTTATTGGAAATAATATGTGGTGGTGGCGAGGTCAGTGAGTAAAGTGGGAGTAAGTGCATGATTTGATGTCAAGTTTGGCGTATGGGATACGCTGTGACAATGTGCCAAATACAATCTATATAGCCCGTTCCTTTTCCTGTAGTGCAGTGCATTGTTTTCCTTGTCTACTTACGGCAGATAGGATAATATCTGCATTTTATACATGAGGTGTGTGACGTAGTATCTTATTTATTATTCATCTGCCTCTTTGGAGTCAGGATAGAAGACAGGGAAAGGCATTTGGGGATGGGCAGAGCCATCGGAATTGATAATAGTTAATTGTCAACTACAGCTGCAACTGCAGACAGTAGCAAAATACCCAACCCGCTGGCTAGCAATGAGCATTGCTCCATTAATTTAGTACAATACACAACTTGTACTCCATAGTGCATAATGCCTTACTCATTAATGAGAGGTAATTTATTTTTCCACTCAAAGTGTCTGTTTAGTTACTTGAAAAGCATTTAGAAGAAAAAAAAATCAAATCACAATTTTTTTAATCCAGTGTTATTCTGCCATAATACTTTTCTGCCACACAGTCAGTGCTTTTTATGCGAGGCATGTCTTGGTAAAACATAAAATTGGCCTTGTGACTCTCCTAATCATAATTACATCAAATTCCAATGGACCTAGGGGGCCAGCAATGTACTGCTACTGTGCCACCCACTAATTTAAAACAATTGTTTGCACAGAGCATTATTTACAATTTGTCTTTTTTGTTTTTCTCAATATTGCTACTCCTGCTAGTCCACCTGTACCACCCACCAGGCAGGAGATAGCGGTCCGTCTGCGGTGGCAGAGGCTGGGCCGTATCCAGCAGGAATACCGGCGGATGGTGGTCCTGAAAGAAGAGGAGGCCGGAATAGCTGCCTCTCAGTCTCAGCTAGGCCCCAGTGCAGCCGGTCCCCCTCAGCCTCCCGGACATCCCATCGCCGGCACCGCCACCAGCTGACAACAACTAGTGCCGCCATATCCCGTTCTGACCAGCCATTGCTGTGGAGCATGCTGCAGCAGCTGGACCCAATGGAGAACCGGCTCGGCAGGATGGAGCGGAGACTGCTCCAGCTCCGGACTCAACTGGACAATGCCCTCTTATAGTCCTTTTTTAAATTGTTTGTTTTGGTGGGAAGGACTTGTGGGTGGAGAGGGTGGGAAGGGAGTTGGGACTAGGTTTTTTTATTTGTTGGACATTTCACATTTTTGGACATTGGTGGTTGGGTCACTTGGTTTGGGGAGAGGGGCGGGCCTGTTGTGAGTGGGGGGGGTTCTTTGTAAATAAAATGACTAAAGGGGAAGTATTACATTTCATTGAAATTTATGCCTGAAGTACCTTTTTTGTTTTACTTTTATTTTGCACTGCTGCCTTTAGTTTTTACGCAGTTTATCTGCTTGTAAGAGTGTATTATACTGCTTAGTTATAGAGTTATACTTCTCTAACTATCTTGACTATTGGGGGATGCTGCTATGACCTATATGGTCTACAACAACCTAGATAAACAATTACTTGCAGTTAGTTAGTTACTTACTAACTGAACTAGTTCACTTCACTCCATAGTTGTCCTACCTGAATACAGATAAAGCAATAACAGGGAAGGCATCACCACTTCACAAGTGAGGGCTCACTCCCACCCAGGTGAGCTCCAACTGTAGGATTAATCAGAAGGATTATCCATTGCAGGCAAATAAATGGAAATAAAAACACTGAGTTAGTAGGTTATATCAAATCTTTACAAAGAATTGAGACCAGACTAATACATGATGACACAATAAAGAATTCCTGATAGTGATAAAATAACAAAAAATAGTAATAGTAGTAACTTAAGCAGTGGGGAGCTACTATTTAATTAAAACTAAAGTTATAAAACCCTCGAGTCAAAAATAATTTACTCAAAGTCTGGAGTGGACAAGCTTAGGCTAGGCAATTACGGTTATGCAACACATGAATGATGATGCTGACGACTGATGTTCTAGGTTCTATATCTAAAATATGGATCACTTTTATGTGCGGGTAGGTAAATGGGGCCAGTGTGGGCTACTGCTAAGAAGATCCTGCAGTGAGTTGGTGTTGCTTTCACCACATCCGCCCCACCAAGTGTGTGATCCATTGATGGTGTAAATTAAGCCACACATCAATAAATCACACAGCCCTGGGGAAGAGGGTTAGGGGTTTGATGAATGGATGGGAAAGGGGATTTGGGGAAAGGTTTGACAAAGACAAACACTAAACAAGGACAACATTCATCTGGGCAATGAACAGCACATCATTCGTCATCAATCTGTTATGGAAGGAAATGAAGGAATGAGTATGACAGTACAGTTAAATGCACTGCAAACAATCTTTTTGCCTCCGAGACCCAAGTTATCAGATATCTAAATGTTGTGTCTTCTAAGTTGGAAAAAATAAAATTATGGAGGAGTGAGCCCATCCACCCTGTTCTCCAAATATGATTGTTAAAAGAAAAATGATACTGTACTGCAAAATTAGGTGGAGCATCTGCATTCTCCTCAGGAATGCCCATTACTCTTGGGTGCCTGTCTGGACTGGTCCGGTAGGTAAGCCGGAGTGCTGAGCTCAGCTTTCGCCTTTCGTACGTGCAGGAGACTAAAAGGCCTGCAGATTGTAAAACAGAAACTGCATTTTAGAGTCAAGGAGGACAGTAGGAAGGTAATCTTCATGAGGAGTGTACCAAGAAGACTAAGAGGAAGAGCAAAAAACAAGAGGAGGACTCAGAGTTTCACTTTTGCCACCAGTGCAACATACACACACACACACACACAGCAGCATTTCACAATTCAACACACATCTCTTCTTCCACATAGCTGAGTACTAGGCCTTAGACTCATGGTTTCCCTTTGAAGTCAATAACGTCTTGCTTCTAGCTGTTGATGAAGTAGTAGCGCCCTGAGCTCTTCTATCCTCCTGCTGACTCAGAGTAACTCTGTCCCAGTCATGACCCGAGCAAGATAGACATGTAGTGCACTGCTGCTGAAGAACAAGTAGAGAAACAGAATTGCAGTATTTTGCATAGGTTTTGTTTGTTAACTAAAGTGACCGTTCTGGTCTCTGAAGAACCAGAAAAAAGGAGAGGACCCTGCAAGTCTGGCTAAGTGTGAAAGGGACAATCACCTCCAGGAAAAAATGATCGTTCATGATTCAGGCCCCAAACATTGCAAATCATCTCAAGCAAGTTCCCAAATTATACTTCAACACCCTCCCTTACTGTCTGCCACTACACCACATGAATCATCACTCACAATCACTCAATAATCACTTGTTGCAATGGTTACCTGTTCCAATCCAAGCATGGTGATAGGTACACTATCTCCCCTTTGATGCAAACAACAAATTGGAATTTGGCAGTATTGTAAATCAAATGATTGTCTGGGGCAGCCCTCCTAGGTGATGAAAAAACAGAAGGATCATAGGAGTGGACCTTACAGCTTAATTTTCGTTAAGCAAGTTTGCAAAGGTCAGTCACCTCCAGGGAAAAAAGGATCGTCCATCATTCAGGCCCCAAACATTGCAAATCATCTCAAGCAAGTTCCCAAATTACATTTCAACTGTAGGACCCTCCCTCACTGTCTGCCACCACATGAATCATCAATCATCACTCACAATTACTCACTCACTGTTGCAATAGTTGTAGTTACCTCTTCCAATCCAAGCACGGGAAGGTGAGGGAGTAGGTACACAATTAATCTTTGATGCAGGCAACACATTGGAATTTGGTATTGGCATTTTTGTAAATCAATGATCTTCTGGGGCAGCTCTGCTAGTGCTAAGTGATGCAAAAAAGGATAGGCATGTGAGGGAGGTAGGCATTATCTCCAATGTCATGAAGGAATTGTGGAGGCTTCTTCAATGCACACTGGTCCAACTGCAATCCAGCAATATACGTGACTAAAAAATGGTGGGGCAGCATAAATCTGAAACAAAAATAATAACGTTCCACTAGCTACTTTTTTTTGCAAAAATAGAAGTTCAATGAGAAATAATTAAAAATTTCATTGGGGGCACTGGCATAGTCCGGGTAGTAGATTACGTACTCAAACTCAGGTGGTTCCCCCAGAAGTTGGTCAGCTAACACACTTGAATCTGACCAATCCTCCTCCTCTTCTGTTGTTTCAGGAATAGTGTAATTGTGTGGTATGAAATGTTGGTTCATTTTGATCATAGTCAATCTCTCCACGTTTAGAGGTGAGAGACTGTCCTTCTCACTGTAACAACTGCACCAGCTGCACCGAACACACGCTCAGCAGACACACTGGGTATATTACATGCCAGATACTTTATTGCCAGCCTGGTGAGCTCTGGTCATTGGTGCATCTTCCCATACCAATACATCAATGGGTTTTGATCCACATAGACCTCTTTTGGATCATCCACGTACTCCTGGAACATCCTGTGGAATGGTCATTGGTGCTGCCACCTGCTCGACCTCTTTTGCCATCTCCTCTGTACTGGACTTAAGCCCTGCCGATTGAAACCAATACAATGCAGAGGTTGGGTCGGTCCTTCCATTGTTGTTGTTGCCGGTGTTCTGGTTGATGGTGCTGTTGGCTGCTGTGAGACAAGGCTGCCCTCTCTGGAAGTTGAAGGCGGCACCCCAGAACTGCAGGGTAGGACTCTAAGTTTCAGCCATTCTTCTTCCAGGTCTCTGGCTTGCTCAACAATCCACCTCTTGTATTTTATAATATTCCCTTCAGAAAATGGAATGAAAGTGAGCAGAATTGTTTTGTACCATGGATCAAGTATTGTGGCACAGATGTACTGTTTGGACAAGATGATGTAATTTTGCAACCTTCCATTACAAACCAGGCGAAAAAGTAAGCTCTCAACCAAAGCATATGTTTCTGTGCTTTTATTCACACCTGTGGGGGTGAACCTTTCAGACACCTTCTTTACCTGGTCCTGTAGCAGATGCAACAACAGGATAGCTTGGCCCATCGTACTATCCTCCTTGCTAACTTCCCACGTGAAAACCTCAAAAGGGAGTAGCATCTGTGTCAGGCATTTGCCTAGGCCCCATTTGTCCGAATCCATGGTCATAGCTTTCCAAACTGCATCCCCTTCTCTTTGAATGACCTAGTCATTGATTTGTTTGTACTGCTCAAGCGGACGTTCCAACATGTAATAGGTCGAGTTCCAACGTGTTGGCACCTCCGGAATTTAAAAGAGTGATTGAAATGAGTGCAGATTCTTCTGAAGGTGGTCACATCTCCCAGCACCTGCGCACACTCCACTGGCTCCCTGTCGAGGCGAGAATCACCTTCAAGATGCTCACCCACGCACACAAGGCCCTCCACGCCACCGGACCAGCATACCTGAACAGCCGACTCAAATTCCACGCACCCCAAAGGACCCTACGATCAGCCCAGCTCTCCTACGCCGTGGTCCCCCGCACCAGAAAGACCAGATCGGGAGGCCGCTCCTTCTCCTTCCTCGCGGCCAAAGCATGGAACGCCCTTCCGCTCCACCTCAGACAGACAACATCACTCCCCATCTTCGCAAGAAACCTCAAAACCTGGCTTTTCGACAGACCCCCTCCTTGATGGATGGAACCTGCACACCCCCCCCCCCCCAGCGCCTTGAGACCCTTACGGGTGAGTAGTCGCGCTTTAACAAACCCCTGATTGATTGAGTATGTGCTGACTATGTCTTCTTTTTGAACCGCCAGGTTAATGCAATGGGCCAAATACAAGCCCTAAAAATAGCCACCATCTGACATGGCCTTGACTATGTTACTGTCTTTGTCCATGGCAACAAAACCAGTTCTGAGACCTCTGGGTGGTAGTCATTTATACACCTTGCTGTTAAATTTGTCTAAGATGTTTACAGCTGTATGTGATTTCTCCATGGTAAACATGGCCACAGTTGCATGCTGCTGAACACATTTAAAACTTTCTTCAGGGCCAAGACCTGCATATCTTTTGCTTTACCCCCCCACCAAAAGAGATCCAGTGTGCAGAGATACACATGTAATCAGTCACCTGACAACTGGTCCACATGTCTGCCGTCAAGTGAGTTAGTGTGGACAACACCTTGCTGCAAAGCTTGTCCGACCAACTGCAACACATTGTGATGCAGCGCTGGAACAGCATATCTGGCAAAATCGGTCCAATTTGGAACCTTCCATTTTGGGCAAATGGCTGCCACAAATTCTAAGATTCCCACTCCTTACACAAAAGAAAAAGGTAGAAGGTCCAGCGCTAACATTTTTGCCAGCTTCCCATTGTACAAACGTGCGGTTGGGTGGTTGTGCTTGTAGGGCACCTCCTGCCTACACATGCCCGTAATAGTAGCCTGGGATTTTTCTTCTTTTCTGTGGTCACTGACAGAGGCAACTTTCGAGACGTAAGGGGTTGGAGACTCAAAGTGTGTCATGGTGGGGCAGTCAATGTATGCCGTGGTGTCTCCATCTCACTCTGAGTCTTCTTATACCATTATGAAGTTGCTGAGGTGGGTGATTCTGCTGGAGTACTGCTGGGGACAGGGCTGCTTTGTGTGAGGATGTTACACTCTTCTTCCTCATCATCACCTCCCACAGTGATAGGGCTCAGAGCCGGACTGGGAACTGAAAGCAGCCCTGGCAAATTTTTCCAGAGCAGCCCCCATCCGGCGCGTAGCGAGCGCAGCGAGCAAGCCCTACCACTACTAGGGGGATTTGGGGGGGTTCTCCCCCCAAAGAAAATTTTGGAAAAAGACAGACCAAAATGGTGCATTTTACAGCACATTTTACATTACAAATTTAATTGTATTAACTTTTAAAGCACTGTAAGTAGTACATGATGACCTTAAAGAGCACCAGGTTATCCAGTCATTATGCCTCAGTGCCTGCCTGGTCACGAGGGGTGGTGATGGTAGACAGTGGGTGTGGCGCCGAAAGTAAGTGTACGCGGGCCGCAGCCTGCACGCACCGGCTGCACAGCACTCTGTCCCTGCGCACGCACAGTGCAGTAGCTGGGTGGACTGGTATGGTAACCTGGGTTGAATTTAGTAGTGCGTGTGTGAGGCACACACACTACTAAATTCAACCCAACTACTGCACCGCAGCACCTCTGTCTGTCTGTGCGGGTAAAAAGCACCACTGCCATTCGTGAGTGAGAGGTCACCTCACCAATGGCAGTTGTGCTTTTTCTCCGCAGAGCAGAGGCAGGAGTGCACACTGCACTGTGCATAGCTGCCAAGGTTTCAGATTGCTATGTGTGACATTTTCATAAATTCAGTGTAATTATGAGTGATATTCAATGACTATGAGTGACACTTTCTCGCAAAAATCAAGCAATGAACATGAGGGAAACATATAAATATCAGAAATTGCACCTATTTGAGCAACCAGAAACTCTAAGATCTTAAACTGCTGCACTAGTGCTGCTGGGAAATTCCATCTGTAACTGGCTCTGCATGAGACTGCGATTGCACAAAGCAACCCACCCACTGCTCTAGTGGTCTCAAAAGGATAGAATATAAAAAAAATGGCAGTGGTCCGAAAATACAGACAATTACAGCTTGTATGATAGCGGCTATGGTTAGTGGAGCGCTGTAAAGCTATGCAGACCAATGGTTTGTCAAATTTCCAGGATTTCACTTCTGAAATGGACTGAAAAGTGCCCAGATGCATTTTAGCTTCCAGTACAGCGCTATAAAAAGTTCACAAATAAATACAGTCAACAAAAGTGTATCATAATCGTTATGGGAAATATTCATTCTAAATAAAACATTAATGTGAGGCAGGGCAATACAAGAAGTTCAGGCAAAAAGCAAACAGCAACTGGTGGCGCTGTGGTTTGTGTTTACGCGCTTACGCCCGACCCCTTTCGCTCAGTGACAGCCCTCAGTACCTCTCCCTCAGTGCCATTTCCTAGTCAGTGTGCCTGGGTCACTGCGCCCTATACTCACTGTTTCTCCACCCAGGGCTTGCTCCTCAGTGGACTCCGCAGCGGCTCCCGAATCCTGCTCCCTGGTGCCCGTGCTCCTCTGTCAGTCTCCTGGCTCGAACCCCCAGATCTCCGGGCTCATGGTCCTTTATTTTGGGGCTCCCGGCTCTCCCGGTCTTTGCCTGTGCTCCTGGGCAGTGCCGGCTCGCGGGGTGTCCTTGCTCTCACGTCACCGGCGGTGCCCCTTCCCTCTTGCATGGATCATTGAACTCTCTGTCCTCGTGCCCTTCTCATCCCACATGCCGCCGATGCCGGCACTCCCACCTTCACCCGGCAGCTCTCGCTTCTCCCACGGCGCCTCCCGCTTACCCTGGAGCACTCCCTGCTTCCTCCTTCTACCTGTAAGAATACAAGTGCAAGGCGCTGCCGCGCTGCAGGCCTCTGTAGCACATCTACGGCCCTCGGGCCTCAGTCCTGAGACTTCCCTCGCCCCTAGCGTGAGCTGCTATCGCTCTCCAAGAGGAGCCTTCCGCGGTTGACCAAGGTCACACGTGGATCTCTCTGTTCCTTCTGGACAAGGCATACATTGTAAAGATTCTGTTTGCATTTTTGCATTTGATTGTGGTCAACAGTGCCAGTGCTACGTTAAGGCCGATGTAGGCATCAGTCTTTTGACACCACTCCAGATACCTACAAGACAGCGTAAGAATACAACATACAGCCTCAATAATGCCCTTGGGGATGGGGAAAATTAGCTCCCAACTGGTAAATTACCATTTTGCTTCTGGCTCCGAAGATACTTTCACTGGACCTGATTGTCATTCCCATGTGTGACATCATTAAAACCTGAACACTGCAAGTCCTCCTCACAGGTATACTGTTCTCTGTTTAAGTCTACTTGACTGAAATAAAATGTTAGTTGTAGTGTTGTGATTGAGATTCTGATGTTCGAATTCTGAGAGCCCGATTAATAGATCAGAAAACGAAATCTAACACATTTCATCATCTTGCAGCCATTTTATCGATACTTATTCCCTTCTGTCCTGAACACGAATGACACAGGTGTCTAGTGCATTTGTGGGCTGTGCACAATAAAGTTTTCTTTGAGTGTAGTCAGCCTTTTCTGAACTTTTCATGTATTCAGCTACTGTTTTTGCTGACCCATTTCTGAATTTGAATTTCCATGGATGAAACATTGTGATGTGACTATTATGTTGTCATAATTCTAGTAATTGTTATTGGAAGTGTTATGAAGTAGGGAAACTTCGAAAGTTAAATTATATAAATCTACAAAGTCTTGATGCTACACTCAAACCGCCATAAAGGCAGTTTGTTAATGTCAACAAAATGCATGAAATCATTTGCCCTTCGATTCATGAAAGGGATTACTATAGACGTGACCCAGACATTTAGGATTTCTCGTGCTAACATTTTAAGATCTGCATCAGTCCCGTAGATTATTGTTAGCAATATCCCCACAGAAAAGGTGGAACAAGGATTCATGTTTTCGGAGGAGGAGCCCCTTGTGATCTTGGTGATTTTATTGTTGGTTGTGATATTACCAAGAATATCTATTCCAGCCTAAAACTGCTACTTGTTTAACCAAATAAGTAGAGTATCTCCACCCGACTATAGAACAGAAGAGAATATTTAGGGGCACGGGCTCCCTCCCTCGAGGCCGTTTCACACAGGCCCTGCCGCGGACTGCAAGCTATAAAAGGGCCGGAGCCCTCCACCAACAGCCATCTCGCCAGCAGTAGGAGGACCTGCCCGGCGCATGCTTGAAGCCCTCCTTGTGATCTTGGGCGCACACTGGTTCTGTGTCGCTCTGTGTACCCCAGCGCTTCGAGGCCTGCTGCGGATCATTCACTTCTTCTCCTGCGCTCCCTTCTTATCCCGCAGCCTCGGTGTTCGGCGCCTCTCTTCCAGGAGGCCTCCTTCCAGATCCCAAACTGCGTCTGCCCCTCGTCCATGGCTCCTCCCTCTGACCCTCACATGTCACCCCGTGCGCTTCTCCTGTCTCCTCGCCCGCAAGTACATATTAACCAAATGCAAAAATACACACATATCTGTACATGTTCAGTAGAAGCTCCTCTATGACATGTATACATGGGCTGCAGATCCAAACGCCTTCTCTGTCAGTGGTGGCTGGTGACATTTGAAAGTGGTGGGGCGTAAAAGTTGCGCACAGCGCACTGTAGCGAGCGAGCGCAGCAAGCGAGCCTAAACGTATGAAGGGGGGTTGTGGGGGTTCTCTCCCCGGGAAATTTTGGAAAAAGAGCAGCCAAATGGTGCATTTTCAAGGACATTTCAGAAAGCAAGAATGTTAATAAAGCTATTGGGAAAGTGTAGCAGCCCACTCATACCAGATCTCAGAAACTAAGGGACCGGGCCCCACTCTGATCAGTGGTCTCTGAAGTCAAGATATCCACCGCCACAATACCTTAACCTCAAATGGAACCACATACACATATCTCAGCAAAGCTTCTACTATACCCTCAGTGGCAGAGCGCAGACACATCTCAACCAGACTGCTGCTATAACTTAACCTCAATTGGAGCAGTATATACATATCTCAACAGTCTGCTACTATAGTCACAATGAATACACATGAAAACAAGCCTTCTACTATACCCTAAATGGCATAGTACCTTCACATCTCAACTGGACTTCTACTATACCTCCTATGGGACAGAGCAGACACATCACAGCATGATTGCTATTAACTCTTAATTGGGACAGTATATTAATCGAAGGAAGGCTGATATTGTACCTTCAGTGGTGCAGAACAGTCAAATGCAAAAGGGACAGTCCAGACATTTGTCAACAAGGCAGGTACTATTCATTCAATGGGAAAAAATGACACAGCTCCTATTCCTTCAATGGACAGTGCGGATATGTCACTGGAAGGCTTCTACTGTACTTCCAATGTGACGGTAAATGCACTTGTCAGCGAGACCGCTGACCTTCTGTCACCGGACAGTAGGCGCACTTGTAAGCAAGACTGCTGGCATTGTGCCACAGGACACTTGTCAGCAAGGAAGCCACTGGAGCCCTAATTGGACACGGAAGGTCAAATTAAGGTATATCTCAAAGGCAGGCATGTCCTCATAGGCGCTGAATACCCCACTATGGCATCATTTAGACTTGGGACAGCAAGTGTAAGTATGTATTCTGGCAATGACTTAATATTTTTTGGGTGTTACTGTAAAGTTGACCACTCACTCCTGTAACATGCCTGGCAGATCACAAGATCAAATTCTGAGATAGCCAATTCAGCCTTCCATCCTTTCGAGGGTGGTAAATTGGGTACTATTAAATTAGGGAACGTGAGCACTTATTATTTGCAGTGATTAGATATGGCAGAAGCGTAGTATAACACTGCATAAAAATGAGATAATGTTTGCGTGTCGTACTGTACTTAAACAAAAATTAACGCTAGTACTGCAGGATGCATGCAAGCACAAAGTCCATGGATTTCTTTTAATGCGACAGCCACCTGTGTCAGTTTTGTTCCAACAGGCCGCTTGTGATTTTCTTTCTATTCAGATTCCTCTAACTAAAGTGACTCCATCACTTAAAAAGACCGGCCTTGCCACGTAAAATCGGATTACCTCAGACCGTTTGACATTTGCTAATTAAGAAAGAGTACCGCTTGCAGGAGCTATCAAACACACCCCAATCCACACTGTACAGGAGACTCCGCTTCGAAAGAAGATGCACAATTACAGTTGACCGTTATATCGCAGCGTCAGTCAAGGAGGCCTCGCTCTGGGCATTGGGCCGCGGGCGCATCACAACAAGCTTTTAATCACAGATTGGCGTAACACATAAACCTTAATTTACATTTTAGGGTGATTCTTACCAAAGATCTATTTAATTGATAGTTTTAATTGTTTTTGTGTTAACTTACATTTAAGTGTTGTGTTTATTTATACTACCGCAACCTCCTGGAGGATCACAAATTGTCTATTTGTTATACTTTTGGCAACTATTACATATAACCTCAAAACAATACTTATACAATGAGAACAGTGTGGCATTACGGACAGAACTGATAAACTTGCAACTAAAGAACCATATTTGACTCTTGGCGTCACTGTAACATCGTGTGATCTTCTGCAATTCACAGTCTTAAAACAGCAAACTGATCTAAAAATTGAGCCACGTCTGCATTACTGGCCCCAACCCACAAGACTGTAGGTGCTGTTTTCAGGAGAAGTGTACGAGACAAAACTGAGGCACTGCGGAGGACTTTTGTTGCATGCTTCTGTGACTATTTGGGCTCTTCCCATGTTCAACGGGGTGCGGAGCATGACGGGGTGCGGAGCATGAGGGAGCCGTTATGTGAAGCACAAGAATGCTCATCTTTCTGCGCAAGCTGTGGAAGAGCCCAGAACAAGAGCGAACAAGAGCACTGTTATTGATACGCAAGCATTTGCATGTGAGAGACTGTACTAACAACAAATGCGCCCCTTTTAGGAAATCCCGACACGATGTGGAGTGACATTCAACATGAAATTGAGCGTTATAAAGGGTTAAATAATCAACATGTGCATAATAATAAATTGAAGTGTTACTCGGAGTCAGAGAGTCAGGCGAGTTGCAGATTGGCCTAGTGTGTAAAACACCAAGAGTAACGATCCAATGGTATGTGCGCGTGGAGATTAGCACTTACAGTTATGCAGTCGCGGCCAGCATGACGGGCGGGAGGGGGGCTGGAAATGGGGTCATCGCGGGGGGAGGCGGGAGGGGTTTAATTAAAAAATATATATAAAATAAAACTTACCGTCCTGCACCACCTCAACTTCGAGATGGGTCCCGACTCCGCTCCCGCCGTCCTGCATTTTCCAATTCCTGCAGCGTCGTCATCAAGGAAAGGCAGCCTCCTTCCTCCCCTCCGCCAATCACAACGCTGCAATGGCAGCGTTGTGATTGGTGAGTCGCAGCGCAGAGCGCCCCAGCCGGGCCATTTTCTTTATGTAGGCTGCTACATGCAGCCTACATAGAGAAAAGGCAGAGTGGGCGGTCCTGCTCGAGGGCAGGGGAGTGGCTTACCCACTGTTGTGGGTACTGACTGTTTGGTCGGCCCCAGGGCCGGCCAAACAGTCAGTACCCACAACAGTGGGTAAGCCACTCCCCCCCTGCCCTCAAGCAGGACCGCCCACCCCCAATCAGGCACTTCTGCTTTCTCGCAGTGCGAGAAGCAGAAACATAAATGGTGGTAGTTATTACCATTTATGTTTCTGCCTTCTCGCACTGCGAGAAAGCAGTGGGG
The DNA here is from genome assembly GCA_963921515.1 of Calotriton arnoldi. Taxonomy (NCBI): domain Eukaryota; kingdom Metazoa; phylum Chordata; class Amphibia; order Caudata; family Salamandridae; genus Calotriton; species Calotriton arnoldi. The sequence goes on from CAWUFW010003788.1 coordinate 514,087, forward strand.
CGACGCCCCCACGCCCCAATGGCGGAGCCGCCACTGTTCTCTGTCCTCAGGCTTCACACGATGACACTTGCTACAGGACCAGTTCCTGTGCATGCAGTCTGCATGATGCAGAGCACGTTTTGCAGAACCATGATTCTGTTCTGGGCACTTGGTGTGGGGGTGGAGGAGTGTGTGTCTGCCTTTCTGTAGGACTCCACTGTTTACGGCGTACCCACATACATTGCGTGTTTCCGAGTGCTTTGAAGTGCCTGTGAGGTGGAGTGTTGGCGCTACATAAAACCAGTGGTTAATTTGTAACAAAAAAAAAAAAAAGTGCCGGGGCTCATTTGTCCTGTTGGCGCTGCCTAAAACAGAACCAACTACTAACCAGGAAAGCGGGAGAGCGTGTGGCGTAATGGCCAGCGCTGTCGACTTCTTGGAGCTAGGGAGCCAGGTTCAAATCTCGACGTCAGCTCAACATCCTGTAATTCTAGACAAATCACTTAATCTACCTGTGCCTACCATAAATAAATGTGTCCTTAACCAGTGCTCCTGAAAAGCGCCGGTGTTAATGATGAAGAGCTGGTGCTGAGCACCGGAAACCACCAGCTCAAATTAAGCACTGTATAGAACAAATAATCAATGGAACAAACATTGCATGGGAGACGGTTCCAGCCATCAAGGGGAATATGGGCACCCCTTCCTACTGAGAGCTGCTTCCCTGTGGAAGCCTCCAGCTGTTGGGTGTCGACACTAATATTTGGGTAGTCCTGATGTGAATTAAGAGGGTATTAGAGAACATGGCTGGACTGCTGTGCGCGCTTGACTGCTTTTTGTGCTGAAACAGACGCGACCAGCAAGCTAGGCTGCTCCAGGGGAAAATAAATGCTGTCAAAGTTTCTGATTTTGCTGCCGGCAGCAGAACATTTGCGCGCGTTTTGTATTTATTTCATGATGGTGCCACGGACGATTTTGCTAAAATGGAACGCATAAAGACTTGGGAATGATGTAAACAGGTCAGACGGGATTTTTGAAAGCCGCGCTGCGCAGCACAGTTATTAAAGCTGACACCCTCAGCCATAAATGAAGACTTTGATGCCGATATTTTGCTCCTGTTTTCAGTATGAATTAATAATGAATGTCTACGGGCTTTGCAGTCCTCAGTCTCCCCTTTTGTGATGCCATTTTTTTTCTGCTTATTTCTCCACGAGACATTTTCTCTCTTTTTGTCTCTCGAGTACTCGAGGCCATTGCCCCGAGCAAGGCCTCATTTTCAGCCTCAAACGTTGCCACAGAGGGGATCGGGGCGCACCTGAGACACGCAGTATAAATAATATCATATTATTTATACTGCGTGTGTATTTTTGCATTTGGACACTCCAGGGTCGGATTCCTGCTGAGAACCCATGCTGCCACAGGCCTGGAAGCAGGACGGTCTTATGATTTTGTTGCTGGGGGCCGATTTTTCAGAAATCGGCGGCCCCAGTAACAAAACCGGCCCCCAGTAAAGAAACCGGCCCCCACCCCTTCCGGCCTCCCGGGGGATTTCCCGGTGCCCGGTATTACCAGTCTGGCCCTGATAGGGCTTGTAGCTGATGTTCCCCGGCTCTCCGCACCACCACTACCACGTACAGCAATTTTTTAAGGTGCTCCTCACACTTGATTGAGTGGTGTTTATTCATATGGGTTGTTTGGCCTCTAGTACCATATTTTGTACCAAGCTTACCTCGACGAACATTCATGTGGAAAACGCTGCATACTGCAATGAGCTCCCCCTCTTTGCTAACTGCAAATAAGTCCCAAACTGGGGAGAAGAACTTTTTTACTGTGCCACTGCCAATGCCTGAAGAAGAACTGGAGGTAGGTGGGCGTGTCGTCGATTGCCTCTCTGCAGTGAATACTTCTCCTGAGGTACGGGTTGGTGCAGGTCTCAGCTGGGCTTTGCAAATATGGAAGCTGGTGGTGCTACTTGTTCCACATCCCTTGGAGCAGGTTGAATAGCAATGTCGGACTCCTCTGTGTTACCTTCCACAATGACTGCCTGGTCGTTGTCATCCTCCTCATCATCTGCTTCCATAAGTCTAAGGCTTTCAGGAACTTTTCTTTTCCCTTGCCTCTCCTGTTGTCTCCTGGACTCTGCCGGGGTCCACTCCATGTCTCTATCCTCATCATCAGAAGTGGTGCATGGAGAAGATGGCGGAGTAGTACACTTCCTTTTCCTTGCTGGAGATCTGGGAGCCAATGATTCTAAAAGAGGAGGTTTTTGTTCAGAAGGAATCTCAACCTCCTGTTCTGCTCCAACATCAGGAAAATGTACTATTGGTGGCTGCGGCTACTGTCCACTTTGCTCTGTTGACTGAACGATCGAGTACTACTTTGCGAAAGGGACAAATCAAATTCAGTGTCACTGCTCGTCTGCATTGTCAGGATTGCAGTGGCCGCCTCATTAACAGACATGGTCTTAGGTTGGGGTGCTGCTGATGATGCGGGAGTGCTGCTCTCAGCATGCTCCCCAGAGGCCAGTGCAGCAAGCACACTACGTGGTGGTCCAAAAAAGGTTTGGGGCGACATGCAACTGGTGGGAAGCTCTTCTTCTCACTGACCAGTTTTGTGGAAGCATCTTTCTTTGGGGCCATCTTAAAGCTCTCAGATGGCAGCTGCACTAAACTGCACAAGAGGAAGAGATTTGAGGACTGACGTGTGACTGCACAGGCTTCTGTTTGGAAGTACTGTGGGTGATGTCTCTTCTCTTGTGCACCTTGTGCATCTTCTCTTGTGCCAACAAACAAGAAAAACATTTAGTGTGAAACATGGCATTGTTTGCAGTTTGAATTAATACAGACAAAGGCAATATTAGTGTGGTTGTTTACTTAGGTAATAATAACCACTTTAAAGTCAAACCACACCATCATACCATAAAATGTAATTCCCCATCAGAATAACACACAATATACAGAATGACAGAGCTTTCTTTTATGTTGATATATTCCTAAGGAGACCCTTGCGAAACTCAGGGAACTGCATGGGTTTAATGGCAGAGTAATCTTTTAAAAATGGAGGTTAGTGTGTGCCTATGGCAGGCAAAGTGGTCCGGGGGAAATGGAATAATTATCATTACACAAATGAATGATGCTGATGTGTCTAAAGTGCACCGCAGCCAGGGTGTCCAGGAGGAAATGGAATTATATACCTAAAAAACGGAATGCTGTTGCACGGCTGTGTGCCTACGGTGGATTGATGGATTGACCTCGGCAAAATGGGAAAAACAAATTTAAATTTAAAAAAATTAAATTACAATTCAAAATATTAACATCAAAAAAGTAAATGTCAAAAAGTTGAAAAAAATTACATTAACCCCTTCGGTGCTTATGACGAGCTGGACTCGTCATGGCACACAGTGCTCGTGTGCTCATGACGAGTCCAGCTCGTCATAAGACCACCCACGGGGGAAGCGCTGGCGCTCCCCGTGGGAATCCGATCCTTAGTTTTTTTTTTGGGGAGGCAGGGGAAGGGCTTCCCCTGCCTCCCCCGCCCTCCCCATCAATGACGTCCAGCGCGCAGGCGCGCTGACATCGTTGAGGTTTCCCTTTCTTCCCCGGCGCGCTGGAAGCCATTTGCTTCCAGCGCGTCGGGAAATCAGGTGAGGTTTGGCTCGGGGAGGGGGGTTTGTATCAAAAGAGGCATCGAGGGAAAGGAAAGGGTTTTCCTTTCCCCGATGCCTCTTTGTGCATTCCTGCTGCACGATCATGTGATCGTGCAGCAGGAATGCCCACGAGGAGGAGGGAGGGTTATTTACGCAGCTGTAGTGTAGGAAAGGCACTATACATTTACCCAACGAGGTAGCACTTACTGATTAGCGAGTAGAAAGTACTCCAGTTGAGTAGAGGTATTGCACAAAACGGTGGCATCTTCGTGGATAAATATGCAGGGCAGATGTGCCTTCTCTCCATTTCCAACGTGAAAAGTTAGCTGTAATCCTTGATGGAGGTCTTTGCATCCTTCATTTTCTCGAGCGCAATTCTCGTGTAGAATTCGTGAGCGTGGAGATGTGCCTTCTCTCCATTTACACCCTGAAAAGTTAGCTGTAATCCTTGATGGAGGTCTTTGCATCCTTGAATTTCTCGAGCGCAATGCTCGTGTAGTTCCTGTGACCAGGAGGTTCCTTCTCCTCGTCTGCCGCTGAGATCGTGCTCTGACCCTTTATAAACAAGAGGCATGTGAACGGGCCTAGAAGCCCCGCTCGTTTGGCCCCGCCACACATACACTAGCGGTATGCAACGTCTGCCCGCCCTTTCCCCACTATGATGGACAGCTTACTCAAAGGACCCCGGCGCTTTCGGCGCGGTGGCAAAGTTACAGACACACAGGTCACTGGAGACAATTCTTCTGGTCCTTTACTGCAGCTGTAGTGTAGGAAAGGCACTATACATTTACCCAACGAGGTAGCACTTACTGATTAGCCAGTAGAAAGTACTCCAGTTGAGTAGAGGTATTGCACAAAACGGTGGCATCTTCGTGGATAAATATGCAGGGCAGATGTGCCTTCTCTCCATTTCCAACGTGAAAAGTTAGCTGTAATCCTTGATGGAGGTCTTTGCATCCTTCATTTTCTCGAGCGCAATTCTCGTGTAGAATTCGTGAGCGTGGTTAAGCAGATGTGGCTTCTCTCCATTTACACCCTGAAAAGTTAGCTGTACTCCTTGATGGAGGTCTTTGCATCCTTGAATTTCTCGAGCGCAATGCTCGTGTAGTTCCTGTGACCAGGAGGTTCCTTCTCCTCGTCTGCCGCTGAGATCGTGCTCTGACCCTTTATAAACAAGAGGCATGTGAGCGGGCCTAGAAGCCCCGCCCGTTTGGCCCCGCCACACATACACTAGCGGTATGCAACGTCTGCCCGCCCTTTCCCCACTATGATGGACAGCTTAATCAAAGGTTCCCGGCGCTTTCGGCGCGGTGGCAAAATTACAGACACACAGGTCACTGGAGACAATTCTTCTAGGGGCATATGTAGGAAGCCAAATTGCGATTGCAAATGCTGAAATTCGCAGAATTTCAGCGTTTGCGATCGCAATTTGGGCAGTGTGCTATGTAGCAGAGAAAAACCCACTCGCAAAATAAGGAATCGCAAAATTTGCGATTCCCTATTTTGCAAATGCATTTAAGGAATCCCAAATTGCGATTCCTTAAATGCAATGTAGGAAGCCCCCAAGTTGTGCAATTTTGGCTTAAGGAATCGCAAATTACCACCAACTTCAGGTTGGTGGTAATTTGCGATTTCTTGAAAAATGCACTTTTTGCATCTTTCAAAGTGCCATGTGGCGCACATACACGCCCTTAGCGCATGTATGTGCGCCACATGTGCACACATACTTATTTCAGGGGTGCAACAGGGTGTCCTATTGACACCCTTGCAACCTTGAAATTGCGTTCTCAATTTGCGATTCTCTAGTGGGAATCGCAAATTGAGAATGTCTTTCCATTCATTCCTATGGGCCTTCTAGCCCATAGGAATGAATGGGAAGGTATTCCTTGTTTGCGAATCTCAATTTGCGATTCGCAAATAAGGAATATGTGGGATTCGCAAAATATTTTGCTAATCCTACCTACATTGCGTTTTGCGATTCTCTAATTGCGATTCCCTAAAAATCGCAATTTGAGAATCACAATACCCGTTTTACCTACATATGCCCCCTGGTCCTTTACGCAGCTGTAGTGTAGGAAAGGCACTATACATTTACCCAACGAGGTAACACTTACTGATTAGCCAGTAGACAGTACTACAGTTGAGTAGAGGTATTGCACAAAACGGTGGCATCTTCTTGGATAAATATGCAGGGCAGGTGTGCAGAATTCGTGAGCGTGGTTAAGCAGATGTGCCTTCTCTCCATTTCCAACGTGAAAAGTTAGCTGTAATCCTTGATGGAGGTCTTTGCATCCTTCATTTTCTCGAGCGCAATTCTCGTGTAGAATTCGTGAGCGTGGTTAAGCAGATGTGGCTTCTCTCCATTTACACCCTGAAAAGTTAGCTGTAATCCTTGATGGAGGTCTTTGCATCCTTGAATTTCTCGAGCGCAATGCTCGTGTAGTTCCTGTGACCAGGAGGTTCCTTCTCCTCGTCTGCCGCTGAGATCCTGCTCTGACCCTTTATCCCCTTCGGTGCTTATGACGAGCTGGACTCGTCATGGCACACAGTGCTCGTGTGCTCATGACGAGTCCAGCTCGTCATAAGACCACCCACGGGGAAGCGCTGGCGCTCCCCCGTGGGAATCCGATCGTTAGGTTTTTTTTTGGGGAGGCAGGGGAAGGGCTTCCCCTGCCTCCCCCGCCCCATCAATGACGTCAGCGCGCGAGGCGCGCTGACATCAGTGAGGGTTTCCCTTTCTTCCCCGACGCGCTGGAAGCCATTTGCTTCCAGCGCGTCGCGAAATCAGGTGAGGTTTGGCTCGGGGAGGGGGGTTTGTATCAAAAGAGGCATCGAGGGAAAGGAAAGGGTTTTCCTTTACCCCGATGCCTCTTTTGTGCATTCCTGCTGCACGATCATGTGATCGTTCAGCAGGAATGCCCACTAGGCACCAGGGTTTTTTAATTTTTGTGTTGGGGAGTGGCCAAAAGGGCAAGGGTTGCTCCCCTTTACGGGGAGTGAATATTTTATTTATACTGTTAGGCCCACCTACCCCTTAGCTTGGCTGGTGGATTGTGTGTGGACTGGTGCATTATTTGCATATGTGATTGTAATGGTTTTTTTTCTCCTTTTTATTCTAGTGTAAAGCTTTTGATTCCTGTTTGCGGTTTCGGCAGTGGTGGTTCTGCAGTTTTGCGTAATTGCATTTATTTGGTAAGAAAAATATTTTTGTTGTGTGTACTCCAAATGAGTATTATTGTCATGCATGAATGAATTTTTTTGTAAGTGGTGCCATAATGGCAGCATATTTGTTAGTGTTCAGAGCATGAAATTCTTTGCGATGTTTTGCATTGTCTTATGTGTAATTTTTTTTTCTTCTTTTTTAGTGGGATATTGTTGATCCTTACTGTGTCTGTGCAGAGTAGGTGGTGGTGAGTCTAGCTGCTTCTGTCACGTGAGTGGTATAGTGTTGGAGTATATAGGTCTTTGTGATAAAGCTACATTTTGTTTATTTCTTTTTTTTACAAAGGGTTTGTTGTTGTTGACTTGTTTGACAAGTAACCTTTATTAGTAAGCATTATGGCTAGCCGTAGAATTACTGCTCAGCAGGTGGTTGGTTTGCTTCTTGAATCTTCCTCTGAGCAGGATTATGAGACTGACAGTGCGTCTGAGGGAGAGGAGGGAGGGGAAGATTCAGGCAGTGAGTTTTCTCTCCACATGGAATCATCGGATGATGAAGGTACTCTCAGTGCAGATGAAGTGCCTGATTTAGAGGAGGATACTACTGTGCCGATGGTGCAAGAGGCATCTGGATTGCAGCCTGGGGCTGCTAGGCTTCCTACTGGAAGTGCTGGACTCTGGGTTGATCCAAACATGGTGCAGCCGGTGTTGCCTGCCTTTAGTGGTTATGCAGGGTGTAGAGTGGATTGTGAACATTATTTGCCTATACAGTATTTTCAGTTGTTTCTGGATGATGTATTTTTGGGTGAGATTGTTGAGCAGACTAATTTGTATGCTGAACAGTTTTTGAGGGACAACAGTGCCAGACTTAGGCCCCATTCTAGAGCTACCCGGTGGAGTCCCACAAATCTGGAAGAGATGAAGAAGTTTTTGGGTTTGACTTTTTTGATGGGTTTGATAAGGAAGCCGTCCATGGGTTCATATTGGTCTACCAGTCCCTTGATGGCAACGGCCATATTTCCTGCAGTTATGACTCGTGATCGGTATTTACTTTTGCTTCGGATGCTGCATTTTGTTGATAATGGTTTGGCGTTGCCACGAGATCACCCTGAATGTGACCGTCTTTTAAGATTCGGCCTGTTCTTGATCACTTTGTAGATCGATTTTCAGTGATCTATACTCCAGGGAAAGAAATATCTATTGATGAGTCTTTGGTCCTGTTCAAGGGCCATTTGGTTTTAGGCAGTACATTCCTAGCAAGAGGGCACGCTATGGAATTAAGCTGTATATGTTGTCTGAGAGTAGGACAGGATATGTTTTTAATTTGCGTGTGTACACTGGTAGGGATTCCACTATTGACCCCCTGGTTGTCCGTCCACTTTTGGAGTTTCAGAGAAAATTGTGTGGGATCTTGCTAGAGGACTGTTTAACAGAGGCCACCATTTGTACCTTGATAACTTCTACACTGCTGTGCAATTGTTTAAGGAATTGTTCAAAGTGGACACTTTTGCTTGTGGCACAATCCGCTCTAACCGTAAAGGTTATCCAAAAGAGCTTGTTTGCAAAAAACTTCAGAGGGGACAGTGCAGTGCCTTGCGTAGTGAGGAACTGCTAGCTGTGAAATTTGTGGACAGGAGGGATGTGTACATGCTGACTACCATCCATGATGAGAGTACTTCACCTGTGGCTGTTTGGGGTCAGATTGCTGAAGTGCGCAAACCTGTGTGCATTTTAGACTACAATAAGCACATGGGTGGTGTTGATAGAGTAGATCAGAGGTTGGAACCTTACACTGCTATTCGTAAGTCTTACATTTGGTATAAGAAGTTGGCCATCCATCTCTTCAATTTAGCAACTTTCAATGCTTTTGTTGTGTTCAAGGAGTGTTCTCCTGCGTCAAAGTTGACTTTTGTTCAGTTTCAGGAGTCTGTCATAGGCAGCCTTGTTGTTGTGGAACAGCAAGTGTTCCTAGAGTTGGAGTGGTGGAGGATGTGTCTCGATTGAAAGATCGCCACTTTCCTGATCACATTCCTCCTACACCCTCAAAAGACTTTCTCACTAGGAGATGTAGAGTCTGTTGGCGAAGAGGTACGCGGAAGGAGACTCGTATGTACTGCCCTGAGTGTCCTTCTAACCCTGGGCTGTGTGTGCCTGCTTGCTATAGAGCGTACCACAAGCAAAAGAATTATTGGGAGCAACCATGAGTGGTAAAGTGAACTGCCTGGTCTGTAATGTTTAAGAATTGTTGTTCTGTTTCAAGGTTGGCATTAGTGCAATGTATTTAGTTTCTGATTTTGTGTTAGTAGATTTGTATCTATTTGCAATTTGTTTGTGTTTTCTTTTTGTATAAAAATCCTAAATGTGATGGTGGTGTGTGTAGGCTGGTGCTTGGCTGGCGGTGTGCGTGGAGTGGCGCTTGGCTGGCGGTGTGCGGGGAGTGGCTCTTGGCTGGCGGTGTGCGTGGAGTGGTGCTTGGCTGGCGGTGTGCGTGGAGTGGCGCTTGGCTGGCGGTGTGCGTGGAGTGGCGCTAGGCTGGCGGTGTGCGTGGAGTGGCGCTTGGCTGGCGGTGTGCGTGGAGTGGCGCTTGGCTGGCGGTGTGCGTGGGTGGCGCTTGGCTGGCGGTGTGCGTGGACTGGCGCTCGGCTGGCAGTGTGTGAGTAGTGACTTGCTGCTGGTCACTACACACACTGCTAGCCGAGCGACACTCCACGCAATCCATCAGCTTGTGTGGTTGCTGTGTTAGGAATGTGGGCGTGTGAAAGTGATGGGCCCTTGAATGGCGCTGTCTGCTGGTGTGAGTGTTGTAATGTGATGGGCCCGCGGCTGGTGGTGTGAATGGTTTTGTATTTGTCACACGTATGAAAGGTGTATGAATGGCCTGTAAAGAGGTTGGTGCCTTGTCGTGGCTTTACTGCTCACGAGCTGTGAGTCAATGGTTCAGTTTCTCGTCCTTTCAATTATTAACAGTGCATTTCATTTTGTGAAATCACTTGTTAATACAATTGTATATACTGAACCATCACTCACCCTCGTGCCAAATCCAACCAGTATGTGTGTGTGTGCTTGAGGATTAGATGGCTGTCCAGTAATATTTTTTTTTGTCTTTCTCAAGCAGGGTGTACCTTGTCCCTTTTTGTGAATGTTGTAATGTGTTTGTTTCGTGCCTGGGGGTGTGAATGGTCTTGTGTGTATCACGTATGAAAGGTGTGTGAATGGCCTGTAAAGCGGTTGGGGCCTTGACGTGGCTTTACTGCTCACGAGCTGCGAGTCACTGGTTCCGTTTTTGTCCTTTCAATTATTGACAGTGCATTTCATTTTTGTGAAATCTCTTGTTAATAAAATTGTATATACTGAACCATCACTTGCCCTCGTCCAAATCCAACCAGTATGTGTGTGTGCTTGAGGAATAGATGGCTGTGCAGTAATCTTTGTCTTTTTAGTCTGTCTGCCAAGGTGTACATTCCGTCTAAGAATAACCTACCAACTGTAGATATTGTCGTAAACGAAACACCCATGGGAGTACATGGTGATATCTCTCTTGTGGATCCCAACAAGTTATGGTACCCACAATGTCCTGCAAACCTCAAAATGTCTGTCACATTTTCCTTGCAATATTGTGCCAAAATTTTCACGCTGCAGAAATAAACAACACATTATCTCAAAATGACCTGGTTTTGCAAGGGGGTCACCTGGGTTTTGGCCCGGGGCTCGGCGGCCACATAGGGAAACCTACCAAACCCACACATTTCTGAAAAGTAGACACCCGGGGGCTTCCAGGGAGGTATGGCTTGCGTGGATCCCCAACGTTTCCTTACCCAGAATCCCTGCAAACCTCAATTTTAGCTGAAAAAATCACTTTTTTCACACATTTTTGTGTGGGAAAGTGTGGCATCACTGGCCTCACACAATTTCCTACCACCCAGCGTTCCCCCAGGTCTCCCGATAAAAATGGTGCCTCACTTGTGTGGGAGGCCCAAGTACCCGCGACAGGCAAGGGCCCACAACGTAGTGAGGCGACCTCAAAATGGCCTTTCACAAAACCACCTGGTTTTGCAAGGGAGTCACCTGGGTTTTGGCCCGTGCTCGGCGGCCATCTAGGAAACCTACCAAACCCACACATTTCTGAAAAGTAGACACCCGGGGGCTTCCAGGGAGGTATGGCTTGCGTGGATCCCCCAACGTTTCCTTACCCAGAATCCCCTGCAAACCTCAATTTTAGCTGAAAAAATCACTTTTTCACACATTTTTGTGTGGGAAAGTGTGGCATCACTGGCCTCACACAAATTTCCTACCACCCAGCGTTCCCCCAGGTCTCCCGATAAAAATGGTGCCTCACTTGTGTGGGAGGCCCAAGTACCCGCGACAGGCAAGGGCCCACAACGTAGTGAGGCGACCTCAAAATGGCCTTTCACAAAACCACCTGGTTTTGCAGGGGAGTCACCTGGGTTTTGGCCCCGTGCTCGGCGGCCATCTAGGGAAACCTACAAACCCACACATTTCTGAAAAGTAGACACCCGGGGGATTCCAGGGAGGTATGGCTTGCGTGGATCCCCCAACGTTTCCTTACCCAGAATCCCCTGCAAACCTCAATTTTAGCTGAAAAAATCACTTTTTCACACATTTTTGTGTGGAAAGTGTGGCATCACTGGCCTCACACAAATTTCCTACCATCCAGCGTTCCCCCAGGTCTCCCGATAAAATGGTGCCTCACTTGTGTGGGAGGCCCAAGTACCCGCGACATGCAAGGACACAAAACGTTTTGAGGCAACATCAACATTGCCTATCAAAAAATGTTTTGGGCCCTTGCCTGTCGTGAGTACTGGGCCTCCCACACAAGTGAGGCACCATTTTATCGGGAGACCTGGAGAACGCTGAGTGGTAGGAAATTTGTGTGAGGCCAGTGATGCCACACTTCCCACACAAAATGTGTGAAAAAGTGATTTTTCAGCTAAAATTGAGGTTTGCAGGGGATTCTGGAAGGAAACGTTGGGAGATCCACGCAAGCCATACCTCCTGGAAGCCCCAGGTGTCTACTTTTCAGAAATGTGTGGGTTTGGTAGGTTTCCTAGATGGCCGCCGAGCACGGGCCAAAACCAGGTGACCCCTTGCAAAACCAGGTGGTTTGTGAAAGGCCATTTTGAGGTCGCCTCACTACGTTGTGGGCCCTTGCCTGTGCGGTACTTGGGCCTCCCACACAAGTGAGGCACCATTTTATCGGGAGACCTGGGGAACGCTGTGGTAGGAAATTGTGTGAGGCCAGTGATGCACACTTTCCCACACAAAATGTGTGAAAAAAGTGATTTTTCAGCTAAAATTGAGGTTTGCAGGGATTCTGGGTAGGAAACGTTGGGGGATCCACGCAAGCCATACCTCCTGGAAGCCCCGGGTGTCTACTTTTCAGAAATGTGTGGGTTTGGTAGGTTTCCTAGATTGCCGCCGAGCACTGGGCCAAACCCAGGTGATCTCCCTTGCAAAACCAGGTGGTTTTGTGAAAGGCCATTTTGAGGTCGCCTCACTACATTGTGGGCCCTTGCCTGTCGTGAGTACTTGGGCCTCCCACACAAGTGAGGCACCATTTTATCGGGAGACCTGGGGAACGCTGGGTGGTGAAATTTGAGTGAGGCCAGTGATGCCACACTTTCCACACAAAAATGTGTGAAAAAGTGATTTTTTCAGCTAAAATTGAGGTTTGCAGGGATTCTGGAAGGAAACGTTGGGGGATCCACGCAAGCCATACCTCCCTGAAAGCCCCGGGTGTCTACTTTTCAGAAATGTGGGTTTGGTAGGTTTCCTAGATGGCCGCCGAGCACGGGGCCAAAACCCAGGTGACTCCCTTGCAAAACCAGGTGGTTTTGTGAAAGGCCATTTTGAGGTCGCCTCACTACGTTGTGGGCCCTTGCCTGTCGCGGGTACTTGGGCCTCCCACACAAGTGAGGCACCATTTTTATCGGGAGACCTGGGGAACGCTGGGTGGTAGGAAATTTGTGTGAGGCCAGTGATGCCACACTTTCCCACAAAAAGTGTGAAAAAAGTGATTTTTTTCAGCTAAAATTGAGGTTTGCAGGGGATTCTGGGTAAGGAAACGTTGGGGGATCCACGCAAGCCATACCTCCCTGGAAGCCCCCGGGTGTCTACTTTTCAGAAATGTGTGGGTTTGGTAGGTTTCCCTAGATGGCCGCCGAGCACGGGGCCAAAAGCCCAGGTGACTCCCTTGCAAAACCAGGTGGTTTTGTGAAAGGCCATTTTGAGGTCGCCTCACTACGTTGTGGGCTCTTGCCTGTCGCGGGTACTTGGGCCTCCCACACAAGTGAGGCACCATTTTTATCGAGAGACCTGGGGGAACTCTGGGTGGTAGGAAATTTGTGTGAGGCCAGTGATGCCACACTTTCCCACACAAAAATGTGTGAAAAAAATGATTTTTTCAGCTAAAATTGAGGTTTGCAGGGGATTCTGGTAAGGAAACGTTGGGGGATCCACGCAAGCCATACCTCCCTGGAAGCACCCGGGTGTCTACTTTTCAGAAATGTGTGGGTTTGGTAGGTTTCCCTAGATGGCCGCCGAGCACGGGGCCAAAAACCCAGGTGACCCCCTTGCAAAACCAGGTGGTTTTGTGAAAGGCCATTTTGAGGTCGCCTCACTACGTTGTGGGCCCTTGCCTGTCGCGGGTACTTAGGCCTCCCACACAAGTGAGGCACCATTTTTATCGGGAGACCTGGGGGAACGCTGGGTGGTAGGAAATTTGTGTGAGGCCAGTGATGCCACACTTTCCCACACAAAAATGTGTGAAAAAGTGATTTTTTCAGCTAAAATTGAGGTTTGCAGGGGATTCTGGGTAAGGAAACGTTGGGGGATCCACGCAAGCCATACCTCCCTGGAAGCCCCCGGGTGTCTACTTTTCAGAAATGTGTGGGTTTGGTAGGTTTCCCTAGATGGCCGCCGAGCACGGGGCCAAAACCCAGGTGACCCCCTTGCAAAACCAGGTGGTTTTGTGAAAGGCCATTTTGAGGTCGCCTCACTACGTTGTGGGCCCTTGCCTGTCGCGGGTACTTGGGCCTCCCACACAAGTGAGGCACCATTTTTATCGGGAGACCTGGGGGAACGCTGGGTGGTAGGAAATTTGTGTGAGGCCAGTGATGCCACACTTTCCCACACAAAAATGTGTGAAAAAAGTGATTTTTTCAGCTAAAATTGAGGTTTGCAGGGGATTCTGGGTAAGAAAACGTTGGGGGATCCACGCAAGCCATACCTCCCTGGAAGCCCCCGGGTGTCTACTTTTCAGAAATGTGTGGGTTTGGTAGGTTTCCCTAGATGGCCGCCGAGCACGGGGCCAAAACCCAGGTGACCCCCTTGCAAAACCAGGTGGTTTTGTGAAAGGCCATTTTGAGGTCGCCTCACTACGTTGTGGGCCCTTGCCTGTCACGGGTACTTGGGCCTCCCACACAAGTGAGGCACCATTTTTATCGGGAGACCTGGGGGAACGCTGGGTGGTAGGAAATTTGTGTGAGGCCAGTGATGCCACACTTTCCCACACAAAAATGTGTGAAAAAAGTGATTTTTTCAGCTAAAATTGAGGTTTGCAGGGGATTCTGGGTAAGGAAACGTTGGGGGATCCACGCAAGCCATACCTCCCTGGAAGCCCCCGGGTGTCTACTTTTCAGAAATGTGTGGGTTTGGTAGGTTTCCCTAGATGGCCGCCGAGCACGGGGCCAAAAACCCAGGGAGAACACCCACTACAACGCATGCGTTATGTCGCATGCGTTTACGTCGCGAGCGTTACAACGCAAGCGACGCTACGACGCGGCCCATTACGCCGCGTACCATTACATCGCATGCGCATTTAAAACGCATACGCTTTTAAATCGTATGTGGTGTAATGGACGCGAGGCGGACGGCACGGACGAGCACCGGGACAGAGGCGGAGGAGCACCGGGACAGAGGCGGAGGAGCACCGGGACAGAGGCGGAGGAGCACCGGGACAACGCGAGGAGAAAGAGGTAAGGGGGATTATGCTTAGAGTGTAGTGTTTAGGGTTTAGGGCAGTGTCTGGAGATTGTGCTTACAGTGTAGTGTTTAGGGTTTAGTGTAGTGTTTAGGGTTTAGGGCAGTGTCTGGAGATTGTGCTTACAGTGTAGTGTTTAGGGTTTAGGGCACTGTCTGGTGGTCGTAGTATAGGGCAGTGTGTTAGGCGTAGTGTATTAGGGTTTAGGGAAGTTTAGGGTACTTTTTAGGCTTTAGGGTAGTGTGTGTTATGTAGGGCAGTGTGTTAAGCGTAGCGTATTAGGGCTTAGGGGTCAGGGGAGTGTGGCGTACTTTTTTAGGCTTAAGGGTAGTGTGTTATGTAGGGGGGTATTTGAGGGAAAATCGCGATGTTAAAATGTTAAAGCATGCGGAGTGTTTGTGTGCGTTGTAAATGTGTTTTGCATACATTTCAATACGCAAGCGAAGTAATGGTTTGCGTGGTGAAAACTTGCGTTGCAAATGTGCATGCGATGTAAAGGCGCCGATGTAAAGGTATGCGATGTTATCGTTTGCGATGTAGCATCATACATCCAAAACCCAGGTGACTCCCTTTGCAAAACCAGGTGGTTTTGTGAAAGGCCATTTTGAGGTCACCTCACTACGTTGTGGGCCCTTGCCTGTCGCGGGTACTTGGGCCTCCCACACAAGTGAGGCACCATTTTTATCGGGAGACCTGGGGGAACGCTGGGTGGTAGGAAATTTGTGTGAGGCCAGTGATGCCACACTTTCCCACACAAAAATGTGTGAAAAAGTGATTTTTCAGCTAAAATTGAGGTTTGCAGGGGATTCTGGGTAAGGAAACGTTGGGGGATCTACGCAAGCCATACCTCCCTGGAAGCCCCCGGGTGTCTACTTTTCAGAAATGTGTGGGTTTGGTAGGTTTCCCTAGATGGCCGCCGAGCACGGGGCCAAAAACCCAGGTGACCCCTTGCAAAACCAGGTGGTTTTGTGAAAGGCCATTTTGAGGTCGCCTCACTACGTTGTGGGCCCTTGCCTGTCGCGGGTACTTGGGCCTCCCACAAAGTGAGGCACCATTTTTATCGGGAGACCTGGGGGAACGCTGGGTGGTAGGAAATTTGTGTGAGGCCAGTGATGCCACACTTTCCCACACAAAAATGTGTGAAAAAAGTGATTTTTTCAGCTAAAATTGAGGTTTGCAGGGGATTCTGGGTAAGGAAACGTTGGGGGATCCACGCAAGCCATACCTCCCTGGAAGCCCCCAGGTGTCTACTTTTCAGAAATGTGTGGGTTTGGTAGGTTTCCTAGATGGCCGCCGAGCACGGGGCCAAAACCCAGGTGACCCCTCTTGCAAAACCAGGTGGTTTTGTGAAAGGCCATTTTGAGGTCGCCTCACTACGTTGTGGGCCCTTGCCTGTCGCGGGTACTTGGGCCTCCCACACAAGTGAGGCACCATTTTTATCGGGAGACCTGGGGGAACGCTGGGTGGTAGGAAATTTGTGTGAGGCCAGTGATGCCACACTTTCCCACACAAAAATGTGTGAAAAAAGTGATTTTTTCAGCTAAAATTGAGGTTTGCAGGGGATTCTGGGTAAGGAAACGTTGGGGGATCCACGCAAGCCATACCTCCCTGGAAGCCCCCGGGTGTCTACTTTTCAGAAATGTGTGGGTTTGGTAGGTTTCCCTAGATGGCCGCCGAGCACGGGGCCAAAAACCCAGGGAGAACACCCACTACAACGCATGCGTTATGTCGCATGCGTTACGTCGCGAGCGTTACAACGCAAGCGACGCTACGACGCGGCCCATTACGCCGCGTACCATTACATCGCATGCGCATTTAAAACGCATACGCTTTTAAATCGTATGTGGTGTAATGGACGCGAGGCGGACGGCACGGACGAGCACCGGGACAGAGGCGGAGGAGCACCGGGACAGAGGCGGAGGAGCACCGGGACAGAGGCGGAGGAGCACCGGGACAACGCGAGGAGAAAGAGGTAAGGGGGATTATGCTTAGAGTGTAGTGTTTAGGGTTTAGGGCAGTGTCTGGAGATTGTGCTTACAGTGTAGTGTTTAGGGTTTAGTGTAGTGTTTAGGGTTTAGGGCAGTGTCTGGAGATTGTGCTTACAGTGTAGTGTTTAGGGTTTAGGGCACTGTCTGGTGGTCGTAGTATAGGGCAGTGTGTTAGGCGTAGTGTATTAGGGTTTAGGGAAGTTTAGGGTACTTTTTTAGGCTTTAGGGTAGTGTGTGTTATGTAGGGCAGTGTGTTAAGCGTAGCGTATTAGGGCTTAGGGGTCAGGGGAGTGTGGCGTACTTTTTTAGGCTTTAGGGTAGTGTGTTATGTAGGGGGGTATTTGAGGGAAAATCGCGATGTTAAAATGTTAAAGCATGCGGAGTGTTTGTGTGCGTTGTAAATGTGTTTTGCATACATTTCAATACGCAAGCGAAGTAATGGTTTGCGTGGTGAAAACTTGCGTTGCAAATGTGCATGCGATGTAAAGGCGCCGATGTAAAGGTATGCGATGTTATCGTTTGCGATGTAGCATCATACATCCAAAACCCAGGTGACCCCCTTTGCAAAACCAGGTGGTTTTGTGAAAGGCCATTTTGAGGTCACCTCACTACGTTGTGGGCCCTTGCCTGTCGCGGGTACTTGGGCCTCCCACACAAGTGAGGCACCATTTTTATCGGGAGACCTGGGGGAACGCTGGGTGGTAGGAAATTTGTGTGAGGCCAGTGATGCCACACTTTCCCACACAAAAATGTGTGAAAAAAGTGATTTTTTCAGCTAAAATTGAGGTTTGCAGGGGATTCTGGGTAAGGAAACGTTGGGGGATCTACGCAAGCCATACCTCCCTGGAAGCCCCCGGGTGTCTACTTTTCAGAAATGTGTGGGTTTGGTAGGTTTCCCTAGATGGCCGCCGAGCACGGGGCCAAAAACCCAGGTGACCCCCTTGCAAAACCAGGTGGTTTTGTGAAAGGCCATTTTGAGGTCGCCTCACTACGTTGTGGGCCCTTGCCTGTCGCGGGTACTTGGGCCTCCCACACAAGTGAGGCACCATTTTTATCGGGAGACCTGGGGGAACGCTGGGTGGTAGGAAATTTGTGTCAGGCCAGTGATGCCACACTTTCCCACACAAAAATGTGTGAAAAAAGTGATTTTTTCAGCTAAAATTGAGGTTTGCAGGGGATTCTGGGTAAGGAAACGTTGGGGGATCCACGCAAGCCATACCTCCCTGGAAGCCCCCAGGTGTCTACTTTTCAGAAATGTGTGGGTTTGGTAGGTTTCCCTAGATGGCCGCCGAGCACGGGGCCAAAAACCCAGGTGACCCCCCTTGCAAAACCAGGTGGTTTTGTGAAAGGCCATTTTGAGGTCGCCTCACTACGTTGTGGGCCCTTGCCTGTCGCGGGTACTTGGGCCTCCCACACAAGTGAGGCACCATTTTTATCGGGAGACCTGGGGGAACGCTGGGTGGTAGGAAATTTGTGTGAGGCCAGTGATGCCACACTTTCCCACACAAAAATGTGTGAAAAAAGTGATTTTTTTCAGCTAAAATTGAGGTTTGCAGGGGATTCTGGGTAAGGAAACGTTGGGGGATCCACGCAAGCCATACCTCCCTGGAAGCCCCCGGGTGTCTACTTTTCAGAAATGTGTGGGTTTGGTAGGTTTCCCTAGATTGCCGCCGAGCACGGGGCCAAAACCCAGGTGACTCCCTTGCAAAACCAGGTGGTTTTGTGAAAGGCCATTTGAGGTCGCCTCACTACGTTGTGGGCCCTTGCCTGTCGCGGGTACTTGGGCCTCCCACACAAGTGAGGCACCATTTTTATCGGGAGACCTGGGAGAACGGTGGGTGGTAGGAAATTTGTGTGAGGCCAGTGATGCCACACTTTCCCACACAAAAATGTGTGAAAAAAGTGATTTTTTCAGCTAAAATTGAGGTTTGCAGGGGATTCTGGGTAAGGAAACGTTGGGGGATCCACGCAAGCCATACCTCCCTGGAAGCCCCCGGGTGTCTACTTTTCAGAAATGTGTGGGTTTGGTAGGTTTCCCTAGATGGCCGCCGAGCACGGGGCCAAAAACCCAGGTGACCCCCCTTGCAAAACCAGGTGGATTTGTGAAAGGCCATTTTGAGGTCGCCTCACTACGTTGTGGGCCCTTGCCTGTCGCGGGTACTTGGGCCTCCCACACAAGTGAGGCACCATTTTTATCGGGAGACCTGGGGGAACGCTGGGTGGTAGGAAATTTGTGTGAGGCCAGTGATGCCACACTTTCCCACAAAAAAATGTGTGAAAAAAGTGATTTTTTCAGCTAAAATTGAGGTTTGCAGGGGATTCTGGGTAAGGAAACGTTGGGGGATCCACGCAAGCCATACCTCCCTGGAAGCCCCCGGGTGTCTACTTTTCAGAAATGTGTGGGTTTGGTAGGTTTCCCTAGATGGCCGCCGAGCACGGGGCCAAAAACCCAGGTGACCCCCCTTGCAAAACCAGGTGGTTTTGTGAAAGGCCATTTTGAGGTCACCTCACTAACTTGTGGGCCCTTGCCTGTCGCGGGTACTTGGGCCTCCCACACAAGTGAGGCACCATTTTTATCGGGAGACCTGGGGGAATGCTGGGTGATAGGAAATTTGTGTGAGGCCAGTGATGCCACACTTTCCCACACAAAAATGTGTGAAAAAAATGATTTTTTCAGCTAAAATTGAGGTTTGCAGGGGATTCTGGTAAGGAAACGTTGGGGGATCCACGCAAGCCATACCTCCCTGGAAGCCCCCGGGTGTCTACTTTTCAGAAATGTGTGGGTTTGGTAGGTTTCCCTAGATGGCCGCCGAGCACGGGGCCAAAAACCCAGGTGACCCCCCTTGCAAAACCAGGTGGTTTTGTGAAAGGCCATTTTGAGGTCGCCTCACTACGTTGTGGGCCCTTGCCTGTCGCGGGTACTTGGGCCTCCCACACAAGTGAGGCACCATTTTTATCGGGAGACCTGGGGGAACGCTGGGTGGTAGGAAATTTGTGTCAGGCCAGTGATGCCACACTTTCCCACACAAAAATGTGTGAAAAAGTGATTTTTTCAGCTAAAATTGAGGTTTGCAGGGGATTCTGGGTAAGGAAACGTTGGGGGATCCACGCAAGCCATACCTCCCTGGAAGCCCCCGGGTGTCTACTTTTCAGAAATGTGTGGGTTTGGTAGGTTTCCCTAGATGGCCGCCGAGCACGGGGCCAAAACCCAGGTGACCCCCTTGCAAAACCAGGTGGTTTTGTGAAAGGCCATTTTGAGGTCGCCTCACTACGTTGTGGGCCCTTGCCTGTCGCGGGTACTTGGGCCTCCCACACAAGTGAGGCACCATTTTTATCGGGAGACCTGGGGGAACGCTGGGTGGTAGGAAATTTGTGTGAGGCCAGTGATGCCACACTTTCCCACACAAAAATGTGTGAAAAAAGTGATTTTTTCAGCTAAAATTAAGGTTTGCAGGGTATTCTGGGTAAGAAAACGTTGGGGGATCCACGCAAGCCATACCTCCCTGGAAGCCCCCGGGTGTCTACTTTTCAGAAATGTGTGGGTTTGGTAGGTTTCCCTAGATGGCCGCCGAGCACGGGGCCAAAAACCCAGGTGACCCCCCTTGCAAAACCAGGTGGTTTTGTGAAAGGCCATTTTGAGGTCGCCTCACTACGTTGTGGGCCCTTGCCTGTCACGGGTACTTGGGCCTCCCACACAAGTGAGGCACCATTTTTATCGGGAGACCTGGGGGAACGCTGGGTGGTAGGAAATTTGTGTGAGGCCAGTGATGCCACACTTTCCCACACAAAAATGTGTGAAAAAGTAATTTTTTCAGCTAAAATTGAGGTTTGCAGGGGATTCTGGGTAAGGAAACGTTGGGGGATCCACGCAAGCCATACCTCCCTGGAAGCCCCCGGGTGTCTACTTTTCAGAAATGTGTGGGTTTGGTAGGTTTCCCTAGATGGCCGCCGAGCACGGGGCCAAAACCTAGGTGACCCCCTTGCAAAACCAGGTGGTTTTGTGAAAGGCCATTTTGAGGTCACCTCACTACGTTGTGGGCCCTTGCCTGTCGCGGGTACTTGGGCCTCCCACACAAGTGAGGCACCATTTTTATCGGGAGACCTGGGGGAACGCTGGGTGGTAGGAAATTTGTGTGAGGCCAGTGATGCCACACTTTCCCACACAAAAATGTTTGAAAAAGTGATTTTTTCAGCTAAAATTGAGGTTTGCAGGGGATTCTGGTAAGGAAACGTTGGGGGATCCACGCAAGCCATACCTCCCTGGAAGCCCCCGGGTGTCTACTTTTCAGAAATGTGTGGGTTTGGTAGGTTTCCCTAGATGGCCGCCGAGCACGGGGCCAAAACCCAGGTGACCCCCTTGCAAAACCAGGTGGTTTTGTGAAAGGCCATTTTGAGGTCGCCTCACTACGTTGTGGGCCCTTGCCTGTCGCGGGTACTTGGGCCTCCCACACAAGTGAGGCACCATTTTTATCGGGAGACCTGGGGAACGCTGGGTGGTAGGAAATTTGTGTCAGGCCAGTGATGCCACACTTTCCCACACAAAAATGTGTGAAAAAAGTGATTTGTTCAGCTAAAATTGAGGTTTGCAGGGGATTCTGGGTAAGGAAACGTTGGGGGATCCACGCAAGCCATACCTCCCTGGAAGCCCCCGGGTGTCTACTTTTCAGAAATGTGTGGGTTTGGTAGGTTTCCCTAGATGGCCGCCGAGCACGGGGCCAAAAACCCAGGTGAACCCCCTTGCAAAACCAGGTGGTTTTGTGAAAGGCCATTTTGAGGTCGCCTCACTACGTTGTGGGCCCTTGCCTGTCGCGGGTACTTGGGCCTCCCACACAAGTGAGGCACCATTTTTATCGGGAGACCTGGGGGAACGCTGGGTGGTAGGAAATTTGTGTGAGGCCAGTGATGCCACACTTTCCCACACAAAAATGTGTGAAAAAAGTGATTTTTTCAGCTAAAATTAAGGTTTGCAGGGGATTCTGGGTAAGAAAACGTTGGGGGATCCACGCAAGCCATACCTCCCTGGAAGCCCCCGGGTGTCTACTTTTCAGAAATGTGTGGGTTTGGTAGGTTTCCCTAGATGGCCGCCGAGCACGGGGCCAAAAGCCCAGGTGACCCCCTTGCAAAACCAGGTGGTTTTGTGAAAGGCCATTTTGAGGTCGCCTCACTACGTTGTGGGCCCTTGCCTGTCACGGGTACTTGGGCCTCCCACACAAGTGAGGCACCATTTTTATCGGGAGACCTGGGGGAACGCTGGGTGGTAGGAAATTTGTGTGAGGCCAGTGATGCCACACTTTCCCACACAAAAATGTGTGAAAAAAGTAATTTTTTCAGCTAAAATTGAGGTTTGCAGGGGATTCTGGGTAAGGAAACGTTGGGGGATCCACGCAAGCCATACCTCCCTGGAAGCCCCCGGGTGTCTACTTTTCAGAAATGTGTGGGTTTGGTAGGTTTCCCTAGATGGCCGCCGAGCACGGGGCCAAAAACCTAGGTGACCCCCCTTGCAAAACCAGGTGGTTTTGTGAAAGGCCATTTTGAGGTCACCTCACTACGTTGTGGGCCCTTGCCTGTCGCGGGTACTTGGGCCTCCCACACAAGTGAGGCACCATTTTTATCGGGAGACCTGGGGGAACGCTGGGTGGTAGGAAATTTGTGTGAGGCCAGTGAAGCCACACTTTCCCACACAAAAATGTGTAAAAAAAGTGATTTTTTCAGCTAAAATTGAGGTTTGCAGGGGATTCTGGGTAAGGAAACGTTGGGGGATCCACGCAAGCCATACCTCCCTGGAAGCCCCCGGGTGTCTACTTTTCAGAAATGTGTGTGTTTGGTAGGTTTCCCTAGGTGCCGGCAGAGCTAGGGTTCACAAACTACAGCTAGGCACTTTGCCAAAAAGGGTCATTTTTCACTGCGAAATTGAGGTGTGACCACGTTGCGTTTTGCGCCGTTTCCTGTCGCAGGCACTAGGCCGACCCACACAAGTGAGGTACCATTTTTCTCGTAAGACTTTGGGGAACGCGGGGTGGGTGGAAATTTGTGGATCCACGCAGATTCCAGAACTTTCCACCACAGAAATGTGGGGAAAATGTGGTTTTTTGACAATTTTTTATGTTTGCAAGGGATTCTGGGTAACAGAACCTGGTGGGAGGCAGTCCAGTCACCCCATCCTGGATTCCCCTGGGTGTCTAGTTTTCAAAAATGTATAGGTTTGCTAGGTTTCCCTAGGTGCCGGCAGAGGTAGGGTTCAAAAACTACAGCTAGGCACTTTGCCAAAAAGGGTCATTTTTCACTGCGAAATTGAGGTGTGACCACGTTGCGTTTTGCGCCGTTTCCTGTCGCAGGCACTAGGCCGACCCACACAAGTGAGGTACCATTTTTCTCGTAAGACTTTGGGGAACGCGGGGTGGGTGGAAATTTTTTTTTGTGGATCCACGCAGGTTCCAGAACTTTCCACCACAGAAATGTGGGGAAAATGTGTTTTTTTGACAATTTTTTATGTTTGCAAGGGATTCTGGGTAACAGAACCTGGTGGGAGGCAGTCAAGTCACCCCATCCTGGATTCCCCTGGGTGTCTAGTTTTCAAAAATGTATAGGTTTGCTAGGTTTCCCTAGGTGCCGGCAGAGGTAGGGTTCAAAAACTACAGCTAGGCACTTTGCAAAAAAAGGGTCATTTTTCACTGCGAAATTGAGGTGTGACCATGTTGCGTTTTGCGCCGTTTCCTGTCGCAGGCACTAGGCCGACCCACACAACTGAGGTACCATTTTTCTCGTAAGACTTTGGGGAACGCGGGGTGGGTGGAAATTTGTGGATCCACGCAGATTCCAGAACTTTCCACCACAGAAATGTGGGGAAAATGTGTTTTTTTGACAATTTTTTATGTTTGCAAGGGATTCTGGGTAACAGAACCTGGTGGGAGGCAGTCCAGTCACCCCATCCTGGATTCCCCTGGGTGTCTAGTTTTCAAAAATGTATAGGTTTGCTAGGTTTCCCTAGGTGCCGGCAGAGGTAGGGTTAAAAAACTACAGCTAGGCACTTTGCCAAAAAAGGGTCTTTTTTCAATGCGAAATTGAGGTGTGACCACATTGCGTTTTGCGCCGTTTCCTGTCGCAGGCACTAGGCCGACCCACACAACTGAGGTACCATTTTTCTCGTAAGACTTTGGGGAACGCGGGGTGGGTGGAAATTTGTGGATCCACGCAGATTCCAGAACTTTCCACCACAGAAATGTGGGGCAAATGTGTTTTTTTTGACAATTTTTTATGTTTGCAAGGGATTCTGGGTAACAGAACCTGGTGGGAGGCAGTCCAGTCACCCCATCCTGGATTCCCCTGGGTGTCTAGTTTTCAAAAATGTATAGGTTTGCTAGGTTTCCCTAGGTGCCGGCAGAGGTAGGGTTAAAAAACTACAGCTAGGCACTTTGCCAAAAAGGGTCATTTTTCACTGCGAAATTGAGGTGTGACCACGTTGCGTTTTGCGCCGTTTACTGTCGCAGGCACTATGCCGACCCACACAAGTGAGGTACCATTTTTCTCGTAAGACTTTGGGGAACGCGGGGTGGGTGGAAATTTGTGGATCCACGCAGATTCCAGAACTTTCCACCACAGAAATGTGGGGAAAATGTGTTTTTTTGACAATTTTTTATGTTTGCAAGGGATTCTGGGTAACAGAACCTGGTGGGAGGCAGTCAAGTCACCCCATCCTGGATTCCCCGGGGTGTCTAGTTTTCAAAAATGTATAGGTTTGCTAGGTTTCCCTAGGTGCCGGCAGAGGTAGGGTTCAAAAACTACAGCTAGGCACTTTGCAAAAAAAGGGTCATTTTTCACTGCGAAATTGAGGTGTGACCAAGTTGCGGTTTGCGCCGTTTCCTGTCGCAGGCACTAGGCCGTCCCACACAAGTGAGGTACCATTTTTCTCGTAAGACTTTGGGGAACGCGGGGTGGGTGGAAATTTGTGGATCCACGCAGATTCCAGAACTTTCCACCACAGAAATGTGGGGAAAATGTGGGTTTTTTTGACAATTTTTTATGTTTGCAAGGGATTCTGGGTAACAGAACCTGGTGGGAGGCAGTCCAGTCACCCCATCCTGGATTCCCCTGGGTGTCTAGTTTTCAAAAATGTATAGGTTTGCTAGGTTTCCCTAAGTGCCGGCAGAGCTAGGGTTCAAAAACTACAGCTAGGCACTTTGCCAAAAAAGGGTCATTTTTCACTGCGAAATTGAGGTGTGACCACGTTGCCTTTTGCGCCGTTTCCTGTCGCAGGCACTAGGCCGACCCACACAAGTGAGGTACCATTTTTCTCGTAAGACTTTGGGGAACGCGGGGTGGGTGGAAATTTGTGGATCCACGCAGATTCCAGAACTTTCCACCACAGAAATGTGGGGCAAATGTGTTTTTTTTGACAATTTTTTATGTTTGCAAGGGATTCTGGGTAACAGAACCTGGTGGGAGGCAGTCCAGTCACCCCATCCTGGATTCCCCTGGGTGTCTAGTTTTCAAAAATGTATAGGTTTGCTAGGTTTCCCTAGGTGCCGGCAGAGGTAGGGTTAAAAAACTACAGCTAGGCACTTTGCAAAAAAAGGGTCATTTTTCACTGCGAAATTGAGGTGTGACCACGTTGCGGTTAAGCGCCGTTTCCTGTCGCAGGCACTAGGCCGACCCACACAAGTGAGGTACCATTTTTCTCGTAAGACTTTGGGGAACGCGGGGTGGGTGGAAATTTGTGGATCCACGCAGATTCCAGAACTTTCCACCACAGAAATGTGGGGAAAATGTGGTTTTTTTTGACAATTTTTTATGTTTGCAAGGGATTCTGGGTAACAGAACCTGGTGGGAGGCAGTCCAGTCACCCCATCCTGGATTCCCCGGGGTGTCTAGTTTTCAAAAATGTATAGGTTTGCTAGGTTTCCCTAGGTGCCGGCAGAGGTAGGGTTCAAAAACTACAGCTAGGCACTTTGCAAAAAAAGGGTCATTTTTCACTGCGAAATTGAGGTGTGACCACGTTGCGGTTAAGCGCCGTTTCCTGTCGCAGGCACTAGGCCGACCCACACAAGTGAGGTACCATTTTTCTCGTAAGACTTTGGGGAACGCGGGGTGGGTGGAAATTTGTGGATCCACGCAGATTCCAGAACTTTCCACCACAGAAATGTGGGGAAAATGTGGGTTTTTTTGACAATTTTTTATGTTTGCAAGGGATTCTGGGTAACAGAACCTGGTGGGAGGCAGTCCAGTCACCCCATCCTGGATTCCCCTGGGTGTCTAGTTTTCAAAAATGTATAGGTTTGCTAGGTTTCCCTAGGTGCCGGCAGAGCTAGGGTTCAAAAACTACAGCTAGGCACTTTGCCAAAAAGGGTCATTTTTCACTGCGAAATTGAGGTGTGACCACGTTGCCTTTTGCGCCGTTTCCTGTCGCAGGCACTAGGCCGACCCACACAAGTGAGGTACCATTTTTCTCGTAAGACTTTGGGGAACGCGGGGTGGGTGGAAATTTGTGGATCCACGCAGATTCCAGAACTTTCCACCACAGAAATGTGGGGCAAATGTGTTTTTTTGACAATTTTTTATGTTTGCAAGGGATTCTGGTTAACAGAACCTGGTGGGAGAGCAGTCCAGTCACCCCATCCTGGATTCCCCTGGGTGTCTAGTTTTCAAAAATGTATAGGTTTGCTAGGTTTCCCTAGGTGCCGGCAGAGGTAGGGTTAAAAAACTACAGCTAGGCACTTTGCAAAAAAGGGTCATTTTTCACTGCGAAATTGAGGTGTGACCACGTTGCGGTTAAGCGCCGTTTCCTGTCGCAGGCACTAGGCCGACCCACACAAGTGAGGTACCATTTTTCTCGTAAGACTTTGGGGAACGCGGGGTGGGTGGAAATTTGTGGATCCACGCAGATTCCAGAACTTTCCACCACAGAAATGTGGGGAAAATGTGGTTTTTTTGACAATTTTTTATGTTTGCAAGGGATTCTGGGTAACAGAACCTGGTGGGAGGCAGTCCAGTCACCCCATCCTGGATTCCCGGGGTGTCTAGTTTTCAAAAATGTATAGGTTTGCTAGGTTTCCCTAGGTGCCGGCAGAGGTAGGGTTCAAAAACTACAGCTAGGCACTTTGCAAAAAAAGGGTCATTTTTCACTGCGAAATTGAGGTGTGACCACGTTGCGGTTAAGCGCCGTTTCCTGTCGCAGGCACTAGGCCGACCCACACAAGTGAGGTACCATTTTTCTCGTAAGACTTTGGGGAACGCGGGGTGGGTGGAAATTTGTGGATCCACGCAGATTCCAGAACTTTCCACCACAGAAATGTGGGGAAAATGTGGGTTTTTTGACAATTTTTTATGTTTGCAAGGGATTCTGGGTAACAGAACCTGGTGGGAGGCAGTCCAGTCACCCCATCCTGGATTCCCCTGGGTGTCTAGTTTTCAAAAATGTATAGGTTTGCTAGGTTTCCCTAAGTGCCGGCAGAGCTAGGGTTCAAAAACTACAGCTAGGCACTTTGCCAAAAAAGGGTCATTTTTCACTGCGAAATTGAGGTGTGACCACGTTGCCTTTTGCGCCGTTTCCTGTCGCAGGCACTAGGCCGACCCACACAAGTGAGGTACCATTTTTCTCGTAAGACTTTGGGGAACGCGGGGTGGGTGGAAATTTGTGGATCCACGCAGATTCCAGAACTTTCCACCACAGAAATGTGGGGAAAATGTGGTTTTTGACAATTTTTTATGTTTCCAAGGGATTCTGGGTAACAGAACCTGGTGGGAGGCAGTCCAGTCACCCTATCCTGGATTCCCCTGGGTGTCTAGTTTTCAAAAATGTATAGGTTTGCTAGGTTTCCCTAGGTGCCGGCAGAGGTAGGGTTCAAAAACTACAGCTAGGCACTTTGCAAAAAAAGGGTCATTTTTCACTGCGAAATTGAGGTGTGACCACGTTGCGTTTTGCGCCGTTTCCTGTCGCAGGCACTAGGCCGACCCACACAACTGAGGTACCATTTTTCTCGTAAGACTTTGGGGAACGCGGGGTGGGTGGAAATTTGTGGATCCACGCAGATTCCAGAACTTTCCACCACAGAAATGTGGGGCAAATGTGTTTTTTGGACAATTTTTTATGTTTGCAAGGGATTCTGGGTAACAGAACCTGGTGGGAGGCAGTCCAGTCACCCCATCCTGGATTCCCTGGGTGTCTAGTTTTCAAAAATGTATAGGTTTGCTAGGTTTCCCTAGGTGCCGGCAGAGGTAGGGTTAAAAAACTACAGCTAGGCACTTTGCCAAAAAAGGGTCATTTTTCACTGCGAAATTGAGGTGTGACCACGTTGCGTTTTGCGCCGTTTACTGTCGCAGGCACTATGCCGACCCACACAAGTGAGGTACCATTTTTCTCGTAAGACTTTGGGGAACGCGGGGTGGGTGGAAATTTGTGGATCCACGCAGATTCCAGAACTTTCCACCACAGAAATGTGGGGAAAATGTGTTTTTTTTGACAATTTTTTATGTTTGCAAGGGATTCTGGGTAACAGAACCTGGTGGGAGGCAGTCAAGTCACCCCATCCTGGATTCCCCGGGGTGTCTAGTTTTCAAAAATGTATAGGTTTGCTAGGTTTCCCTAGGTGCCGGCAGAGGTAGGGTTCAAAAACTACAGCTAGGCACTTTGCAAAAAAAGGGTCATTTTTCACTGCGAAATTGAGGTGTGACCACGTTGCGGTTAAGCGCCGTTTCCTGTCGCAGGCACTAGGCCGACCCACACAAGTGAGGTACCATTTTTCTCGTAAGACTTTGGGGAACGCGGGGTGGGTGGAAATTTGTGGATCCACGCAGATTCCAGAACTTTCCACCACAGAAATGTGGGGAAAATGTGGTTTTTTTGACAATTTTTTATGTTTGCAAGGGATTCTGGGTAACAGAACCTGGTGGGAGGCAGTCCAGTCACCCCATCCTGGATTCCCCTGGGTGTCTAGTTTTCAAAAATGTATAGGTTTGCTAGGTTTCCCTAAGTGCCGGCAGAGCTAGGGTTCAAAAACTACAGCTAGGCACTTTGCCAAAAAGGGTCATTTTTCACTGCGAAATTGAGGTGTGACCACGTTGCCTTTTGCGCCGTTTCCTGTCGCAGGCACTAGGCCGACCCACACAAGTGAGGTACCATTTTTCTCGTAAGACTTTGGGGAACGCGGGGTGGGTGGAAATTTGTGGATCCACGCAGATTCCAGAACTTTCCACCACAGAAATGTGGGGAAAATGTGGTTTTTTTGACAATTTTTTATGTTTCCAAGGGATTCTGGGTAACAGAACCTGGTGGGAGGCAGTCCAGTCACCCTATCCTGGATTCCCCTGGGTGTCTAGTTTTCAAAAATGTATAGGTTTGCTAGGTTTCCCTAGGTGCCGGCAGAGGTAGGGTTCAAAAACTACAGCTAGGCACTTTGCAAAAAAAGGGTCATTTTTCACTGCGAAATTGAGGTGTGACCACGTTGCGTTTTGCGCCGTTTCCTGTCGCAGGCACTAGGCCGACCCACACAACTGAGGTACCATTTTTCTCGTAAGACTTTGGGGAACGCGGGGTGGGTGGAAATTTGTGGATCCACGCAGATTCCAGAACTTTCCACCACAGAAATGTGGGGAAAATGTGTTTTTTTGACAATTTTTTATGTTTGCAAGGGATTCTGGGTAACAGAACCTGGTGGGAGGCAGTCAAGTCACCCCATCCTGGATTCCCCTGGGTGTCTAGTTTTCAAAAATGTATAGGTTTGCTAGGTTTCCCTAGGTGCCGGCAGAGGTAGGGTTCAAAAACTACAGCTAGGCACTTTGCAAAAAAAGGGTCATTTTTCACTGCGAAATTGAGGTGTGACCACGTTGCGTTTTGCGCAGTTTCCTGTCGCAGGCACTAGGCCGACCCACACAAGTGAGGTACCATTTTTCTCAGAAGACTTTGGGGAACGCGGGGTGGGTGGAAATTTGTGGATCCACGCAGATTCCAGAACTTTCCACCACAGAAATGTGGGGAAAATGTGGTTTTTTGATAATTTTTTAGGTTTGCAAGGGATTCTGGGTAACAGAACCTGGTGGGAGGCAGTCCAGTCACCCCATCCTGGATTCCCTGGATGTCTAGTTTTCAAAAATGTATAGGTTTGCTAGGTTTCCCTAGGTGCCGGCAGAGCTAGGGTTCAAAAACTACAGCTAGGCACTTTGCCAAAAAAGGGTCATTTTTCACTGCAAAATTGAGGTGTGACCACGTTGCGTTTTGCGCAGTTTCCTGTCGCAGGCACTAGGCCGACCCACACAAGTGAGGTACCATTTTTCTCGTAAGACTTTGGGGAACGCGGGGTGGGTGGAAATTTGTGGATCCACGCAGATTCCAGAACTTTCCACCACAGAAATGTGGGGAAAATGTGGTTTTTTTGACAATTTTTTATGTTTGCAAGGGATTCTGGGTAACAGAACCTGGTGGGAGGCAGTCAAGTCACCCCATCCTGGATTCCCCTGGGTGTCTAGTTTTCAAAAATGTATAGGTTTGCTAGGTTTCCCTAGGTGCCGGCAGAGCTAGGGTTAAAAAACTACAGCTAGGCACTTTGCCAAAAAAGGGTAATTTTTCACTGCGAAATTGAGGTGTGACCACGTTGCGTTTTGCGCCGTTTCCTGTCGCAGGCACTAGGCCGACCCACACAAGTGAGGTACCATTTTTCTCGTAAGACTTTGGGGAACGCGGGGTGGGTGGAAATTTGTGGATCCACGCAGATTCCAGAACTTTCCACCACAGAAATGTGGGGAAAATGTGTTTTTTTGACAATTTTTTATGTTTGCAAGGGATTCTGGGTAACAGAACCTGGTGGGAGGCAGTCAAGTCACCCCATCCTGGATTCCCCTGGGTGTCTAGTTTTCAAAAATGTATAGGTTTGCTAGGTTTCCCTAGGTGCCGGCAGAGGTAGGGTTAAAAAACTACAGCTAGGCACTTTGCCAAAAAAGGGTCATTTTTCACTGCGAAATTGAAGTGTGACCACGTTGCGTTTTGCGCCGTTTCCTGTCGCAGGCACTAGGCCGACCCACACAAGTGAGGTACCATTTTTCTCGTAAGACTTTGGGGAACGCAGGGTGGGTGGAAATTTGTGGATCCACGCAGATTCCAGAACTTTCCACCACAGAAATGTGGGGAAAATGTGTTTTTTGGACAATTGTTTATGTTTGCAAGGGATTCTGGGTAACAGAACCTAGTGGGAGGCAGTCAAGTCACCCCATCCTGGATTCCCCTGGTTGTCTAGTTTTCAAAAATGTATAGGTTTGCTAGGTTTCCCTAGGTGCCGGCAGAGGTAGGGTTCAAAAACTACAGCTAGGCACTTTGCCAAAAAGGGTCATTTTTCACTGCGAAATTGAGGTGTGACCACGTTGCGTTTTGCGCCGTTTCCTGTCGCGGGCACTAGGCCGACCCACACAAGTGAGGTACCATTTTTCTCAGAAGACTTTGGGGAACGCGGGGTGGGTGGAAATTTGTGGATCCACGCAGATTCCAGAACTTTCCACCACAGAAATGTGGGGAAAATGTGGTTTTTTTGATAATTTTTAGGTTTGCAAGGGATTCTGGGTAACAGAACCTGGTGGGAGGCAGTCCAGTCACCCCATCCTGGATTCCCCTGGATGTCTAGTTTTCAAAAATGTATAGGTTTGCTAGGTTTCCCTAGGTGCCGGCAGAGCTAGGGTTCAAAAACTACAGCTAGGCACTTTGCCAAAAAGGTCATTTTTCACTGCGAAATTGAGGTGTGACCACGTTGCGTTTTGCGCAGTTTCCTGTCGCAGGCACTAGGCCGACCCACACAAGTGAGGTACCATTTTTCTCGTAAGACTTTGGGGAACGCGGGGTGGGTGGAAATTTGTGGATCCACGCAGATTCCAGAACTTTCCACCACAGAAATGTGGGGAAAATGTGGTTTTTTACAATTTTTATGTTTGCAAGGGATTCTGGGTAACAGAACCTGGTGGGAGGCAGTCAAGTCACCCCATCCTGGATTCCCCTGGGTGTCTAGTTTTCAAAAATGTATAGGTTTGCTAGGTTTCCCTAGGTGCCGGCAGAGCTAGGGTTAAAAAACTACAGCTAGGCACTTTGCCAAAAAAGGGTCATTTTTCACTGCGAAATTGAGGTGTGACCACGTTGCGTTTTGCGCCGTTTCCTGTCGCAGGCACTAGGCCGACCCACACAAGTGAGGTACCATTTTTCTCGTAAGACTTTGGGGAACGCGGGGTGGGTGGAAATTTGTGGATCCACGCAGATTCCAGAACTTTCCACCACAGAAATGTGGGGAAAATGTGTTTTTGACAATTTTTTATGTTTGCAAGGGATTCTGGGTAACAGAACCTGGTGGGAGGCAGTCAAGTCACCCCATCCTGGATTCCCCTGGGTGTCTAGTTTTCAAAAATGTATAGGTTTGCTAGGTTTCCCTAGGTGCCGGCAGAGCTAGGGTTCAAAAACTACACCTAGGCACTTTGCAAAAAAGGGTAATTTTTCATTGTGAAAATGTGGTACGTCCACGTTGCATTTTGAGCCATTTCCTGTTGTGGGCACAAGGGCTACCCACACAAGTGAGGTACCATTTTTATCGGGAGACTTAGGGTAACACAGAATTGTAGAGCAACTGTTATTACCTATTGACTTTGGATGCATTTCTGCCTTCCAAATGAAAGACAATGTGTAAAAAATAAGTCATTTTGAAAAATGACCTATAATTCTCATGCTAGTATGGGTACTCCCAATTTCGGAAATGTGCAAATATCTACTGTTTCTAAAATCTACATTTTGTTCCCATTTCAGAAATACATAGGTGTCTTTCATAACAATTTTTCCATGTATACATTTTCCCAAAATAATTGCTATATACCCGGTACTTAAAAAAAAATCATTGCAAGATGTTGCTCAATTATTGGCTCTGGGTTCGTCGGGTTCTTGGTGAACCTACAAGTCCTATATATCCCCACAACCAGAAAGGTCCAGCGGATATAACGGTATATTGCCTTCAAATAGCTGTCATAATTAGAAGAAGTTACAGGTGAAAACGTTGACACAAATGGCTGTTTTTTTCAACTAATTTTCAATTTTTCCTTTATTTAACTGTTAGTTTCTATAAGGAAAACTTTAAGGATCTACACAAATGACCCCTTGCTGAATTCAGAATTTTGTCTACTTTTCAGAAATGTATGGCTTTCCAGGATCCATTATTGGTTTCATACCCATTTCTACCATTAACTGGAAGGAGGTTGAAAGCACAAAAAATAGCAAAAATAGGCTATGTCCCAGAAAAATGCCAAAACTGTGTAAGAAAAGTTGGTTTTCTGACAAAAGTCTGCTTGTCCCTGAAAGCTGGGAAGATGGTGATTTCAGCACCATAACCCCTTTTTTGATGCCATTTGCAGGGAAAAATCAAGACGCTTTCATCTGTAGCCCTTTTTTCGCATTTTTCCCAAAAAAAACAAAATGTAGCTGTATTTTGACTCATTTCTGGGTCCCCTCCAGGGGAATCCACAAACCCTGGGTACCTTTACAATCCCCATGATGTTAGAAAAAAAGGACGCAAATTTGGCATGGATACCTTATGTGGTCAAAAAGTTACAGGGGCCTAAGCGCGCACTACCCCAAATAGCCAAAAAAAGGCTTAGCACAGGAGGGGAAAAGGCCTAGCAGCGAAGGGGTTAAAAATAAAAATGTTTTTAAATGTAAAAAAGTGAAAACAATTAAAATTAAAATACAAAACATTAAAGATAAGTGAAATTACAAAAAACGAAATACAAAAATTAACAAGATAAAATAAAAATTCTAACTACAAAAACATATCAATAATTGCCGATGTTTATATGGGAGGATGAGAAGAAACCTATTGGGTTGCAAAATAAAAAAAAAATGCATGTAATATATATAAGCACCGTTCATCAAAATCATATTATTAATATACATACTACTATGGTCCTCAATCATATTATTAAACTGATTTCTCAGCCATCCATGCAAGCCTATGGCAAAGGCACACTGGCTGGATGCACAAAATAGCTGCCAGCAAGTGCCACATGATCAAACAAAAACACTGAGCAAGGAGGCGTGGGGAACAAAGAACACATGCAAGCCTATGGCAAAAGCACAATGGCTGGCTACACACAATGGCTGCCGGCCACATGGTCACAACAACAACAACCAGCAAGGAAGCATTGCTATAACAAAGAAGACATGCAGGCCTATGGCAAAAGCACACTGGCTGGCTACACAAAATGGCCGCCACCTACATGGTCACCACAACAACCAGCAAGGAGGCATGGCCACAACAAAGAAGACATGCAGGCCTATGGCAAAAGCACACTGGCTGGCTACACAAAATGGCCGCCACCTACATGGTCACCACAACAACCAGCAAGGAGGCATGGCCACAACAAAGAAGAAATGCAGGCCTACGGCAAAAGCACACTGGCCAACTACACAAAATGGCCGCCAGCCACATGGTCACAATAACAAGCAGGAGGCCTGGAAAATAAAGAACACATGCAGGCCTATGGCAAAAGCACACTAAAGAACACATGCAGGCCTATGGCAAAAGCACACTGCCTGCCTACACAAAATGGCCACCAGCCCCATGGTCAAACAACAAGCAGGAGGCATGGAAAACAAATAACACATACAGGCCTATGGACACTGACTATACAAAAAAATGGCCCCTGGCCACACGGCATGGGGAACAAAGACAAATGGTGGCATATGGCAAACACACTCACATGCTGAGGCATGGTAACACAGGAGAAAACAGCATTAATTCAGCAATGCCAAAAATGAAATTTAACTGGGCTAAAACACACATCCTCCAAAGGCATCAAATATATTACCCCACCTATACACTGTTTACAGGGAAAAAATGTGAAAACCCCCCAACAAAAACACATTTTGTAATTTAATCCAATGCCGTCCATTGCCTGAATTATGTTTCAAATCAACAGACACCACTGAGACAGATGTTTCATGCACCCATGACTAGTACTTGGCCTAGTGGCTGAAAGGCACATTGCCAGACTAGGCCACATAGTGAATTAAATGAATATTGCTAATTTATTTAAAAACATGGAGAAAATGTACTAAACTGTGCATCATTTTTCCTTTACAAAACAAGAAAAATTACATGCAAAATAATAACTAGGCTGCTACTGAAACTGCAGGCCACCCTCCACAATAAATTTTAAAAATCAACTAAAAGTACAAATAAATCCTGGTGTATTCCCCAATCAAACAAACAACACGCTTATACAACACGTTTTGAACTTACTTTGAAGATTCAAACACAAAGTCCTTAAATCCAATGGTATTTATGCAGCAGACAAGGAGAGTAATCTTTCCAGCTCCAAATCCAAATGAAAAGTGACCAGGAGATGGACAATGCACTAAAAGGAGCCTGCTGGGCAGGAACAGGAAGTTGGCCTCTCAGCTGCTTCTCGAGCACAAAGGCTGCTCGAGTGATACGTTTGCGATTGGCACTACATTGGTGCCGTCGTGGCCGGAAGCCGTGCAAGCAAGCGCGAAGTATCACTCGAGCTTGCTAGCAGCCCGAGCGCCAAAACAATTCTTGAGCGCGCTAACGAAAAAAAAACTCTGCTTGGTGCCCGGGAAGGCGGAATTTAGGAACTATGCGTTCCTCTGCACCCGAATTCCGCAAACTCTGCGAGCAGAGCAGTTTACCACCCGGGCCTACTGATATGGTCATTGGTACTATCACAGGCATCATGGTAATAGAAAATCTAAGTGGAGGAAGCACTACAGGAGGTAAGTGTTTGTTTTTCAGAACTTATGGGTTTAGACACAACAACACGGGAGCTATTCCACCAAAGACCATTTTCCAAAAAGAGAGTTGACCCTCTTCTCTAGATTACCTTAACAGGATCACTGAATTTATGCCTTTTCCCCAGCATATTTAATCCTAACTCGATCACCCGCTTGTATGGATGAGTCCTTAACCCTATTCCTGTTGTCATAGTTGCAGTTCATCTTTTATTGCTTTTCCAGACACTTTATGCAACTGAACTTTAGTCCTGACTTGAGGAATATTTTTCCATTTCTTCCATGTCTTGAACCAAGATGGTAACAACCTAGTAATGGCCAGACTACCACAGAGTAATTCAAATGGTGTTTTTCCCATTGTCCTATGGGGAGTGGTGCGTTACGACCATAATCTGGTTCTCAGTGCCGCCTCAACATGGACATGAGATTTAAGTACCATTTGAATGGTTTCTTTGATGAGCCAATTTGCTCATTCTGCTTTTTCATTGCTGTGTGGATTATACGATGAGGATGTAATAAGTTGAAGGCCATTGATCTTAAGAAAGTTCAACATTTCTCGGGAGGTGAAATGAACCTCACTGTCACTAACCAGACAGGGGAAAAAACCCTCCTGACAAAAATCTTTTTAAGGAAGTTTGGAAATTCCATAGTGTTTATTTGGGACACAAATTTAACTTCCACTCACTTGCTGTAATAATCTATAAGTACAACAGCATGACGCCTTTCTGGCAGGATGGCATTAATAAGCCCAATAAAGTCAATGCAAACTTTCAACTTTTCGCAGGTTACCCGTTTGAGAGGCGAGAGGATCAAATGAAAAGATGGAGAAAGGCTGTAGTAACCGCAGGGTTATACCCAGTATTGACAGCAGAGAATCAAACAGGAGCTAAATGCAAGGAAAAACTGAAAAATCTGGAAGCGACTAGAGAGGGTTTTGATGAAACTGATGATGAATTATTAGAAGAAATGATGATAAAAAGACCTCCACCATATGAAGAAAGTTCAGGGGAAGTGACTCCAAGTGCCCTGCAAATAATAAATGTGATCCCATTGACTCCTCAAGTCACTGAAGTAGCTAAACGAATAAGAGAGAATGAAGTAAGTTTGTTAAACAAGGCTAGAATGGAACAAGTACAGAAGCTGAATCAATTGAACTTGAATGCAGAAGCCCTGACAGTACCCGTGACTATTGGTCCTGTGATCCCACTATTTGGGGAGAATTCCAATTTACAGAAAATGCCAACCTTAGCAGTCCCCAGAAGTAGTGTCAGGAGTAACATAATTAATATAACAAATAATGAGAGTCAAGGTGGACAAAATAATACCCTGTTGGATCTACCGGTCGGAGATCTAATGACTGAAACCCCAAGAAGAAGTACCCAATTAGAACCGAGGAGAATAGGTCAAATTGTTACTCCAATAGCTGGGAGTTCGACGGGTCCTTCCCCAGAAGAGCTTAGTAATTGGGTAAAAGAATTAACTAAAACAGATGCACCGCCTAAAAGTGTGAATGTGAGTCAATTAAAAGTAGATTTAGAAGAAATGATTATTGGAACGATAAGTTCAGACAGATTGGGAACTTATACAGACGAAGAGTTGTTGTTTTTGTGTAAAAGTATTACTTGGAGAGCAAAGAATTTCCATGAGAAATTGTCAGAAGTGGCTAGTGAATTTGGTGTCGATATTGAAAAATCAAAGGTGTTACAGAAAACGTACCGAATGGCTTTCACTGACAAGGATTTAGAGAGTCTGAATACATCAGGAAAGAGATTGCAGATAAAAGAATTGATGAATATCTTGAAGAAATGGGGAACAATAGAAAAATGGAGGAGTAAATGGGTGAAAAAGAAGGAAGAAACCAGTGGAAAGGGGACATCCATGTTTCCCTTAAAGGAAACCGAGCAGGTAGAAAGAGTTTGTCCCATGAGGGAAGTTGCAGATGGTGGATATGTTCATTTACCTTGGACTAGACAGGATATATTGTCATTTACCAATGATTTTCCCAGATTAAGAGAGAAACCTGTTGAGTGGTACAAGCAAGTGGATCGATTCGTGAAGGTTTCAAAGATATTATTGAAAGATTTAGATGGCCTTTTTGAGATAGTGGTTCCGGCTGATTTGTGGACAGAATGTAAGATTACTGTTGATTGGCCAAAGGATGAGTATCCTAGGGATGCTAAAACAGGTGCCCCGTCTGAAGAGGTGATGAAAAAGTATCATCAGGTTATTACCTTTTTGAAAGGAAAAATATCTCCAAAGGAAACAGATTGGGTTAAAATTGACAGAACAACCCAAGAGCCTAAGGAGTCGGTTCATGCCTATTATGAAAGGTTGTTACAGGTGTTTAAACAGTATAGTGGGTTTGAGAATATTGGAGATAAGGATATGGGACATTTTGTGTATCGGTTTGTATATGGATTAAGACCCGAAATTAGTGCAATGATACAGCAGCATATGCTGTGCTGGCAGAGCAAGTCAATTGATGAGATTCTAAGGTATGCCAAGTATTGTAGTGACGATATTGAATCTCGTCTTAAAAAGTTAAAAGAGAAAATGATGTGGGCACAAGTGAAATTGGCAGAACAGCAACAGGAAGTTAATAACGTTCCACAAAAACAGGGTCAGGAAGGACAGGCAAACGGTGAAAATTGAGGGAAGTTTAAAATGAGTAAAGAAGAGGCTAAAAACAAATATCCTTGTCATGCTTGCAGGAAGTTGGGACATTGGAAGAACGAGTGTAGATCTGTACAAAAGGGTAACAGAGTAAATCAAAATTTGAATCCACAGATGCAGAATGACGTGACTAGGCAGCAGCAGCAACAGGTAGTTACAACCCAGTTGCAGGTGCCACAACCACCCATACCTCCCAACGTGAATGCTCATATGCAGATGTACAGTGCAAGTTCGGGATTTCAAGGAGAACAGCAGTTTGGTAAGAATCCATTAGTTTCACAGTATTTGGTGCGTTGTAGTGAGAGTGAGCCGGATGCGATACAGTGAAGGTGCCTGAGGGGGGAGGAAGAGTGCGTACTTGGTGCATCTTTAGCGGTAGATCAGTCAGGTCCATTTATTCATGGAAAGGTAGAAGGAAAAGACATCACCTTTTTGTTGGACACTGGTGCTACCCGTTCCACTGTGAGAGCAGCAGAAATCCCAAACCTATCCCTCTCGGGAGAAACTATCCAAGTTGTAGGCGTTGCAAACAAACACATTAGAACTCCTGTCACAGCCCCGATAGAAGTTCACATTGGAAACTTTAAAGACATGCATCGGTTTGTAGTGTGTGATACCAGTCCTGTAAATCTCTTGGGCAGAGATTTGTTGTGCAAAATGAATTGCACTATTTATTGTACACCGGATGGTGTTGCAATAATGACACCGGATGAGGATGTTGATTACAAAATAATGATGGCCCAATGAGAGTCAGAAGTAAGTGAATTATATTCACTACTGACGGAAGAAGATTTACCAGAAGAGTTAAAGGGTACAGTGAGATCAGATGTGTGGGATTTCACAGGAAGAGAGATTGGTTTAATGAGAAATGTAGATCCTATTCAGGTGATAGTGAAGGATGGAGCAGTGTATCCCAATACCCCTCAGTACAAAATGAGTCCAGAAGTAATTGCTGGAGTCACGCCTGTGATTGAACAGATGATTGAACAAGGAATTTTAAAAGAAATATTGAGCAGTCCTTTTAATTCTCCCATTATTGGTATCAAAAAGCCTAACGGAAAATATAGAATAGTTCAGGATTTGAGAAAGGTGAATAAAATTGTTGTGCCATGTTGCCCAGTAGTACCAAACCCTGCTGTAATTCTGTACCAGATCCCATGTGACGCTGAATGGTATACAGTTATTGATTTGTGTCAGGTATTCGTTTCCATTCCCTTGCATCCGGATAGCCAATATTTATTTGCCTTCCGGTTCGGAAATCGTGTTTTGGCATGGTGCCGAGTTCCTCAAGGGTATACTGAGAGTCCATCAATCTTTAATCAAATCTTAAAAAAATGTTTAGAAACTCTAAAACTGCCTGGGAATTCTGTCCTGGTCCAGTACATTGATAACCAACTGTTGGCATCGAAGACACGTGAGGCATGTGTAACAGATTCCATTGCGTTACTAAACCATTTAGCTGAAGGAGGACACAAGGTCTCCCCATCAAAGTTGCAGTACTGTAGACAGGAAGTTCAGTACTAAGGTCATAAGATTGAAAAGGGACTAAGAAAAGTGATCCCAGAGAGAATCAGTATAATCAAGAAAATGTATCCACCCCGAAATCAAAAAGAAGTGAGAATGTTTTTGGGAATGGTTGGATATTGCAGACAGTGGATATGTGTTTTTTCATTGATTGCAAAACCTCTACAGAGGTTAACACGAAAAGATGTGAAGGATCCGATTGT
Source organism: Calotriton arnoldi (assembly GCA_963921515.1). Lineage (NCBI taxonomy): Eukaryota > Metazoa > Chordata > Amphibia > Caudata > Salamandridae > Calotriton > Calotriton arnoldi. The sequence goes on from CAWUFW010003788.1 coordinate 554,012, forward strand.
GTTGGATGAAGAGAGTATGGAATCTTTCAATCGATTACGAAACAGTCTTTGTCAAGCGCCAGATTTAGGAATGCCGGATTATTCTAAGGAATTTGCATTGTACTGTTGTGAAAGAGATGGTTGCGCGCTTGCAGTCTTAACACAGAAACATGGAATGGCAAGACGTCCAGTAGCATATTTTCCCGCTACTCTGGACTCAGTGGCTGCCGCATTGCCAGGTTGTTTAAAAGCAGTAGCTGCCACCTGTGTTAGTTTGGAACAGAGTGAATCAATTGTGATGGGTTACCCACTGAAGGTCTATGTACCACACTCTGTTGAGATACTTTTAACTGGTACTCGAACTCAACATATGACAAATAGTCGGCTGACTAAATACGAGAGAGTAATCCTAGGTGCTGAAAATGTGACAGTGGTAAGATGCACTACTGTGAACCCTGCCACTTTGTTACCAAGTTCAAGATGTGAAGAGGTGAGAGAAGAAGCAGAATATGATTGTTTGGAAGTGACAGAGCTTTGTACTAAGCCCCGTCCAGACATTGCAGATGAACCATTGGAAGAATCTGATTGTGAATTGTTTGTAGATGTATCATGTATGAGGAAAGGAAGAGGTGAATTGTGCGCTGGTAATGCTGTCTGTACTTTGACTGGAGCACTGGAAGCATCTTGTCTGAAAGGCATAAATTCTGCCCAAGTTGCAGAATTGGTTGCTCTTACTAGAGCTTGTAAATTGGCAAAAGGTCTAAAAGTAACAATTTTCACTGACAGTCAGTACGGATTTGGCGTTGTACATGACTTTGGTCAGTTATGGATGCAAAGAGGATTCATGACTTCCTCTGGTTCTCCAATTCGAAATGGGAAAACTGTAAAGGAATTATTGGAAGCTTTGCAGTTGCCAAAAAGAATTGCAGTTGTAAAATGTGCTGCACATCAATCAGGAGATGATAATGTAACAAAGGGTAACAGATACGCGGATCAATTAGCGCGTTACTGTACTCAAAATACCCTGGCAATAAGCAGATTAATAGAAAGAGGAAATACCGAATGCCACCTTATGTTCACCACCACATCAGAGACTTGGGATGAGGTGAGACAGATGCAGGAAGAAGTCAGTGACAAAGAAAAGGAAGAATGGAAGAGAGCAGGTTGTAGAAAAAACGATGAAGAGATATGGGTTTATTATGATGAAAGACCAGTATTACCAGATTCTTTGCTTTCTCACATGGCCAGGATGTACCATGGACATGCGCACATCGGACGAGATGCCATGGTAAGAATGTTCAAGCAGTCCTGGTATAATCCCAAGTTTAGGATGATCGTTGAAAGTCTATGCCAAAGGTGTGTTATCTGCCAGAAACAAAACCCAGGAAGAAAGACAGTTGTAAGGTGGGGTGTAATTGGGAGAGCAGGAGGACCTTTCACTAGACTGCAGATTGATTTTATCGAACTGCCTCCATGTAATGGACTAAAGTATGTCCTGGTCATTGTTTGTTTGTTTTCTCGCTGGGTGGAAGCCTACCCAACGAGAAGAAATGACAGTCTTACTGTAGCAAAATTGTTGTTGAGAGAATTGATCCCAAGATTTGGTTTTCCAGTCACTTTGGAATCAGATAGAGGATTGCATTTTAATAATGAGATAATACAAGATGACCCAGTGGACGAGGGACGGGGTGGGGGGAGGCTGGGGAGGGTAGTATAAGTTACCTTTTTTGCTCACTGTTCATTTTGTTTACCTCGCACCCCTTCAGCACTGTAGTTGCCTCGGGCACATATAGCCCAAGATATTGCGCATGTACCACTTTGATGGTTTTCTTTGTGTTTAACGAATAAAAAGATTTAAACCATAATAATGAGATAATTCGGATCATCTGTGCTGCTTTGCAAATTGAACAGAAGTTGCATTGTGCTTATCGACCAGAGGCATCTGGTATTGTGGAACAAATTAATGGCTCAATAAAGTCCAGATTAGGGAAGGTGTGTGCATCCACAACACTAAAATGGCCTGATGCTTTACCCCTTGTGCTGATGAGTCTTAGAAGTGTACCTGACAAAAAGACTGGATTAAGTCCCCACGAGGTGCTGATGGGAAGAGCAACGAGACAAGCATACATACCTGCAAATAAATTGATGAACCTATCTGATGATCGTGTGCTGGACTATTGTAGAGGAATGGCTGACCTGGTACGTTCTGTGTCTCGCCAGGTTGGAGGAGATGCTACACCGACACAGCGGGACCAAGCACATGACCGGAGGTCCTGGAGAGTGGGTCCTAGTGAAGAAACACATGAGAAAGACGTGTCTAGAACCCCATTGGAGCGGCCCTTACCAGATCATATTGGTGACGACCACAGCAGTGAAGTGTTTTGGTTTGCCAAATTGGATACATGCAAGCCATACCCGTCTAGTCCCAAGTCCAATCGAAAGACCTGAAGAGCAGCAACTGAGAAACAGAAATCTACAACCAGTAGCTGAAGTGTGTGAAGCTGAAGAGTCTGGAGTGACAGATTCTGATGAACATTTTGACAATGAACAGCCAAGCAGAAGTCGAGTAGAATGGGCACCAGATACTGGGACAGAAGAGACTGCTGTTGAGTCAGAAGAAGTTGAGGCTGCTAATGATTCAGGAGAAGCTGAAACAGCTGTCGAGACAAATGAAGAAACAGCTGAGGTTCCAAAACCCATTCCAGAAGAAAACGAGCTCTCAAAAGAATTAGAAGAAGGAGAAATAGCTAGTGAGACAGACTCAAGCACTGAACATACAGAGATTGAAAACCAAGAAAACCAAGAAAAACAGATAGAAATAAGACAGAATAAGAGAAATGGTGAACAGAACACAGAAGGTGATAAGATAGTTCAGGCAAAGAAACCTAGAAAGGGAGACTGCTGGCCAAGTGGGGCAAGAAAATTGAAATACAGAATAGTAAGAAGAAGATTAAGAAGAAGACCAGAGCAAAGCAACAAGATTTCTAGTCAGACAGAACAGGCAGATTTAGTGAAAACCAAAAGAAGATCGAAAAGAACAAGAATACCCTGCAGAAAATATAAGGGCCCTGAATGGACCTATGTAATCCTCGAGGGATTTGAAACCTTGGGCCTAAGTGAGGAACACGAGAGTAGTGATACTGAAAAAGAAGACGAGGACAAATTAAGGCCACCTTAACAAGGACTGTTATAATTTGAGGTGGAGAAAAATTTTGTCAGATCAAGTCATCTGGACTCAGAAATAGACAAGGAGGGTGAAGACGAACGTCATTGGGTGTAGGATTACACCACACACTTATATATTTTTTTTAGATAAGAGCTCATTTAGATTTACGTAGGCCCTAACAAAGAGCAATTGTTAGATTTTTCCATTTTTTATAGAATACTAAAATGGCAGGAAATGATGTGATTGGACAACCAAAATCTAAACTAAAACATAGGTGTGTTAAATTTTGCTTATGTAATATTTTTTTACTAACTTTTATGTGGATTTTGTTAATTGTTGTTATACCAATTCTTAATGTGAATAACACCGGAAATAACACTAATGATGTCTCTAATGAAGGAATGAAAGATGTTGCTAAACAGATAACGAATACGAATGGAGAACAAATAGATGGAAGCACTCTCCATCGTGATGAATCAATTAATGATTTTTCTTTAAATGTGTTTACTAAACTATTGAATGAATATACTAACACCATGAATGTGAGTGACTGCTATGTTTGCATGAAATTACCATCGTCTGTCTCTGAAGGTATAACCTACCATCATCTTTCTTTAACATATGCTGTTTCATGTAGTGTTCTTAGTAGTCTGTTTTACATGGAAGGTAAGTTGGAGTATCAATATACAGATGTAGACTTGGTATTTTATAAAGTGCCAATTATAAGAGAACTAAACAAGGTAGAAAGTGGTAAACACGCACGTTATATGGGTGCATTTTTCCATAGTACTAAGCCATTAGATTTAGATCATGCTTATAAAAATAACTTGACTTACGGATTGCATTATGAGGAGCGACTGTTTTTGGACATGGTAGAACATTGAAGAGAGAGTTTCCAGAAGAAAGCTATTAAACAAAAAACACAAGAACCACCTTGGGCATTTAGAGAGGGAAATTATGAAAAGAGTGAAACCTATGCTGCAATGTCCCTGGACTGCTCACAGAAGGGGAAGTTATGTTTATTGAGATCTAAGACTAACTACAACAATTATTTTATTGGCACTAGTGAATGTGAGCATACTTTCCAAATTACTGGAGGTTGGGGATTAAAGGGTGGAACTGATCCTGTTTTTCCGGGGATATATTATGTATGTGATAGGAAAGCCTATTATAGGTTACCTGCCCACTGGTATGGGAGTTGTTACTTTGGGATTGTCTTTCCAAAGGTCTATCATATAGACCGAAAAGATCATAGTGTCAATGAAATAAAACAAGGATTAACACGTAGTAAGAGAGCAAGTTTTTCTGAAATAATAGGTGATTTATTCACTGCACTGATACCCTCAGTTGGGGTAGTCCTAAATTCACATAAAATTCGAAAACTATCTACAGTGGTTGATCGTTTATCAACAGATACTGCTGGTGGATTTTTGATGATTGATACTGAAATGGTGGCAATAAGATCCATGGTTTTGCAAAATAGACTTGCCCTTGACATTATCTTGGCCAAAGAGGGTGGAGTCTGTGGAATGTTGAAAATTCAACACTGTTGTACCTATATCCCTGATAAAAGTAAAGGGATAGAAGGATATATTAGAAATATTACAAAGTTACATAAAGATTTAACCCAACTGGAGGTTGACGGTTTCTGGGAGAGAGTTGGTAAGAGTATTACAGCTGTAAAAAATTGGTTTTCAACGTTTGGGGAAAGTCTTTTAGGAAAGATAGTGATGCCCGTAATTTCAATAGCAATAACAATTTTAATAATAATAACAACGTATAAATGTTGTAAGTGCATGAAAAGACAGAAAGTGATATCAGACAAAAGAATTAAAAAGAAAGGAGTAAAAAGAAAAAGAGATGAGTTAGAAGAGGAAATAAATGAAGAATACTATGACTTGATGAAAAAGCTAGATGAGAGTGCCATGAAAAGAGAAGAAGAAACAAAACTTTAGATAAAATGAAAGGTGGCACTCAGTATGGTATTTATGATGGCTTCAAAAGCCATCAGAGGGGGGAATTGATGGAGCAGGGATTCGCGAAAAGAAACCCGCTTGTATCGAGTACCCCTGTAATACGTACTAATTTTAAGTAGAAAGTATATTAACGTGCAAACACATATCACACATGGGAAATTTTGCTTTGCAATACGCATGAAATTAATCCTAACATTACGGAAATAACCGAAGATGTAATAATATGGCGTGTAGAACATGTTATGAATGTTTTGCATGGCAAATTGCATGTATATGTAGTAAAAGGAATGACGTATGTTGCTTAGTTATAATAATTAATGCCGCTTTCTGCTTATGCTAGGTTAACTGTTAATCTGGATTAGAGTTATGGTGGGTGGTCAACAGTGAAGATTTCATTATCATATTATTAATAAATATCTACTTTCTGTTCTTTTAGTAAATGGGCGAATCTCCATTTTGGGTTAAGTTAGCCGAACTGTGATGAGTGAAACTTGCAGCGCGCATAAACCACGTGATTGAGTGGCTGGAATGCTGAACAAGCTGAAAGAGCGTGACACAGTGAATGAAGGACATGACGAGCAGCCAACTTCAGTGCCTCCATGTGAAAATCTGAAAATTGTTAAATGTACAAACATTTGTCTTTAACTCGTTACTTTATCCTCATGAGAGAACAGGGATGTATACTGAATATGTGGGAACGAAAGTCTAACAATGGGGTAGTAAAAGTAGGATGATCTAATGCTGGGATGACTGTCCGCCCCTCAATTTGACCAATCCCGTAGCTAGAAGGGGTGACATTAGCAACTTTGGTGGGATGGAATCTGCATGGTAAGGGTATAAAGAATAGGTGATTTAGGGGCGGGGTGTGTAGCGAGGGCGGCAGATGCGGCTGCTGCATTAGGCGGGAGGAGAGAGAGGGTGCGCTGCAGATTGTCGGGTTGCAGAGAGGCCTAGCTGTTTCAGTCCTATCCTTGTCCTGATGTTAGAGTCTTTGATCCCTGACTCTTTGTCTGGGGGTCCCCTGCCGCTACCTATGTCTGGGTGGGGGTTTTCCACGTTCTTATTCTTTGGGTTGGTATCTTTGATATCTCGGTTATTATCCTTGTACTTTTGTCCCTTCATCTATCTTTCCGAATTGAGAATTAATTAATGCACATGTCTGATGTCTCTTCATCTATCCCCTCCTTGCAACATATGTTTCTTGAGATTATTTGCTAGCTGTGTTTTAGAGTGTATGTTCTCTCATGAGGTATTTTCTAAGACTATTGCATTTGAGTTAGATAAAATTAACAAATTGCAAACGATGAGTCTGTGATTATTTTTGTCTGTTTATTATTTGAGTAACTGTTACCTTCAATTTTTCAACTAATTGGTCCATCGACGAAGAAGATGAAAATTTGAACGAAAAGGTTTATTGTGTAAATTATGAACTGTCTAAATTTTGAATAGATGGATATGAATTGGTAAGGAATTCGCAAACTTGACACCAGCGCAACAGGGGCTTTGGGTGTGTATGGCCCAAAGTAAATGAAGAATTTAGATGTTCGTCCCTGTCCAAATTATTGGGTTCACGCTGGATCAGGCACATTATGTGGGACCTTTTTTTCTACCTTTATTTAATTATTTTGTAATTCATACACATGGTAACACTGTCAGAAGTATTTTACCTCATTAGTACCAGTTTAACACCTTACTACGATATTAAGCAACTGAAAGATGACCAGTCTACCTCAGAGAGGGGCCTTCTGCTGCACTGGGACATATGCCGCCACGTTTTTAGTAACTTCTGGTCCGTTTGAACTAGAATCAATGTTTGTGAAGCTGTGCAGATTACCCGCACTTTAGGGATAATGTGGCTCCCATAGTTTCTAAAAACACACTGCCGCCGTAGAATCGCATAATTCCAGTGGCCCTGACTTCTATGCGCCGTGCCACACTATCATTTTTCGTTAAAAAAAATGTCACCAACAAATTGGCCCCACTTTCATCTTACTGTATACCGTTTATCGGGCTGTATTAAACTGCTTATGCAGTTGTCAACTTGGCAACAAAAGATGGCAGCGACGGTTAGCACTTCTCAACTGCCTGGCTGTCACCCGGCGAAAACACACTAGAAATTGCGCGCCTTCACTAGAAAACTAAAGCACTGCGCATGTGCAACGCAATGTACGAAGGCGTCTGAAAAGCGGATGACGTTCCAGCTTAGTTCTGGACTGGTGCCGGTACAAGACTTGTAACCTTATGTGTACCACCAATATTCCAAGAAGTCTGACGAGAATTAACTATACCTTTCGCTTATCGCCACCCCGTCGTCATAGAAAGAGAACGTGTATTTTTTTAATGTATTTATTGTAGGTTAGCACACTAATTTCACCTCTAACGCAGGCTAAGAATTAGTTTGAGCGTTTCGCGGTTAAAGGCTAATTTGGTAGGTGAGTTGTTTTTATGGTTATTACGTGAAAAAGTAGTTGATAGCGCACCCTTTCAACATGGCCGCTCATTTGAGAATATTGTTGTAATAACATTTGAAGCTGGACTTGTATCTGCCGCTCTTGGTGACAGGATTACGCCTGTGGACTGTCCCACCGTGCCTCCTGACAGGGGCGTAAAGATGGCGTCTCATTTTAGCGGCGCCCTACAGCTGACTGATTTGGATGATTTCATCGGACCTTCCCAAGTGAGTGGCTTTTAGGGGTGTAGCTGGCAATTGTGTGGTATGTATAGAAGAAATGTGCAGCAATTGGTTAAGGGATCTGACGAATGGGGAGTGGAAGGGGCAAGAGAGTTCGTGCATTAGGATCTGAGATCTCTTACTTGTGACATATGAGCGTAATTGAGGAGGCGCTAGGGGAGCGGGGACTGCGAGTCTTGTAGCGCATTTTGGGGTTCTGTTCGAAAGCCGCCTCCTCCTAGGCAGAAAAGTTATAAGTTGCCCAGAGTTTAATGAGTTTGATTACTATTCATAATGTATTTAGGGTGCCTTCCTAGCACATAGGAGGTCACTCCATATTATTAAAGCAACTAAATAGATGGCTGGCAAATACAAGTCAAAATAATTTTGTTAGTTGATTTTTATAATTCATAGCAATATTGAACAAACATGCATCTGAGCTTATATTTAAAAATGAAAAAAAGAAAAGGCAAACATGCACACTAATCAAATTTTGACTGCCAACATGAGAGACAGTTGTCACAGAATTCTGCCTTCTTTTCGTCAGTAGCAGAAGCAGTGCTTTTCTTATGAGCATGGAATCACAGGCAGTAGCACTATTCGTTTCACTTTCTGATTTTGAACGAGTATTTTTTTATCAGAACTGGCAAACTAAGGAAGAACTTTGTTCCCCAGCGAAAACAAATAGAAATCTGCATGTGAATGTTTCATATTAACCTGGATTTTCAGTTCCTACATTGCTATTCTGGCAAGCAGCCCTTCTCCCCACCCACATGCTCTATCATCTGGGTGGCAGCAGGTTATCTCCTCATCCTCTCTGAATATCATCTCTCTTGCACATAGGCTCCATGCCCCTCTGAGTGGTGAGCTTTCACCACATTACCTATTTGTTCCAGTTCTTGTCTTCTACATGCTGTTTGTCCATTGTGTGCCACCCTCCCACCCCACCCCCAGACACGCATCTCTTACCAATGTTGAATCTGATTCTCTTGTAATAACAATCAACAGTATGAAAACATCAGGGGTCTCCAGAATAACCAGTTAAAAAAAAAGTTACTCCAGTTGTGTGTTTAACACAAGGATTTGAGGTAGAAGAAGGCTGAAGTATAGAGGGAATAAACATGAGGCATTGAGGAAGAGGCTTGCCTGCTATTTTCGTCCATCAAATAATTCACTTAGGTGCATATGTTTAATTGCTGCAGTCTGTTATAAATACAGCCTAAAGAAGATTGTAAAAAAAAAAAAGCTGCTCGACCTGAAAGATCAAATGCAAAGTGCTCAGGGACATGAGGGATTCAGTATAGTCGTGCTGCTCCAGTGCAATGTTAAATATAGTTCTAGGGTTGAGACAGTGAACCTACTGAATACTAGAATACACAAGAAAAAGTTATTGTATTTCAGTGGCGATTGTTTTCATATTTGTTGGTCAGTCTGAAAAATGAACTGGGTTTTTCTATTCAGTAACTCGATGTTCACAACCCTAAATGTCAGTAACAACATCTGACAACCGGCATTAGCCATGCCAATGGGTCTGGCTTATGAAAGTGGCTTTTGTGTCATTGATGGGCTTAGATGCTCAATAAGTCACTATACATGCACTCTTTCACTCATCTTTGGACTTTTACATCAATTCAACCATCCGCTATTTCATTCTTGCAGTCACCCTCTGACACAACCACAAAAAACACACAAACTCAACCCAAGCCAGCGCTTTGGCATCCCCCTCTAACTATCTACGATGGGTTATATTACTATACACTTCTCCCATGGCGAGGGCGCACATAGGAGTCCACATATCAGATGCTTACCCCTTGCTCTGAGGCACTAGACAGTGCTGGCCGCTCTCACCAATGTTATTTGTGCTTGAACTAGAAGCCCTGGCATTAAGGCTTCAACAAGATGCTCATGCCTGGGGATCCCTATCGGGCCCACAATTCATGCTCTATCTCTCTGTGCAGATGATATAATATTATACTCCAAAGATCTGCAGGAGAATTTACAGGCAGTGGCCCAGAGTTTCACACTCTTTGAGTTTATCTCCGGGCTGGCCGTCAATGTGGATAAATCCCACTTGTTTCTCTTTGTTGACAATCCCCTAGCCCTGATCATCCCCTTTGGAGACAAATCAATCAAAGTGGCACCTACTACATTTAAATATCTGGGGATTCAAATATACAGAGACACGCAGGATCTATTAGAAGGGAATCTAATAGAGAGCGATTACCTCACTCCGCTCCCAGGTGATCATTTTGGATCTCGCTTCCACTATCAGTCAAAAATGGTGATGCTTCCATGACTCCTTTACTTCACCAATTTACCAGTGGTAATACCAGCTCAATATTTTAAAACACTGAACACTCTCCTGATAGATTTAATTTGGGTACATTGTGGAAATGTGCCTTTTAATGAGCACACTGGTGCAGGGGTCACCCTTCTCTGTCCACGGGTCCGTAGACCAACAAAATAGAGATTGGCACTGAAGCTGGAATTCAAATAACAAGTTTATTATTCACTCATGAGTGGGACTACGTCCACACAGCACTCTCAAGTGCTGCCTTAGGTAGTACATTGAAGTCACAGAACACAGGCCTTATATACAGCTTTTTCTGCACTTGTAAGCATGTGAACAGAAATAGGAAGGACAAGTTTTCACAAATAGTTTTCAGCAAACAAGGACAGATGAAAAACCACATGGTCAGCAAAGTGGGAGGGGGAGCAGGAGTGCTTATGGCAGCAGTAAATGATTGACAGTTGAGTCTGAGACCAGGTGTTCTGGCAGCTACAAACTCTTAGCACGTACATTGCTTTTAGCTGAGTCAGGAAGTCAACTAAAATAGACAGCACAGGCAGGGAAAAAGACGAGCAGCAGAGGACGGGAGAATTACAAAGCCAACAAAATGGATGCCACAACCAAGATGGCTTCAGCTTATGCTAATGGAAATTATTTCAGATTTCCACAGACGACCCTTTAGCATATGCTGAAGACATCTTCTATGCTTTTGAGGAAGTACGGAAAACATCGTGCACATCTATCTGCATTAATTCAGTAATTTCTTGGTCCATTGCCAAGCGAGCATTTACATTTGTAACATTTCGTTTAGTCGGTATACATGAGGTACAAGTAGAAATACAAAGGGAACAGAGCATTGGGCCGCATTGACTACATAGGCAACAAGTGAAGAGAATCGCCAAAAATATACATAGAGCTGTTAATACTTTCCATCCCCATACAGTAAATACATTCCATAGCCATCCAGTCCAAGTCCATGTTCCTGAATCCTGATGGATTTCAGTGGCTATTTTGTGCAACTTGGAAATTGCGTCAAAAACAGAAGGGGCGTGGTCAGGGATATAGACACAGCAGCTACTCCCTATGATGCGACATGCTCCACCACGGTCGGCCAGGATTACGTCAAGGACCATCCTATTTTGGAGCGTCACAATTCTCGCAATTTGTAGTTCCTCTGTGATATTTCCAAGCGCCATTGCTGTCTGGTTCGTTACAGCCTCTACAACACGTGTCAAACGCCTGATCTTCCTACTGTTTAAGGCCGCACCAACAAAGAAGAATAGTCCCAAATTAAAGTCGATATACTGCTGTAGTGCAGTATCAGTTTGATCCACCTCATCATTATTTATTGTCCTCTTGAATCTATTTTTGGAAATGTCATTATACAGTTTATAGTCTTTATGGTAGGATGCAGGTGCCAAAAACACAGGTGGAAGCAAAAAGGACACGTAGCAGCTTCCCGACCAACCAATAGGTAGATGGTAATAACCTTTACTTCCGCAAATGAAATAGGTGTTGTGTGAGGACAAAAAACTGCTATTGTTCGTTCCAGTAATATTCAATACTGTAGTACAGTCACTTTTTCCCACAGGGATACTGCCAATACTGCTCACACAGAGATCCGCTCGAGCTCTAGTAACAGCGATAACAGGAGGCCCATTACCCTTGATGGTTCAAGTGTTGGGGAAAACATAGTGTGTGGAGGAATTTCCGTGGCGATACTCCTCCATTTCCCATACAGTTCCTTTGGCTTGTGGGTCCCCTTCCTCATCAGGGTAGCAGACTTTGTTCAACTGAGCGTTAAGTCTTCCTACATCATAGTTAGTAATATTAGCGATATGAGAAGCCCACAATAATGCAAACCAGGCTCTGCAGGAGCCATTATGTGAAAACGACAAAGGAATGAAAGGCGTTCCTCCCTTTCTCTGATGAGCTGGCATCATTCCACATACCCAGCAGTTGGTAACGTTCGTAGCATTGTGCGTGTGGTGCAACATTTGAATGAAAGTGTTATTAAAGTAGGACATTCTGTGCTTTTGCTCATGATAAGGTAGAGTAAAATAGTGATGTTCAATGGGGACAGGAGTAGTAGCAGTCAATAGATTTCGAACAGGAGCTACTTCCTCTACAACCCAAGTTATTGTAGCGATGACAACAACAGTCAAAGTGAGTCCAGTAGCAATCATAGTTTGTTTATTACAGATTCTCGCAGCAGCCGGTTTCTTCTCCTCAAGCATATTCATTCCGTCGTCAAACAACAAAGCAGATGGTGCCCTAAGGTCCTGGGCAGGCGTTGATTTCTTCACTAACATTGAGACGAGTAGTCACTAATAGACTACCCCCTTTGAAGTCAGTCTTTAACCACCCAGGACAGTGGCTCAAACAGTCTTTTTCAACGAAGTGTCTTTCTTCCTGGGTCGCAGCTGATATCGAGATGTACCAGGGATCGTGTGGTCTGGGAAGACTTCCTCAGGTCCTTCAGGTGACGTAGCTTGTCCTTTCACTGTGACCAGGATAACGCGGTGATCTGTCAGCGCAGCTGGGCTCACTAGATCCTGCAACACTTTTCGACAGTGTGTCGCATGGACCCAGTTCTTCCGATTGGTCACTCGAACTGCAGTCCTGGTAGCCAGTAGCACCTGCTCAGGGCCTCGCCATCTCGGTGCTAGGGAGCTGGTCCTCTGAAAGGATTTAATCACCACGAAGTCACCAGGGCGCAAACAATGGCCCTCACCTTGCGACCTGTCTGGAAGAGTCTCCCGAACCTGTTGATAAATAGAAGACAAACTATCAGTCAACTGTGACAAATAATCATTCATCAACACATGTGGTACATCATGAATAGGGCGTGGCTTAGGAATCCCCCAAATATTCATAGGCCTTCCGAAAACCACCTCATACGGTGTGAGGCCAGATCGTGAATGTGGTATCGATCTGATAGATAACAACGCCAGAGGCAGCGCATCAGGCCATTTCAATGACGTGGAGGCTTGTATCTTAGCCAATTTCAATTTCAGAGTGGAGTTATATCGCTCCACTAGCCCCGCTGATTGTGGGTGAAAAGCAGCATGAAACTTCTGCTTAATTCCCAACCCTTTCATGAGATACTCAACAACTTGCCCAATAAAATGGGGTCCGTTGTCACTCCACAAAACTCGACAAATGCCGAATCGGGGAAAGAACTCCTTTAGGAGCACCTTTGCTGTCGTAAGAGCTGTATTATCTTTCGTAGCGTATGCCTCTACCCATTTACTGAAGGCACAAACCACTACCAAGACATACTTTAGGTTGTTACAGCGCTCAAGCTGGATGTAATCCATTTGCAGGACCTCAAAAGGTGCAGTTGGTATTGCAAACCCTCCTGTTGGAGTTCGTGTTCCCTTTCCAGGATTATACTGGAGACAGATCAGACAGGACTGAACTATCTTTTAGCCGTGCCGGCAATCTCTGGATGATCCCAAACTTGCATAAGTTGCTTTGTTATTGAGGATGCTCCAACATGTGCCGGCCCATGTGCCATGTGAATCATAGGGTGTAAATAGGCTGTGGGTAACTTCCATTTTGTCATTTCTTTATTCCTCCAACAGCCCTCATCATCCAATGCTCCCTCCTTGGACCATTGGTCTAATTCGTCAACAGAAGCAGATTGTTGCATGTCCAGCACCTCTTGCCTGGCATCATGCCAACGCTCAGCCTGTGACTTAACTACATACATAGATGTGGTACTTCGCTGCATTGCAGTCTCACGGGCTGTGTAATCCGCAAAGGCATTGCCTGCTCCTATTTTATCAGTCACTTTCTTGTGTGCGCTACATTTAACAATTGCCACTTTCTTAGGATAGGTCAAAGCAGTAAGGAGATTATGTACTAATTCCCCATGCACTATTTGTGTCCCATGTGAAGTAAGAAAGCCTCTTTCTTTCCATAACTGCCCGAAACTATGAGCCACACCAAAGGCATATTGGCTATCAGTGTAAATGTTAACAAGCAAATCTGTACTAAGCTCACATGCTCTTGTCAGTGCTATCAACTCGGCTGCTTGAGCTGACTTCTGTGGGATGCGAGCTGTCTCAACTACTGTTTGAAGTGTTGTAATTGCATAGGCGGCAGATGTAGTGCCATCAGGTAACTTCAGGCAGGACCCATCAACCCACAATTCCCCATCAACACTAGAAAGGGGTGTATCTTGTAGGTCAACACGACCCTTTGTTTGTTCTTCAGTAAGGGATATACAGTCATGTAACTCTTGTGACTGAGACTGAGTAGCTGGAAATGGCAATAATGTAGCAGGATTCAGAGTCAAACATCTTTTCAACGTAATATGAGGGGCCAAAAGTGTCAATTCATATCCTGTCAAGCGGGCACTAGTCAAATGCTGTGTTTTTGTTTGATTGAGCAAGGCATCGACTGAATGGGGTACTAACACAAGCAATCTATGTGACAAGACTATTCCCTCACTCTGACGTATAGACACAGCCGTTGCCGCCACCGCTCGAAAACAACCAGGCAGCGCGCGGGCAACTGGATCAAGGACAGCCGAAAAATATGCACAAGGACGTTGTTTATCACCGTGTGTCTGTGTTAAAACCGAGAGGGCACAACCTTCCCTCTCGTGTACATAGAGTGTGAAAGTCTTAGTGTAGTCTGGAGTTCCTAATACAGGTGCAGAACAAAGAGCTTGACGTAACTGTTGGAAGGCATTCTGGCATTCAGTAGTCCATGGGAGGGGCATCGGAGTGTCTTTAGTCAAAAGGGCCAACAAGGGTTTAATAATGTGTGAAAAGCTAGGGATCCACTGCCTACAAAAAGAAGTAAGGCCAATCAGTGCACGGACATCCTTCTGAGTACGGGGCACAGGAGTGTCTAAAATAGTTTGAATGCGATCTGATGTGAGTGCACGTCCCTCCTTAGACAGGAGGTGACCTAAATAGGTAACCTGCTGTCTACAAAATTGCAATTTCTTCCGAGAGACTTTGTGATGATGAGAGGCAAGAAATGATAATAATGACAGTGTTCCTTCTTCACACTGTTCAGGGGTATCGGCAGCCAACAAGATGTCATCGACATATTGAATAAGAGCCACCCCTTTTGGTACAGGAAAAGAATCAAGCTGCCTTTTCAATGCCTGACTATAAATGCTAGGACTCTCTGTATACCCTTGCAGAGCTCTACAGAATCTGAATGATCTATTATTCAAAGTGAAGCCAAACAAATAACGGCTGTCCGGGTGAATAGGTATCGAAAAGAATGCATTCTTCAAATCTATTTCACTAAATGTAGTGGCAGTAGGAGGAACCATAGTAAGAAGTGTCGTAATGTCAGAGACTACCGGATATTGGGGCACCACGATTTTGTTAACCTCTCGTAAATCAATAATGAATCTGTAAATTTTAGTATCAGTGTCTTTTTTCAAAATAGGAAGGATAGGACTATTACAGGTATTATAAGGTACTTCTTCCACAACCCCCACCTTGATCAAATCCTGAACAATGTGCGTCAATGCTTCTTCGCCTTCCCGAGATATTTTATATTGGGGCAATCGAGGCAATGAAGCACCTTCCTTCACTTGAATATGCACTGGTGGAATAACCATTTGACCCACATCGGTATCTGATTTAGCCCACAAAGTACTAGGTAAAGATGCCAGAGCGATATCCTCTTTAATGAGACAAGACCTCTCAACCATTGGATAATTATCATTTAAGATAACACGCACACTTTCTGGGGAACAACGTATTGTAGCACGAAAATATTTAAGCATATCGATACCCACAATGTTATCCGGCGTGTTAGGGGAAAGCAGAAAAGGACATACTGCAGTGAATTTATCAAGACTAAATGCAAGCGGCTGTGACAGTGGGCTAGGTGTAGGTGTCCCATCGAATCCTATTGATGTTATCATTGCGCCAGACAGGGGAGCCCTAGGAACCAATTTTTTAGACAGAGCACTACGAGTAGCTCCTGTATCAACCAGAAACCGATCAGTAGAGCCCAAGACATTTGCATCAACATAAGGACCTTTCTGAACTACTGGGACCTCAACCGGTTCCTTACCCCATCCTAGGCATTCCTATGCGTAATCAGAATCCCCAAGACCATCAGCCGAATAATCTGACATTTGATATTGATTTCGTCTATCAAAGGTATTAGAATAATTTGGTCCGTGTTCAACTGCCTCAAATCTGGGACGATTGCCCATGCCTCCCCTATTTCCTGAATTCCCTGGGCGCCCTCTCATATTTCCTCTACCTCGTTGGTACTGCTGACCTCGCAAAAGGGGGCACTCAGAACGCCAATGTCCAATCTCTTTACAATAAGCACACTGATCAGAGGACAACGTTGCTCGAGGGAAAGGGGGTACACCAGGTGTATATACTGCACGTCCGCCTCTTCCACCACCTCTGAATGGTGGACCATATACTTGAGCCAACATAACTTTCGTCTTTAAATCCTTAACCTT
Source organism: Calotriton arnoldi (assembly GCA_963921515.1). Taxonomy (NCBI): domain Eukaryota; kingdom Metazoa; phylum Chordata; class Amphibia; order Caudata; family Salamandridae; genus Calotriton; species Calotriton arnoldi. The sequence goes on from CAWUFW010003788.1 coordinate 570,554, forward strand.
CTTATCCTCCTTGCCTTTTGCTTCCAATTCCTGACGCTCATAATACTGGGCCATAGTCAAAAGGGAGACTGGGGAAGACGTGGTCCACGAACTCTCGCTGGCCTTGAGGCGACTAGCTATTTCTGGCGACATGTTAGTGACAAATTTGTCGACGAACAGATGCTTACCCGTGTCATCTGTCAAGGACTGCCCACTAAAATCATGGAATGTCTCTTCAAATCGTGTAAAGAAATCGGAAACTGACTCATCCGCTTTCTGTTTACAAGACGCTAATGTAGTCCAATCTATTTTCTTAGGGGGTATGAGAGTTTTCAACTTAGTCACAATAGCTTTAGGAAGATCTAATATCACCTGTTGCGGTTTCTGCGCAGGCTCTCTAGCTACATCTATTTCTTCTAAATGCACCCAAGTATCACCATATGCTACATTATCATCTATATTCCGAATTGTTCTCCACATATCAGGGGGCAAAATAAGTCCAAAGAACATATCAATATCTGGCAAGGTCATAGTGCAGGAGCTAATAGGTCCTACTTCTTCATAAAAAGCGGCAGGATTTTTTCGCGGATCGGGCAAAGCAGCCTTAAGAGCCATAACATCTGCTCTACTCCAAGGAGTATAGATCCAATTATAAATAAAATATCCCTTTGCATCATCTGAAGTTTTATCGTCATTTGTTCCCGCACCCTTCGGGGGAACATACAGAGGCGCAGCTTCACGCATTGGTTTTACAGTAACCACAGTATCACTAGGGTCATTGTCTATCCCCAAAACTTCTTCTTTTTGCACTGGGGTCTGAACTGTTTGTGCAGTTTTAACTTTACTAGCTGATTTTTGCTCCGCTTTTAAACGTAGTGTATCATGTCTTAATTTAACCACTCGCCTAATTAGATCAGGTATATTTGAAAAAAGAAAAGTTCCATCATTTAATTGTTTATAATCAGAATTGATATCAGTGGGCTCTAAGTTTTTAGAAACGTTTCTAAAACCAAGTATTACCTCCCAAGTAAACTTATCTGCAAAATATAACTGCTCTAAATCCTTCCACTGCTGAACCATTGCTACAAGGTCTGGAGCAGAAGTAGTCCCACGAGCTTCTTTGCGAGCAGTGGATCTGATAGTGGCTTTTTCCTCAGTAGTCAAAGTAGAGCGAGTCTGCCGCCCATCTTGCTTATCTAAGTCTTTATTGTCTGAGGAAAAATTTTCTTCTTCAGAAAGATCATTCTCCGGGGCAGAGGGAAATTTATACGGGGGCGGAGGTCGATCTAACAAAATGGAGTCATCCTGAGGTTTATTATGAATGGGATAAATGGGGCGCCTAATAGGGTACTGGCCAGTTACCTCTAAACAACGCTCCCTTTCCTCTTTTTCTTTTATTGCCTTCATCTCTTTATTTTTTAATTCCAACGCTTTTTGATCGTTTTTCGCTGTTCTTTTTCTGCTATAGCTTCTTCTTTCCTCACTCTCTCTTGCACTTCTTTCTCCCACATTCGTACACAATCAAACATATCTTGTCGACTTTTCCTTTTAAACAAACACTGTTCTACATATTGAATCTTCTTAAAGTCAAATGACCCATTCACTGGCCATTGTAGATCAGGATCCTTTTTCGTATATTTGTTCCACAATGTACTATACATTATGGAAGAAATACCATATTTGACATACATATATGTCTATTAGGTGTCCCCTCTGGGGGAGCCGGCTGACTTCTTTCTAAATCCTTTTTGGTACCACCAAGACAGCAACACAACCTACGGAGTGTGCTGGAAACAGGCATGCTACCAAATTTTTGTAAAATATTACTTTTCCAAAATATTCAAAAGTAGAGAAAAATCTCCACATTACGTGCCTTTATCTTTTGCAAAAAAAAAAAATCAAACAAACAAAACAAGAATCTTGGCCAAGCAAATCAAGAGTGCCGCTTCAGCGACCTTACCAAACAAGAGTCTCCAACTTCCACCTGCCGATCTCTTAGTCGACCTAATGGTCACTGCAAATTTTACGCCAAAGGATACCTCAGTCGGGACCGGCCACCACCCGGAGGGTCAAATCGAAAAACCGGAAAAGTCACTTTGGCTGCAAAGACAAGGGCTCCTCATGCAGGACGTCTCTTCAGTAATATTCCACTCTTCCGTCAAGACCACTCCTTCAGACGGCCACGTCCTCGATGAGGCCCCACGTATCGGGCGCCAATTGTGGAAATGTGCCTTTTAATGAGCACACCGGTGCAGGGGTCACCCTTCTCTGTCCACGGGTCCGTAGACCAACAAAATAGAGATTGGCACTGAAGCTGGAATTCAAATAACAAGTTTATTAATCACTCATGAGTGGGACTACGTCCACACAGCACTCTCAAGTGCTGCCTGAGGTAGTACATTGAAGTCACAGAACACAGGCCTTATATACAGCTTTTTCTGCACTTGTAAGCATGTGAACAGAAATAGGAAGGACAAGTTTCACAAATAGTTTTCAGCAAACAAGGACAGATGAAAAACCACATGGTCAGCAAAGTGGGAGGGGGAGCAGGAGTGCTTATGGCAGCAGTAAATGATTGACAGTTGAGTCTGAGACCAGGTGTTCTGGCAGCTACAAACTCTTAGCACGTACGTTGCTTTTAGCTGAGTCAGGAAGTCAACTAAAATAGTCAGCACAGGCAGGGAAAAAGACGAGCAGCAGAGGATGGGAGAATCACAAAGCCAACAAAATGGATGCCACAACCAAGATGGCTTCAGCTTATGCTAACGGAAATTATTTCAGATTTCCACAACATGGTCGGAGACGCATCAGTCTTGCAAAGTTGCAGTTACTGTCAGATAATGGGGGGATGGGAGCACCAGACTTTGATCTTACTGCCTTGCAGATTAGCTGCAGCAGCTTTCCTATTGGTTGGCTGGCCACAATCTGCAGGAGATGGTATTCACACCTCGCATGCTCACACAGGGCAAATTACTCTACCCCGGGTCGCACACCCCCTTAGAGGCTCCATCGCTGTTAAGAGTTGCTTTCACCTATTGGAAAATGGCCCTGAGATGCCCAGTAACCCAATTTCTAACAGCTCTCTTATGTGATTTGTTTTAAACCAGTGGCCTTATAGGTTGGTTGGCCTTTAAATACCCAGCTTCCATTATTCCTTCATTGGTCTTAGAAAATTAATACAGGATGGGTTGGCTGGGATCTGTAGACCTGACTCTTTGCCATAACTAATGTATTTAGCTTATCAAATTAAACATCATCTCTTAGAAAGAAGGGTGGAAAAAGTCAAATCTTTCAAAATATCTTTACTAGGTCTCTTGTTACAAAGGCACATTAAGTCTTTGCTGAAGAACCTATGCTTTCGAGAATACGTTTTGATCCGCTTACTAAGGAGAAATGTAGCTGAAGCTGAGAACAAGGACTCTAGCACAGATTGAGAATTCGGCCCATGGAAATTACTCTGTTGGGATGGTAGACGACATTACCTCCGCCATCCCGAGGGACTGCCGCCTGCCAAATTTTCAGATGTTTGCCGGCCACACTGACATCTCTCTACATTAACTAACTGCTGGGATGGTGGTTCCTGTCAATGTAGGAAGAGTTTGACTAACAGTACCGTCAGCCATGACGACCACCCGTCAAACTTTTCAAACGATTTTTTTGTTTCTCAAAAAAGAAGGGATCAGTAATCCCTCCTTCACTTCAGGCACAGTTTCAGGACTTGGTGGCAGGTTCACAATATCTCAGTCCACTCTGGCACAATTTAAGGACAGTTCGACGGTGCAGGTCACTGAGGCACAACTTCAGGAATGAAGCAGCACAGTTTGCTTTGCCATAGCTTCAGAACAGTAACACAGTCCAGTTCGCTCAGACAGAAGACTGCATTGCAATCCTTGGAGCATGCAGATTGCTCTTCTGAGTCTCTCTGGGCAGACAGACCACAAGCTCCTGGGTCAACTGCTTTCATGCTCCCTGAATGCCTGCACCTCTTGCACGGTTATCACATTCTTTCCCTCTCTCAGCAGGGAGGCTAACTTCCAGGTGCTTCGGGACAAGGAGGCAGCACTTCCTTCAAGTCAGACTCCAAGTGACGTCATTTCACCCCTGAGAAGATGGCTGTTGGCAGCCACTAGCTCTGGTTGTACAGCAGTCTTTTGAGTACTCTGTGGAGCACTCCCTTCCTTGGCCGTAGAGAACTTGAAACTGGAACAACAAGTCGGCCACCAGCTCCCACTTTTATGCCGTCAAAGCAGACGGGATGTGGAGTCTCTAGTTACACACTCAGTACTGGCCTTGCTTGGTTCTTCTTTCATATGTCCTTTCCAGGCTGTCTTCCAGACTCTGCCCTTGTGTAGAGTGGTGCTTCTCACAGCGGTGTTGTCTGCAGTTTAGAGCACCAACCAGAGAGGCACAGAGAGAAGTGAGCTATCTGCACCTGGCTATTAACGCCACACTGAACAATGATTAGGAAAGAGGCAAAAGGCTGGCCTCACCTAAAGCGCAGATCACACTCTGAACAACAGAGACTGTAGTCCTACCTTTCACCCCCACCTTCTACCAAATGGCAGTGCTTTAGGAGGAGTACTTGGCAGCCCCTCACTTCACAGGAATTAATCAAATTTCTAATGGAAGCCCTGTCTCCTTATTCCCCACTTCACTGTCTAGGTCTCCTTCTTCCACCTTCAGGAATATCAGCAGTACACCCTTCTGGGAAAACAAACTCCCCTTTATCTTGTGTACATGGAGAAGCCAGGACCTTCCACAATGGAACACACAGGCCTCCATTACTCTGGTACACTCGTATATTCAATGCATGCACCACAGAGGCTACACACATGCATAACATGCACTGGTATCTTAGTGCTAGGACCTGGGTTTGCGTATAGAAGCGGAACTTTATATGTGCTGAGTAGTAGGCCTTCACTCCTGTGGCACACATAAAAAGGTCTGCTCTCAACTTCTGATTCACAAAACATGGTTTGTTGCCACCAATTCTGTAGCCGCTAAACGCATATCGGGAACAGTAGTCCACCGTTCAAAAGCTAAGGGTATACTTGGTGTGCATCTCCAGGTCTTAGACCGGTTTAGAACCTCACTCATGTCAAAGGACAGGCCTAGGCCTTTGCGCACACACTAGATTAGTGTGAGGCTGAGACTAAAATCAAAGAGCAGGATAGCAGATGCTTGCAGTTGAGCACTTGAGGAAGGGGAACACAACTGTACATCATGCAGGGGACATTCCCCTCCAAACTGTTTCAGATTGGCCAGCTCTCACTCCAGTTAAAGAGGCAACATGTTTTGTTTTTAGCTTTGCCAATTCTTGCAGGCACTTAAACATTTTTTCACTCACAATTGATTGTATATAATGTATATTTCTAAAGAAAGGGCAGTAATTTATCCACCTGTATAACCATGAGCCTTTTGAGGGCTGAAAGAGAGCTTTTCTTTCCACTCCTATTCTTCACTATCCCAGTCCTTGTCAACCATCACTGTCAACACTGATGCCTCTGGCAGGGTGCTGTTGTCCTTCAGAAATAGGAAGAGGATTATTTTGAACATCCATTGTTCTTTTATTTTTGGCCTTGGTATAGCTGTGAAATTCATTATTCTGTTCTTGAAAAGGCACTACTCCCAGTGAAAGAAGCCTTTTATGCATGGTGACATTTTGTTACTAGGGACTCCGTATTCTGTTGAGATTTACTCAGATCAACATAATCTTCAAGTCTTAAAAACTATGCAATGTTGCAACTGCAGATAAAGTAGTTTGGCTTACATTTGTCTTAATTTTATCTTCAAATTGTCCAGACTTAAATTACTACAGAGAGTTGAACCAGTCCATCCTTTCTCCTCTTGTTTTTCTGTCATTATTGATACTTCTTTGAAATAAATAAGGGACATGTGTTCTAACTTTACAAGAGTTATTTTTATTTTTGCAATAGTATCCTGAAGAGTTATCTGTCAAGGATGGATTGCCTTTTGTTTTCAAATGTTTATGGAAACCTAAGTCTGAATTACACCTGCAGTTAATTGACCTGTACCATGATCTTCCTGTTTTGACCACAGGGGTGTTAAAAACTTCTATTCGACGAGTATCAAGATAATTTTGGTGGCCTATGTTAGATAGAGATAGATGTTGGTCATTTTGTGTCTTCGTATGGAATTTGTGCTGCAGCAGTAAATGATGTATTAATCACATAGGACTCCACCACTGTTGGGTCCAAGGGAGAGGGAGAGGGTTTGCCTTAAAGGCGAGGGACCGTCGCTTGTGCTCTCCCTTATAATGTAACCATCACAGAAAAACAAGCGGGCCCCTATGTCATTAGCCCAACCTGTGGTTTTCTTTTTACATTACAATGGACAAATACAACATTTACACATTAACACTAAAATGTCTTTTTTGAGTGACCAAGGCATGTATGTAAATCCAACTAATGTGCAAAACTGCTTTCTTTCCAAATGTAGTCGCCCATTAAAAATTGTGTGAATATTACACACACTATAATCAACCTGTGTGCATGCCCGCCCAACTTTCAAAATATATTTCATTTGTGTTGTGCCATAGTCAAAATCCTGTGTTTTTTCACAAATTACATGCTTTTCCCATGTGGTTTAATGCACCCAACCTATACCTAAATGTATCTTACCCTATATGCTGAGGTCGTGTACCTCATGGAGGGGCGGGGGGGGGGGGGGAGTCCTGTAGTCACACCCTGCATCGGTGCAACGATATAACATATATGTAAGATTCGCCAACAACCGTGAGAAAATAGTAATACGGTCATGCACGGTGGGGTGGTGGGAGGTGGGAGAAGAAACATGTAAATCTTATAAGGCTTACTTCATCAAGGATCTCCCTCGCCGGATCACCTACAGTGTATCTCTGTCCTCCTCCCTACGTTACTGTCTCTCTTTTACGGCGTGGTATTAGATGTAGCACCTGGCGCCCGGCAAATGACGTCCTGGCCAGGTGACGGTCTAAGCATCATGGGATATGTAGTGCAGGGCCTCTTGGCCCGCATCAAAGAATATGTTCATCATTAATCATAGGCCTTACTAATAATAGCGGCCTGTTCTTTTGGGGATACTCTATTTTCAGACAGAGGAATTGGAAAATAAATGGAGAGATTCATTTATCATTTTCATAAAATTGGGTCTATAGCGTGCCCCTGGAAAAACAAGCAACTGTGTGGAGCGGGATGAATATTAACCTACAACCATCACACTCCCAAACTCTTCTTGGTGTTTATGTTATTATTTACTGCTGGTGTCCATTCACGTGTATTTATATTTGACATCATCTTTCATTATTGAGGAGAAAAAGTTTTTTGGGAGGGGTACATAACTTTTTCTGTTCATTATATTTTCTTGCCTAGGACAGAAAGAATATCCAGGGATATACATCACTTCCTTACTCTGCATCCCATATATTCAGGTGGTATATGATTCTACGCCTAAAGTTGACATAGGAAGCTTTTGGGGAGGTATACTATACTTGTAACCACGGTATGTCATCGTTCAGGCCATTGATATGTGTCTTCATTCGATATACCCATCGCTGTTCTCTTTCAAATAGTACTTTACTCATATTGATTCCTGGTCTGTGTTTTAGAACCTCCAGTATGATCCACTGTAATTCTGTATCTGTGTGGTGTAGGTTCAAGTAGTCTTTCGTTAGGCACGTAGATGTCTTTTTGCATCTGATGGTGCTGCGATGTTCATTGATTCTTAAACTAATCTTACGTGTTGTCATATCAATATACTTTTTGTCACATGGGCAGGTGATCATATAGATCACGTTCTCTGTATTGCAATTAGTATGGTGTTTTAATACCCAGAGGCGGTCTGTCCCAATGTCCACCATCTTCTGTTGTTTTGTATATGGGCATACAGAGCAATTACCACATGGGAAATGTCCCGTCACGGGTGGCATATCCCAAAGTGTTCTGGGTTTTGTCTCTGTATTTGTCTCATTAGGAATACATGTATGTACCAGTCTGTCCCTCAAGCTTGTACTTCGTTTGAATGAGAACAGTGGTAACTCCCAATCAATACCCGCTTTTTAAAGTATTGCCCAGTTCTTAGAGATTATCTGCTTCACTGTGTTAGATGCTGGAGTGAAGGTAGTGACACAGGTAATCCTATATTCTACCTCCTTTGTGTAAGTTTCAAGTAAGGCTTCCCTGTTGTTATTACAGGATCATTTCTTTGCTTAATTATTCTAAGCCCTAAGCCTCTTAGTTAATCTGTCTGCTTGTTCTTTGAAGGTAGCCATGTCCGTGCAGTTGCGTCTGATTCGCAAGAACCGTCCAAAGTGCAGGTTCTCCCTTAGTGATCTCGGGTGGTGACTGTCAAATCTTAATAAACTGTTTTTGTCTGTTGGTTTTTCATGTACTTTGTTCACTATTTCATCTCCCCGTGTAGTGATCTGGAAGTCCAGAAAGGTAATGGAAGTTCTGTCCAGGGTGTAGGTGAACTGTAGAAACGGGTCCCTGGTGTTGATCCAAGAGCAGAATTCTGCTGCAAGAGTTTAATCTCCTCTCCAGACCAATAGGATATCATCAATATACCTGCGCCATAATCTGATGTTTGTGCAATAAGGGTTTGAATAGTTATAGATGTGGTCGGTTTCAAACTGGTGGACATCCAGACATGCTAAGCTTGGGGCGAAAGTGCTGCCCATGGAAGTCCCTTTCACCTCCTGGTATATGGTGTTTTCATATTTAAAGAAATTCTCCGTAAGGGCAATTCTCGCACAGTCTAGTACGAATGTCACCGGGGTAATGTTATCCATCTGTGTACCCCTGAGGAGGTTTTCGACAGTGATAAGGGTTTTCTCTTGAGGTATGGATGTATAAAGAGCCTGTATATCCATTGTCATCAATAGAGCCACATTGTTATCAATACTCAAGTTGCTAGGAAAGGAACAGCACTTCTTTAGTGACTTTCAAATATGACGGCATCGTCTTAACTAGTGGCCTCAGGAACCAATCGCAGAACTGGGATAGAGGTTCAGGGATAGAATTGATCCCAGATACGAGTCGGCCTGGTGGTGGAATTTTATTCTTATGCAGTTTAGGCAGAGTATAAAACATGGCCATCCTTGGATTCTCTGGGGTGAGGAATCTCGCCTCTTGTGCAGTGATCCAGCCCATATTTAGTGCTTCCTCTACCATATACTTGATTTCATTAGTCAGACTTTGCGTGGGGTCCTCTTCCAGGACCTTGTAATTGGTTCTGTCTGATAACAGCTTTTTGCATTCTGTATCGTACATCTTAGTTGTGAGGATAACTGTGCCCCCACCCCCATAGTCTGCCGGTTTTATGACAATGTCACGTCTTTCCCCAGGGCATCTACGGCCTCTCTTTCTTTTATTGACATGCTATCAAAAACCATATTGATATGCATAGCTTCTACCTCTCTAGGAACAACTTCTACTAATGTTTGTATTGCTGTCGGGGTCATTTGTGATGGTGGTAAAAAGGTTGATTTTACCCTCAAGCCTGAATTCTTTATTTTCTCTGTGTCCTCTTCAGCTGTCTCACAGAAGAATGATTTCAGTCTTATCTTTCTGAAGAACTCGGATAGTTCAGCTCTGAGTTGGAACTTGTCAACTCTTAGAGTTGGTACAAAACCTAGTCCCTTGTTTAGGACTCCCAACTCTGTTGTCGTAAGGGGCAAATTGCTGAGGTTGACTACTATGGAACTTTTCTGTTGTACCTCTTGGATAGTGCTGGTCACTATTGTGGTGTCCTCCTGCTCGGGCCCGCCTGGTTGCTGTCCCTGGACATGCTCCTTGTTACCCGCACGTCGGGGTCCATCCATTGTACGTTCTGTGTTCCTCTTTGTCTTCCTCTACCCCGAGCGCGGCCCCTCCCTAAAAAATGGCGACCGTATTGGAAGGGGAATAAATGATGGACAGAATGCTGAATGAATCGAATATTCACCCCAGTCAAGAGACCAGGGATAAATCCATCGTTCTAGGGAGGACCCGGCTTGCCAGTTCGGGCTGGACTGTTCCCATGAGGAACAGGGTCAAGACTGATTTGCATATGGCTGGGTCCAAACTGGTGTGGCGTAGTGAGCAAAAGAACAATGGCTTTAACCCAGATCTCTTGACTGGGGGTGAATGTTTGATTAGTTCAGCATTCCGTCCATCATTTGTTGCCGCATCACATTCTTGTTGAATTTGCGCACAAGGTAAATCAGTCTCTTAGAACCTTAGACATTTCTTCTAAACCTTGGTGTACAATCTCAATAGAAGTTATTGTAGATTTGCAATTTGGAAAGGTTTTTCCACAATACTGCTCACGGTGGACTATTATACAGAAATAGCACACTTTTAATGATTTTCTTGGTCTACCTACTGCTCCTGAATTGGCTCAAGTATGTTTATGTGACATTTTTTAATTACACAGATTGCCTCAAAACATAGTTTCCGAGATAGACACAAAATACAACTTTGTTCTGGAAATCTGTATGTAAAGGTTTAGAAATTCAACAATCCTTGTCTTTAGGATGCTGTCTTCAAACTAATGGACAGAGAGAGTCAACCAGATTTTGGAGCAGTATTTACGTTGTTTTGCCAATGCCCCTCAAGATATTTGGAAGATTCTTCTTTCTACGGAATTTGCTTACAGCAGTACAGTTCATTCAGCCAATGGTCTGTCTACATTTTTGCTTTGTATGGTATCCATCCTGTGATTTTCCCCTGAAGTTTTTTTGGATGATTGATCAGTACCTGCTACCACAGATCAGTTTTCTACTCTGATGCAAACACACACAGATCTAACAGCTCATACTTGTATGCAAGAAATTGCAAATAAGCAAAGAAGGAAAGCACCTGTATATCATACAGACGACAAGATCTAGTTGTTTTGGTTTTTTAAATTTTCTTTTACATAAGCAGTTAGCACAGTATTTTTGGGACCTCTTTATGTTCAGAGAATTTTTCACCAGGTGCTGTGAGGTACAACGTTTTTCATCTGTCACAAATCAAACTAGTCCTTATCAGTTATTTTGCCAACCGAACCCATCCACCTCTTATTTCTATATTTGTTTGTGGTCATGAAAAATATAAGGTGGATAAAATATGTGCTTTTTGAATTCGTCTGGGGTCATCTTATTTACTAATTAATTGTAAAAGTATGAAGCTTATGACCACTCCTCGTTCTCCAGTTACGCAGCCCGTGTGCCATGCTAGATGTGACCCAAACAGGGAATGAAGATGGGCTGCAGTGAATATATAGCCCTCCATTCCAACGATCCCCAGTTCTCTTCTTCTATATTTGCTGTCTCCACAACTTTACTCCTTTCATCTGCTGTGTCCTGCTTCTCCCGCTACATCTATTCTGTTCGAAAGAAAATTGCAGTATTTTTGTGTTTGTGTGTGTAAGTGAATATTTCATTGGCACTGCCTGTGGTACGTTTGTATCATACTCAGACAAATTTGCACATCTATTGCTGACTGCATCTCTGTCAGGGAAGCCTACACTGCTGCCATTACTATACCTTTTCTGTGCATGAGAGAACCATGTACTGCAGCTGCCTGTGCTGTACATGTTCCTATGTGCTTATGTTGCCTTTCGTACACCACAAAGTAACCACATCACACCTGTCTAGGGGTGTAAAACAGGAGATTTGATGCCCATTCAAATATTGGTGTCTATGCTGAGAAAGCTAACAACTATTAGAGTTATCCATTTGAAAGCATAGCAGCAATGCTTGGAGGTTCTTGAACTGCCCAATTGCAATACATGAGATGTGACCGCCTTATTAAAGGTACGGCGACACTGATAAAAAAAAATGGATACTGTCTCAGTAAACAACAGTATCTCTGTTACGTGATTTTGCTGCCCCATTTATAGTTTAGCAGCTCTGGCGAGAAGTGCTCTTATTGCCATCCAGACGTTTACCAGAACGTCAAATGTTAGCATTTTTGCAGCAGCACTCCTCTAAGTTGTCCAGAGGATGGAAAATACCCTTCCGTGCTACATGGTTCATTGTCTGCAAAAGATACTGCAGTAAATAATCAGGATATATCCTCTGCCTCTAGGCACTATGTCTGTACGTATGAAAATCTGTCATAGGCAAACATGCTGTTACGTGAGCGCAAGGGACATGTGCTGTACAAATAGCCAGTACAACAGTTGCATAGAAGGCTGCATCACCATGCTGTGCATAATTGTGCTTGCATTTGGAATATAGTGCAAAGTATGATGTACTGATTGGAGTACACGTTCTTTCTGTGCTGATTTTTTTTTTTTTTAAGGAGTTGTTGGAGCAAGTGAATATTTTTATAGGACCAGTAGATTTCTGTAACATTTTGTCCCTTGGGCAAGTTGATTTAAAAAAAAAAAAAATCTACACCCCTGCACATCCATACGAGTCTTTTGGGACGCCAAAGTCGTCATGTGATTTATTTACTGAATTCTGTACTGGAGAAAGTTGCATTGAACAAATAAAGAATCCATACCTCTGTTTTGCAACACTGACTGGCAGCAGAAAAACACTCCACAACCATGGACATTCAGCTAACGATTCATAACGGAAATGGAAATTCAACTTTTTTAGCTATGTCTTTTGACTAGGCAAGATAGTCTTCTGATTACCAATGTCCAGTACGTGCCTTTCGTTGCTGTTCTAGATTTCAATTACTTACTTGACAACCTATAGCATGGTTATTAGAAATAAATGTTAAATCTAGAAAGAGAAGGCTGGGAGAAGCTAAGGGGAGAAATCGGGCAGATGTGAGGGCAGATATCTTTCTAAATCCATGTTTTGGTATTCTGGTAATGAATGCACAAATGCATGGTTTCCCTTTGCACATTTTGTGAATCCTTCATTCTGTCCCATTACTTAACTTCTCCCATGTCTCACTCTTCCCAGTAGTGCACCCAACATTTATGGTGTTCTGCTTTCCCCGATCTTCCACCAATTAACATTATTAAATTTGTGACACCTATTGAGTGTCAGCAGAATATCTTTGCTAAGTCCTTTTATTTAGGAATAGTAGCATATCAAACAGAAATGATTTACACAGCAGTGATAACGGTTCATAGCTCAGTGAGAAGGGTATGGGTAACATAGTTTAGACAAAGGAATTGTAGGGTTGTGTAATTGCCTTACTGTGAGTTCCAATGTAAAGAGTCTAGAAGGTGGAAGGAACAGTGTTTTGATGCACCAGCGCCTGGCTTGGTTGTCACTACAAGGTTGAGGATGAGTATTACCCATCATAAATTTCGAGTGGGTGTGTATCAGAATGGGATATCAAAGAGGTAAGTTGGGGCCAGACCATTTACAGGTTTTGAAACAAGTGTTGGTGACTTATTTAGGGCACTTTTCTTGCCCGTGAGCCAGAGGTCTTGGTGTCAGAATGCTGAAGCTTGGGTAATCTGTAGCAAAATGTATAACTTTACCTACAGTTGCGAAGGATTAATGGGGAGGCTAACTAAAAAACGATTACAATAGTCGGGTCTACGGAATACTAGTGATTTGATTAGTTTGGGCTGTGTTGAACGATGTATATGAGCGTATCTTGCATGTTCAGTAATTGGAGACATGTTGATGTGACTGTCCTAGTAATAGAGGTCTACATTTTAATGGATGTTTTAATGGATGGCCTAAAGAGAACCCCAGCATTTCTGGTCGAGGAGGCAAAGTTCACAGAATTTGGGGGTTGGGGAGATATTTCCTTCTCTCTTTTGTATAACCTACCCGACCCCTCATTCCATTGCCACATGAAGCAATTCCGCTCTGTGTTGGTTAGACTGTTGGGGTGTGGAAGCTGAGCTGAACTGATTCTGCCTGAGATGAGAGCATTTGAAGGTGTCTCACCTGTTGAATGAAGAGCTTGCCTTACTAGAAATAGACCTTTCTTCAGTGCTCTTGACGATGCAAAGTTTAGGACCTTAATTTTAGAGGAGTATAGTATTGTTGACCATAATGCCATCCAATGTCTGATAGTAGTGAGGCAGGTTGTGGTGTGTGAACAGGGGTAGGGTGTATGGGAAGTCCCTAATCAGAAGATACTGCAAGAGGTAAGAATCGTAGAGTGAGAAACGGAGTGGGCCTAAGACAGCCATGTGGAATGACAGCTGGTAGAGGGGTGGAAGTTTGTCTTGGCGTCCAGGCAATTGAGAATAAGTGGTTGCAGAGGCAAGAGGCGAGCCGTTTGTGTGTGAGGCCATTTACAATGATATTCAAATGAAGGTTGAAGGGTGGCTTGTGAAGCAGTGGGAATGGTTTTGAGCATCGTGTTCAGGGAATACCCACTCACACACCGTTGTTTTTTATTTTGGGTGGGGTAGTGAAATGGTGATATGTTCTAAGTAGAGAGCTGCAGGTGATTTGAATACCCCTTCCCCATAACTCGCTTGCCTGCATCCTATCTGTCTGAACTGCTTTTAGGGTTTTCCTTTGTACAACAGAAAGGATTTATGGGTTTAAGGTACTTTGGTGTAGTTCATGAGAAGACATTTGTTACAACTGTTAAATCTGCTGTCCTGTTGGCAGAGACTAAGCATCATTCTGCTCCCCTTCTATGTAGTATAATATATGAATTTCCACCCTAACTTCAGCATTGATTTTCTGTGGCAAGAACATTTTTGTATATTCTGTAATCGATGACCTGCACTGAGGCATCCAGAACTATAAAGCACAGCTCTGCATGTGTTTTCTTGCATGCAGCAAATGACTGTATGCCTTGTTGCTGCCTTCAGTCTGTTTGCTGCTTGGGCACAAGTGCAGGTTGTGAAGTGAGCCCACCCTACTCATGCTCCTAACCGCACTGAGGACTGACCCAGCACATGTCGATGTTACAAAAAGTCAGGGAGTCTGCACTGGGGTCATCTTGGGCGAGACCTATGCATTTATTGTTGAGCATGGGGAGCAAACTGGAAGAGGGCACAGGTGTGGGTGGTGGAACAGTGCTCCTGCTGGAAGAACGAAGTACGCAGAATTCGTGTGTGGCACCCTTGAGAGAGTTCAGTGCATTATAAGAATTTCTGTTGACTTTGCCCCTCTTAGAAGACCTTAAGTCCCGCAACTCAGCATTTGAAACCTGATGCATTGTAATCAGGATTAAACTGAAAACCATTGACTGTTTTCATGCTTTTGTGATTCTTCAAATGCTCATATTGTGTTTACTTAGTTTGTTTTAATCTGTTCAGGAGTGCATAAAGCCAATTAAAGTCGAGAAGAAGCCTGGAATATCCACAGCAAAGATCCGGATCGAAGATGATGGGAATTACTTTCAGGTTAACCAGGTCAGACAATTTTCCTTTTGATCGAAGTCTGTCAGAACCTCAAGGAGACTGCTTTTCATACAAGCCTGCTAACCTAGCTAATTAGTTTGAGGGTCAAACTATGGCCTCATCATGACGGGTGTTATTTCCTGGTTTTGATCTGGGCTTTTCAAGCATATTTCCTTCAGTCTTCATGCCCAGGAAACTCTAATCCGGTGATATTAGATTGAATGTGTTGCGCTGTTTAAGTGCTAGTTTGACCTTCATTTAGATGACTTCTAAGATTTTCCTCTTCATAGATCTGTAGCTTAGGCAAATGGATTCCCAAAGGGCAATGTATATAAATCAAATGAAATAGATATTTAACTTGGCTTGTTAAAATATAACTATCTTGTCTGTCTTAACCGCCATTCCCCGTACAGGGTCTGTTGCAGTGTTTCTACATTACATTGTTGAGTCTATAAAGGAAACTTGTGTGGTGCGCACTCTGCAGCTTGATCATTCTTGATGGACTCCTAATGATGCAGAAACAGGTGGTTTGGTCATGCGATGAAAACAGACTTACTGAGGTTGTCCTACTGCCTTATATGGCATTCAGTAAGGTATCTGAGCAAGTACTCGGTTCTCTTCTTGTGAAAGGTTATCTCTCTGAATCCACTCCTGCCTGACATAGACCTCCTTGTGTACATAAGGAAATAGGAATTAAGTCCTCAGTGTGGTTTATGTAACAAAATCTGAGGAGATAGTCTGCATTGTTTCTGTTACTCCAAACATGCACAGCACGTTTCGAAAAATTGTACCAGCCATCGTATATTAATATTTATCGGGTAGGTTACCTCTCTTGAAATTGACTTTAACACGGTGTATTGTCAAATTTGGTATTTTGTACAAATCTTCATTCTTCTCCCTTTGTACCATGGTCTCTAACAAAATGCTTTTAGATCCGTAGAGTCATCTTTAGTTGTCCACCAGTTTCGTGGAATCGAAAACATTCATAAGTTAAAAAAAATAAAAGCATACTTCCTGGATAGAGGAGCTTTGTGTCAGCTCTCTTCATCCATTAGTCTATTCATCTGTCATTCACATTCACATTTTGTGGTAAAGGTCAGCCTACACCAGCCATTGCTTCTCTTGAACTATTAGTGACAAAATACCTTTTTCATATCCTCCCAAAAAGAAGTGCTTACAGTGCCAGGGCTAGTGTGCCATAACTTAACTTTGACATAGCATTTTTATTTCCATTCTTTATCATTGTGTTCTTTTGTAGTTATCCTTCAGTGTTTGAACAAGGTCTTCAGTTTACAGTAATTTAAAGCCAATAGAAACTTTCTTTATGCCAATAACAATCCTCTTTTCCTGTGATTTTCCTAAAACTGAAAAGAAATTCTGAACCTGTACACCTTCTTGTTATGAAGCACCCATACTCTTCTATTAAGATGATATGCAACCTTTTTTATTTAATGCACCTATTTTATAAAAATGTATATAGCCCTCATGTTTAGGCAGCAGCTTGTATTTGTTTTCCTTTTTATGTTATTTGTGGCATATGCTTGCATTAATAACTATGAACACTGCAGCAGCTTGCCAAGGTCTGATGTATTGGCTTTGAAGTACTTGATTTAGTAAACTCAATTACATAGAGCACTGTCCTGAAAGTCAGTCTGTCTCTTTCTCTCTCTCTCTCCCCCCCCTCCCCTTTTTCCAGTTCATCTTTTCTAGTCTGCTAAAAAACAGCAGCTCTCATGCAAAAGGTGAGAAGGGAGCTTTAGCTGGCAGGTGGAGAAGGATGCAAATGGAGACTGATGCAACAACTTTATCACCATGCCCCATGATGATATTTTGCTGTGGTGCATTGTATTCATTCAGCATTAGGTCCTTTTATGTTATTGTAGTTTTACCGTAAGTAAATGTGCAGGGTCATCGTCTCCATTTAAATTCCATGGCTATTGTTTACTGAAGGTTTGTCCAGGTTTCAGCTATGATAAAAAAGAGATCCTAACTATAAAGACCTGCAGATGGTGGAGCAGCTACTGACTTCCTGTTTTTCTTTTGCAGGATGGTGGAGCCCAGAAGCTTGAGAAGGCAAAGATCACTCTGAACGACTGCTTAGCCTGCAGTGGCTGTGTGACATCAGCAGAAAGCGTATTAATCACACAGCAAAGCCACGAGGAGATTTTCAAAGTATTAAAGTCGAACAAGGTAAGTGACAACTGGTTTAAGAATTGTTGGATGCTGCAATATTTTATAAGATTTTGCAATGTGTAACAGTACGGGTGAAGGTTTGCAGAAGTTAAATGTAAACTCAAACAGAAGGGCATTTTCTTTGGAAAGTGTTTTGAAGTCTTGGGTAGAATTACAATGGAAAAGGTCCAACAGATGGCAAAGCAAAGTGGCAGCAAACTGTACACAAATGTACCTGAAGCTTTAGCTGCAGACGTCTTACAAATGTGGAATTCACTGACTTGCATAGTTTCTGTGCAGCTACAATTAGAGTTTTCATGAGAAAAGGACTTTGTATGCAGGTGCACACCATTATCGTCCCTCCTGGTCATCAAATCCACAATAAATCCTGCACAATCCCCATATTTCCCAAAATTTCCTCGGGTAACTTCTGTCTATGTATGTCCTCTGTTCAGTTGTCATGCATCACACTGCACTATCTTGACCGTACGTGCCATATAATAGTTCCCCCACTCCCTTGCAATGTCATGTTTGGCCATCTTGAGTCGAAGAAAACAAAGTAGGAGTTTGTTTTTGTGCTAAGTCAATATTTTTAGTTATTGCCAGTTTTATGAACTGGAGTGTCATAGGGGCGCTTGGACCTAGTTTTTTCAACATTTCTTCCATTTTTTCACTTCAATACATCTGGGTAACCCTTCATTCCCAGAGCGTGTGTAAAAATTACCCTATCCTTCCTCACATTTCAGGCTCCTACCACTTATACAACCTAATTCTGTTGCAGTAAGCTGTGTGTAGGATTTTTAATTTGATGAGCTGTCTGCCAGGCTTCAGGTGCATCAGCGCAGACTCCCAATACACATCTTCAAATGTTCCTCTGTCTTTTTCCGCACAAGCTTCTCAGAAATGGTAGACTGTCAGATGGCCCTAGGCAGACTTATTTTCATGACTCTGTATTCTCGGGTGGTGGCATCTAAGGTAGATTTGGCCAATGTACTAAGTATGCCAGTGCAAGTCTCAGCTGTATTTAATGAAATGCTTGGGAGGGTGACCTATTGTATTCTTCTTCCATTTGATTAAAAATCATCAGTTCATCCTCTCCACATATATCACCGAACAGTAATATGTAAATGTTGTCCCGCCTTTGAAATCCTTTTGGCTTGGGTACATCATTCAGTGGTGTGGCCACCCACAAGAGTGTTCCTTTCATGATCTTTCAGTGCCAGCCTGTGAGGGTTGTGGCTTTGTGTCATTGCTTGTGGTGATTTGCGTGAATCCTCCCTCCCCCTCCAAATTTATGTATTGTAGATATGTGGCCTCTGCTATGGGTAGTCTGTAGCTTTATGTGTGAGCCCTCCACTGGAGCAAGACCCCAATCATTAATTACTCATGTGCCAAGTTCTCTAATGTGTTGCAAATATTTTTTGTGGGGATCTCCCATCCGATATTAAGGTCTGGGTTTCTGTAAAGTTGTGTGTTTTTTTTTTTTTTTGAAAGCAGGTATCTGAGATGGGATATGGACTGTTTTGAAGTATGTGTAGCAGTTTGTCTAGTGTTATAATTTTAAATGTGACCACTCTTCCCAACATTCTCACTTAAATTATTCAGAAGGCTCTTCCAAATTGCCTTGAGAATCCTATCCTTATCTATAGTAAGTTCTTTCCCAAGGTATTTTAAACCTCTCCTCCGTTAATTTAATGGCCTCAGTTTGTATCTCTTTGTCCCATTCGTTTATTTTCAACACAGTAGATTTACTCCAATTAATCTGGTACTCTAAGTGTAACCCAAACTCGTGGAAAATTGAAAGCAACTATGGAATTTTCTGGTGTTGCTCTCTCATGTCTAGGAGGATATCATCAAAGTAGAGTGATAACTAGCTGCCCGGCTTCAGTCCCTTTATTTAAGGCACTGCATTCACTCAACAATTCTGAGGCGCAAAAGCTAGTACAAATAGGTTTACCCCCTCTTATTACTTCTGTCTTGTGCGCTATTCTAAACCTTCCCACTCTTAGCCTCATAACATGCTGCTGAGACCAAGGGTATTATAGGACAAGCCAGGGGTAGCAAGAGCTAGCCCTGGCGGCTCCTAGTAGATGTCTATGCAAACATGCAAGTGTCTTGTCCAGCTGACCCAAAAGAGTCTACAAGTTGCTTCCTGGTAATGTATTGAGGTCTGATGGGTATCTGTATTTCTCCCATGGTAAAGTATCCACACATTATGGACTTCAAGGCTTCTTTAGGTCCTTTCATGCTTAAAAGGTCAGTGGTCCCCTTGATATAAGCTTTTCCTTAGTAGGAGATACAAGTGCCACAGAAATTATGGACTGTACATTTTTGAAGAAATATAAAGTTTGAACCAATACCTGTTGGAGAAGTGCCATATATAGTCAAGTGTTTTCATATGGGTAAGTGCAGCAAACACCCTGACCAACTTGCTTCCAAATAAGCTAGAGGCCCTAGAAGTTAAAACATCTCTATGGGTGGCAAGGATATTGTGCCATGTGATCTTGTTCTTATGCCATATTCGGGCAAATATCAATGCATGCAGAAGATGGTTCTACTTTGCGGCATGAGTTAAATGGAAGCTGAGTAATATTCAGTGAGGCAGCCAATGCCGTCGCCTACTATTCCTACATCTTGCAGCCCTCAGGCATCAACTATTTGCAAGAAGAGATATGAGCTGGGAATTGGAGTTAAGGACTGCATGCCTAATTTAACAGTTTCTGAAGTCTGTTTTCTTCTGTGTTGTGAAAAGGTTGCTTGATGTCTCCAGTTCAGTCATGAGAGATTGGGTTTGTATTGGATTATTTTACTTTTCTTGACATAAATGGTGTCTTCCCTTAAGGTGCAACTCACTTAGTGTGAGGCACATTAAGCACAAGAGTGGAAATATCTAATTATTAGTATAATAGTCAACCCCTCCACTGCTTTCGTATTGGGGTGGGCGAAAAATTCTGCTCCTCCGGCGGAGTTCATGGAGTTTTGCCCACTCTGTGCTCCTCTTGAAGCACAGAGGTTTGGCAAAACTCCGCCAACCGCTGTGTGGCAGAGTTTTTCCTCACATGCAGCTCGCCAACGTTAAGTTGGTCGGCGCGTTCAAGAATTTGCGTGCCCTAGCGCAATTTTCAAGCTCTAGAACGCCTCTCTGCAAGATTTGTCAACGTGGAAGGTCACGGCAGAGCGCGGTGCATGGTGCCATTCGCACTGTGTTTTACAGCATTGAACAAGCTCCCGGCGCAAAAAATCGGAGCAAGCAGTGCGACGAGCCAAAATTCCACCGCGTGCGAAACTCCGCAAAATCTCGCTCAGTTTTTAGGTAACTTTGTGAGTTCCACCCACCCCAGCTTTCGTATGTGGTGGCCAAGATAAGACTTGAAAGGTCATGCTGATTTCTTGATTTTCCCGACTGCATGCATATTTTGACGTGTAATACCTTGGTAAAAATGATCCAATTATAAAGTGCTGACTGGCTGAATAAATTATTCCACCTTGACCAGGGAATTAAATGTCATTTATTTGTAACTTCTAAAAAGTATTTTAAATAATTGTTTGAAGATTCATATTCAACACCTTACCGAATATCTCATTTTGATTTCATATGGAAACAAAGTCTGTGACCCAGTTGCAATGAAAGCATTTGACTCCAAATGCTGTCTTCTTCCTAGAATGCAGATCCCAGCCAACAGAAACTGGTGGTGGTTTCAGTTTCACCGCAGTCCTGGGCATCACTCGCTGCACAGTATGACCTGACCATGAAAGAGACTGCCAAGAAACTCACAGGGTTCTTGAAAAGCATTGGTAAGTGGCTGAAACAATTACCAAAGGAAGATTGAGGAGGGCCATAAGAGCAAATTGAGTCCAGTAGCCCCCAAAAACATTAATCCTGTAACACAAAGGGTTTACTAAATACTCAAAGTTCATGTATTCAAATAGTCTTAAAATCTATTTAATTACAACAAAATCATTTTTGTAAAGCACACATCAACCCGAACATTCTTAAAACACCTAAATATTTTGTCACTATCACACAACAGCATTTGGCTTAAAATCCTCAACCTGCAGGTTGGACAAAGATCTTATTATTAGGCTTACTAATGACAATGTTAATAAGTCTGGTGTTTTTCTTTTAATCTACCTTTGTGAGACCCTCCTGGGTACAACCGAAGTATCCAGTCTTACACTATTCTTGTTCCATACATATATCTTGGACCATCTATGTTATTGCCGAGCTTTTGTTTTATAATGCCAGTATATGAAGTAGTATCTCTGTTGTGTTTTCTTTCTCTTATGTGGCTTTTGTATTTAACAAGGTAAGCATATGTTACCTTGCTTACGCTTGTTAAATTTTCACTATTCTCCCAATGCCAGTGTGGTGTCAGATGACTAACTAATAACCATTGCCAGAGGAGGGACGGTATGCAAGCCTGCGGGCAAGGGGGGTGGGATAAAATATTTATTTTGTTCCAACAGCTGCTTAAGCAGTGAAAACCCTTTGTGTGCTATTTCACTTGAATCTTTCCATAAGGACCCACATGGCAGCAGTGGTAAAGAAGGGCTTCTTACAGCTGAAAATGTATGTTTTCATTGGCTTGTAATTGCTTCTCAAATAGCCCTAGTCATCTCACAATTGTGTTGTGTTAAAAGGGGTCTACCTTTTTTTCTGAAAATGACTAATACGTCAAAACCATAGAATGTAGCGGCACAACCCCTTCATCTTGGACATTGTGATTATCTGTCTCCTACCTTAAGGCCATTGCTGTGACTCCCAGTTAAAAAGCATGCAGAGTTCAGAGTGGACTATTTACCTGACTTTGAACTGTCTAGGGCTCTCTGTTGACTTGATTGACAACAAGGTAGGAAGAAATATGCTCCTACATAATAATATTTTGACTTCAGTTACAACAAGAAAAGGGCTCTTTTCCACTTACCAGCAAGCTCCAGTCTAGCTATCAAAACCAAGGATACATTCACATCACATTAAAGTAACTGACCCTCCGTCCAGCAGCAAGTAGTCCTCTTGTACTTTCTCTTATGAATAATAAAACCTTTTTCTTTTTGTGGACTGAAATTGCTGTGTGATATGGGGTTGGTGGAGATGTGTTTGGGGTAGAGGAGCAGGCAGAACCTATTTTTGTCCCTTTCTGTTTTCTCTTTCACAGTGAGTGTTTTCTCTGCGTATTACTTATGTTTAAATGTTAAATGATGCAGCTTGCTTAGAGAGGGTGACATCTTGGTTTTACCTCTCAGATTTTTTACCACTGCCCTCTTGAGGGTGAGGGACGGGGTTGCCCTTTCACCCATGGCGTTTTGCCTCTGATCTATTATGCATTCATCTGCTGCCTAGATGTACTAACTGCCCTGTTATATGTTTTAATATTTTGTTTTGCATTATATGAGTATATTTAAATAAATTATTTATATTGTTTGCAGTGCTTTCAAGTATTACCTTCTACCATGCAATTGTAACCGTTTATTTCAAATGTGTATCTCATTATTACCTCTTTCGTGTGTCCGTCCTATGATGTCTTCTTCCCTTGTAATGTCACCTGAGAACTAGTGATTCTTCTTTTGCATGTTTCATTATGTGCTAATAGCTTTTACTGTCTTCCAGCTTCTTGTAATTGCAAAATATTAAGGCATTAAATTAAAATAAATATACATAGTGTCTGAGTCTGTCTCCTTCAACCATTGCTCGGGTTAAGTGTTTGTCAGAAGTTGGATCACACCGCAGAACATAGATGGGGCAAGGAGTCAGCCCCCTTCGGCCATTGGTTATTCACATTTGCATATGCCTGCTGGTCAGTCATTCAGTGTTTGGGATGTAAAGCAGTGTGAGACAGCATATTGATTCTTTATATTGGAGTTTGCAGAGTAGTTAGCATCTTGCATCGTTGACGTACTAGTCATGTTGGGGAAAAAACTTTCCACATGAACAGAAACACAAACCACAGGGGAGACGCATGCTTACTTGAAGTGGAATCTAGATAAGCACATGGAATCTAGATAAGCACATAAATTGCCCCTGTAGCATTCGGTCAGCCAGGAAGTGAAGACTCGCCTAACGTAGTGCATAACAATACATTCACCTAAAATGTCCCAGACATATTGGCATTCCCAATGCTTGTTTTTGCATGTGATCGTTATAAAAACGGCATCTCCGGTAGTAAGCGCTGGGAGAGGACTTTATGCTGGAGGGAGCTTCTTCTGAAAGACATTCATGCTGGTAAGTAGGCACCCAGTGGTGTTCTGTATGCACGAGGGCCGTAACCAGGATAGGTATGTGTCGAAGGTTTTAAATTTTCATAGTAGGTAATGAGAAATGTATTAATTTAGGCTGTATATACAATGTTGTGTTTTTGTGTTATTTATATTGTTAACATTTACCTGTGCTAATGACCTAATAATTCTGATAGTGGTTCATATATATTCTACACTCCACTCACTAGGCAATAATAATCAACCATAACTTCTGTAAGTGTATGTTTCACCTATTTTCTTCCCCTTTTGGGGGGGCTGAGAAAGGGGCCCTATTTGTGCAAGTGTCTTAAGCATCTGTTGCTTGCCCATACAATCCTATCCAATTCTTATAGCACATAGTTGTGTTTGTGAGATGCCTGTCATTTTTCCACCTTCACTCTGTCACCGGTTATACCCATGACTACAGGACGTTTACCAGGTTTACACCCGAAGATAATCTGGGTACACAACAGCAGCTCCTAGTTTTGTGGTTTAACAGTACCTAAACTATTAACACTTGTCAGCCTAAATGCCATCACATGTAGCGTAAACCATATTATACAGATTGTGTGGATCCCTCAAGGTGATCTCCTTGCTCTGAATGGCCTCCTGAAATACTGACAGGTTGCTTGCCTGTCAGGCTATTCCCCCAATGTTTTAAAATCATGCAGCAAACTGTAACATATGAGCTGTATTTCTGTAGTGGAACTGCAATTTAAGAGTGGTGGGTTTGGCAGTCCATACAAGAGGCTAACCAGCAGTGTTTGTACATGAAAGTGTGCAACAGTGTGTACCAGTAAAATTTCCCACAGGGTAACCTATAGAATACCACCTTAAAGAACTCAATTTTGCAATTTTGGCAGTTGAAAGAATGTTTTAAGGTCTGGCCTAGAGGTGGCTTGGATTGTTTTGAAGCCGAATCTCACTCAATAATAAATACATCATGTTCATAGCAATACTATATAGAGAAAGGGAATTTAGGTCCTCCTCCTTCAGCTATTTCTCAGTTGGAGTTTCATGTTTGTGTCAATGCAAACAGGAGCTCTGTATCTGCAGAGCCCTGGCTATAAGTTGGAGTCTTAAACAAATAAATGAAAACTAAATTGTTAAAATGTCATTTCCCCATCCAACACAACACGAACTACTAACAAACGAATCCACACCCCTATAATCACACTTCTCTCTTAGTTTTCCGCCAATCTTGTTTGCAAAGCCATTGAACTAAACCCTATCACCCTACAAGGCAGAGACATAATTTTGTATGGCTGCCTGCTCATAATTGGCTGTACGGAGGCTATGCTTCTCGAAGACAGTTCGTAAATCAGGATTCGTTGCATGCAGTCGATTGACTTGAGAGAGCAACTACCCCCACAGATTCTTGTTACGGTATGGTCAGTGAAGGTCGTGATGTAGGAGAGAAACATCACATTTGGATTGGAAATTCTGACAGAAGGGCTACATATAGTGTATAGCTCACTGTGAAATCCACTGAAGTTTATCACAGTATATATATTGCTGTGCTCAACTACACATGCAAATCTCTGCTGTAGGCGCATTCACTCACTGCGTTTTTTGACTGTGTTTTAACATGTTGCGCATGTGCTAGTGTGAGGAGAGCCTGTGATGTTCAATGTGTACGTTGTCTTTCCAAGTGTTCTTAATATAACCTGGGCTACTGGAGTTATGTGATTTCAGCTGATGCCTTTTCCGCATAATTATGGATTTACCGCTTTTGCCACATAATCCATTATCTGCTGCATAATCTGCAGATTGCACTGGAAGGCCCTTCGCAAAAGTTGACTTGTCGCCTTTCGGTTGCTTATTACTGTATTTGGGTGTTAAATTGGTGATAATAAGGTGAAAGATTTTTCCCAGACAGTGTTACCAGGTATACAAATGACAATATATTGAAGTAATACTAACAAAATGTGCCGCATTACACCATATAATTAGCTTTTTCTTGAAACAAAATTTAGTCAGCCATACCGCAGAATTTGGTCCTCCTCTGCTGCATAATACCAGTGGCCCTGATCATAACAATCCTTGGCAGTGCTCATAAGTCTTGTCATAGCAGAATATGTGGCGGTCTGGAACTGATCCGAAGACTCTGGATGTAAACATGAATGTAGGTGTGGAGGCTGGTTGAGGTGGAGCCCCAAGATGTCCACATGAGAAGCTCCATCTGCTTATATGCTTGTGGACTAATCGCATTGGGCGTGAAGCAAACTCCAAAACCCAATGTATACTTAAAGGGGAGAGTACTCCGGCACAACTCCCCATTTGTACCACTGGCTGGGTAAACCAGAATGCTTCGAGTTAGAACTTCCATTTCCATCCTCCTGACCAGGAGTGAAGCATGGAGTAAATGGTGTAGCATCATGGAGACGGTTTTGTTCAAAGGTTAGTAGGCCAGCCCCTGCTGAAGAGAATTAAGGAATCCTGAAAGTATCAGAGAACTCTGTTGTGCCTTATAAAGGTTGCATGCTGGTCCTCACAACTTGTCCGGCTCAAGCTGCAGTTGCACAGTGAGCAAAGAGTGGTGGAAAGGAAGGTGTTGAAAGAGTTTTGATTCAAGCACACGCCAGAGAAAGAAGTGAAAAAGCATTACATGCTATTTACAGAGGAGTGTGATACATTAATGGTCCAGCAAAAATCTGCAGTAAAGAAAGCTAGCAATACAAGTTATATATAGAACCTGGTGCAGTGCTCCAAAGCGGACACCTGGCATGCATGAGAAAATTGGTATAGGGACACTTTAAGTTGGTGCACTGGTGTACCTCACTCATCATGTAGTTTGTGAGACATCTAGTGGCTAATTTGTAAAAGAAAAAGTGCAGGAGCCCACAGTTTTGCTTAGAAGCCATTGGCTAGAACTACTGAAAGTTGAAGTGATTGGCTAGCGCTACTGAAGGTTGGGGTGCTGTATATTAATTAAGACTGGTAGTCTTGATTTCCAACTCATGCCTCTACTCTTTCATCCTCAACCAGATACTGCATGCCGCCTTCTCTCACTCTTGCAGGTTCTTTTTCATCACCGCTTTCTCCATGTCACTATTTTCTGTCTTTTTTTCCCCCCCTCCTCCTTCCCTCTTTTTGTGTTTTTCTCTCTTCTTCTGTGATAAAAATCTGATGAGATAAATAAGTGCTGGTTTCGAAAAATGAGTGCCCACTAGCTCAAATTAAGCACTGAGCACATCCCAGAAAAAACTTAAATGAACCCCAAATCTGGGAACACGTTGAGACTGTGGAAAGACAGTCACGGTCTTACAGGAGTCAGGGAGGTACGGTAAATCAGTTGTCCGAAAAAACCCAAATCTAGGAGCAGTAGGTTCCTGGAACTTGAGCATCTTCAATATATTTTATGTGTAAAAACAAATAAATTATATCTACTAGCAGATCACAGTCCGTGTTCTCCAGTCCATTATTTGTTACATATCCCTGTTCAGCGACAGGACCCTTTTTTTTACTCTCTCTCTGTTTGCCACTGGTTTACTTCTAGTAAGGGAGTGAGTGTTCTAGGTACCATATGGGGGGGAAGAACAGGGAATTAAAACCAAAACAGAGGACTCTGCATAAGCAAATTGGTTCCAGCTAGCAAACCTATAATGTCAACATTCAACATAATGTGAATATTGCTGCTGTGACTATGCAAACTGTAATAAATGATTTTAAAGAAAATATGTTCATGTAGCCTTAAGAGGTAAAAAAAACAAGATCGTATTCTGGAGTACGAGCAAATTGATACCCTGAAAGCGGGGATTCAGTTTTGGATGTATTGGCTAACTTCTTTTCAAGCATGATAACTTCTTTCCCAGTGATGCAACCTATTTTAAGTCCTTGACTACGGATGCCACTTTTTACCATGTTGCAGGTCTTTCCTTGCAGTCTTGCTGTATCACAAACACAGTCTTTCCTGTGCCTTCCCCATTCGTAGTTCCCTCTGTTGGTTATTATTTTCCTGTGGTTTCTAAGGCGGAGTCTGAGGGCTCAGTTAGCTAATGAACCTACTGCAAAGATTTGTTTTTTTGACCTCATGGTCGCTGGTTGGAATCACGAATGTTCCCTTTTTTTCATATTTTCAAGGTTGGTAGCACCAGTACAGTTGAGTTGGGTACAAATAAGCATTGGTTATTCAGTGACAGTCTACAGCTTAGGGTTTACTTTTGTTTCATAGATACAAATGTTTTGTTACATTAAAATATTACTCACTGATGTTTTTCAGGTGTGCACTATGTGTTTGATACTGCCTTCTCAAGGAATTTCAGCCTCCTAGAAAGTCAAAAAGAATTCTTGCAACGTTTCCGCAGACAGTCTGAGGACAAGAAAGCTCTTCCAATGTTGGCCTCTGCCTGCCCAGGTACACTTTCTAAAACACAGTTTTATCTCTCATGGGGAAACATCTTGCAATTCTAAAATGTACTGGACATTAGACCTTGTACATCTGTCCCCATTTAGACTTTTTCATGTGCTTTAAGTGTGTTCCTTTACTAAGAGAATGTTCTCACTACACAACTGTCTGCTCTAGGGGTTCTGGAATAAGATTTATTGCACTTATTGTACTTCTTTAGGCATGTATCTACTTTTTTTTTTCCAGAACATATTTATTGTGTCAACAGCCAAGTACAGTCTGGTTCGACCGGAGTTGTGGGTGGAAACTGCAAAAGTTTGCACTACATCTATAATGTCAACATTCAATTTATCAAAACTATACAAGAAAGATACAAAGTGAGATAAAACCTTAGCATTGCAAGATGCAACCTGTTGTGCTACGTCTGCCTTACAATCTCTTGGGCTGGTACCCCCCACCACTGCGTCCTAAATACTAATGTATCACCTGATAATATGATCGCCTGGCTCCCTATTGTCCCATTATTCCTATATCTATTCTCAATGGGGTGAGGGGCTCAATATAAAGGCCTCGATAGTTCGCCCATCTCTTCCTGATTTTAGGGTGTTTTGCGGACATCCACTTGCTTTAAATCTAGGTAGCTTCATACCCATGCAGTGATCCATCCCCTTCAACAAGGGGGGGAGAGGTGGCCTTCCACAATTTGGCGATATCCCTTTTCGCCAATGTGAGGCCCAAAAATAGTAGGTGACGCTTGTAACTATTGCCCCCGATCCCTTCTGTAATGTGTAGTAGGGCCAGCCTTGGCGACATAGGAATGTCCCAGCCCAGCACCTCAGAGAGGCATGTCGTGACCCCCTTCCAAAATCTGATAAGTATCGCACATTGCCAAATTGTGTGTAAGAAGGTGCCGTCTGTATTACCACACCGCAAACATATAGGGGATGTCACGAGTCCTGCCCTCCAGAGCCTGTGCCTGGTGTAATATACCCGATGCAGGTATTTGATTTGAATAAGTCGCAATCGCAAGGCAATGGCTGCTCCATGCGGGGATTCCAGCGCCTCTGTCCAGTCATCGTCGTCAAGTGGGCCTAGGTCTGAGTGCCAAGTCTCTCTGAGTGTGCCTAGTGTAGTAGGGCTGTTTGTAATGAGGGATTGGTATATCTTAGTAATTTTGTGGTCCCCCATAAAAACTTTAGCTTCCATTGAGTTAAATTCGGGCAGAGTCTCGATTTGTGTAATGAAGGGAGATAGGGCATGCCGGAATTGGAGATATTTATAAAACTGTGTGCAAGGCATGTCCTATTCTCTTTGAAGCTCTTGGAAAGACTTTAATGACCGACCCCGCATGACCACCCAGAGCGTGGATATACCAGTATCATCCCAGCCCCGAAATCCGGCCAGTGTAGCCACCTGGGGCAAAAGACCATTGTGTCACAAGTGAGTCTCCCCTGTAAATTTGCCTCACCATCCCATCCTACGCAGTGATGGCTTCCAGGTTCCGAATACTACCCTCGTCGCCGGTGGCAACGCCCGAAGTGCCGATCCCGTGCATAGATAAGTGTGAAGGGTTATGTCGCCCATCAACCACCGCTCCACTGCGCATGCTGGGTCTCGCCTATCCCCGTACCACCATACATTTAGCACTAGTAAATGGGATGCTGCATAGTAGGATTGAATGTCTGCAGTGGTTATCCCTCGACAGTATGTGGATTGAAAACATGTTCGCAAGGCCACCCAAGCGTAGCCCGCCCCCCCCGAGAAACTTTCCCAATATTGCATTTATATGTCGGAACTACGTGGTCAGTATCGGATATGGATGATTCTGCATCTGATAGAGGAGACAAGGGAGATATTATCTTGAAAATGGCGGATCTTCCGAAGAAGGACAGAGGCAGATGCAACCAAGCCTGTATCTCTTCTTTGACTTGCGTCCGCAAAGGGGCAAGATTCTTTTCCCATGACGTGTGTTGGGAGGCCGTCAGAAATACACCCAGGTATGTTAGTCCCTCTGTGGCGACCGTCACGCCCTTCGACCATGCACCCAGTTCGCCTCAATGGCCATAAGATTGATTTGCGATTATTCACATATATAGGCCGGAGGACTCGCCGAAAATCTGCATAATGCGGAGCAGTCTCGGGCCTGTCTTATTAGGGTCAGTAAGGAAAAACAGGACGTTGTCTGCATATAGTGCTATACGATCGGAGACCTCTCTTGACAACTCGAATCCCATCGTTCCTGACCCACGAAGCCAGCGGCTCCATCGCTAGCGCAAATAGATATGGGGATAATGAACATACCTGACGGGTACCCTGCCCAATAGAGAAGGTATGGGAAACCGACCCGCTACTCGTATCGATGCTGTGGGGTCTGTATACAGAAGGTGTATGTACGATAGGAATCAAGGGCCTATGTTCAGGCGCAGCAGAAGCGCGAAAAGATATGGACAGCTGAGCGAATCGAAGGCTTTATATCTGCTAATAACAGTGCCGCAGGACCGTTGTGGCGACCTATTGCCACTATGGCGTTATGGGCACGTGAATATTGTGGCATGTGGCACGATGAGGCATGAAGCCTGCCTGATCTGGATGTACCAGATTTGTTATATATGGCAATATGCGGTTTGCGAGAGCTTTAGCAAGTAATTCGGCTTCAACATTTAATAGAGAAATTGGACGGAATGAGGTATGGTGTTCGGGGGGGAATCAGCCGGGTTTAAGGAATACCACTACATCGGTGTGTCTCCAATCTGGTAAGAGCCGGCCCGCTTCCATGGTGGCATTAACCACCTCAAGGTAGTGGGCACCGATTGGGATTGATAGATTTTTAAAAACTTGCATGGGAAGCCGTTGCGGCCTGGTGCTTGCCCGTGCGCAGGTCTGTTGGTGCGGCACCCAGCTCTTCAATTGTAAGAGGGGCGTCCAATTCTATTTTTGCCACATCCGAGCGTGCTTTCATAGGCAGGTCGTCTATGAAGTGTTGTATAGTAGCTTCCGGCAATGTCTCTCTTGGGGCATACAACTGTATACTAACTCGCAAAGCTAGTGGCGATCTGGGATGGATCGTTAAGTACCTTGGATGGGTGTAGCGCCTGTTGGCATAGGTGGTGTAGTAGTGTGCTGGATTTAACCCCCATTGATATACCCTACTCTGGGAATCCAGCCATGCCAACCTAGCCTCATCCAGTAGTTCACTCGCATATATCTGTTGCGTGAGGAGCAATTGGCATGTATCTATTTAAGACCGACCCTGCACTTTCAAGCAAATTTATACAATTCAAGGCACCGTAACAGTCTATCATTTCCAGTTGTTTTAACAGACCATGTCAAAAGTATGCTCTTAAAATGATATTCCCTATGACTAACATACATGGTGTCAAGTATAATCATTTATTTGGCAGTTTCATTAAAAAGTATCACTAAATTATACAATAAAATCATTACATTGAATTGCAGAATTGCAGCAATTATAATAGACTATCGACAGGTTCTTATTAGGCCCTCATCTCTCTCTTACATGATAAAACATACATTATTTCATTAATAATTTTGAGAAAGCTCTTATTGCTAGTGTCTTGAAAAAACATTGGCCAACTGCGTAGGACAGTTTTACAGCAGCAGTATATTGGCTAGATCCTAGGTCTACCACTACATCACAGTTTAGCATAGAGTTTACAACACACAATAAAGTGTTTTTTGGTTTCAATGAAACGGCTGTACAATGGACAGTATGACACCGTATTAGAGCCAGCTTGTCCGTGTCCTGCTTTTGACTGTAGGAAACCGTTCTAAATTAATTGTATGAGGAAAGATTGTGTTTTTTCCACTATCATTAGATGTTTTGTAGTCACTAACAGTAATTTTAATGTGAACTGTGATTGCACAATGACCTGTTAAATCTGTTTGGAGTGTCAGTTAATTGAAATCTATTCTTGATCCAGTGTCTTGACTTCTGAAAAGTATCATGTTTAAATTAATAATATAAAACTCCAAATGCAGTAGATTTAGTTAACAACCAGGGCACATATCCATAGGGCTTGATAATAGCAAACTCAGTGAAAACTGATTGTGTAAAGCAATTGTTGTCAATCCAGATGAAATTACAATGTAGCAGTAACATTTTCAATCTAGTCAAGGCTACTTGGTGCATATGTTGTTAGTTTGTTGCAATAACACCGGCAGCAACACCAGGAGCTGCTGAAAGGGAATGCGTAGCAGTTTCAAGGATTGGATCTTTCATAGGCTTACGTTGTTGAATAATTCTCTTATTCTGGCTGGGAGGTCCTGGTAATTTTTAACAGTGAACAATATTAACATGTCTGTTGGCCAACACTGTTATTTAGATGCACATTCACCTTTTTGTAAAGTGTAGAACGCCAATGAATCAGGTGAATGCTCCAGTCTGCTCCACTCAGAGGCAACCATGGCTCATATTTTTGCCTTCTGTCGTATGTGACAGAGTTCCTGTGCAGACCTCTGCTTTTCCTCACCTCAGTAATCCTGTTTTTGCTATTCACTTTCTGCTTTCATTTGACATAATCTCCAAGCCAAATTCAGCCTCATTCTCTTTGGAGGGGGTGTTTCTAAAAGTTATGGCACAGGGAATGTCAAATTTGTCAATTTGGCAGAACCGGCCAAAGAGAGAAAATCTGCCTTTGAAACTTGTTCCACCTGTGGCCTCAAGAAAATGATTGCTGACGATTCCTATAAATAATGCCTGTGATGCGTACATCTCATTCCTAAAAACTGCAAGACATTTCCACAAAACCTTTGAAAGGGGAGGTTTCACTAATGACGCCCCTTCTTGAGGGGATGATTTTCTTTTTTTTGTACCCCACCCTCTGTGACCCCCAAGAAGGATCACAACAGAAAGCATTGCAGATTTCCTAAATTGAACAAGATCCTCTGAAGATGGGGCGCTTTCTTGCTAGAATCTTACAGGTTTCTGGCATTGTCAAAAATATTGACAGTTCCATAATATTCCTATACACAAGGAACCTAAATTAAATTTGCTAAGATGCTGGGTGTCCAATAGGAGAGCTGTTGTGTCTCTGGAATGTTTTAAAACATCCTTTAATAATAATATTTCACTAAGTGATCATATGTATTCTTAATTCTTTCTGGGGATTAATTGTTTCTGATCTTGGCCGTTTCTTTCTCTGTATTGTAAATTGTTTTACCGGTTTCAGCCTTAGTTAAATGATCAAAAACGAGGTATTGAACAAGATTGGGGTTAATAGTCTAAGCCCTTTGGTACTGGCACTAGATCACATTTTATGAAATTATCTTGAGAAATGTGAAACCTTCCTAATCCTTATATTCAATAGTTACATTGATCCCAGCTCAATCTCTTCAGCAATCTTGGTGCCTTAGTAATTGAAGAATAAGTTACATTTTTCAAAAAGTTCTTTAAAATTTAGTTTTTGTGCACACCTTTTATCTATCAGAGACATTAAGATTTTTAGTTTGCTAGCGTTATCTTTCGACATTTATAATTTCTTCTGTCAACTTTATATCTTTATTTCGTGAAAGGTTTTCTTATTCAGGCCTAAATTTTTAGACCTGATATAATACCTTATTTTGGGGGCAATAGCAATGCAAAATATATTCATATTGTTTGAAATTCCAGAATCTTACGGGCTAAAGACAGCAAAGAGCTATGTGAGCCTGTGCCTTCTCAGGTTTAATAGGTTAGAGACCATGTCCGTTAAATCTATCAAAGGTTCAAATGAATGTGTATATTTTCTAGGACTAAAACTTGTACTTGACTTTCAAGGAATTTGTGGTCCTATGTAGGTACTTTCAAAAGCAGCCCTTGGTCGTGTTTGAACCTATGTTTATTTTGTTTATAATTTTTGATAAATATTTTATGGTTTAAATCTTTTATTAGCATTTTAAGAAAGGGGCAAAACAGATACAGCAGCAAATTGAACACTTCGGGGAGACAGCTTCCCGGTAGCTAGTCACACATTGTTTACTGCAAGTGATGCGTCACAAGCCCAAAAAAAGGATGAAGAAAACCCGGCCCTAAAAAGCCCTCCCCCCGGAACCCCCCCCCCAACTCCTCCCCTCCCTGTCCACACTCACCCAATTACTTAAATTGCACTAGTGTAGATAGTTAGCTGCTGTCCTTATGCCGTGTGGTGGTCCGGCTTGGGGGCCTCCGTGAGGCGCAGGAGCCTGAGATATTTTGGGCAGGTCATCTCGTTGAACTCCAGTGAAAGTAATGTCACATATGGTTCCCATACCTCCTGAAAGTCCGCCCCCTTCCCTGCAAGAGACATAGATATCCTCTCCATACCTAATATGTGCCAAATCTTATGCAGCCAGTTTGTGTGGGTGGGGATATTCGTTGTTCCCCAATGAGCGAGAATGGCCTGGGCCGCCGCACCCAGCACCATACCAATTTGTCTGCCACGGGCGGACCTTAAGGGGTAAGTCATAGGATTTGGAAGACCCAGCAGCACATAGGTCGGAAAACGCGGGAGCTGCGTGTCTAGGTGCTTGTCTATATCATCGAGGACTCTGGTCCAGTAATGCTGGATGTGCGGGCACTCCCACAAGATGTGTGTCAAGGTCCCCTTGTCCCCGCATCCCCGCCAACACCTGTCGCTGTGTGAGGGTTTGATTTTATGTATTCTAACTGGTGTGTAGTACCAATGTGAGGTAATCTTAGTCAGTGTCTCTGTAAGGGCCGTGCTGCGGGCTGTGTGGCGAGCCCGATAGGCTATGTTCTCCCATTCTTTTGCGCTTAAGGACCGTCCCAATTCCTCTTCCCATCTTGCACGCCCTGCGTGGAATGTGTGAGCCTGGGTCAGGAGAAGGAGCGCATATAGTTCTGAGATCATGCCTTTGTCAGATGATTTAGCTAGGAGCCACCTTTCGAACTGGGTCAGGTGGCGCTGCGCCTTGGCGCGATTAGAGGAGTGCATGACCCAATGCTTTAATTGAAGGTAATGGAAGCGTTCCGCTTCTGGGAGCCCAAAGATTTCCCGCATCTGGGAGAATGAAAGCAGGCCCTCCACATCAAAGAAGTGGCCCATGGAGCGGCATCTTGACTCTCTCCAAGCTGCGAAATCCGAGGCCATCAATCCAGGCGTAAAATCCGGGTTCTCACAGAGAGGGGACAGTGGAGACGGGTAAGTGGTCAAACCTAGTTTAGTGCTGGTGCTATCCCAGGCGGTCAGTGTTGCCCGGGTTATCGGGGACACGTACAGACTTCTCGGTCTGCGTGCTTTGGGAAGGAACGGAATCTTCCAGAGATCGGTGCCCGCCACTGCCTTGTCCAAGAAGAGCCAAGGCTTCTCCGATTCCGGGCGGCTCCACTCTACTAAGTATCTCAGTTGTGTTGCTTTAAAGTAGAGTAGTAGGTCCGGAATTCCCAGCCCTCCGGCCTCTGGAGGGCGGTAACTCGGGGACCGCTTCATACGCGGCTTCCGACCCTGCCAGATAAACTGCGCTAATTCTGACTGAAGTTTAGCAAGCATACCCCGTGGGGGAGCAAGAGGCATGGTTTGGAAAAGGTATAGTATTTTGGGGAGGGCCGTCATCTTACAAGCCGCTATCCAACCCAGCCAGGAAATGCTAAGGTGTTTCCACCTCCCCAAGTCGCTCCGTATTTGCCGGAGGAGTGCCCCATAGTTACTGTCTATCGTTGCCAGTATCGAATTGGCTAAGGTGATCCCTAAATACGAGATGGACTTCGAGGCCCACTCCAACGGGTATTGGGACGCAAGAAGGTCCACCGTATCCTGAGGAACCGACAGGTTAAGTGCTTGAGATTTTGTGATATTGATTTTGAACTCCGACACCCCTCCAAAGGTCTGCAGTTCCTCCAGGAAGGCCGGGAGGGAGACAGTTGGGCACGCTAGAAATGCCAGGACATTGTCAGCATACAGGCTGATAATGTGTCTGTCACCGCCAAAAGGAACCCCGGCGATGTCCGGGTGATCCCGGACCCTCTGCGCCATGGGCTCCATATACAAAGCGACTAATAGGGGTGAGAGTGGGCAGCCCTGACGGCTGGAGAAGGGGGAAGAGGTGAAGCCGTTGACCCGGACTGTCGCTGTAGGGGCGTGATAACAATTAAGAATACGAGCCCTGCATTTGTCCCCGAACCCGAAGTGCTCCAGCACTTGGTTGAGGTATGGCCGGTGGACCCGGTCAAACGCCTTCTCGGCATCGACCCCCAGGAGCATGTATTCCCCCTGGAACCTATTCGCCTTATCAATAATGTGCAACGCTCTCTTAGTGTTGTCGCTTGCTTGCCGGTGAGGAACGAAGCCTGCTTGGTCCGGGTCTACTAGGAAAGGCATATAAGCATTGAGTCTATGGGCGTAAATAATTTAAAGTCAGTGTCTAAAAGGCAAATGGGCCGGTAAGAGCTACATCTTTGCCTGTCTTTCCCAGGTTTGGGTAAGACAATTATCGAGGCTTTTAACATTTGGGGAGGGATTGACCCGGGATCTGAGAAGAAATTGAATAGTTTCATGAGAACAGGGGCTATTGTGGGGCAGAAGGATTTATAAAAGTTCGCAGACAGCCCGTCTGGGCCCGGGGACTTGCCCACATTAAGGCGCGCTTTCGCCGATATTACCTCATCTATGCGGATGTCCTCATCCAGGGTTTCGGCCTGGTCCGAGGTGAGAGCCGAGGTCTTAGCCCCCTTCAGGTAGCAAGAACCAGCGTCTGCATCGAGCTGCTGGCTGTCATACAGGCGCTCGTAAAAAGCTTGGAAGGCGTTCGCTATGTCTGGGCCCTCTATGACCAGAATCCCTGTGGGAGAGAAGATCTCAGAGATGCCTTGCTCGTTGCGTTTGGCTCGGAGGGTAGTGGCTAAGCGCCTGCCGCATTTGTCTCCGACATAGTAGGAATGACGCAGGCGAAGGGCGAAGAATTCTGCCCTGTCCAGGTCCAGTGCCGCAAGTTGAGCACGGGTGCTGGATAATTGGTGCCATACCCTCGGGTCCTCTCTCTTAGCCTTGCGCAGTTGATTATCTGCGGAGGATATAGCTATAAATTCCTCTCTGATGACGGCTTTGAGCGCTCCCCACAATATGGCCGGCGATGTCTCAGGGGTGTCATTGTGTTGGAGGAAGTCGCCGAGAGCGTGCTGAATTTGCTTTTTAACCTCCGTGCGGTGCAGTAAGGAGTCCCGGAGTCGCCAGAATCTGGGGGGGGGGCGTACGGTCGGGGGCATGGAAAGAGAGAGTGTTACCGCCCCGTGGTTTGACAGCGCAGCTGTGTGTATCTCTACCTCCTTAGTGAGTGAAAGAAGCTCCCTAGTGCATAGAAAGTGGTCCAGCCTGGCATACGTTTTGTGCGTGTGAGAGTAGTAAGAGAATGATATTGACTGTGGATGTTCGGCCCTCCATAAATCCACCACCCCTAGTTGTTCCAGACGTAACAGGCCATCCGCAGACAGCGCTCCCGCCTGTCCGTACATCTGCGCCGATCTGTCCAGTGTGTTATCGAATACCAGGTTTAGATCTCCTCCCACTAACACTAGTTGGTCCCCTTTTCCCAGTGCCCTGTCCAGTGCTCCGTGCAGGAACTCCTCTTGTTTCTCATTGGGAGCATATAAAGAGCCTATTTCGAGTGACCTGTCTGCAATTGTGAATCTGTACACTAGTAGGCGCCCCCTGATTTTGTTTACATTCTGTTCAATTGCCCCGGAGAAGGAGTTGCTACCCCTGCCGACTTAGAAGGGCTTGACAAAAAAAATTGCTGCGGGAAGGGCCTAGAATTCAGCCTATGACAGTCTTCCGCAAGGAGATGAATCTCTTACAAAAGGCACATATCTGCCCGTGAGGACTCTAGAAAGTTAAAAATGGCCCGCCGTTTGATCGGATTATTTAGCCCTCGTACATTGAGCGACAGAACTCTGATGTCTCTACTTGTC
Organism: Calotriton arnoldi; assembly: GCA_963921515.1. Taxonomy (NCBI): domain Eukaryota; kingdom Metazoa; phylum Chordata; class Amphibia; order Caudata; family Salamandridae; genus Calotriton; species Calotriton arnoldi. The sequence continues at coordinate 608,437 of CAWUFW010003788.1, forward strand.
ATGTATGAGGTGGAGTAATTACGGCTCTACCAGTCTCTGGGTGCTCCCCGTTCCCTCCATGCTCCCCAAACACTGTGCACCTAGAGGTATCCCTACAATATGTGCAGATAAAATAGCCCCTGTGTAGGTGAGTGTGGACCCCAACAAAATCCCTCGCAAAAAAAACCAGCAACAACAATGAAGAAAAATGACAAGATGAACAAATATCCAGTCCTGTGGCATGACAAAACCACATGGTGAGTCCAATGGGGGATGTAATGTGGTCATTGGCACGACTCCCTCCGCCCGCCGCCCCGCCCTAGGTGTGCATATCATAGAAACCGGGACCCAGTTTTGGGGGCAACAATTTTAGCTAAAGTGGAAGGGACCGCTTCGAGGGCTGCCTGCCGACCCCTAGCTATCTCTTCAGGGTCCGGTTTAGCCGGGCACGACGGCGCCCTACCCTCTGCCAACCATTCTTTGTTTTTTGAGACCGTGGTGGCGTGCCCCCCCAGACGCTGCTCCTCTGGAAGTGCTATACCCAGCACCCGACAAGTCTCCACCAAGGAACGCAGCTGGTGAAGCTTTCCCTCCCATCGGAAAATTAAGCGGAAGGGGTGACCCCACGAGTAGGAGACGCCAAGGCCTCGGAGGTGTGCCGTCGCCGGACGGAATGACTGGCGCTTCTGCAGGGTGATGGCCGCAAGGTCATGAAAAAGAGTAGGGGAATGGCCCTGGAAAACAATGGGGTGAGAACTGCGTGCTTTCTTAAGGATCTCCTCCTTCACCTGAAAGTCATGCACACAGACCAGGATGTCCGGTGGGGAGGAAGAGTTCTGCCTAGGAAGGCCCACCCTGTGTGCTCTGTCCAGTTGGATCGGGGACTGTGGAGGGCCCCCCAGGATGTGATGAAAGAGCTCGCGGGTGAAGCCAAAAATGTCATCCCCCTCTGCCCCGGATGCCACCCCCCTAATTCGCACATTGTTCCTCCGGGAGCGATCTTCTAAATCCTCCAGGTGTGCCTGTATGTCGATGTGCTGCTCCCTGAGTCGGATGACTTCTTGCTGAAGAGTTTCCACCTCCTCCTCTCTGCTCCCTTCCTTCTCCTCCAGATCCGCCATTCGTTCCCCAAGAGCGTCTACATCGCGCCGTGTCTCCTTAATTTCCTGCGCAAATTCGCTCTTGAGGGAGTGGAGTTCATCTCTCAGGGAGGTGAACAGCGCCTCCATAAATGACCGGGTCACTGGTTCCTCCGTATTGTTACCAGACGGAGGACCCGATCCTCCAGGAGGCACGGCTGCGTCCTCCATCCCGCTCCCCCGGGTCGGGAGAGGAGGTCTTTGATCGTGCTGTCTTTTTTGGGGCGTCCGGCCGCAATGGTGGGGAGATTGTTTCTTTCACTTGCCTGATGCCTCCCAGTCCTTCACGTTGCAGTTTGCGTGTTCCGGCGCAAGCAGCACAAACACTCCAGGCCCCCCTGGTCGTGCAAAGAGATTGTGAGGTGGCCGCTCGCCCCAGCTCCCGACAGCGTTGGTTTCGCCTGGGGATCCGCCACCCGTGCCCCAGGGCCGGCGCGCAACGAGGGCTAGGCCGCTGTGGTGTGGCTTTCGGGCTGTAGCGCTGCTCCTTCCGCGTGGCCTAGAATGTGCCGCTCGTCGCGCCAAGCAGGGGCCCACCGCTCCACCGGGCCTCCCCCCACCTTCCGGCGGCAGCTCCGTTCCACCCCGGGCCGAAGTGCCCGTCAAAAACCGGGGGGGGGGGGGAGAAACACTTGCAGGAGGGCGCAAGCCGCTGGCTGGAATCTCCCGGTATTTAAGGCCCCGATCAGTCCCCCACTTCAGGCCGTCTTGGCCCCATGCCCAGGGCATGAGTTATGGGCGGGAGCGCCGCCCGCCAGGGTGTGCATTTGGTGCCCTCTCGTAGGTGAAGGGGCAGGTGGGCACCGGGGTGCCGCTGCATGCGGCCCACCACCAGACCCCGGCAGCCGTCCCGGCCCCTCCTGCGGCCTGCTAGCTATTCGGGCCCCGCCGGGCCGCTCCCCATAGTTTCCGCGCTGCCGACGAAGCCAATTACGGGAGCGTGCTAGTCGGGCCGATCCGCCCGCCAATAGGGGCCACAGCAAAGCGCACCACTCACCCGAGGGCGCCGTCGGTGGATCCGGAGCCCAGCAGAAGTAGGTGCAGTCGAGGGTGTACTCCGTTCCCCCCGGCGCTGGAGAGCCTCTCCTCCCTGTCCGGCCAACTGCTATGGCCACTCGAGGCCTCACTTTGAATGTGTCGTCCTCCTGGCGCTCGAAGGGTAGCTGTAGTGCAGCAGAGGGTGCAATGCGGCAGGACCTCGTGGACACGGCCAACCCCTGGTAATCAGGCCGCTGAGGCCGTCGCTCACATGCAGATGCGGCCGCTCCTCCGTCACCCTGCTGCCGGCCGCAGGACTCAGCCGCGGCCCTCCGACGGCTCCACTCGCGGTTTCACCGCAGCCGCCCGCACTCCGAAGGACAGGGGACCCTCCGGTGCACTGTATGCCCGTCTCGGGCCCGGAGAGCGCTGTACGGGATGGCGGTCGGCAGGAGAGTCGTCAAGGCGCGACTTGCCTCGGCGCCATCTTGGCCACGCCCCCTGATAAATATTTTAACTCAGATTTTTTTTTATTAATGATTTCTTATGTTTCAATTTCCTTATGATCTCATCAACCCACCAGTAGTTAAGATAATTTACTAGGTATCCAAGACCGAATACAACAGCCTTCCCGAACATATGAAATCATGATTGATTTGTTAAAACATGAAGCCCCAAAAATGTTTGGAAAGGGTCCAACACCCTACATAAAGAAATAAATGTGTTGTGATAGGCACTGATATTATTAATTTATTGGGAATTAGCCGAAAGGCAAGATTTCTGTGATGTCTTTTTTCAATATTTTGTGCGTGTGTGTAGCTAAAGAAAAAAATATATATATATATAATCTTACACAGATTGGTCTGGAGAATACATGTATGCTGTTAACCAGTGTTTGAGTTCTTGATTTTTTTGTTTTTCTTTTGTTACTCAGGCTGGATTTGCTATGCTGAGAAGACTCATGGAAGTTTCATAATACCATACATCAGCACTACTAAGTCTCCCCAGCAAGTCATGGGGTCATTAGTCAAAGATTTCTTTGCAAAGGAGAAGGTAACAATCCTATGTTTTTGTTCAGTGGATAACAGTAATTGTTTTGTCATTTCACCCTATCAAAAATTCTCTCATCTAAAAATTCTTAGACAATGACCCTAGGGTAAAGCTTTTATTTTATATTTCTGCATGTTTTTATTTACATTTTTCTTTCTGTTGAAGTTAAGTTTCATATGTTCCTCTCTTCTCATGCTCTCTCCCATTGACCTTGCTCCAAGCCTAGGGTTTGGGTAACTGGAGTCAGATCGTGCTCCAATGTGGTGGTCAAAGGACCACTAGATTTGCACACAAACACCTAAATAGATTTTGCCACATTGTTCTAACTATGGTCGGTGAATTGTTTTCTCCATACATTCTGTCTGAAAATTCACATTCAAATTCTTGAACGGGTACTGTTAATTCTTGACCCGTGGTGATGAGCTAGGTTGGGTGGGTGGGTGAGGGGGTGTGCATGAGAGTTCTAAAATCACATTTACAGGTATTAGGGTGCCCAAGATGAAATCCATTGAACACCACCATTTATGCTGGCTCAACAGTTCCCATTGGTTTCCTATCTTTATTTTTCATATTTTTTTCCTGCCCCATCTCCGAAATGATCTGAAAACGCGAAGTAGATGTACTAAAGAGAACCTTTGGCCGAGAGATAGACTCTGTGTCTGCTGTTTATGCTTGGTAATTGCCTTTTTTCTAATCAGCCATTGTTTATTGTTGTGCCAGTGCCATCTTTAGTTGTCTGCAGCAACCAGCCCCTCCGGCCTTGGCACATAGGGCTGAAACTTCGAATCACTATTTGGCCCTGCACAGCAATCACCTGAAAATCCCAAGGTCAGCACAGGACTCTTTTAATATAATTGTAGAACTAGCTTTCAAACCACTGTGTTCTGTTTGTCCTTAGACATAATTGGCAAGTAATTTAATGGACATTGTGCCAATCCTTGTATCTCGTGGTTTCTTTTATTAAGTCCTGAGACAGTTGGTTCCATAAATAACAAGAAAAGCTTCAACTCTCACACAGTCTACAACTTAACCTGAAAGTGAAAAGACTCACTCCTTCTGTCTTTGTATGAGATGCCTCTCCTTGGCAGAGGATGTACTGCATTAGAGATAAATTGGTTTGCTCTTCTCATGTAGAGTAGAACTCCAAGAGGTAGAAAGGCAATTTCTAATGTATTGTTCCAGATCAATTAAGGGTTTTGTAGAATTATTCTTGAATTTTCACATCGACGTGGCATGCACAACAGTGAAGGTCTTCTTGCAGCAGTGGAGACACTTGGCATCACACATGTATGTCTGAGGGATTTGTGTAGCACAGACCTAGCTAAAAGGCAGTGGAGTGCTGTACGGGGTCAAAAACAAAGATATAGTTTGTCAGTGATTGGAGGGAAAGCTGGGTTCTGAGAGTGGATGCGGACCCTTTCTTTGTTGTGATAAAGTGTTCTTTAAAGTGGTGTACCTTCGCTCTTTCTTAAATTGGAGCAGTGTTGAGGCGGAAGGAAAAGGAATCAAGTTAAACATTTAATTAAAATAAGAGGAGTTTCTTTCAAAGACTGTCTTTCAGTCAAACTGCTCAAAGAACGCTTCATCGTCAAATCCCTGGAACAAACAACTTTTGATGAATATTTGCATATAATTTTGTTTGAAATTAATCTTTGTCACCTTTTTGTGTTTGCAGAATTTAAATCCTGATCAAATTTATCATGCAACTGTGATGCCATGCTACGACAAGAAACTAGAGGCTTCCAGGCCTGACTTTTTCAACAAAGAGTATGAGACCCGGGAAGTGGATTGTGTGATCACTACAGGTAAAACACAGTTGATTTCATTAGAATATAGTATGGCGTTGAGATCTGCGGACCACAACTGAAAATTTGGAGCCTGAGGTACGAAGCTTGTTCTCTGCTACTTTCTTACCTTGTACCTGATCCCTTGTAGTACATATCATATTGGATACAAATAATATGCTCTGCATCCCTGGGTTAATAAATGCATTTCTTTTATTTCTACAGAGTAAGGAGGGTATGGTAAAGGCTTCCTGACTGTAAGAGGGTTGCTAGTCTTTTTAAAAGGAAACACATCTCTGCAAGATTACTCATATAGGGGCACATGCATCAAGCTAGGCAATTGCGATTCCTTAATAGCTATTATTAAGGAATCGCTATTAAGGAATCGCAATTGCCTATGCATGTAGAAATCGCTCAATAAATAGCGATTCCTAAAATTCCTTAATTGCTACTCGCAAATTGCGAGTAGCAATTAAGGAATACCTACCCATTCATTCCTATGGGCCATGAGGCCCATAGGAATGAATGGGAAGATATTCACTATTAGCGATTCGCTATTAAAGAATGGCTAATAGCGGGAGCTATTTCAAGGGTGCCAGGGTGTCAAAAGGATACCCTGTTGCACCCCTGAAATCTGCATATGAGTACATCTTGCACACACACATGCCCCAAGGGCATGTGTGTGTGTGTAAATGGAAGTTTGAAAAATGAACTTTAGTGCATTTTTCAAAGTTTTTGCAAATTACCATGCAGTTTAACTTCATGGTAATTTGCTCCCCTATTAGCTGAATTCGCAAATTTATTTACTTTAATGCATTGCATTTAAGGAATCTCAATTTGTGATTCCTTAAATGCAATTGCAATTTAAGGAATAGCAATTTTGCGATTCCTTAAATTGCGATTTCTGCATTTGGGATGATGCATCCCAAATGCAAAAATACTGGTCGCAAAGGGGCAGATTCTGAGAATCTGCCCGTTTGCGACCAGTATTTCGGTTGATGCATGTGCCAGATAGTGTGTTGTCAAAGTGCGTGGTAGCAATTCAAGTTCCCCATTTGCCTTAAGACTGTACTAAAGAACGGTGATTGCCTCCCTCCAGGATCGCATTTTGTGAACGCTACAGATCACGTCACTACACAGAGTCCACCAAAGCATTCAATTAACTCTCCCTTTTCAATCCTGAAATCCATCGCTACCTCTTCCTTTTCAACACTGAAGTATGTCAAAGTTCCATACAAGGCTGCCTGTCCAAACATGAAGCTTAGGATTGTTCTACTGCACCTTTAGAAGGCCACTGATTTTGGAAGTGGAAAATCTTAATAGTCCTTTTTTAAGATAATCCATTCTTTGTCCCTCACAAACCTTTCTGTGCTTTATTGCATTTGAGTTGATTTGCAACGTGTTCCTTATTTGGACTCTGAGGACCCTATTACGAGTTTGGCAGACGGGTTACTCCATCACAAACATGACGAATATCCCATCTGCCGTATTAGGAGTACCATTATATCCAATGGAACGTAATGGAACTCGTAATAGGGCGGATGGGATATCCGTCACGTTTGTGATGGAGTAACCTGTCCGCCAAACTCTTAATCAGGCCCTAAGTGTTCTTCTTTTGGAAATAGCCTCACTTTGTTTCCTCTTCCTTATTTTTGAAAATACTGTACACATCAGTTGTTTATACTGTTTGTCTTAAAGGTATGTAGCATTGCTCCTGTATTACTCTGTTTCCAGTGAAAGGATACTTGTAAAAGGTTAACTATTATTTTACAAGAATATATAAGTTTATATGAATTTGTTTTGTTGTCATAAGAATCCACACTGCTGTACATTTGAAGCCAGGAAGGGTCTGCACTTTCTGATTCTGTCTTACCTTCTCAAATCTACCATGTAGGCTGCTGACAGTCACTGTTTTATGTTTTTTTAAGGAGAGGTGGTCAGAATGTTGGAACATGAAGGCGTGTCTTTGTCTGATCTCAATCCAGCCACATTGGATACACAGTAAGAATCAGATTTCATCCCTAGATATGCCAATATGTTCTGTTCTAGAAGTCTGCCCAATAGTGTCTACTTCTAGGTTCCCCTTACAGGAAAACTGGATACATTGGTTATTTGGAAGGCTGCAGAAAGTTATGCCTAGCATTTAATTGACATTTATCTGGACAATTGCATTGTTAAAAGATGTGATTGTAAATTTTATAGATCCATGGTGATGGTACTGACATCGCTAGGCAAACAAGGAATGTTGTGGTGAAGAGTGAGAGAATAAGCTTTGGCAAAACTAAAAGGCCTGGCTTTAATGTGCCAGCACATGTAAAAACAGACATTCACAAATGCTACTTCCTTGCTTTGGGTGCACAAATACTGTTTATCACATTTAAACCTGCCCTATTGGCTTTACCAAAGCCTGGGAAAAAAGCTGCAAAAACAATTCCTTTCTGCATAGAATACATATAGGGGATAAAGAACTGAATGTGACAGACATCATGATGATTGAGTGTGCTTTTCAGATGTAAGATAGTCCCTCGTGCGTTTCAATGGGTATTCTTCCTTGAAGGCAAATAATAGATACACCAAATAGCCAATAGCAAGATGTGAGAGAGATATACTCCTCTGGAAGGAGCCAAAGCCTATTCTATGTATATTTTAAAGTATTGGTAACCATACATCTTGCGGACAGCTGCGCTGTTTAGCCAGATGTAAAAATGTGAGGAGTAGCTGATGGAAGATTAGTGCTAAAAGATGGCGTCTTCCTTTGCTCCTTTTTGCCCTCTCATTTACAGCTGTTGACAATAAACATTAACGCATAATCTCTAGACGGTGAAGTGCATAAGATGAATATGTTTGCAGACAATAGTACCAGAGTTTGAAAGTTGTTGGTTTCAAGATTAATCTTGGTAAAGTGAAACCCTACACCTAAACAAACAAAGCTGACATGAACAAATAGAAATTCCTATCTCCATGCATGCAAATCAACGTAAGTATTTAGAAGTAAATATAAGTGGCTAAGTAGCCAACCTTTTTTGGATCCAATTACCCACCCCATCCGCATATGACCATCTAGTATCCGAGCATGTAGAATGAGCTATTAGTGCCTGGACAAAGTAGAGAAAGTGGCCAGTAAGGGGGTATGGGAAAGGATCTGAGCATGTAGAATGAGCTATTTGTATCTTGGCTGGACAAAGTGAAGAAAGTGGCCAGTAAGAAGATAGGGGGACAAATCAGGCCTGTTAGGCTCTGTAATTGGTACAAGGGCACAGCTGCTTGTAAATGCTCCAAGCAAGTGTAGGCAGAAGCAAGTGACTGTGTCCTCCTGCTTCTTAATGTACAGAGGCAGGGATACATGGGACTGCATCCCAAGCAACCGATTTGGCCACTTGGGAACTTGGAGTGCTGCGGGGTCTATGTGGAGTTGATATGCTGCCTGGTTGGTTTACATGACACAAGCAGACCAAGTGGCTGCCTTAAGTTTTTGGCAGTGTGTTATACTTTGGAAAACTTTGCTTGGCGATCAAAGGCTACAAAAGAAGTGAAGTCCAGCTTGAGAAGCTGGTTGGGCCCTGGGTCCCAGAGCAATGGTCATATCCCTGAGTGTGGCAGAGGCAGACCGGGAGTTGCCATACCTATGTGATGTATATGCCCTGTCAACTTGGCACGTGTTGCAATTTCACCGTCAGGGTTCTGTAGCAAGCTCTCTGGTTCTCTCCTAAGCATCACGCAGAATGTTTTACAGAGACGACCATGGAGAAAGGAAATCAGAGGCTACCCAAAGTGACATTTGATACCAAGAAATCCACGACATCCACTGACAAGGAATTGGAGCAGTAAGTTGCGGCAATGGAGGGACAGAGGGAGCTAGACAGCAACATAAGTGTGAAAGCTCTGACCTTAGAGAGTTTGCATACAAGTGATAAAAAATACACACTTTCCCTGCAAATGAATTAAGTGAAAGAAAGGCTAGATAAGCAATCAAACCTCATCATATTTTTGACATTTTGACTCAAAAGTAGGTGGAGAGAAGCATCTAAAATGGGAAAAGTACTAGATATCATATGTGTGAAAAACAAGCATTTGAAGGCCCCCTCCTGTAGAAACAGTTTTCCTATCAAAGGTTTTCTGGAATTCAGCAAAACACTGGCAAGATGGAGGTATTTATGGAAAAAAAATACCAAAAAAGGTGTACAAAGGGGAGAAAGGACCCAGCTAGCATACACCCTTCTGCTAAACTAATCTAGAACAGACAGTAGTCTAGGGAATTATGACTGAACCACAAAGAAACAATCAGGGATTCATGGTCTATTATAATCGCTCCACTAGTTTGCTCAAAGTAGCTCCAAAAGAGTCCTTATTGGCTACCCTGTTTTGAGGACGCCAGATTGCCACTTACCTTTGAGTGGCATGCTTCATCATATGATCCGTTCCACACTCATGTCAAGATATTTCATCACGAGTGGGCTCACCTTTTCAAACGTGAGTTCTTATGCCTCACGTATTGAGTCTAGAGTGCGATTGAAGGGACACACTATCTCTTATGACTCCTAAGGTACAAGGAAACAAAAAGGAGGGATAAAGAACTTGTTACAGTGACCTGTTAGCTGTCACCACTAATTGATTTTCTGTTGATAGTTATACATGTGTGTGTGTATATATATGTATATATATATGTGGGTGTGTATATATGTGTGTGTGTGTGTGTGCACACACCTCCACCCCCTCCCCCTTGGGGACCTGTCCACCCTGATATTAGGTTGACATGTTTTCCAAGGTGTCTTTGGGAACAGTAATAATTCCGTAACTGGCTACCTAGTGTTCTGTTGGTGCTCCGAAGGGGAGTATATATGAATCTGAGATGTGTGAAAAAGGTCCATCAAAAAGGTGAAAGTTTTTTTTTTTGGGAGGTTTTATTATAAGTTTCCAGTTACATACAGCAGTAGTTTACACTGACCTAGTGGTTGAGTATGACAGTATTATATACAGTATAGAGAGACAAAGGCAGTAGCCAGGTGGGCAATATATCTGTATTATGAGAGAAGCACATTATAATATGTTTCCATAGTTAACAGAATATTCCGTCAGTACAATCATTTATCCTGCAGGAAAAATGTGTGTGATGTAGTGGACCAGTGTCCCATTACCTTTGGCAACCCCATAGTGTTGGGATTATTCACATCTCGAGAAGTGGGTGGAGACCGGAAATATCAATATGCTTGCTAATAAATAGATCTCGGTCCATGTACCTTCTTAGATCCACCGCTGTTGCAGAATGATTAATGGAACAACACTGGTCTGAAACACTCTACAGAGCATAGCTATCGACTTAGTGGTGGGATGAGCATAACACTCACTGGTACCCAGATCATCTCTGAGTGCTCCTTCATGTCTGATAGCGGTACAAATACTAAATTACAGGGGGCAATACGCAGTACTCCGGATGGCATGAGAATAAACAAATCTAAACTTCGAAGGTGCGATACTATCCATCTTCTCCAAATTCACCATTACAGTACAGGAGGCCATAAGACCCTTTGAAAAAACTAAAAAAGAAGCTTCAACAGATGCAGACTGAGTATGCATTGTTTTACCTGGTCAGGTTAAAAAAGTATTCACAAGGGCAAGGCCTACATGTTCGAGGAACATCAGGAGGCCATGATATGTAAGATCATAAATAGTGCTGTAGGGTCAACCCATGCCCATCTACTGTAAGAGAAATACTCCCAAACCCTTTGCAAGGATGAATGATACCTACTGCCGATCACTAGACGGCCTCTTTATTTAATTGCGTTTCTTACGCCTGGCAGGGACTGCTGGCAAAAATACTTATGACAGAATAAGTACTCTAGATTAGAACTGAACCACCGCAGTAAAACATTTGCGGTTGACGTATCCTGTCTTCATGCTAATAGTGTTGTTTTCTGCAGAATTTGATAAGAAATTTGCCCCCTCCTGTCATTGCTGAAAAAGGACTGCACCTGAAACTCGAGTTGGTGGTGGAGGGGGCGGGGTGTGTCTCTTTCTCTGTTGTAGGGAGGCTATATAGGAGACTTCCATTAAAAAAAAAAAAAAAAAAAAAGTGACTTCCATTTTGTTTAGAATATATTGTCCTTTTGCAGTAGGGCTACCTTAGGGGTAACTTGTATGTAATAAAGACAGTTTTAGGCCTGGCATGGGGGTTTATTTTGCCAGGTCGAATTGGCATTTTAAAACTGCATACAGGCTGCAATGGCAGACCTCAGATGTTTTAAGGGGCTACTTAAGTGGGTGGCACAATCAGTGCCGCAGGCCCACTAGTAGCATTTAATTTACCAGCCATGGGTATATGTTATACCACTTTGCTAGGGGCTTATAGTAAATTAAATATACCAATCCGGTGTAAGCCAAATTTACTAAGTTTTAGGGAATGAGCACGAGCACTTGAGCACTGATTAGGAGTGGGAAAGTGTAGAGATTCGTAAGGCCAACAAAAATTAATTCAGCAAAACAGGAGAGGGGAATACAAAAACAATGGGGGTGACCCTGCAGAGAGGACACCCGACCCCACCCCAACTCCCCACCCCTCAGCCAAAAGCCAGGGGAGACTAATCAATACATTGATGGGCTTTCCTGCTTAGGATATAGAACATGGACAGTGGCCTTCCACTGCAGAGGCCCTTGCCAGTTCTATGCTCCGTTGAACTCAATTGGATCCCTCTGTCTACACTTTCTTAAGCCACTGAACTGACCCATAGGGAACCATTCTCTTCACCTATTGACCCCATCTGTGCAGCATCTAACCGTAATTTGCTCACAGATTGATCCTAGTAGGCAGACCAGACAGTACCAACATGGCCAACAAAGTGATGTGGCCTATTCCTCCCCTTGGATCAGACTTCTGTCCCCAACCCAAAGAAAACTTAGCCAACTAAGGCCCGTGACAGAGTGTCACAAAGTCAGGTTGACTGGCAATACACTTTTGGTGGAACAAAAACAAATTCAGCAAACGGGGGGAGAAGGCAAAAGGTTTGGGGGTGACCCTGCAGAGAGGGCCAAGTCCAACAATAGACCCACATTCATACTTAAGGCAGTAACTTCAGTGCTATCCTCAATCCTACGCTGGATAAATCCTCCAGCACTGCAAGTCCATTATCTGTCACAAAGTAAACAATATTCATTGTTAAATATCTGAGGCCAAAGGAACCCTGGTGATAGAGAATAAACGCATGAATCCATGGTGCACGATGCAGTGTAAAATAGACCACTGGCTCATTACGAGTGATGCTTACACATGTGGAGATGATTGTGATCCAGCCTAGTACACACTCTTTTGGTAGTGATGACTGAACCCTATGCTTCTGGATAATAACCATAGGACATGCAGCTTTACTACTAAATCACCAATGGACAGGAAGTTTAGGAAAGAGATGAAACAGGCTATGCATGAGTACTTCAAAATACCAGTCAAGTTATTATATGGGACACTTTTAAGGTATACATTAGGAACTTATGTATAGCCCAAAAATGCCAGAGTTCTAAGATCGATCCATGCTACACAGGTTAAAGAGGCAATTCAGCGAGCTAGAAGATGAATATACCAGGCTGTGTCGACCAGAGGTGCTGAATCGGTTGTGTAAAAAACCACACAGAATTCGAGAGGAGGCATATAGAGTTCAATTATTTAAAAATGCTGTCTGCTTCTCAGTATGAGGAGAGAGTATGGCTAGGGAGGATGCTAGCCTGGTTATTAAATCTAATCAAAGCCTTGCATGACCTGCTACAAATCGAGGGCAAACGCAGTGGATGTGCATCCCCTTTCTGAACATCCATCACTAGTTATTGTTCAAACCTGTTCATGGGGCCACTGTGCACACATGGGGTTACTAGGTCCCAATCATGGAGGTTGGGGCTTCTTACTACTTATGCCCCGGGGCCGGCCCACCCTACTATAGCACTTCAAATTACACCACTACCGCACTTGAGTATCAGGATAACGAAGGTGAATAGTCCAAGGCGTCTAATGGAGTTTGTGTACGAAGGAAGTATAGACTCGCACCTTCGCCATAACACAACGGACCCAATAAGTGAATGACCAGCCCAATGCTTTTTTTAAATGAAAAAATAAGAAGTTTAATCACACCAAAATGAAATATGCATACATGAAAAGTGCATAGCAAAACTCGGATATTCATTACTTAATCTGTGGGGCCTACTACACAGTAAAATAGAAAAGCTTCCATTCAGATGCAGGCTGTGAGTCAAACGTTTTTTCCGCACACCCATCAGGAATGCCACTGCCTCGCAGGACTGGACAGTTATGTTTGCAACCCTTAGTAAGATGGGACTAGTAGAGGTTGTCTTGGGATGGATCTCTTACATACAACGCCGAAGGCTGGTGTACAGTTAAATATCGCAGTGCATTGATGTAACCAGAGTCACCCTACAGCGTTGCCCATTATGTCCATTACTCTTTGCTATTGCAATCGAACATCCTTGGAGAACACCGCTCCTGGAGGGGCTAGCAATGGGATGGCTGCCACTTCTTTATATCTCTGTACCCAGATGATGTTTTGTTATATCTGAGGAAACCGGATTATCCTCTGTCATCAGGGAGATCATTAACTTTGGCGAGTTATCGGGCTTTCAAATTAGCTGGGATAAGTCACAGAGGCTTCCATTGATCCTAGATACCATTAGGCCAGAACTATTTCCATTACAATCGCAGGAGGACTCTTTGAGGGGAATAAGGCTCCACAAGTACATGGAGAGCACACTCTACAATGATTTTTCGCGCGATTCAAGATAGCTTGTGAGATGAATCAGCCTCCCCTGTCCTTGGCTGAAAGAGTGGCTCTCGTTAAGAAGGTCATCCTGGCAAAACTGCTCTTTCTAATTTTCAGTATCATCATTCCTCTGAATAGCTCTTTTTTTTAACTCTGCCCACACTGCTGATAAGGTTGATGTGGGGTGAGGACAGTATTGTCGGAACTGGGACATTATGACATGACCATCCAGCAAAGGTGAGTTTCGATCATTGACATGGTACAATATTTCTGGGTGACCTGTTCCCAGCCTTGCGTACTCCTGATTTCACTCCATGTCCTAGGTTCTCTCTGCATAACAGAGACAGTGTTCCCCTGCATACAGTACAGGCTTGCCCTTTTTCTCAGCAGTGAACACAGATAAACACAGTGGACTGCTCTGGATGGGCCTGGATCCCATGGGTTGTGAGTGCCTCCTTTGATATACTCACCTGAAAATCCTCTGTTGGACATTCCTCGTCTGCCAGTCACAATAGTAATTAAGGCATGTACACAACTCATGTGGTTTGGGCTGACCAGAATGAGATATATATATCACCTTTCAGTTGCTTCTTCAGTTCAAGGTACTGAAAGATACTTCCCTACTAGTGACATTTCCCTACTACAGACTGACACACTCTTCAGAACAGTTTTCCTTCATTCCGTAGGAAAGTCAGACATTAAATGTGGTACCACAAGTTATTGCATCTGCTTCACTTCAACACATTATATCCTGCCTATACAAAACTATTGCAAGTGCATTATCACTAAGGATTACTCCAGCTACATGACGCAGGGCAATGGATCTGGGATTATGTTGAGCAGAGAGTAGAGGCTATACTGCTGCTCACAATCCAAAGATGTCTTCTTGAGTGATAGGTATAAGCTACTCCATTATAAATACCTGCGTATGCTGTACTGCTCTCACGTGAAATTGAGATCATTTGCCAGGAGATGGAAACACGACGTCTTCTCTGCCATCAGCTAGAGGCGTACTTCATACATTCAGCTTGGTCCTGTCCCGGGGTGCTGCATTACTAGAGTCAAATTTTTTGATCTGTTGTCAAATAGGATCAACACAATTGCAGCACCATCTACCTGGCTGGGACTAATGGTCTTCGTTAGAGACATGCCTACTTCTAGAAGACATTTCTTGGCTATAGCCCTGCGTCTTGCTAAGAAAAGGGTGTCTGTCTGCTGTGGATGAGTCCTCACGATACTACAACGGACTGGTTGAGAGACCCGGCGTATTGTAAAAACATGTTGACATATGAAAATACCACCCCATACATCACAAGCGAAGGTTATTTGGACCACACTCTGAATGTACGTCGCAAAAGCTGTGGATAAGGGCAACTGTATGATTAAGGAGTGATGGAAGGTGTTCAGTAACTAACGTGTACAAAAGCAGCTCTGCTGACTGTTACTGTGAACAGCACACATAATGAATATTGTACAGTTTGATAAAATTGTAACAGATCTCTGTTACTGAGCTATGTAGTGTCGAAGTTCTGATCTACTCATCTTGTTTTTGTGGTGCTATGACTGAGGGAGATTGTACTGTGTGCTCTATATAATGGCAGAAATACTGAAGATGGTTATGTTTTTTAGTAGGGGACCGGTTACACGAATGTTTGCATGTATGAGCCACATTTATGCATGTTACCACTGACCCAATCTTTGCTACAATGGAAAATCTGAAATTAAGTTACAAAAAAAATAGGTCTATGACTCTATTGACTGTTTGCATGAAGTTTTCCAATGAGACTCATTTCACATCCTTTGCTGTGAAACCATGCCTCAAAGGCAGAGCTTCCACGGTTGTTCTCACAGCCTTCTTATCCTCCTGATCTTTGCCACATTTGTCTTCGAGGTCACCATAGATGATCACAAGTGGGCCACAATGCAGGCAGTGCCGTTTTTAGACACTAAAGTTTGTCCTAGAAACAGTATGTCTGTATCAAGGTCTACCTGGTTTTCAGCACCAGGGTGCATTCGGACTGTGAATATTCAGTCCTTGAAATGCCTTTACTATACTGGATAAATGCAAACTGTTGTTCAATTTTGGCTTCAGCTTTATAATGTGCTAACCCATTGGGAACAGAGGGACCTTTGTACAGGGGCAACTAAAAGTTACATCTCCTAGCCTCCTGCCCATTAAGAATTCTCTTAGCAACTTTAATGACTGCTTATCAGAGACCAAATCCGGAGTGAACACCAAAATCTGCCCTAGCAAAGATTTTCAAACCAGCCCGACCTTGCATGGGCCGTGGCTACAAGGGGAAAGTTCAGTTATGGCAACCTATTATTCTCTGAAAGCAGCTCCTGGAAATGTTCACAGGGAGAGTACATGGTGGCGGAGCCAGAACACAAAGCCATTGCCGTGGCCAAAATGTGACGTGTGTTTTTTCAATAATATTGCCAAAGGACGCTATCTCAAATGTTCTTGGAGCGTGCCTAATGAGTATATACAAATCATATTCTGCTAGGTGAAATACTTTTTTTATGTTTTCACTTGCTGGCCGCGTGGGACAGTGGAAGGTGATGTAAATAAGCTCATGAATGTTAGGGAATCTCACCCAGCAAGTGTATGTGGGAAAGGAAGCCGCGCAAAGGGCACTTGGGATAACCGTTTGTTGTGATAGGAGTTACCGCTCGCACACGTTTCTGCAGTTTTTTTATCAAACTACTTTTATGTGGCGCAAGTTGAATACCCTTGTATCGATAATCTCGAATTTAAACATATATATGATACTTTAAGCAGCAGAACTGATAGGAGACTCCTGGCCCAATTCTCAAAAGTATTTGCACATTTATATTTAAGTGCACAAATAGGAGCGCTTGACGGCAAAATACCTTTTTTTCTGGTCCACAACATTAAGAGTAGTGGGATTGTGCCCCCTTCAATTGGATTTACTTGCTTTGAAATGTCTGCCAGAATTGTGAAAGTTATGTGCGGGACACCATACTCCTGGAGGTTGGTTTGTTTCCATTAAATGGTGGGACTCCGGGTAAACATTGGTTGTAGACTTGCGCCTGTCAAGGGCCGAATTAAATCAGATTTCAGGATGGCAACACCATCAAAAAGTAGGTGAAACTATTTCTTCAATGAGAAAGATATTCCCCATGGAGAATAAAAACAAGCATTACAAATTCAATAGGTCTCGCATTTGTTGGAGTTATTGACATTATAAATGCCAATGTTTTTACCTACCCTTGTTGCAGGGTGCAATACCTGTTGTGGCCAAAAGAAGTCCTATTGGACCTCTTTTGGCTACATATGGTACTGCACCCTGGAACATGGGTAGGTAAAAAACATTTGCATTTATAATGCCAATAACTCCAACAAATGCGAGACCTATTGCATTTATAATGAATTGTGACTCCTTATATCTTTCCAAGCACTGCCTTTTATGTTTAAAACAGGTACTGAATTCACAGAAAGAAACTTAGCCACATCTTGCATTGGGATATTGCAAGAGCTAATTTGCTAACCATCATCTTGGAAATAGCTTTTTGTAATGCCAGACTTCGCCCTGATTTGGGAATTCATGATGTTCACTTTCACTCAAAAGAAGTCCAAGTTTGACATTCTGAAGTGTTCTGGAACTCCGCTCTTGCACCTCTGCAACTCGCACAAAACTCCTCCTAGTCTCTACGGGTGTGGCAATGCTGGAGCAGCACTGGCTGCAACGTCGGCCCTGCCTGCGTAAGACCATCCACAATGTGCTTAGTGAGTCTGGGTGCTATTTTTGGTTTTGGTATGAGTACCCTTATTCGCCGTTATGTAAGCTTTAAAAAAAAAAAAACAAGTTGGGCGTGCCTCGCACGAGACGTGCAGCTACCATTTTTTTATATGTAAATTTAAAAAAAACTATTTGGGCGAGCAGCGCACGAGACGTGCGTCCGTCATTTGTTCAATATGTTAATTTTTTTTTAAACGTCGAGTTGGGCGAGCCACGCACAATGAGATGCGCGGCCACCATTATTCAATATGTAAATTTTTTTCAAACTAGTTGGGCGAGCAGCACACAACGAGACGCGCGGCCGCCAATATTCATTATGTAAATTCAAAACAACGAGTTGCTCGTGCCGGGCACAGCGGGACGTTCGGCTACCTTTATTCAACATGTAAATTCAAACAAAAATGACAAGTTGGGTGGGCTGTGCACAGCGTGACATGCGGCCGTCATTGTTCAATATGTAAATTGTTTTTAAAACGTCGAGTTGGGCAAGCCGCGCACAATGAGATGCGCGGCCGCCATTATTTAATATGTACGTTTTTTTTAAAAGCGACGAGTTGGGCGAGCCGCGCACAACAAGACGCCATTATTTTATATGTAAATAAAAAAAAGGAGTTGAGCGAGCCACGCTGCCCCATTGTTTAAGATCAAGCGCAGCGTACACACCCAAAATTATTAGAACAGTTAGAAGAACAGCTTGTGTTAATGGGGTTGTGGAAGTACTTAGCTAATTAACAAAATAGTGCCCAGTAACAGTAAATTAAACCTACTGAGTACCAACACATGTAAAAGGGCCAGTCCTCATGGGCGGTAACAGAAGAGTGGGGGTACTAAGGGGGGACTAATAAGGCTATTAACAAATCAAAAGTCACCATTTACAAAGGACAGGGACAGAAGCCAATTAAAAAGATGGGCGGAAAGTGAGCAGGAGCTTAATGCCCATATTATGAATATTGCGCTGTCTCTTCGACACATGCAAGTGCTGCCTAGGTGAGACCTAAAAATAGAAAAAAAAATGACAAGGTGCAAATGCACCTGGTGTAATTTTTTGTCTGCAAAAATGTACACTCAACTACATTTCCTTGTTAGTACTTCTAGAAGTCAATAACAGTCATAGCTTCAGGAGTACTCTTGCAATTGTGTGAGAATTACTGAAAAGTCAGAAATACAGTATTCTTAAAACAGAAGTGTAAGCCCAACTAATTACATTTATACATTTTCAAGAGGTGCTTTTATCATCATGGCCCAATAGCTTTTTAAAGTTCTGATTGAAACTCGTGACAGGGAAATGAGTTTATACCACAAGCTCCGCTGGGGGCATGTACCTATGATTATAATTGCATTCATTACAGTGTAGTTACAGTTAATGTCCAGGAGAAGTACCTTCCACAAGCCAAGTGTATGTGTTGCATATTCATAGTGTTTACTGGCAAATGCTTTGGAGCATTTGAGGCATTGTAAGCATACAAAATTGTTCAAATATTGCAAACCAGGAGGCATATTTTACAACAAAATGTTACTCAGAGCATGGAGATAAAGGCATGTTTCATAGCAAAGATGTATGAATTTCGGATTTGCAGTAGTTCATAAAGAAGTGAAGGCTGAATAAGTACCGTGCCACAATGGTCTGTCCATTTCTTTATTGATTTCTTAAGACTTAAGGAAAGCGTTCATTCCTACCTTAAGATAATTGCAGGTTGTTGAGTTGTACAGAGAAGGCTAGGCTTAAAGTAAAATACTAATGTGTAAGGAATGAGTCTAGCAGGATTAGGTGAGTACCATCATCTGACATTCTTTGATTACGAGATCCAAAGGTGCATCTTCAGCCAAATGACTTGGTGAACAATTCAGTTTTAAGAAGCGTCCTGAATCAGAACTGGTTTGGTTCAGGTCTGAGTTTTGGATCCCGAGGGTTCCACAGCTTGGGGCCCCTTACTGCTAGAGAATGTTTATGTCTAGAAATTACAGTTGATTCTATGGATGTCTTCTTGACTCCTGGAGGACTTTAAGTGAGCCTTTGTGAAATGGTGAGAAATTCCGCCAACCAATAATGTCTATAGGTAGGAAGTTAACTGTTCTGTTTTAGTGCCTTTGTTCTCCTGATTTTCCTACCTTGTATTAGTTTATCCAGTGGTCCTCTTTCTGTTGTATTTGAACTGCTAGAGAACGGCTGCCATGCTGTTGCCTGTTTTATGGCTTTATTCTTAACAGATGTCATGATGCTTAGTGAAGATGTCTAGTGTTGATGTTTCATATCCTGTTTTTTGGTATTGGTAGTATAGCAGAGGTTTGACAGTTCGCTAAAAAGATCGATAGAAGAGAATTCTTCATAGTCTGAATTAGAGACGGACCAAAATCTATTTGTTTTATTCTGTAGATATGTCAGGCGTTAAGGAT
This sequence comes from Calotriton arnoldi, assembly GCA_963921515.1. NCBI lineage: Eukaryota > Metazoa > Chordata > Amphibia > Caudata > Salamandridae > Calotriton > Calotriton arnoldi. The sequence goes on from CAWUFW010003788.1 coordinate 628,278, forward strand.
TAATCAAATTGCAAATCTTCTTCCCCCAATGGTTTGTGGCAGGAGGTAATCAACAAAAAGTATTTGTCTGCTGATGGTAATGTGTGAGAGTCCCATATCATTGGTCAAAGGCTGTCACCATAACCGAAGTTTTGCTGCGTTGAGCTTCAGATTTCCACAAGACAAAAATTGTAGTGCAAGCACTCTTTTTTTCAGCTGAATCATTCTTCTGCCCAATGAAAATCTGTACTCCAGTGCATCAGCATTTGAGAGCAGCCAAATCCCTTCTCTTAACCGCGCTTCTTACAGATTGGCAGCACAGTAAAATTGCTGAGTCTAAACATAAAGACCCCTCACCCACCATCTTCTACTGAAGTAAATGTTGTATACAATAATCAATTAGATCTTGTTTACACTTCTGCTGCCTTGGAACTCACTGGACGCACTACAAACAATAAATGGCTACTGTGGCTCAAATCTCACTGCCCTATCGCTGAAATGGAAACTCCTAAACGAAGTATCGATATGATCTCTAGTACAGAATATAGCACTGTATGATGCATCATACTGATACATTATTGCTTCTGGACTCAATTACATATAAAAGAGCACACCAGTGTTCACGTTTTTTAAATTGCAAAAACATTATTGCCTGTTTTGCGATTCATTTTTATATATATAATTGTGGCTCAGAGGAGAAGGAGACAGGAAAACAGGGACTTCTTGATAAACTCAAAGATTTATTCGGTTGGCTTAAAGATGGGTATGTCAAATAATAAAGTTATCATAGGGTGTTTTAATCTCTCTTCCGTCAGAGAGTATAGTTCCTGGTTCTCCTGGACTCGGTGTCGGGAGGAACAACCTCACAGCCGGGCTTCCGGTCCTTGCCTCGGTATACAGGAACAGAACCCCAGAAAGAAAAGAAAAGGCTTTTTAGGGAACAGTTGAGGCACTCAAAGACATCCAGGAGAGGGGAGTGAAGGAATACACACACCCGACCGACACCAGTGACGCTGTGCTACAGTGACAGCAGAGTTGCAGGGGAGAGGCTGGCTATAGCGGTCTAACAGGCTGCGCGTCCCTTCCACCCGACTTCCCCTTGTCCCACGCGGCCCCCAGTTGGTCCCGTACCTTTCTAAGCCACGACCCTCCTGGGCCGTGGCGGGCTTCAACGTGGTGCCGGATCGGGTCCGGCTCCCTCTTTTCCTCGTCGCCGATGGGCTCGCCTTCGGTCTCCTCGGCTTCGGTGTCCCGCTCGGTTCCGATCTCCAACTCGGCTCCTGCCTCGGGGGATGTCCGGAGTCCTCCAAGTCCTGGACTCACAAGGAAGGTTCGGAGCTCCGGTTCAGGCTTCTCCTCTCCAGGCAAACGGCTCCAGAACGCGAACGACAGCTCCTCCGTCTCGTCCCGTTTTGAACACTCCTCGTCAGCTGACCAAACCACGTGATCGGGCCGGGAGGCCGGGGAAAGCGAACACTTAAAGGGACAGCGGCCGTTATACGAAGGGGCTTGAAAACAGAGGAGGGAAGAGGGTGACAGGTAAGGTGGCATCTCATCTGTTGTGGAAGGCCCGGAGGGAGAGTCAGCAGGTGGTACCTCGCCACACATCCCCACCCCAGCCTGTTCACGGTCGGGGAACAGGGAGAGCCTGGAAAGAAAGTCAGCGTTCCCATTCTCCGAGCCCTTGCGATGCCGTACCTCGAAGGAGAAGGGCTGGAGAGCCAAGAACCAGCGAAGGACCCTCTGGTTGTTACCCTTGTTCCAAAGGAGAGGGGCATGATCCGTATACAGGAGGAAATGGGAGCCCTCTAGGTAATACCGTAACCTGTCCACCGCCCATTTAATAGCAAGGCATTCTTTCTCTGTGATGGGGTACCCCCGTTCCCTGGAAAACACTTTACGACTGAGAAAGAGGACAGGATGTTCTATGCCATCAGAAGAGACCTGGGAGAGAACTGCCCCTAACCCATTTTCAGATGCATCCTTTTGCAGTATAAAGGGTTTGGTAAAATCAGGGGATCGGAGAATGGGACCTGATGTGATGGCGTTCTTGAGGCTCTGAAAGGCTTGTAGGGCTTTAGGAGGAGGCTGCAGAAGGTGTTGAGGTTTCACCCTCTTTGTGAGGAGATCAGTGAGGGGGGAAGACAATTCGGAGTATTGTGGTATGAAGCGGCGGTAGTAGCCAAGAAGGCCTAGGAAAGCCCTTATTTCTTTCTTTGTGGTTGGGAAAGGGGCCTGGGCTATTGCTCTCACTTTTTCCTCCTGTGGTTCGATACACCCCTTTCCTAAAACGTAACCTAGGTACTTCACTTTTTGGAATCCTGCCCTTGATTTTTGTGCATTTATGTGGAGGCCCGCTTTTTGGAGTGCCTGGAAGATGAGATGACAGTGGTGAAGATGCGATTCCCACGTGGGGCTATAGATGACGATGTCATCCAGGTAGGCAGATGAATAGGCTTGGTGGTCTGACAGCACTCTATTCATAAGGCGTTGAAACGTGGCAGGTGCCCCATGTAACCCAAACGGTAAGACGGTAAATTCAAATAAACCCGATGGAGTGGAAAAGGCCGTTTTTTCTTGGTTGCTGGGTTTCAGAGGCACCTGCCAGTATCCTTTTGTAAGATCGAGGGTCGTGATGTACTGCGCATCCCCGAGTTTTTCAATTAGTTCGTCTACACGTGGGAGTGGGTAGGAGTCGCATTTGGATATCGCATTCACAGCCCGAAAGTCGATGCAAAACCGGATGGAACCGTCCGGCTTTGGCACCAGTACGATCGGTGAGGACCACTCACTCTGGGATGATCGTATTACCCCTATGGACAGCATGCTTTGGATTTCCTTTTCTATGGCTCCTCGCCTGGCAGCAGGGATGCGATATGGTGTCTGTTTAATAACCTTGCCGGGTTGGGTTTGTATGGAGTGTTCGGCCATTGTGGTATGCCCTGGGAGGTCAGAAAACAAGGATGCGTAGGGCTTGTAGGGTTCGCTTTTGCTCTTCTGTAAGGTCCTGATTGATTACGAGTTGGGGTAGAGTGCTCTTGTCCACCACTTTGGGATGAGAAACGTGGAGAACCTTGGGAGGAGGACCCAGCCACTTCTTTAGAAGATTTATGTGGTATAGCTGGGTTCTTTTCGGGGTTACTTGGACCTGATAAGAGGTGAGCCCTACCTTTTGCATGATTCGAAAAGGACCCTGCCACCCTGATCTTATTTTTGGTATGCTGGACGAGGTGAGGACTAACACCCAATCCCCGACATTCAAATGTCGCCATTTTTTTCCTCTAATGTAAAACGTCTGTTGTCTGATTTGGGCTTTCTCGAGGTTCGCGTCAGCAAACTCTCGTAACTTTTGTAAGCGGTTGCGCAACTCCTGGGTATACTCCAGAAAAGACCTTGTTTCTTCCTCTTTTTCATGTTCCCAGTATTCTTTGGTTATTTCAAGGAGACTACGGGGTTCCCTACCATATAACAGTTGAAAGGGGGAATACCCTAGGCTGGATTGAGTCTGACTCCTCACTACATATAAGGCCAGTGGGAGGAGCTTGTCCCACTCTCTCCCTTCTACAGTCAACAGTTTTTTTAAGGTAAGTTTCAGGGTGGCATTGTAGCGCTCGCACAAGCCATCCGTCTGGGGGTGGTACACAGACGTTTTTATGTGTGAGATGTCTAAGGATCTACACACTTCTTGCATGACTTTGGAGACAAAAGGAGTCCCCTGATCCGTAAGGATCTCCCGCGGAAACCCAACTCGGGAAAACAACTCCAGGAGTCTATCGCTGATGTTTTGGGTGGTGGGGGCACGTAGGGGAAAGGCCTCAGGGTAGCGTGTGGCATAATCCACGACCACTAAAGCGTAGAGATTGCCCTTCTTGGTTCGGGGAAGAGGCCCTATAAGGTCCATGCCTATTCTCTCAAAAGGTCTCCCAATAATAGGAAGGGGTTGTAATGGCACGGGAGGTGGTTTGTAGGGGTTCCCTTTTTGGCAGACCTCGCACTCCTGACAAAATCTTGTAACATGAACGAAAATACCAGGCCAGTAGAAATGACGCAATAGCAGCTCTGTGGTCTTCTGGGCGCCTCTATGGCCCGCGAGCAAGTGTGAATGTGCAAAGAAAAGCACTTGATCTCTAAAAGACTGATGAACTAGCAGCTGGGGGTCGTCGCCTTCTTTTGCTACCCTGTAGAGCAGGTCATTTTTGCTAATGAACAAGGGATATACTGGTTTCTGGGAGGTAGGGGTCTGACGGGCATGAACCCATGCCGACTGGAGAGTGGGGTCATTATGTTGAGCATAATGGAAACTTTTATCAGATAGCCAGGGAGCTTGGGTAAGGAATGAGGGGCGTGGAGAGGGAGGGGAACCCTGAACACTAAGATTCTTCCTTAATAGATGTAAAAAGGAGGGATTGTCCCGACCCAGGATTACTTTTCAGGAAAGGTGGGAAGGACCCCGAATTTTGCGTCAAGACTCACCCCAGATGGAAGGGTGATAGAAAGGGACACCAAAGGGTAAAACTTCACATCCCCATGTACACACCTAATGGGCACCTTTTCTCTTGATTTGGGGTAAGGGGACCGCACCAATGACTGTCTGATGACTGACTGTCCACACCCGGAATCCAACAGGGCTCTCACCGGTATCCCCCCCACCTGTACACTTACATGGAAACTCGGTCCCATTTCCTCTGTATATAGGATGGATCGGGGAATGCAACCTATGTCCATTGGTTCTTCGGTGGATTTTTTTCTGGGACAGTTCCTGGCGATGTGACCCCAGTCACCACACTCGAAACACTGGGGGCCCCTTGCGGGTATAGGTTCTGGCCAAAACTGTTGGGTCTTCAGGGGTTCGATGCTCGGTTTCAAGGGTCTCTTTTCTGGCTTGACAAGTGGCGGAGTAGGACGTATAGACCTGTCAGTATCCCAGGGCTGGGTACGGGGCTGTGCCCTATAAAAGGATGTTGCCATTTCTACAGCCTGTTCGCCTGTCAACCGCGTATGCTGTTTAAGCCAGCGCTGTATGGGATATGGCAAAGCCTCTATATATTGTTCCAAAAGGATCAGCGACATGATTTCATCCTTAGTGCTTGTTTGAGGCTTCAACCACTTCTCGGCTGCTGTCTTAAGTTTATAATAAAGGGTCTTCGGATTGTCTGCTGCAGTGCCCCTCTCCTTCCTGAAGCGGACTCGATAGGCCTCCGCGTCCATACCAAGGTGGTCTAAGATGACGTGTTTTATCTCTTGGTACGGTGTATGTCCAGCGGAGTTAGCCACTTGGTATGCGGCTTGTGCCTCCCCAGTAAGGAGAGGAGCTAAGAAAAAGGGCCACTTGGCTTCGGGCCACCCTGCTGCTCGAGCTGCCCTTTCAAAGTTTAGGAGGAATGCATCGGGATCCTCCCCCGCACTATACTTTTGTAAGGAGATGTGGGGTCCTGATCCCGCACGATTCTGCAATTGGGCAGATAATTGTGCACGGTCGTCCGCAACTCCTTGTAACCTCTCCCCTTGATTGGTCATGGTGTCTTTAAACAGTTCCCTGTCTGCTTGGGCCGACGCCATTTGTTTTTCTACGGCCCACTCAAGCTTCTCTTGGCCACGTATAAGCTGTTGAATCAAATTCTCCATGGTGGGAATAGGCGCTTCGATCCCACTTCTGACACCACGTGTGGCTCAGAGGAGAAGAAGACAGGAAAACAGGGACTTCTTGATAAACTCAAAGGTTTATTCGGTTGGCTTAAAGATGGGTATGTCAAATAATAAAGTTATCAGAGGGTGTTTTAATCTCTCTTCCGTCAGAGAGTATAGTTCCTGGTTCTCCTGGACTCGATGTGTCGGGAGGAACAACCTCACAGCTGGGCTTCCGGTCCTTGCCTCGGTATACAGGAACAGAACCCCAGAAAGAAAAGAAAAGGCTTTTTAGGGAACAGTGGAGGCACTCAAAGACATCCAGGAGAGGGGACACCACCCACCCGACCGACACCAGTGACGCTGTGCTACAGTGACAGCAGAGTTGCAGGGGAGAGGCTGGCTATAGCGGTCTAACAGGCTGCGCGTCCCTTCCACCCGACTTCCCCTTGTCCCACGCGGCCCCCAGTTGGTCCCGTACCTTTCTAAGCCACGACCCTCCTGGGCCGTGGCAGGCTTCAACGTGGTGCCGGATCGGGTCCGGCTCCCTCTTTTCCTCGTCGCCGATGGGCTCGCCTTCGGTCTTCTCAGCTCCGGTGTCCCGCTCGGTTCCGATCTCCAACTCGGCTCCTGCCTCGGGGGATGTCCGGAGTCCTCCAAGTCCTGGACTCACAAGGAAGGTTCGGAGCTCCGGTTCAGGCTTCTCCTCTCCAGGCAAACGGCTCCAGAACGCGAACGACAGCTCCTCCGTCTCGTCCCGTTTTGAACACTCCTCGTCAGCTGACCAAACCACGTGATTGGGCCGGGAGGCCGGGGAAAGCGAGCACTTAAAGGGACAGCGACCGTCATACGAAGGGGCCTGAAAACAGAGGAGGGAAGAGGGTGACAGGTAAGGCGGCATCTCATCTGTTGTGGAAGGCCCGGAGGGAGAGTCAGCAGGTGGTACCTCGCCACAATAATATACACTAAATTTTGGCATAGACCAAAAGGTTCTGGGTGCTATTATGAGAACTATCATATTGGGAATGTGTTACTTTGAATGTCTCATACCCAGAGTACCACTCACGATGTGTATCAAGGAGGTGTAGAAATAACAGTGGTTGAAAAGGAGCAGATGACTCGCGTGCAGAGCCTGCCTAACATATCTGCACCCAACCTCTTGTTTGTCATTCTTGGTCTGGTTGCCCAGCAAAAAGAACTCGTACAGCTTTGAGAGGTTTTTGCTGGTGGCTTTTGTTTGTTTGGTTATCCATTGCCTGGTGAGTTGTATTGTTAAATCCTATTGTCAGGTGAAGGCTAGGTTGTTTTCATGAATGTTTTCTGTTGACTCATGACCAGTGGTTGTGTAGGTAGCGCATCGTTCCGATGGAGGACAAAAGAACAATTGATGGACAGAATGCAGAACAATGTCATACATTCACCCCAGTACAGAGATCTGGTCCTAAATCCATCGTTTTTTTTTGCTCACCATGCCATTCCAGTTTGGACCCCATATCAGCCAGGATAGCTTGACTCCAGTGGCAGGGAGAGCACGGGAACCACGTCTGGGCATACCCGTCCCCCCACTGTGGGTGACAAATGCAAAAAGAACAATTGATGGACAGAATGCAGAACCATATCCTACATTCACCCCAGTAGGGGGTGAAACCCCGAAACCGGTCCTAGAATGCTTGTTTCTGGTCCAGGGAGGACCTGGTTTGGCAGTTCGGGCTGGACTGTTCCCATGAGGCACAGGGTCAAGACTGATTTGCATATGGCCAGGTCTAAACTGGGGTGGCATGGTGAGCAAAAGAATGATGCATTTAACCCAGATCTCTTGACTGGGGGTGAATGTTTTGATTTGTTCTGCATTCCGTCCATCAATTGTGTGTCTTTTGCTTCGTTCTGATGGAGAGCATCAATTTGTCAACAACATGGCTTTGGCACAGACCGGTAATTGTCAGATATGTGCAATAGTGACATACAGGTATCTCCCGTTCATGACCAACAATCTCATATCAGTAGCATATCTCAAAGGTGTCCAACAGTCTCAGACAGCATCTCTGGAATTTACACCAGTCACAGCTGAGTATCATTCAGATATGTATCATTTGTAAAGTCCTGTAAGCCATTCTGAAGTTGCCTCTGAGGGCAGGACAAGATAGCTGGAAAATAGGTAATTAAGAGGGTAAGTGGGTACGAGATGGAGGGGATGAGAGAGGAGCCTTGTGTATGAAGTGTTCTACAGAAACTGAGAGGAACGGTAGAGTGGTTGAAAGAGCAGGGTTAGTGAGCTAAGGGGAAGGAAGGATGCATTAGTAGTTGGGGTGATAGGAAGATCTGGGTCTCCTTATCTCGGCACAACAGAAGTCAGACCTCCCACAGCTGAATGGGTTGGAAAAGGAAGAGAGTTGGAAGAGCTAGTTTTTTCATTATGTGCTAGGTATTTTGGAAGGAATATTACATAATGGATTAAGGAATTTCTTCTACTGATTGCTTTAGGCCAGACCCCAGCACTCGACTACCCCACGGACATGGGCCGTTCGTTAATGTACTGTACCACTAACACCAGACTGTGTGACTGACTTCTCTGGAGTGTCCAGTGTGGCCATGAGCCAGGCGAGGCTGGAGCACAGATTTGTGATGTGATTGTGACACATGGAGGGTACTAACTGAAAGAAAGTAGGCATCCGTTGTCTGGCCAGCTGCTAGACGGCAGACGTGCATGGTTTGGGCCAGGTGACTGGCGGGCTGCTGGCAAAGTAGTGGCAAGCCTACATTTTCAAAACCACCACATTCGGCAAAATACTTTATTCACATATTTCAGATACTCCTCACCAATATAAGACAGAGTTTTGCACATATTGGCTGTAAGGTGACATTTACTTGTTTATTAAGAAATGACTGACTTTTGAGAACCCCTAGCCATCGGCTTTTGGTCTGGGATCTTCAGTCTCTTAATAGATACTTAAAAATATGTGTGTGCTATAAATGAGCAACAATTTCTGCCCCGTCTTGGATAAAGGTAAATTCCACATGCTGTAAAGCGGAGGCCTTTGTCCTTATCAGAGTTCCCTTCCGTACATTTTCTAATATATACCAAACGTAACATTGAAGGTTGTGAAAACGGATTAAAGATTTGAGAGGTAGTTCTTCAAAATAGAGGTGGGTAAGCCATTAAAAGCATGAGCTAGGCTCAGGCCTGATACCTGACTCTGGCTCAGCTGAAGGTCCTCTTGGGCCCTCGAGCCCAAAACGAGACGAGCTTTCATGTGGCTTCTGCCTGCCACCCACGCTGTAACCTATCATGGCAAGAATTGGACAAAGTTTTAACCTTTGATGTAAAACAGAATAGCAAAAGAGATATCCATCTACTGGATGACTTGCACAACATGAAACCAGGAAACCTGGGGTCAATCCCAGCTTCCGCATTTGACCAAATTGTGTGATCCTAGGTATATGTTTTATTTCACTGTGCTTCGTTTTTTTTTTTTTTTTTAATGTCTCGTGCATGTGCTGTCTTTTGCGAGACATATTGTTAGCTTACAGGGGGCTTTGAGGCCACCCATTGGTTGGATACATTGTCACTCATTTGCTTGCTTCTTCATCAGCTTTGATAGGCTTTCTTTTCTCCTCTTCTGTTTGTCTCTCCTCTGGAGCATGGACACATTCCTTGTGTCCTTTCACTTCTCATTTTTCAGGTGATACTTTTTTGTTTTTGTTTAAGCACTCTACAGGAGTGTGTCAGTTTTCCAGCTGTCTCTATTGTGTACTTATATTCTTGCTCTACCTCCGTTGCAATTTTTGTTCCTCCGTTTCTACCTTCCCCATCTTCCATTGTCCGCGTGTTTTCTCCCTCCTCACGCCGTTGTCTGCTTACCCACCCCCTCTCGCCCGCTGTTGTCATGTGCTTTCCCAGCCCTGCCCGCCCTCCGTGGTCCTCTTTCTTCCTCAGCTCCTCCTGCCGACCCTCCATTGTCAGCTTGCTTTCTCTCCCCCCTCTTGCCCACCCTCTGTTGTCTCCTTGCAGTTCAGCCGCTAGTGCTCCTTTCCCATTATCAGCTTGCTGCTCCAGCCCCTCCTGCTCACCCACTGTTGTCCACTTGCTGCCCCAACGACTCCTGCCCACCCTCCCTTGTCCGTCTCCAGCCCCTCCCGCCCACCTTCCATTGTCTGTGTGCCTCCTGATCCCCCCTCCCCATTGTTTCTTGCGTGTCCTCTCACCCCATCAGTCTAATTCTCTATTGCCTGTCAGTCAGTCAGTCATTCCGGCATTTTTAATTTTTATTTTTTTTAACTTTTAACATTTTAGCCTTGCTGTACAGTAGGCACATTGTTCCACAGCATGTCTAAAAAAATAATTGCCAAAGCAGTGTAGCTTAGGTCAGACCTTTTGTATTTGCCAATGCTTGTTTTCATTATTGCACATGAGAGCACCTTGAAATGCGTGAGTTCAGAATGAGCGCTGTACAAAAATCACTGATGTTTGATTTAATAGCCTATGTTGTTCCATGTATAAGAAGAATCCAGGTCACATAAAGGGTGCTCATGACATCTGTCTTGCCTCTTAGCTCACTAATTGCATTGTCAGGACAGGAGCTTGTTCAAGAAACTATCACTTTTAAAAAAAAAGTCTCTCCATGCAGTGATAGCATGATGTACTTGTTGAATAATATATATGTATATCCATATAAATTCATATGTATGCACTACAAAGATATCACGCTTACATATATCACACTAACATGAGGCCCGGAGCTTCAAAGGGCTACATCTGACCTTGCCTGGACAAGCTTCAACAACTATTCTGAACCACCTTAGAGGTCACTTTGCTTGTCATGACTTCATGATAGTTTCCTTATCTGGGTGCGCAAATTTACTTACACAGGGCCAAGCCAGCCTTTCTGGTCTGCCCATATCTAGCTGTTTATAACATGGTGCAGATCTTGCACATCCCTGTTAGCCATATTTGGCTTGATGCCTTATTCTAGTTCCGCTGACATGGCATTACTAAACGGATATAGCACCCAGAAACCAGCCACTCTGGGAAGAAGCAGTCTGAGAGCCCCTAAGGCAGAAGACCTGACTTCTTCCTTGCTAATTAGCAATGATGCATGCATTTGGTACCAATAAAATACATTTTGCTCTGTTTCTGAGCAAACCTGCTATGTCTGGTGAGTTTCATTCATTTGCTCCTGGGAGGGTGCCAGTATTTCCCCATCAGTACTAAGGTGAAATGCTTCGGCATGTTAAAGAAATACACTCCTGTATTCAAATTAAATTTTGAAAAGACGTTATCGTATTTTTATATGATGTTTGTTGCATGATTTACATCTCAAATATATCATGGCTCGGCTCGTGCACAGGCTTTTTCTTAGAGCCAACCCGAATCCTTGGCTCTGCTCTCCCTTTTAATTATTTGGTTTGCCCACCTCTACCTCAAAGCTTTCATAGAGGGGGAGCACTCAAACATCATCAGGGTGTATTCTGGTAGGCTGTAGTGATGAACTCCGAAGCCAGGTAAGTGTTTATGCAAATCTTTTCAAGAACAATACACCCACAACCAGGAGCGTCTGGCATCTCCGAGGTACTTCAGCACCTGCCTAAACGTTGCAATCGACCTCGCAGATCCCATTATTCCACCCCGGAACATAGAATGCACATTGAGCATAAACAAGACGTCCTCGTGCACCACTGTGCACATGCCACACTGCGCCTCGTGAGGACGCTCAGTGCTACATAGGCCGCAGGTAAACTCGTTTTGGTGGCAGAAAAGATTGCTAACGGGAGTAGGCAGTAGGAGCAGGACAGTTGTGTTATCACATGTAACTGGATCCTAGTGGTTTTTATGTAAGAATCGTGTACATTATCATTGAGACACACCAAACCAGAGAGTCGTAATTCGTGTCTTTCTTCTGAGATTTTTGCATTGGCATTAACGGGATTAAGGAGAACAGAGAGAAAAACAGAGGAAACTGCGTTGTAGCACAAATTCCCTGCGTGTGCGTCTTCCACCGGACTTCGTTAACACCTAGTGTGCAACATGTTAGAGGTATTTTTATTTTTTTTGAGCTTTAACAATCGGACAATAAGGGCACTTGGTAAACTGTGGTATAGTTGGAGGATCCGGGCTAGAGGTTTTTTACAGAAGACATATTATATCCTGAAAAAATATCGATTGAATTCAGTGATGACGCAGTATCCTAAAAGGGAAAAGGCCTTCACACCAGGACGCTCAAAGGAGGGGGATTTGTCTCACAGAACACTTTCCCTCAAGCTCCAGATTCACACAATATCGCACACCATTGTCTTCAGCCCAAAAGCAGTATGAAGATTAATGAACGACCCCAGCTTCTGGGCAGATTTATGACCCATCTTTGGAGGCAGGGACTCTTAAAGACATGGATGAGTACGACATGATCGCCGGGTGCTCTCTTTGTGTGCAAGACTCACCAGGACTTTGGGCCGCCACCAGGGTGGTGAGTGTGAAGTGCAAGGCTGCCTACCTGCTGCTCCAAGGGCGCCGGATGGGGCTCCCCCTCTGCACCCCCTACAGCTGGGGGCTAGCTGCTTATGACAGAATAGAGGTGGGTGACTTACTAAAGGCTCGGGCAGATGCCTGGCTCGGGTCGAGATAGTGCTGGAACACCCAGCCCAAAATTAGGCGAGTTTTCATTTGGCTTCTTCCTGCCACCCACACTCCAACCCTATTGCATCAAGCATTAACCTTTGATGTAAAACAGGAGAGAGAGAGAGAGAGAGAGAGAGAGAGAGATACAGATGTACTGGAATTGTGCAATTTTAAACCTGAAAACCTGTGATCAGTCCCAGCTTCCCTGATTGACTGAATTGTTTGATTCAAAGCAAATATGTTATTTCAACTGCTTCCTTTTTCTTCAATTTTACATTTAAGAGTTCCTTGAAATTTGAGTTCAGGCTGTATGCTGTGTTGTTTGATTTAATGGACTATAATGTAGCTCCATGTATAAGAATCTAGCCCAGTGCTTTCCGTGGGCTGGTACTGTCGGGCCTGCGCTTCTTTATTTTGAGAGGGAGAGTACCTGCACTTCTCAGCAGAGGTGCAGTACTTTCAATTGGAGAGCACTGCCACTTTTCAGAAGCAAGAAAGTACTCTGTTATTGGGTACCTTCACTTCTTTTTCCATTTAAAGCACTGATGTAGCCCTCATTTGGGTGTATGTGACAGCGGACTTGCCTCGGCTCACTATAATGGCATTGTCTTTAGGACTTGGGAGAGGCGCGCCATGAATGTTTCGAAGTTCATGGTTAAAGACTACCACATTTAATAAATGCTTCCCAATGCAATGATATAATCTGATGTACTAAGTTGAAACGCTCCACAAGTTAGGAAAATATTTTTCATTTTGCAGAGACTTGATCATACTTGGACATGTTTGTTTGATGGTTTACATGCCAAGCATTTTCGTGGCTCGGCTCGAGCAAGAGCTGTCACAGCCAGGCCACGCTCCTGGCTCTGCTCTGCCTCTGTGCTGGCTCATCCACCTCTGACAGAAGCCTACAAAGTTGGCATCGCGCCCAGGTGACACCGCCAGGCTCCCGTCGCTGCCCACTGAAAGGCATTGAAACACGGCTGCGCTTTCATACTTTGGCCCACGGTACCAGTCGTTGACAAAACAGCTTTAATCGGCACCCATGAATATTTCTACATTTTTCGAATTTGTTTTACACCCACTACAAGTTTAGTCATAAACTTACCCATTGTTCCGTTGATGCATGCAAGCAAGCAGCACCCGCCCATTCACCAACCAAGTGACTTACTTTCACCTTAAACAACTTGCCCACGAACTTCTCCTCGCACATCAAACTCGTCTGTCAACTAAGAAGTGTATTCACATCCATAAAAAAGCCCGGCCTATGGTCTTTGTCTAGGCTTGGAATGCGCATTCCTGACTGCTGAGTTGGACACTAACACTGGTCTGTATTTGATATCAACATTTGGTGATGGATGAAACAAACGTGAGAAACATTTGATTCTAAGCACGGAATGTCTTACATTTGTAATGTGTTCATCTTTAACGTTTGTAGTAAAGCATTCCGTTGTATTTTGTGTATTGAACTAGCCCACAATCATTCATAAATGTGAAGCACCTGATTCACTGGCCAGAATAGCAGGTCACACGGAGTGTCCTTGGGGCAGCTACAACACATTCTTTACCCCCTAACGAGTAGGCAATATGTTTCATTTAACTTTGTGAACAAACATGACAGTAATGTGCATTGATGCAATGAAACGGGTGTTCTTTTGTTTATTTGACCTTCGCACATGTCTTTTTTCTGATCATACGCTAAGTAGGACGATTTTGTGGCTACTACGTGGACCTGATTTCACAAATTTGCCGTTCCCAACCTCTCAGATCTCCCATGGACGTCTTTTAGGGGACGCCATGGGTTGCTACTACTACCCGTAGCTTGCCCCTTGCGACCCCTGGCAGTGCCCTTGTGACCCCTGGCACTTCCCTTGCGACCCCTGGCACTTCCCTTGCGACCCCTGGCACTTCCCTTGCGACCCCTGGCACTGCCCTTGAGACCCCTGGCACTGCCCTTGAGACCCCTGGCACTGCCCTTGAGACCCCTGGCCTCAGAGGAAGCAGGGGCAGCGCATCAGACAGGGAAGAAAAACGGGGTTTGCTGCTCCTGTTTAGATTTAACACCTGGGAAATGAAAGGACTGCTGCTAATCGCCTGAAACAGCACAATTTTCTGCTCAAGTCACATGGCCGAGTACACATTGTTTCTTTCCCCACAAAGGGGGTGGAGAAACCAATGGGGATATAGTGTGGGGACGCCTGCTCTGAAATGGATTTTATGTAAACAGGTTGTCTTGTGCACAAAAGATTTCTCTGGCAACTGCTCTGAGCCTGATAGACGAGAAAAGGCAACAGAAGCTCCAGCAGGAAAACACCAGGTAGGGAAATACAATAAAGAAACTTTTAAATTTTACCTGTATTTAAGATTGGAGCTGAAATCAAAATAAGAAAGAAATTAGCAATTTTGAGCCCACCTAACTTGCAAAGCCATGCACACAGAAAGCATAAGGGCATTGTTGCCAGGTGCATTTACAAATCTGCTGCTGCTGGTTCCTCATGAGGCGCGGGTGCATTTGTTACAAAATTGTAACAAGCTAGGCCGACTCTCCCAGTGGGTGTGTGCTGCAGTCTTCAAGGGGTCATATAACCCAGTTTAATTATGGAGGATTTATTTCTACACTGCCTCTGTGCAGCCCAGTCCGAGACGGGTACACAGGGAAGAATCCGTCTTCCATCCTGCCTAGTGCCTTCCAAGTGTGGCCACAGATGCTGCTCATGACCACTGTCTTGGACTGCAACCCAGGTAATTGAGACTGTGGATGCAAGGGATTGCTATGTATGTACGCGTGCTATGTTCTATCGGTCCTGGCATTGTGTTGTACCCTCCCTTATCTGGGTGTTGCATTATCCTGTATTTTTCTCGACTATGATATTATTGAGTCTATTGGTCTCTGCTCTCTGAACAATTGTAAAGCTCTCTGATACCCGCAAGGGTCATGTTTGCGCTATATAAAACTTTCAAAATAAATAAATGATACACGGGCACCTAATGGGTGCCAGCCACCTGTTGTCCGATTAAATTCGTGCAGTGGAGCTTGCTGCTGGTCTCCTGCATTGTTTGCCCGTTTGACGATTTCACAGAATCTGAATTAGTGACTTCATTGCCTCACCACGCTGGGAAGGGTAGACATTTGAGCCCTTGAAATGCTTTAATCCAATGTCTAGATTAAGGTTCTCCTATATCTAACCACCAAGCGTGGAGTATTGAAGTAGTGATGTTTATACCTCATAAGCCGTATTTGCAGGCTTTCCACATTGTTAACCTTGGCATGTTCTCATCCCTTATTTGGAATAAACTGCACCTGGGAAATATAAATCTCTGCTTCCATTTGTTATGAGAGGATCTCACCACTATCCTACCATTGTGTGGTTTGCTGCCTTTATTTATAGTGGAGCCAGGCCTATCCTGCTATCTTCGAAAGGAGTTTTGAACCAAAGGAAAGAACTGCAACAGTCAGTTAATTCTCACAAATGGAATGCATAACCACATTCAATGAGTACACTTCGTTGTGTTTATATACACTCCAGTTTGACACCAGAGAACAGAGCACAACATTTGAATATCATTAATTTTCTGAAGACTTGGTTACAAATCTGTGCCCCTCCTCACACGTGAAATAATGTGCATTCACCCAAGTGAATATTTGTGAATGTATCCCAAGAAAGTGACATTTGTGAGGACTGACAGTTGCAGTTTGTTCCTTTGGTTCAAAAATCCTTTTGAAGATAGAGGGATAGACCTTGCTTCATTGTATATATTGTTTTGGTGGCCCAGCCTTCCCCCGCTTTACATGGGCCCAACCCCTTTTTATGATTGTTTATTTATAATAGAGCATTAATAGATAACCTGTGCTCTAAAAATAACATTTTCAAAAGCTTGTGTTTGTTGCAATTGTCTCAGCATTTGCTCTCAATTATTTGAAATGCACTCTTCCTGTTTTGAACCCAGCTGCACAGAAAAATAAAATCAAATCATGGCTACTTGTTCATACAGATTGCCCCCTCAACTCAAATATTCCCAGTTGCCTGACCAGACTACGACCTTTTATATACCAGAAGAAGGTTTGAGGCAGTGCCAGGGTGATTCTGGTGGTGAGGCTGCACATACTTCAAGCACGGTGAAGATAAGCCTACATAAAAGCTTTACTTGGTGACCACAAAGTAATTTTCATTATTCCACATGCCACAAAAAAAGACCTTGCTTTGCTGACACATTTTAGTCATCTTTTTTGTGTGCGCCTTATCTGCATCAGAATCTGGAAATTAGATGCATGCTGTACCTGGGGTTAAGTCACACGTTGGGGGCCCGTTCTCCTTGCTGCATAATGCATCCTAAAGGCCTGAGAGTTCGGGAAGCTGAGTTCTGATGGAGAAAAGAGAAATGCAGGATCAAACGCTTCCCCTCCCTGCTAAGAAATACGTGTAACTTCTTCTATCATCTCCATCCTGGTCTTCCTCCAGAACAAGTAATATCATTGGTATGAGTTCACAGTGCCCCAGGTCTCACCACGCCAATATCCTCTGCAGGTAAAGCCTTTTAATTAGAGCAGGCACAGTTCCCTTGGTATTCCAACCCTAAGCACTTGCCCTTTTTTGGGAAGGCCATGATATAGGTGCTCTAGGCCATGACTTCACCTTTGGCTCCTTCCTTGTATGCTCCTTCACTCGCTGCCACCGCTGTCAAAGTATACAGCTTGTCCCTGCCTTTAGTGCTGGCCCTTCTTATTATGTCCCGACACCAATGAAAGTCATGCCTATCCACCTTCCAGTTCCTTAGAAGATCTTCACTGCTTCAGACTTCTCCGCAGACCGCTCCAGCACTATCTCGGCTCAATTCCAAATAATGCTTAACACATTCAAGAATACAAAAAAACATGAATGCTGGCAAGCTACTCCTTGTAGGATATCATATGTTTACAAATTCTCTACTGGGAAGTGCTGTGATCTTTTGGCCATTTATGTGGAGGACCACTCTACTACTTTTGCTCCATTGATGAGAACACCTCTTCTGATGTTGACCACCTTCTCCTCCTTATTGGTTGCTATGCAGAATACCAGCATCTGGGGTACCAACCAGGCTCGATAATTGAGCCAAGTCAAAGATTGTCTCCTCTTTTGCACCAGACATTAGCTACGGTGAACAAAACGTGGTGCTCTGCTTGGCTGTCTTTTTGTTGTTTTTTGTTGTTTTTTAAATCCTCCCTAAATGGCAAAAGCAGAGTCCGATAAGTGCCATGGAAATGCTTTTCTGCCCCATTGGACCTCACTATCATAAGAACCCAATGTGGAGTGCTTAGTTCATACCATTTGCAGCTTACCATCACTCCCTGGCCCATCTTCCCTACTAGGAATCAAACAATCTATATGACTGCGGGAAGATGGTTTTGTGGTGAGCTGCTTGTTGTTAAACAGAAGCAGAAGGAACAGATGATGGACGGAATACTGAACAAATCAAACATTCACTCCAAGTCACACATCTGGGTTTAATCCATCACTTTTTTTTTCTTGCTCACCACGCCACCCCAGTTTGGACCCAGCCATATGCAAATCAGTCTTGACCCTGCTCCCCATGGGAACAGTCCAGCCAAAACTGCCAAGCCAGGTCCTCCCTGGACCGGCAACAAGCATCCTGGGACCAGTTTTGGGGTATCGCCCCTCATCAGCCATGATAGTTTGAGTCCAGTTGCAGAGTGAGCATGGAACCCACGTCTGGGCATACCCCTCACACTTAGGGCGACAAAACGTAAAGTACAGATGGTGGATGGAATGCTGAACAAATCAAACATTCACCCCCAGTCACAGATCTGGATTTAATCCATCATTTTTTTGCTCACTACGCCACCCCAGTGTGGACCCAGCCATATGCAAATCAGTCTTGACCCTGCTCCCAATGGGAACAGTCCAGCCCGAACTGCCAAGTCGGGTCCTCCCTGGACCGGAAACAAAGCATCCTGGGACTGGTTTGGGGGTATCACCCCTCTTCAGCCATGCTAGCTTGAATCCAGTGGCACATTGACTGCTGGGTCCAAACTGGGGTGACGTGGCTAGCAAAATAATGATGGATTTAACCGAGATCTGTGACTGGGGTTGAGTGTTTGAAAAGTTGCAACACTCCGCCCATCATTTTATTTTGTGATGTTCCTATGTGTGGTGTAAGTGGCTATGGGTATGCCCAGATGTGGGTCCTTTGCTCTCTGCGCCACTGGATTCAAGCTAGCCTGGCTGATGAGAGGTGATTCCCCGAAACCGTTCCCAGGGTGTTTGTTTCCGGTCCAGAGAGCCCCGGTTTGGCAGTTCGGGCTGGGCTGTTCCCTTGGGGAGTAGGGTCAAGACTAATTTGCATATGGCTGGGTCTAAACTGGGGTGCCATGTTGAGCAAAATAACGATGGATTAACCCAGATCTGTGATTGGGGGTGAGTGTTTGAAATGTTTCAACACTCCGTTCATTTTATTTTGTGATGTTATTAAACAGAAGCAGTTCTGCCATCTTCTACTTTGCGCAGCACAGAGCTTTAGTGCTGCTCCTATGTAGAGGTAAGAAGGGTATTTACTGGTGTTTTACAGTCCTCCGTTAATGCGGTTTATAATGTAGCTCACTCTTAGGATGAGGAGGCTGGTTACTGGATCGCAGGCTTGTATCCACTCAACGGGTTTTCAGGCAATGTCAAGGCATGCCTGGTACACAAATTTTCATTGCAAAAAGCTTTTCGGGATGGAGGTAGACAAATACTTGTAGCAAAATTAGCATGTCAACAATCAGGACACTTGGCATTGTGTTGCCTGTCTGCTTACTCTCCCAGTAATACCAATCGTGTAGGTAGCATGGAAGCTGTTTTAGCAATGTCTATTGATGCAGGTGTCCCCACCATAACAGCACTTGTACTTCAGACCTACAAAAAGCAGTGTAGTGGCTAGTGGGAGCTTTAAACTACTCTACTTGCCTGCAGATGTAGGGACCAATCCACTTTGGATGTGGTTTTCTCTCTCATGATTCTCAGTTAGTCTGGTGTCTCTTTTACTGGAAAATTCGAAGAAATATTTTTTGGATCAGTGGGTCTTATTGCTTTTTCAGTGACAATCGTCTCACTCGGGACCGGCTTTAGGGCAGTGCGACTGGTGCTTCCGCACTGGGCGCTGACCTGGAGAGGGGGCGCTGACCTCAGGGGGAGGTGCTGTGTTTAGCAATAACTTACGATTTAAAAACACCTTCAGCAGAGTTCCTTGTGCGTCCACTTTTCAGGCAGCATTTAAAATGTCAAGATCACTCTAGTGATTAATGTTCCTGCTAGAGAGATCAGAGTTTTATCTAGGGGCACACCATAAAGTAGCGCAGAGGGTAAAATATGCCTGCTGCAAAAAACCTGTACCGTGCAGATTACAGTTCTGTGTTTTAGGTGGATAGCTGAGTGGATTACTGCTTTCGTTACAGGGATCCTTTTGTTACCACAGTTCATAAGATACAACCCTAATAGAGAACAATGACTGTTACGAACTATTATCAAAGAGCTGCATGCAAACTGCATAAAATAGGTTAGGCCGTTCTGTTTTTTCCTCCCACTCTTTCTTTATCTATTCCTAATGTAGCTGAAAAGTGTTTGCTTGGGTAGATAAACATTCTTATTTGTAAAGTCAGCCTTTACCACTGCTTTAAAACAAATTAAATGTATGTGAGGGGGGCTATGGAGAGATGAGGGGCACTTTTGCCTGGTGGTCATGAGGTTTATTTTATTTTAAATTTGATATAGACCTCCACTGAGGTCAACAAATACACAAACCTAATTTTAAAACATTGATAGTGACAGCCATAACATCAACTTTAAGCATTTCAAAGGTTAAAACGTTTCACCAAAATGTTTGCGACGTATTTAAAATAAGATTCATTAGATATTTATAAGGTTAATAACGGATGAATTCATCCGGTAGGTTTCCCAAAGCTTAAATAGATCAGTTGAAAAGACAAGTTGTACTTAAAAGTATTAGTTCATAGTATCAACTTTAAATATTTATAATTTTAAAACATCTTCATGAATTTTAAAACAACTTTAGAAAGCTCTTTAAAAATGTAGACAATTGGTAACAAGCGGGTTCATCCGGTGGTGATTTACAAAGCTTGATTAGGTTTTGTATAGATGTAGCATTGCATCTAATACTCATAGGCCTTAAATACCTCCTCCTGGCTTCAACTAGGGTTGGGTTAGGACAGACAGATAGAACATGAGTTAGATCTTGTATTCCTCCCTTACACAAATCACAGAGCCCAGTTGTATTTTCAGATTTGTTCCACTTTACTATATACGCGTTCAAAGGGAGGATTTCCAGCCTCAGTAGAACAATACAACGCCGGACCCTATGATCTAATGAGAAATTTGTATATTTCTCTGGGGATTTATAGACTATAGTTTTTGCGTATTCTTTATAGTGTTTTAATTGCATACAATGCTCTACGTCCAGATCAAAGCTTAATCTTGGAACCATATTTTTTAGAAAGAGTTTCAAGAGTGCCGGTGTCCAGGATTGTAAAAGTGCTACTGTACTATGAGACTGATTAAAAGCTATATTAAGATTCTTATTAAAAGTGTATCGTGGGGGGGGGAGGGGCGTGGCCAACTGGCGAGGGAAATGGCCGCACGGTAGCTTAGCTCCGTCGCGCCACTCCCGATAAATCCTGATTGAAACATCTTGCCCCGCCCAAAATCGCGTGGGGCTGCGCTCACCTGGCCCTGGTATCGGGCTCATCAGCTGTGCGGAGGATTGCCTCGATCGGAGGCGTCCGAACGAGTGAAAGTCGACCTGAGCGGTGCAGCGGCTCCGGCGGATCTGGGCGTGCCCCGTCGCTCTCCGGCCGTGCGCGCTACTCTGCGCCGCGGTCGCGTCGGGGTGTGCGGGCCGGCGCCTGGACTGAGGAGGCCGTGCAGCGATTCCAACATCGGCGGTGAGTGAGCCGCCCCTGCCGCTGGCTCTGCAACGAGCATACTGACTTCCTGGGCACCCCGGGTGCTGGAGTGCCCCGCGGGACGTTGGCGGCCCGCACATCCCATCTTTACAAGAGGCGGGCTTGATCGGGGCTGGCCCTAAAGACACTTTGTGCAGCGTCCCGCCCTGAGGTGTTCCCGAGGGCCGCAGGAGAAATTTCGGCCCTGCGCTAGCACATCGCGCCCGGCCCATTACCCGACCTGGGCCCCAACAACATGGCGCGGTGCACAGCGGCGGCGGTGCACCTGGCGGCGCCGCCGTGTACAAAGTAACGTACCACAGCAGTGAACTGGGCCCAGAGTGTGGGCTTTGAGGCCAATTGTGGACTGCTAGAGCACCTGAGGGACGTGCTGCAGCGGCGTAGGGTGGTCCTGAGCCCGCGCTCACTCGACGGCCCCACCGTGGGGGGACAGCCTGGAGGGCCCTGATTGTTCAACATTCCAGGCGGCGGTGGCTCCGCTCGAACTCAGCCGATCACCATTCAACTTACCAAGAGCATAGTGGCCATATAATCTCTCTGCACAGGGAGGGGGGGGGAGTTAAAGCCCGGCTCACCCCTCACCCATGGTCGTCTGGTATTTCGCAGTCGAGGTTCTCCGTTGTGCTGCAAGTCGGCCAACTACTGTTGACCCCTCCTGGCTCCCTGGGGGGGGGGGGTTTCTCGCCCCCCTCACTTCCACCGGTGTGGGACTTCTTTGCTACAGTTCTATTTTTCGGCCTGGGCCCTGCTGGCGGAAACCGACAGGCCGGTGTGGGCTCGTACTCACGGCAGGCAGCGGTGAGTAGCTGGCACGGCTCGGCCCCTTCACTGATATATCGCACCCACCGGCTACAACATGGCGAGTGGCCGCAGCGGTCAAAGCGCTGTGCAAGCAAAATTGGACAAATTCGCTTGGCAGAAGGGCCAGGATGAGGCACAGGCTAACCCCAAACCTAGTGGGGACCACCCAGACCCCACGTTGCAGGACATCTTAACCGCTATAACGACGGTGCGTACCTCACTGGAAGCCCGCATTGATACAGTCGCTACGGAGGTCTCTTTGATTA
Organism: Calotriton arnoldi; assembly: GCA_963921515.1. NCBI lineage: Eukaryota > Metazoa > Chordata > Amphibia > Caudata > Salamandridae > Calotriton > Calotriton arnoldi. The sequence goes on from CAWUFW010003788.1 coordinate 650,509, forward strand.
GAGCGGACATGAGGAAAATGTCTGACCGCATCGGTGCCGTCGAAAGCACCGCCAAAGAACTGTCGAACGATACGGACCTGCTCAAACGGCATGTGGCCGACCTTCAAACCACGCAGGAGGCAATGGCCCTTCAACTCGACGACTACGAAGGCTGCATGAGGCGTAACAACATTCGTATCTTGGGGGTGCCGGAACGGGCCGAGGGACAGGTGGACAGGTGTCGAGGAATTGATACTCCAAAAGCTTCAGCCAAGGGGTCTCTCCAAATGTTTTTCTATTGAACGAGCGCACCGAGTCCCCGGGGGTAGGCCCAAACCTGGTGCGCCTCCCCGGCCTCTCCTGGCTAGAGTGTTTAACTTTCGGGATAGGGACGCCATACTTCAGACGGCGAGGGCCGCCCCACCGCTGGCGATAGACAACAGCAAGGTCACCTTCTTCCCAGACTTCACCCTGCGGGTTCAGAAACAGCGTCGCAGCTTCCTGGACGTGAAGCGCGCGATGAGCGACCATGAAATCAAATACGCTATGTTGTTCCCTGCTAAGCTACGGGTTGAGTCGGAAGGGAAATTATGGTTCTTCACTAGGCCCGAGGGCGCATGGGACTGGCTCGAGGGCTGGCGGACTAAACCCGTGGGAGATAACGGTAAGGCTGGCAGGCAACACCAGCGGCAGGGGTCCCCGTCAGACGGTGGCTCAGTGACGCAAAGTCCGAATGGATAGAGGTCGGTGGTCAGCAAGTGCGAGAGACTGCCGTTTGGTTCAAATGAGTTCTTGAGTGCAAATTTGATAGATACATGCTGTTCTAGTATTCACCGCCTTTTGCACGTCATCCACTGTGCTAGAGTTCATATAAGTCCGGTTCTATGCGGTTATTGGTTTCCTGTAGTTATGGCACTGCATTCTTTTGACCATTGATGAATATTACTTAATAAGTTTGACTTGCAATTTATGAGGTTGAATGCCGGGGATATCAATGTTCTCACAAAATGATGCCCCAGGGAGTGGGGTTGGATCACGTTCTTGATACTGTTGAGGGTGGGCGACAGGCACTCTGCAAGTTGGGGGTGGCGGGCGGTTTTGTACCCTTTATGCAGGGAGGCAGGGTGGGAGCTGGGTGTTGGGGGAAGGGGGGGTTTGTTCCCATTCTTTTGTTTTTTGTATTTGTGCAATGATAATGTTTAGCTTCTTTTTCACTGATGGGTCAAGTTGTACTGTGCAGCGCTTCACCTCCTCTATGACACAGTGTGTCCACACTCGGGATTCTATTACATTACCATGGGAAGCGCAGGAAGTAATTCTGGAGGAGTCCATCGGTCCATTAGTAGATTCTATGACTACGCGGTCAGCTTCCCTGACGTATGACATGCCCGCCTGCATCCATTACTTCCGTTGCCCAGACATAAGCATGCCCCATGTCTCCCGACTCAACATTACTCATTTACCTATACACACATGGGACCTCACTTAGCTCTTAAATTCCTCACATGAACCGCTCCTGGAGGGGCTAGCAATGGGATGGCTGCCACTTCTTTATATCTCTGTACCCAGATGATGTTTTGTTATATCTGAGGAAACCGGATTATCCTCTGTCATCCGGGAGATCATTAACTTTGCCGAGTTATCGGGCTTTCAAATTAGCTGGGATAAGTCACAGAGGCTTCCATTGATCCTAGATACTATTAGGCCAGAACTATTTCCATTACAATCGCAGGAGGACTCTTTGAGGGGAATAAGGCTCCACAAGTACATGGAGAGCACACACTACAATGATTTTCCGCGCGATTCAAGATAGCTTGTGAGATGAATCAGCCTCCCCTGTCCTTGGCTGAAAGAGTGGCTCTCGTTAAGAAGGTCATCCTGGCAAAACTGCTCTTTCTAATTTTCAGTATCATCATTCCTCTGAATAGCTCTTTTTTTAAACTCTGCCCACACTGCTGATAAGGTTGGTGTGGGGTGAGGACAGTATTGTCGGAACTGGGACATTATGACATGACCAGCCAGCAAAGGTGAGTTTCGATCATTGACATAGTACAATATTTCTGGGTGACCTGTTCCCAGCCTTGCGTACTCCTGATTTCACTCCATGTCCTAGGTTCTCTCTGCATAACAGAGACAGTGTTCCCCCTGAATACAGTACAGGCTTGCCCTTTTTCTCAGCAGTGAACACAGATAAACACAGTGGACTGCTCTGAATGGGCCTGGATCCCATGGGTTGTGAGTGCCTCCTTTGATATACTCACCTGAAAATCCTCTGTTGGACATTCCTCGTCTGCCAGTCACAATAGTAATTAAGGCATGTACACAACTCATGTGGTTTGGGCTGACCAGAATGAGATATATATATCACCTTTCAGTTGCTTCTTCAGTTCAAGGTCCTAAAAGAGACTTCCCTACTAGTGACATTTCCCTACTACAGACTGACACACTCTTCAGAACAGTTTTCCTTCATTCCGTAGGAAAGTCAGACATTAAATGTGGTACCACAAGTTATTGCATCTGCTTCACTTCAACACATTATATCCTGCCTATACAAAACTATTGCAAGTGCATTATCACTAAGGATTACTCCAGCTACATGACGCAGGGCAATGGATCTGGGATTATGTTGAGCAGAGAGTAGAGGCTATACTGCTGCTCACAATCCAAAGATGTCTTCCTGAGTGATAGGTATAAGCTACTCCATTATAAATACCTGCGTATGCTGTACTGCTCTCACGTGAAATTGAGATCATTTGCCAGGAGATGGAGACGCGACGTCTTCTCTGCCATCAGCCAGAGGCGTACTTCATACATTCAGCTTGGTCCTGTCCCGGGGTGCTGCATTACTAGAGTCAAATTTTTTGATCTGTTGTCAAATAGGATCAACACAATTGCAGCAACATCTACCTGTGCTGGGACTAATGGTCTTCGTTAGAGACATGCCTACTTCTAGAAGACATTTCTTGGCTATTGCCCTGCGTCTTGCTAAGAAAAGGGTGTCTGTCTGCTGTGGATGAGTCCTCACGATACTACAACGGACTGGTTGAGAGACCCGGCGTATTGTAAAAACGCGTTGACATATGAAAATACCACCCCATACATCACAAGCGAAGGTTATTTGGACCACACTCTGAATGTCCGTCGCAAAAGCTGTGGATAAGGGCAACTGTATGATTAAGGAGTGATGGAAGGTGTTCAGTAACTAACGTGTACAAAAGCAGCTCTGCTGACTGTTACTGTGAACAGCACACATAATGAATATTGTACAGTTTGATAAAATTGTAACAGATCTCTGTTACTGAGCTATGTAGTGTCGAAGTTCTGATCTACTCATCTTGTTTTTGTGGTGCTATGACTGAGGGAGATTGTACTGTGTGCTCTATATAACGGCAGAAATACTGAAGATGGTTATGTTTTTTAGTAGGGGACCTGTTACACGAATGTTTGCATGTATGAGCCACATTTATGCATGTTACCACTGACCCAAGCTTTGGTACAATGGAAAATCTGAAATTAAGTAACAAAAAAAATAGGTCTATGACTCTATTGACTGTTTGCATGAAGTTTTCCAATGAGACACATTTCACATCCTTTGCCGTGAAACCATGCCTCAAAGGCAGAGCTTCCACGGCTGTTCTCACAGCCTTCTTATCCTCCTGATCTTTGCCACATTTGTCTCCGAGGTCACCATAGATGATCACAAGTGGGCCACAATGCAGGCAGTGCCGTTTTTAGACACTAAAGTTTGTCCTAGAAACAGTATGTCTGTATCAAGGTCTACCTGGTTTTCAGCACCAGGGTGCATTCGGACTGTGAATATTCGGTCCTTGAAATGCCTTTACTATACTGGATAAATGCAAACTGTTGTTCAATTTTGGCTTCAGCTTTATAATGTGCTAACCCATTGGGAACAGAGGGACCATTGTACGGGGCAACTAAAAGTTACATCTCCTAGCCGCCTGCCCATTAAGAATTCTCTTAGCAACTTTAATGACTGCTTATCAGAGACCAAATCCGGAGTGAACACCAAAATCTGCCCTAGCAAAGATTTTCAAACCAGCCCGACTGCTGGCAAAGTAGTGGCAAGCCTACATTTTCAAAACTCCACCACATTCGGCAAAATACTTTATTCACATATTTCAGATACTCCTCACCAATATAAGACAGAGTTTTGCACATATTGGCTGTAAGGTGACATTTACTTGTTTATTAAGAAATGACTGACTTTTGATAACTCCTAGCCATCGGCTTTTGGTCTGGGATCTTCAGTCTCTTAATAGATACTTAAAAATATGTGTGTGCTATAAATGAGCAACAATTTCTGCCCCATCTTGGATAAAGGTAAATTCCACATGCTGTAAAGCGGAGGCCTTTGTCCATATCAGAGTTCCCTTCTGTACATTTTCTAATATATACCAAACGTAACATTGAAGGTTGTGAAAACGGATTAAAGATTTGAGAGGTAGTCCTTCAAAATAGAGGTGGGTAAGCCATTAAAAGCATGAGCTAGGCTCAAGCCTGATACATGACTCTGGCTCAGCTGAAGGTCCTCTTGGGCCCTCGAGCCCAAAACGAGACGAGCTTTCATGTGGCTTCTGCCTGCCACCCACGCTGTAACCTATCATGGCAAGAATTGGACAAAGTTTTAACCTTTGATGTAAAACAGAATAGCGAAAGAGATATCCATCTACTGGATGACTTGCACAACATGAAACCAGGAAACCTGGATCAATCCCAGCTTCCGCATTTGACCAAATTGTGTGATCCTAGGTATGTTTTATTTCACTGTGCTTCGTTTTTTTTTCTTTTATGTCTTGTGCATGTGCTGTCTTTTGCGAGACATATTGTTAGCTTACAGGGGGCTTTGAGGCCACCCATTGGTTGGATACATTGTCACTCATTTGCTTGCTTCTTCATCAGCTTTGATAGGCTTTCTTTTCTCCTCTTCTGTTTGTCTCTCCTCTGGAGCATGGACACATTCCTTGTGTCCTTTCACTTCTCATTTTTCAGGTGATACTTTTTTGTTTAAGCACTCTACAGGAGTGTGTCAGTTTTCCAGCTGTCTCTATTGTGTACTTATATTCTTGCTCTCCCTCCGTTGCAATTTTTGTTCCTCCGTTTCTAGCTTCCCTTTCCCATCTTCCATTGTCCGCGTGTTTTCTCCCTCCTCACGCCGTTGTCTGCTTACCCATCCCCTCTCGCCCGCTGTTGTCATGTGCTTTCCCAGCCCTGCCCGCCCTCCGTGGTCCTCTTTCTTCCTCAGCTCCTCCTGCCGACCCTCCATTGTCAGCTTGCTTTCTCTCCCCCCTCTTGCCCACCCTCTGTTGTCTCCTTGCAGTTCAGCCGCTAGTGCTCCTTTCCCACTATCCGCTTGCTGCCCCAGCCCCTCCTGCTCACCCACTGTTGTCCACTTGCTGCCCCAACAACTCCTGCCCACCCTCCCTTGTCCGTGTGCTTCTCCAGCCCCTCCCGCCCACCTTCCATTGTCTGTGTGGTGCTTCCTGATCCCCCCTCCCCATTGTTTCTTGCGTGTCCTCTCACCCCATCAGTCTTCTTCTCTATTGCCTGTCAGTCAGTCATTCTAGTGTTTTAATTTATTTTTTAAACTTTTAACATTTTAGCCTTGCTGTACAGTAGGCACATTGTTCTACAGCATGTCTAAAAAAAATAATTGCCAAAGCAGTAGCTTAGGTCAGACCTTTTGTATTTGCCAATGCTTGTTTTCATTATTGCACATGAGAGCACCTTGAAATGCGTGAGTTCAGAATGAGCGCTGTACAAAAATCGCTGATGTTTGATTTAATAGCCTATGTTGTTCCATGTATAAGAAGAATCCAGGTCACATAAAGGGTGCTCATGACATCTGTCTTGCCTCTTAGCTCACTAATTGCATTGTCAGGACAGGAGCTTGTTCAAGAAACTATCACTTTTAAAAAAAAGTCTCAATGCAGTGATAGCATGATGTACTTGTTGAATAATATATATGTATATCCATATAAATTCATATGTATGCACTACAAAGATATCACACTAACATGAGGCCCGGAGCTCCAAAGGGCTACCTATCTGACCTTGCCTGGACAAGCTTCAACAACTATTCTGAACCACCTTAGAGGTCACTTTGCTTGTCCTGACTTCATGATAGTTTCCTTATCTGGGTGCGCAAATTTACTTACACAGGGCCAAGCCAGCCTTTCTGGTCTGCCCATATCTAGCTGTTTATAATTGGCATGGTGCAGATCTTGCACATCCCTGTTAGCCATATTTGGCTTGATGCCTTATTCTAGTTCCGCTGACATGGCATTACTAAACGTATATAGCACCCAGAAACCAGCCACCCTGGGAAGAAGCAGTCTGAGAGCCCCTAAGGCAGGAGACCTGACTTCTTCCTTGCTAATTAGCAATGATGCATGCATTTGGTACCAATAAAATACATTTCGCTCTGTTTCCGAGCAAACCTGCTATGTCTGGTGAGTTTAATTCATTTGCTCCTGGGAGGGTGCCAGTATTTCCCCATCAGTACTAAGGTGAAATGCTTCGGCATGTTAAAGAAATACACTCCTGTATTTAAATTAAATTTTGAAAAGACATTATCGTATTTTTATATGATGTTTGTTGCATGATTTACATCTCAAATATATCATGGCTCGGCTCGTGCACAGGCTTTTTCTTAGAGCCAACCCGAATCCTTGGCTCTGCTCTCCCTTTTAATTATTTGGTTTGCCCACCTCTACCTCAAAGCTTTCATAGAGGGGGAGCACTCAAACATCATCAGGGTGTATTCTGGTAGGCTGTAGTGATGAACTCCGAAGCCAGGTAAGTGTTTATGCAACTTTTTTCAAGAACAATACACCCACAACCAGGAGCGTCTGGCATCTCCGAGGTACTTCAGCACCTGCCTAAACGTTGCAATCGACCTCGCAGATCCCATTATTCCACCCCAGAACATAGAATGCACATTGAGCATAAACAAGACGTCCTCGTGCACATGCCACACTGCGCCTCGTGAGGACGCTCAGTGCTACATAGGCCGCAGGTAAACTCGTTTTGGTGGCAGAAAAGATTGCTAACGGGAGTAGGCAGTAGGAGCAGGACAGTTGTGTTATCACATGTAACTGGATCCTAGTGGTTTTTATGTAAGAATCGTGTACATTATCATTGAGACACACCAAACCAGAGAGTCGTAATTCGTGTCTTTCTTCTGAGATTTTCGCATTGGCATTAACGGGATTAAGGAGAACAGAGAGAAAAACAGAGGAAACTGCGTTGTAGCACAAATTCCCTGCGTGTGCGTCTTCCACCGGACTGCGTTAACACCTAGTGTGCAACATGTTAGAGGTATTTTTATTTTTTTTGAGCTTTAACAATCGGACAATAAGGGCACTTGGTAAACTGTGGTATAGTTGGAGGATCCGGGCTAGAGGTTTTTTACAGAAGACATATTATATCCTGAAAAAATATCGATTGAATTCAGTGATGACGCAGTATCCTAAAAGGGAAAAGGCCTTCACACCAGGACGCTCAAAGGAGGGGGATTTGTCTCACAGAACACTTTCCCTCAAGCTCCAGATTCACACAATATCGCACACCATTGTCTTCAGCCCAAAAGCAGTATGAAGATTAATGAACGACCCCGGCTTCTGGGCAGATTTTTGACCCATCTTTGGAGGCAGGGACTCTTAAAGACATGGATGAGTACGACATGATCGCCGGGTGCTCTCTTTGTGTGCAGGACTCACCAGGACTTTGGGCCGCCACCAGGGTGGTGAGTGTGAAGTGCAAGGCTGCCTAACTGCTGCTCCAAGGGCGCCGGGTGGGGCTTCCCCTCTGCACCCCCTACAGCTGGGGGCTAGCTGCTTATGACAGAATAGAGGTGGGTGACTTACTGAAGGCTCGGGCAGATGCCTGGCTCAGGTCGAGATAGTGCTGGAACACCCAGCCCAAAATGAGGCGAGTTTTCATTTGGCTTCTTCCTGCCACCCACACTCCAACCCTATTGCATCAAGCATTAACCTTTGATGTAAAACAGGAGAGAGAGAGAGAGAGAGAGAGAGATACAGATGTACTGGAATTGTGCAATTTTAAACCTGAAAACCTGTGATCAGTCCCAGCTTCCCTGATTGACTGAATTGTTTGATTCAAAGCAAATATTTTATTTCAACTGCTTCCTTTTTCTTCAATTTTACATTTAAGAGTTCCTTGAAATTTGAGTTCAGGCTGTATGCTGTGTTGTTTGATTTAATGGACTATAATGTAGCTCCATGTATAAGAATCTAGCCCAGTGCTTTCCGTGGGCTGGTACTGTCCTGCGCTTCTTTATTTTGAGAGGGAGAGTACCTGCACTTCTCAGCAGAGGTGCAGTACTTTCAATTGGAGAGCACTGCCACTTTTCAGAAGCAAGAAAGTACTCTGTTATTGGGTACCTTCACTTCTTTTTCCATTTAAAGCACTGATGTAACCCTCATTTGGGTGTATGTGACAGCGGACTTGCCTCGGCTCACTATAATGGCTTTGTCTTTAGGACGTGGGAGAGGCGCGCCATGAATGTTTTTTCGAAGTTCATGGTTAAAGACTACCACATTTAATAAATGCTTCCCAATGCAATGATATAATCTGATGTACTAAGTTGAAACGCTCCGCAAGTTAGGAAAATATTTTTAGTTTTGCAGAGACTTGATCATACTTGGACATGTTTGTTTGATGGTTTACATGCCAAGCATTTTCGTGGCTTGGCTCGAGCAAGAGCTGTCACGGCCAGGCCACGCTCCTGGCTCGGCTCTGCCTCTGTGCTGGCTCATCCACCTCTGACAGAAGCCTACAAAGTTGGCATCGCGCCCAGGTGACACCACCAGGCTCCCGTCGCTGCCCACTGAAAGGCAATGAAACACGGCTGCGTTTTCATACTTTGGCCCACGGTACCAGTCGTTGACAAAACAGCTTTAATCGGCACCCATGAATATTTCTACATTTTTCAAATTTGTTTTACACCCACTACAAGTTTAGTCATAAACTTACCCATTGTTCCGTTGATGCATGCAAGCAAGCAGCACCCGCCCATTCACCAACCAAGTGACTTACTATCACCTTAAACAACTTGCCCACGAACTTCTCCTCGCACATCAAACTCGCCTGTCAACTAAGAAGTGTATTCACATCCATAACAAAGCCCGGCCTATGGTCTTTGTCTAGGCTTGGAATGCGCATTCCTGACTGCTGAGTTGGACACTAACACTGGTCTGTATTTGATATCAACATTTGGTGATGGATGAAACAAACGTGAGAAACATTTGATTCTAAGCACGGAATGTCTTACATTTGTAATGTGTTCATCTTTAACGTTTGTAGTAAAGCGTTCCGTTGTATTTTGTGTATTGAACTAGCCCACAATCATTCATAAATGTGAAGCACCTGATTCACTGGCCAGAATAGCAGGTCACACGGAGTGTCCTTGGGGCAGCTACAACACATTCTTTACCCCCTAACGAGTAGGCAATATGTTTCATTTAACTTTGTGAACAAACATGACAGTAATGTGCATCGATGCAATGAAACGGGTGTTCTTTTGTTTATTTGACCTTCGCATATGCCTTTTTTCTGATCATACGCTAAGTAGGACGATTTTGTGGCTACTACGTGGACCTGATTTCACAAATTTGCCGTTCCCAACCTCTCAGATCTCCCATGGACGTCTTTTAGGGGACGCCATGGGTTGCTACTACTACCCGTAGCTTGCCCCTTGCGACCCTTGGCAGTGCCCTTGCGACCCCTGGCAGTGCCCTTGCGACCCCTGGCACTTCCCTTGCGACCCCTGGCACTTCACTTGCGACCCCTGGCACTTCACTTGCGACCCCTGGCACTTCCCTTGCGACCCCTGGCACTGCCTTTGAGACCCCTGGCACTGCCCTTGAGACCCCTGGCCTCCGAGGAAGCAGGGGCAGCGCATCAGACAGGGATGAAAAACGGGGTTTGCTGCTCCTGTTTAGATTTAACACCTGGGAAATGAAAGGACTGCTGCTAATCGCCTGAAACAGCACAATTTTCTGCTCAAGTCACATGGCCGAGTACACATTGTTTCTTTCCCCACAAAGGGGGTGGAGAAACCAATGGGGATATAGTGTGGGGACGCCTGCTCTGAAATGGATTTTATGTAAACAGGTTGTCTTGTGCACAAAAGATTTCTCTGGCAACTGCTCTGAGCCTGATAGACGAGAAAAGGCAACAGAAGCTCCAGCAGGAAAACACCAGGTAGGGAAATACAATAAAGAAACTTTTACATTTTACCTGTATTTAAGATTGGAGCTGAAATCAAAATAAGAAAGAAATTAGCAATTTTTGGCTCACCTAACTTGCAAAGCCATGCACACAGAAAGCATAAGGGCATTGTTGCCAGGTGCATTTACAAATCTGCTGCTGCTGGTTCCTCATGAGGCGCGGGTGCATTTGTTAGAAAATTGTAACAATCTAGGCCGACTCTCCCAGTGGGTGTGTGCTGCAGTCTTCAAGGGGTCATATAACCCAGTTTAATTATGGAGGATTTATTTCTACACTGCCTCTGTGCAGCCCAGTCCGAGACGGGTACACAGGGAAGAATCCGTCTTCCATCCTGCCTAGTGCCTTCCAAGTGTGGCCACAGATGCTGCTCATGACCACTGTCTTGGACTGCAACCCAGGTAATTGAGACTGTGGATGCAAGGGATTGCTATGTATGTACGCGTGCTATGTTCTATCGGTCCTGACATTGTGTTGTACCCTCCCTTATCTGGGTGTTGCATTATCCTGTATTTTTCTCGACTATGATATTATTGAGTCTATTGGTCTCTGCTCTCTGAACAATTGTAAAGCTCTCTGATACCCGCAAGGGTCATGTTTGCGCTATATAAAACTTTCAAAATAAATAAATGATACACGGGCACCTAATGGGTGCCAGCCACCTGTTGTCCGATTAAATTCGTGCAGTGGAGCTTGCTGCTGGTCTCCTGCATTGTTTGCCCGTTTGACGATTTCACAGAATCTGAATTAGTGACTTCATTGCCTCACCACGCTGGGAAGGGTAGACATTTGAGCCCTTGAAATGCTTTAATCCAATGTCTAGATTAAGGTTCTCCTATATCTAACCACCAAGCGTGGAGTATTGAAGTAGTGATGTTTATACCTCATAAGCCGTATTTGCAGGCTTTCCACATTGTTAACCTTGGCATGTTCTCATCCCTTATTTGGAATAAACTGCACCTGGAAAATACAGATCTCTCTGCTTCCATTTGTTATCAGAGGATCTCACCACTATCCTACCATTGTGTGGTTTGCTGCCTTTATTTATAGTGGAGCCAGGCCTATCCTGCTATCTTCGAAAAGAGTTTTGAACCAAAGGAAAGAACTGCAACAGTCGGTTAATTCTCACAAATGGAATGCGTAACCACATTCAATGAGTACACTTCGTTGTGTTTATATACACTCCAGTTTGACACCAGAGAACAGAGCACAAAATTTGAATATCATTAATTTTCTGAAGACTTGGTTACAAATCTGTGCCCCTCATCACACGTGAAATAATGTGCGTTCACCCAAGTGAATATTTGTGAATGTATCCCAAGAAAGTGACATTTGTGAGGACTGACAGTTGCAGTTTGTTCCTTTGGTTCAAAAATCCTTTTGAAGATAGGGGATAGACCTTGCTTCATTGTATAAATTGTTTTGGTGGCCCAGCCTTCCCCCGCTTTACATGGGCCCAATCCCTTTTTATGATTGTTTATTTATAATAGAGCATTAATAGATAACCTGTGCTCTAAAAATAACATTTTCAAAAGCTTGTGTTTGTTGCAATTGTCTCAGCATTTGCTCTCAATTATTTGAAATGCACTCTTCCTGTTTTGAACCCAGCTGCACAGAAAAATCAAATCAAATCATGGCTACTTGTTCATACAGATTGCCCCCTCAACTCAAATATTCCCAGTTGCCTGACCAGACTACGACCTTTTATATACCAGAAGAAGGTTTGAGGCAGTGCCAGGGTGATTCTGGTGGTGAGGCTGCACATACTTCAAGCACGGTGAAGATAAGCCTACATAAAAGCTTTACTTGGTGACCACAAAGTAATTTTCATTATTCCACATGCCACAAAAAAAGACCTTGCTTTGCTGACACATTTTAGTCATCTTTTTTGTGTGCGCCTTATCTGCACCAGAATCTGGAAATTAGATGCATGCTGTACCTGGGGTTAAGTCACACGTTGGGGGCCCGTTCTCCTTGCTGCATAATGCATCCTAAAGGCCTGAGAGTTCGGGAAGCTGAGTTCTGATGGAGAAAAGAGAAATGCAGGATCAAACGCTTCCCCTCCCTGCTAAGAAATACGTGTAACTTCTTCTATCATCTCCATCCTGGTCTTCCTCCAGAACAAGTAATATCATTGGTATGAGTTCACAGTGCCCCAGGTCTCACCACGCCAATATCCTCTGCAGGTAAAGCCTTTTAATTAGAGCAGGCACAGTTCCCTTGGTATTCCAACCCTAAGCACTTGCCCTTTTTGGGAAGGCCATGATATAGGTGCTCTAGGCCATGACTTCACCTTTGGCTCCTTCCTTGTATGCTCCTTCACTCGCTGCCACCGCTGTCAAAGTATACAGCTTGTCCCTGCCTTTAGTGCTGGCCCTTCTTATTATGTCCCGACACCAATGAAAGTCATGCCTATCCACCTTCCAGTTCCTTAGAAGATCTTCACTGCTTCAGACTTCTCCGCAGACCGCTCCAGCACTATCTCGGCTCAATTCCAAATAATGCTTAACACATTCAAGAATACAAAAAAACATGAATGCTGGCAAGCTACTCCTTGTAGGATATCATATGTTTACAAATTCTCTCCTGGGAAGTGCTGTGATCTTTTGGCCATTTATGTGGAGGACCACTCTACTGCTTTTGCTCGATTGATGAGAACACCTCTTCTGATGTTGACCACCTTCTTCTCCTTATTGGTTGCTCTGCAGAATACCAGCATCTGGGGTACCAACCAGGCTCGATAATTGAGCCAAGTCAAAGATTGTCTCCTCTTTTGCACCATACATTAGCTACGGTGACCAAAACGTGGTGCTTTGCTTGGCTGTCTTTTTGTTTTTGTTTTTTGTTTTTTAAATCCTCCCTAAATGGCAAAAGCAGAGTCCGATAAGTGCCATTGAAACGCTTTTCTGCCCCATTGGACCTCACTATCATAAGAACCCAATGTGGAGTGCTTAGTTCATACCATTTGCAGCTTACCATCACTCCCTGGCCCACCTTCCCTACTAGGAATCAAACAATCTATATGACTGCGGGAAGATGGTTTTGTGGTGAGCTGCTTGTTGTTAAACAGAAGCAGAAGGAACAGATGATGGACGGAATACTGAACAAATCAAACATTCACTCCAAGTCACAGATCTGGGTTTAATCCATCACTTTTTTTTTTCTTGCTCACCACGCCACCCCAGTTTGGACCCAGCCATATGCAAATCAGTCTTGACGCTGCTGCCCATGGGAACAGTCCAGCCAAAACTGCCAAGCCAGGTCCTCCCTGGACCGTCAACAAGCATCCTGGGACCAGTTTTGGGGTATCGTCCCTCATCAGCCAGGATAGTTTGAGTCCAGTGGCAGAGTGAGCATGGAACCCACGTCTGGGCATACCCCTCACACTTAGGGCGACAAAACGTAAAGTACAGATGGTGGATGGAATGCTGAACAAATCAAACATTCACCCCCAGTCACAGATCTGGATTTAATCCATCATTATTTTGCTCACTACGCCACCCCAGTGTGGACCCAGCCATATGCAAATCAGTCTTGACCCTGCTCCCAATGGGAACAGTCCAGCCCGAACTGCCAAGTCGGGTCCTCCCTGGACCGGAAACAAAGCATCCTGGGACTGGTTTGGGGGTATCACCCCTCATCAGCCATGCTAGCTTGAATCCAGTGGCACATTGACTGCTGGGTCCAAACTGGGGTGACGTGGCTAGCAAAATAATGATGGATTTAACCGAGATCTGTGACTGGGGTTGAGTGTTTGAAAAGTTGCAACACTCCGCCCATCATTTTATTTCGTGATGTTCCTATGTGTGGTGTAAGTGGCTAAGGGTATGCCCAGATGTGGGTCCTTTGCTCTCTGCGCCACTGGATTCAAGCTAGCCTGGCTGATGAGAGGTGATTCCCCAAAACCGTTCCCAGGGTGTTTGTTTCCGGTCCAGGGAGGCCCTGGTTTGGCAGTTCGGGCTGGGCTGTTCCCTTGGGGAGTAGGGTCAATACTAATTTGCATATGGCTGGGACTAAACTGGGGTGCCATGTTGAGCAAAATAACGATGGATTAACCCAGATCTGTGATTGGGGGTGAGTGTTTGAAAAGTTTCAACACTCCGTTCATTTTATTTTGTGATGTTATTAAACAGAAGCAGTTCTGCCATCTTCTACTTTGCGCAGCACAGAGCTTTAGTGCTGCTCCTATGTAGAGGTAAGAAGGGTATTTACTGGTGTTTTACAGTCCTCCGTTAATGCGGTTTATAATGTAGCTCACTCTTAGGATGAGGAGGCTGGTTACTGGATCGCAGGCTTGTATCCACTCAACGGGTTTTCAGGCAATGTCAAGGCATGCCTGCTACACAAATTTTCATTGCAAAAAGCTTTTCGGGATGGAGGTAGACAAATACTTGTAGCAAAATTAGCATGTCAACAATCAGGACACTTGGCATTGTGTTGCCTGTCTGCTTACTCTCCCAGTAATACCAATCGTGTAGGTAGCATGGAAGCTGTTTTAGCAATGTCTATTGATGCAGGTGTCCCCACCATAACAGCACTTGTACTTCAGACCTACAAAAAGCAGTGTAGTGGCTAGTGGGTGCTTAAAACTACTCTACTTACCTGCAGATGTAGGGACCAATCCACTTTGGATGTGGTTTTCTCTCTCATGATTCTCAGTTAGTCTGGTGTCTCTTTTACTGGAAAATTCGAAGAAATATTTTTGGGATGAGTGGGTCTTATTGCTTTTTCAGTGACAATCGTCTCACTCGGGACCGGCTTTAGGGCAGTGCGACTGGTGCTTCCGCACTGGGCGCTGACCTGGAGAGGGGGCGCTGACCTCAGGGGGAGGTGCTGTGTTTAGCAATAACTTACGATTTAAAAACACCTTCAGCAGAGTTCCTTGTGCATCCACTTTTCAGGCAGCATTTAAAATGTCAAGATCACTCTAGTGATTAATGTTCCTGCTAGAGAGATCAGAGTTTTGTCTAGGGGCACACCATAAAGTAGCGCAGAGGGTAAAATATGCCTGCTGCAAAAAACGCTTACCGTGCAGATTACAGTTCTGTGTTTTAGGTGGATAGCTGAGTGGATTACTGCTTTCGTTACAGGGATCCTTTTGTTACCACAGTTCATAAGATACAACCCTAATATAGAACAATGACTGTTACGAACTATTATCAAAGAGCTGCATGCAAACTGCATAAAATAGGTTAGGCCGTTCTGTTTTTTCCTCCCACTCTTTCTTTATCTATTCCTAAAGTAGCTGAAAATGTTTGCTTGGGTAGATAAACATTCTTATTTGTAAAGTCAGCCTTTACCACTGCTTTAAAACAAATTAAATGTATGTGAGGGGGGCTATGGAGAGATGAGGGGCACTTTTGCCTGGTGGTCATGAGGTTTAGTTTATTTTAAATTTGATATAGACCTCCACTGAGGTCAACAAATACACAAACATCATTTTAAAACATTGATAGTGACAGCCATAACATCAACTTTAAGCATTTCAAAGGTTAAAACGTTTCACCAAAATTTCTGCGACATATTTAAAATAAGATTCATTAGATATTTATAAGGTTAATAACGGATGAATTCATCCGGTAGGTTTCCCAAAGCTTAAATAGATCAGTTGAAAAGACAGGTTGTACTTAAAAGTATTAGTTCATAGTATCAACATAGTATTTATAATTTTTAAAACATTATCTTCATGAATTTTAAAACAACTTTAGAAAGCTCTTTAAAAATGTATACAATTGGTAACAAGCGGGTTCATCCGGTGGTGATTTACAAAGCTTAATTAGGTTTTGTATAGATGTAGCATTGCATCTAATACTCATAGGCCTTAAATACCTCCTCCTGGCTTCAACTAGGGTTGGGTTAGGACAGACAGATAGAACATGAGTTAGATCTTGTATTCCTCCCTTACACAAATCACAGAGCCCAGTTGTTTTTTCAGATTTGTTCCAATTTACTATATACGCTTTCAAAGGGAGGATTTCCAGCTTCAGTAGAAGAATACAACGCCGGACCCTATGATCTAATGAGAAATTTGTATATTTCTCTGGGGATTTATAGACTATAGTTTTTGCGTATTCTTTATAGTATTTTAATTGCATACAATGCTCTACGTCCAGATCAAAGCTTAATCTTGAAACCATATTTTTTAGAGAGAGCTTCAAGAGTGCCAGTGTCCAGGATTGTAAAAGTGCTACTGTGCAATGAGACTGATTAAAAGCTATATTAAGATTCTAACTTAAAAGTGTATCGTGGAGGGGGGGTGTGGCCAACTGCAGAGGGAAATGGCCGCACGGTAGCTTAACTCCGTCGCGCCACTCCCGATAAATCCTGATTGAAACATCTGGCCCCGGCCAAAATCGCGTGGGGCTGCGCTCACCTGGCCCTGGTATCGGGCTCATCAGCTGTGCGGAGGATTGCCTCGATCGGAGGCGTCCGAACGAGTGAAAGTCGACCTGAGCGGTGCAGCGGCTCTGGCGGATCTGGGCGTGCCCCGTCGCTCTCCGGCCGTGCGCGCTACTCTGCGCCGCGGTCGCGGCGTGGTGTGCGGGCCGGCGCCTGGACTGAGGAGGACATGCAGCGATTCCAACATCAGCGGTGAGTGAGCCGCCCCTGCCGCTGGCTCTGCAACGAGCATACGGACTTCCTAGGCGCCCCGGGTGCTGGAGTGCCCCGCGGGACGTCGGCGGCCCGCACATCCCATCTTTACAAGAGGCGGGCTTGATCGGGGCTGGCCCTAAAGACACTTTGTGCAGCATCCCGCCCTGAGGTGTTCCCGAGGGCCGCAGGAGAAATTTCGGCCCTGCGCTAGCACATCGCGCCCGGCCCATTATCAGCCCTGGGCCCCAACAACATGGCGCGGTGCACAGCGGCGGCGGTGCACCTGGCGGCGCCGCCGTGTACAAAGTAACGTACCACAGCAGTGAACTGGGCCCAGAGTGTGGGCTTTGAGGCCAATTGTGGACGGCTGGAGCACCTGAGGGACGTGCTGCAGCGACGTAGGGTGGTCCTGAGCCCGCGCTCACTCGACGGCCCCACCGTGGGGGGACAGCCTGGGGGGCCCTGATTGTTCAACATTCCAGGCGGCGGGGACGGCGGTTCCGCCCGAACTCAGCCGATCACCATTCCGCTTTCCAAGAGCATAGTGGCCATATAATCTCTCTGCACAGGGGGGGGAGTTGGAGCCCGGCTCACACCTCACCCAGGGTCGTCTGGTATTTCGCAGTCGAGGTTCTCCGCTGTGCTGCAAGTCGGCCAACTGCTGTTGACCCCTCCTGGCTCCCTGGGGGGGTCCCCCCCCTCACTTCCACTGGTGTGGGACTTCTTTGCTACAGTTCTATTTTTCGGCCTGGGCCCTGCTGGTGGAAACCGACAGGCCGGTGTGGGCTCGTACTCCCAGCAGGCAGCGGTGAGTAGCTGGCACGGCTCGGCCCCTTCACTGATATATCACACCCACCGGCTACAACATGGTGAGTGGCCGCAGCGGTCGAAGCACTGTGCAAGCAAAATTGGACAAATTTGCTTGGCAGAAGGGCCAGGATGAGGCACAGGCTAACCCCAAACCTAGTGGGGATCACCCAGACCCCACGTTGCAGGACATCTTAACCGCAATAATGACGGTGCGTACCTCATTGGAAGCCTGCATTGATACAGTCGCTACGGAGGTCTCTTTGATTAGAGCAGACATGAGGAAAATGTCTGACCGCATCGGTGCCGTCGAAAGCACCGCCAAAGAACTGTCGAACGATACGGACCTGCTCAAACGGCATGTGGCCGACCTTCAAACCACGCAGGAGGCAATGACCTTCAACTCGACGACTACGAAGGCCGCATGAGGCGTAACAACATTCGTATCTTGGGGGTGCCGGAACGGGCCGAGGGACAGGCGGCTGACCTCTTTGTCGAGGAATTGATACTCCAAAAGCTTCAGCCAAGGGGTCTCTCCAAATGTTTTTCTATTGAACGAGCGCACTGAGTCCCCGGGGGTAGGCCCAAACCTGGTGCGCCTCCCCGGCCTCTCCTGGCTAGAGTGTTTAACTTTCGGGATAGGGACGCCATACTTCAGACGGCGAGGGTGGCCCCACCGCTGGCGATAGACAGCAAGGTCACCTTCTTCCCAGACTTCACCCTGCGGGTTCAGAAACAGCGTCGCAGCTTCCTGGACGTGAAGCGCGCGATGAGGGACCAAGAAATCAAATACGCTATGTTGTTCCCTGCTAAGCTACGGGTTGAGTCGGAAGGGAAATTATGGTTCTTCACTAGGTCCGAGGACGCATGGGACTGGCTCGAGGGCTGGCGGACTGTTGGTAAACGTCCCCATAAACCCGTGGGAGATAACGGTAAGGCTGGCAGGCAACACCAGCGGCAGGGGTCCCCGTCAGACGGTGGCTCAGTGACGCAAAGTCCGAATGGATAGAGGTCGGTGGTCGGCAAGTGCGAGAGACTGCCCTTTGGTTCAAATGACTTCTTGAGTGCAAATTTGATAGATACATGCTGTTCTAGTATTCACCGCCTTTTGCACGTCCTCCACTGTGCTAGAGTTCATATAAGTCCGGTTCTATGCGGTTATTGGTTTCCTGTAGTTATGGCACAGCAGTCTTTTGACCATTGATGAATATTACTTAATAAGTTTGACTTGCAATTTGTGAGGTTGAATGCCGGGGATATCAATGTTCTCACAAAATGATGCCCCAGGGAGTGGGGTTGGATCACGTTCTTGATACTGTTGAGGGTGGGCGACAGGCACTCTGCAAGTTGGGGGTGGCGGGCAGTTTTGTACCCGTTATGCAGGGAGGCGGGGGTGGGAGCTGGGTGTTGGGGGGGGGAGGGGGTTGTTCCCATTCTTTTGTTTTTTGTATTTGTGCAATGATGATGTTTAGCTTCTTTTTCACTGATGGGTCAAGTTGTAATGTGCAGCGCTTTACTTCCTCTATGACACAGTGTGTCCACACTCTGGATTCTATTTCATTACCATGGGAAGCGCAGGAAGTAATTCTGGATGAGTCCATCGGTCCATTAGTAGATTCTATGACTAGGCGGTCTGCTTCCCTGACGTATGACATGCCCGCCTGCATCCATTACTTCCGTTGCCCAGACATAAGCATGCCCCCTGTCTCCCGACTCAACATTACTCATTTACCTATACACACATGGGACCTCACTTAGCTCTTAAATTCCTCACATGGAACGTCAATGGCTTGCGAGACAAAATCAAGCGGGGCATAGTTCTTCAATACCTGAAGCGCCAGGCGCCAGATATTGTCCTTCTTCAAGAGACGCACTTGATTGGCAACTCGTGTGGGGCATTGAATAGATGGGGATATCGTTTGGTCGCCCACTCAGGGTTTACCTCGGGTTCTCGTGGGGCCGGTGTGCTCCTACGTAGGGGTTGTCCATTTATGATACACAGGACCTGGTCGGATGAACAGGGCAGATATGTGGTGCTCTCTGGCACCTGGGAGGGACAGACTCTCAACGTAGTATCCGTATATATCCCCCCTGGGCTGCAGCGTCCCACGCTGCGTGATCTTGGAGCGCTCCTTCTCGACCTGCCCTTGGGGTTATTGGTGCTGGGGGGGGGACTTTAATCTGGCTGTAGATGGCTCCAAGGATCGTCTCCCGCCTCGCAGGGTCTCAATTGACTGAGTTCCTGGCAGCTGTGGGCTTAGTGGATATTTGGCGATGGCTTAACCCTACCACCATACAATTTACATTTCACTCTGGGGCTCACAATAGTCAATCGCGCATTGATGACATGTTCACTCACGCTCAGGATATACATGTTTTCACTGACTCTAGATGCCTCGCGCGTGGAGTCTCTGACCATTCCCCCGTCCTCATGACGCTCACACTTGGCCTACCCACCGCCTTACTACCCTCACTATAAATCCCTTGGCGCTCAAGGTACCACACATTAGGGAAACACTGCTCACAGAAGCTGACTATTATTTTAAGGAAAATGTGGAGTCGGTCACCTCAGCCCGTATGTTGTGGGGGGCGTTCGTTGCTGTTATGAAGGGCAGAGCCCTGGCGCTGATGGTTGGACATAAAAGGGAACTTACTAAGCGCATAACAGAGCTAGAGGAGGAGATCCTGACTAAGGAAAAAGCCCTGGCTTGTACCCCTGACCCAGACGCGTAGCACTCGCTAGCGATGGTGCGCCTTGACTATCACCAACTTCTGACGGAAGCGGCCAAGGCGAGATACAACACCACTCGCCATAAGATATATGAGCATGGTGAACGGACAGGTAAACTTCTGGCCTGGTTGGAGAAAAAAGAACAGATATCCAGGTGGGTTCCCTCAATACGTGGGACCGACGGAGACGTGATCACTGATCCCCAGCAGATCGCCGAAACGTTCGCTTCTCACTTCTCATTGGTATATACGTCCTCCGAGACGTCCCAGTCCTCCATGGCGGCGGACCTCCTGTCGACCATTAAAGTAGCCTGTCTGTCTACACAAGACAGAGACTCCCTAGAGCGCGACATTACAGAGGCCGAAATCCAGAAAGCAATTCAAGATGTGCGTTCCGGTAAAGCCATGGGATCCAATGGGCTCCCAATAGAATTCTTCAAGCCAATGGCTTCCAAACTCTCTCCCCACTTACTGCAAATGTATACTGAAAGCTTTGACGTCGGGGTCCTACCAGCTGACGTTAGGTCGGCCTCTATTGTGGTAATTCACAAACCGGGCAAACCATCAGATGATTGTGGAGCATATCGTCCCATATCACTCCTCACGGTTGAGGCGAAAATTTTAGCTAAACTATTGGCCAACAGGTTCATTCCCTGTATTACCGAGCTTGTACACCCGGATCAATCCGGGTTTATGCCAGGGAGGAACACAGCCTTGAATTTAAGGTGATTGCATGGGGTCCTGGGCAGACGTGACACGATCAGGGAGGACGCGGCTCTGCTGTCATTGGACGCATCTATGGCGTTCGATACCATCGAGTGGGACTTTCTTTTCGCAGTACTGACAAGGATGGGATTTGGACCTAACTTTATCAAGTGGATCCAACTGCTTTATGCCCAACCGACCGCTCATGTGACAGTTAATAATCACGTCTCTAGGCAATTCCCGTTGCAGAGGGGCACCAGACAGGGGTGCCCCCTGTCACCCCTGCTCTTTGCCCTGGAGCTAGAGCCATTGGCTGTCTGGGTCAGGGGAGACCCTGAGATCAGGGGGCTGAGGTGGACAGAGGACCACGAAGACCGCATTTCATTATATGCGGACGACATTCTCCTATATTTGGCCTCGCCCTCGCGGTCCCTCCGCAGGGTCCTCCATATATTTCATATTTTTGGCGCCCACTCGGAGTACGCGATTAATTGGACTAAGTCCCAACTCTATGTACTGTGGGGTGCGCCGCACTACAACCCTAGGGGCCATGATATACCAGTGGCATCACAGGGCTTCAAGTACCTCGGTATATATATTACACCAAATCCGACTTTATTCTATGAGTCAAACTTGCTAGCACCCCTGACTCGACTTCGATCCGACGCTAAGCATTGGCGATCCCTCCCCCTTACCCTCCTGGGACGGGCGGCACTGTTCAAGATGTTGGCGCTGCCGCGTTTCCTCTATGCACTGCAGAACACCCCCAATGCGATTCCTGACACTTACTTTGCTAGTATCGACAGCGTGGTGCGGGGGCTGCTGTGGGATGGTCGGGCTCCACGCATAGCCATGAGTAAACGGACTATGGCATGGTATGATGGGGGTATCGCACTACCCGACATGCGGCTTTATTACCAAGCGTCCCAGTTGGTTGCAATCAACAAATGGGTACATGGGGAGTACGACGACCCCAATTTTCGTACAGACCGATGGCTTTTGGGACGGGGGGGGATGCAATAGGGCACTTTACACAAACCCTTGCAAGCTTAACCTCACAGGACCCACTGCTCGCACAGTGGAGATCTGGCATGGAGTAAATAGGAAATGGGGCTGGCATAATAAACTGACACAAGCCACACGCTCTGGGAACCAGACATACTGGGCCAGCTCACCAAATGCCCCGGGTTCGACAGGTGGGACATGATGGGCATCTCGACAGTGGGAGACATGTGGTTGAAGGGAAAACTGCCCACTTTTGCAGCCCTGCAGACCAAATATCAATTAGCGCAAACTGAGACTTTCAGGTATTTACAGATTAGCCATGCAGTCACAGCTGCCTTACCCAAGGATATCCCTCTGCCCGAGTCCTCCCCGCTGGAGGACAGGTTGATACTGGACCACAAAAAAGCCATATCCCTCACATATAAAAAGCTGTTAAATAATCGCCCAGACCCCATGCTGCGCTTGCGGCGACACTGGGAGGCAGACCTGGGGGAATTAGACGAGGAGGATTGGCGCGATGCTTTGGCTTCTCCTAGAGAAGTGGCTATCCCCATGAGACTGCGCCTGGTCCAATTGAAGATCCTCCACCGGGTATACCTAGAAGCAAGGATTTTGGCCAAACTGGGTAGAAGAGCTGACCCCCTCTGCCTACGGCAGTGCCAACAACCGGGAACCTTCTTCCATGTCCTATGGGACTGCTCAATAGTGCGACAATACTGGAACAGGGTTACAAAGCAGATGGAGAGGGCGGGTGGTAAGCCTCTGAAGGCCTCCCCCCAGTTGTGTCTCCTAAATGTGTGGGAAGCCACGGATTTAACACAAACAGAGAAAACGTGGGCTTCACTGGGGTGGGCCATCGCCAAACGTAATATTGCGCAAAAGTGGGGGGTGGGGGCGGCGCCGACTATGCGGGATTGGGCGGTCGACATGGACAGGGCAATGATTGCTGAGAAGGATGTATTCAAACATAGGGGTGCCCTAGGAAATGGGACCACAAATGGGGGAAGTGGAATAGATATAGAGGCAATATTTGTCTATCTCCCACAGTTGAATTACAGCGTGAACGACATTCATTGCTGGATATCCCTGACATCGCTCATGTGCCCTCACCTGGATCTGACTAAGGTGGTTGCTCGTTTACTAAGTGCCGACTGGCGTGCGTATTTGGTTTGCACGTTTGACCATCTATGTATTGGATGCATGGTGGATGTACTGGACATTCTTGTTATGATTAGCCGGAAGGGAGTGTACTGGGCTTCTTGGACGCCAACTGCACTGCAGTGTGTAAATGTATACTGTGGACCCAACTATTGTCTTGTCATTGCCTTATGCTGTTCTTTTCTTTTCCTTAATAAAAATTGTTTAAACAAAAAAAAAAAAGTGTATTGTGACGACTCTTCTCTAAATGTTTCCGATTTTAAGATGTGCCTTAAGGAGCCAGAGTCAGTGTGCAGAAGATGATAAGCCCATTGTGAGAAGTTGGCCTGGTATATGCTGTCCACTAATTAAAGTGGGCACCTTGCACCAGTCCAAACGACCCTTATTGATGATTAGGTTAAAGACAACCTTTATTGAAAGCTATCCTATTGGTACCTACGGAGAGCAGCCTTCAGGCTAAGTCTCGAAGGAATGTAAAGCAGCTTGTTTTACCAGTTCATAACCTCCCGAATGACCAAATGAAAGGAGAACCACACAAGGAATATATAAAATATATGTATTTATTACTGAACACTCTCTACTAACCTCTTTATGAGATTAAAGAACAAAGCACACAATATTAAATCACGAGAACGACAGTAAATAGCACAATACACAGTGGGCTCCAGGGGGAGACCAAACCATATACTAAGAAAGTGGTATAACAACCACGACTTGACTAGACACAGTGCCTAGAGCACGTAGAATCGCTGGGACCCCAAGGAACCTCCCAAAGTAGTGACACAGGGGACCCACGGAGGACGGGTGCAGTGTGTGAACACAGGCGCGAGCTCCGTACAACTCAATGAGAAAGTCGCGGTTGGAAATGTAAAGATTAAGGACACTTCAGAGAGGACTTTAAGCAAACCCAGCTAAAGATAGAAGGTTCTAAGGCCAGCACCCTTGAGAGTACCGAGGTACCCGTGTTACCTATCCCAGAGGAGCCGGGTGCATAGGGGTCAAGTGATGTCGGAAACCTTTGTCGTTTTCAATGGCGTGATGCGGAAAAGTGCTGCTGCCGTGAAGATGAAAAGTTTCCGGTGTGATCCAAGCCTGGATCGGAGATGAGAAGAACCTGAAAGCAGAGGGGACAGAGTCTGGGTCACATCACAGTGACCAGGGGCATGATAGACGAATGCCAACCGATGTCGGGTGTTTCAGGTGCGCAGAGGTGAAGCTCGACTCTGCAGCCACGGGGACCAGGAGACGTCGACGACGACCAAAGTCCGGAGGTGAGCTGTCCCACGAAGGATGTCGAGTGCTGGGGGGTCAGTGTCCGGATTGAACCGCAACAAGCCTTGGCAACTGCAACCCACGCGGTCAGAGGAAAGATGCTTCGGTGAGGACCAGCAAGGTCCTGGGGACTCTCCAAGCTATGGAGAGTCAGGGCACGTCTGGAGCAACCAGGAAAGCCCACGGAAAGTCAAAGTTACCTTCACAGGGACCCACAGGCCAACGGACCAGGGATCGCGAAGGGACCTCGAGCTGAATCACAAAATACCAGCCCACGGAACACTTGTGGAGTGTAGGCCGGAAATCTTCAGTGGAATTACTGCTCGGGGTCAGGACTACAAGTAGCCCAAAGCACAGCCTCAGAGATCGCCAAAAAGCATATGCTGCTGCAAATGTACGAGGTGCACAGGGGTTCGGGTTGCACGGTCCCCACGAGGGATACGGGCCTCAGAATTGCTGAGAGCACAGATCAACCTCAGAGACCTCGGGAACCCACCTCCTGTGTTGCAGAAATCTTAGGAGTCCTCAGGAGCTCGGGAGATGCAAACCGGTCAGATGCGTTTAGGTGCCTGCTTTGCAGGGGAGTAACTCCTTTACTCCAAGGGAGATTTCTTCAGTCGTCCAGCATCATGCAGATCGTCGAAGTACTTGGTTTCTATAGCAGAGTTTAGTCCAGGTAAAATCTAAAGTCCTGTAGTCAGGGGTTCCTACTTTATACCCAAGGAAGGGGTGGGACAAACTCTGGGGACCCACATATGGGAGGGTCAGGACAGAGGGGTGGCTACACCCATGTCCTTTGTCCAGTTTCGTGCCAGAGCAGGAGCAAATGGCTCCTGCAACCGGTTTGAGCTGGACTATGCACAGGGACACCAAATGTGCCCCCAGTGCAGACATCAAAGCACTCTGAGAGTGCACCCACCCAGCCCCAATACACTAAAGCCTGTCTGGGAGGTGGTCACACCTCCCTGTGACAGGAAACCTATTGTCAAACCTTCCCCTGCCGGAGTTTCGTCCAGCAGCAGGAGGGCAGACTCGTGTCTGTGGCTGGCAGCATCCATTTTGTGATGCCAGGGTCAAGAAAGCTGGTACCGGGTGTACCGGTGTGGCATGTTTCTCCCTCTAGGAGGGTGGAATCATACCTCCCCCGCCAGTTACTTGCGGGGAGGTATGATTCCAAGGTGTTTGACACCAAACACGACATGTTTCCGTGCAGCCGTTTTAAAGTTAGCATTTGCCGCTAGGTTATAATGCACTTAAGTATATATGGTTAGCTGCATCACAGACAACCCCGGAAAAGAGGTTCCGAAGGCTGCAGAGGGGCTCTGCTCATGCATGGGCACCCTCTCGCATAAAACCCAGCACCCTGCCTTCAGGATTGCTAAGGCCTGCCATAGGGGTGACTGATAGGTTTATATGTGCAGTGATTTAGGATAGATATAGTGAACCTATATCTAAGTAAGGGGTGCATGCACCACCTTCACAGGCTGCTGTAGCAGACCTGTGGTGTAATTTTGAATGGTCTCTCAGGGGTGGCATAATGCATGCTGCAGCCCCTGGGAGGCCTCTGGGGTACCTAGTCCCTGGGAACATAGTATACCATATACTAGGGACTTATACGGGTACCCCAGAATCCAACCTGGAGTCTACCTAAAGTACATGCAATCAATTTAGAGGAGAAAGCAGCTAGACTGGGTTCCTGAATAGCAGGATCCCAGTCAGACTAAGTCGAAAACAGTGAAACATCAGCAAAAAGTGGGGGTAACTATAAGAAGCAGATCCTACTCTCCTACACCCATCTTAATATATTCGAGATAGCCCTTGCGTATATGCTGGATAGGGAGATTTCAAGGCGTAATGCTTGAGCCGGGACAGCTTGATTTACTCTTGTCAAATTCCGTAAGGAATTTCCTTCTCTTGTTTTTACATATTTCCAGGTTTTTATGTGTATATACTCTAGACCATACGTTAAGATGTGGGGGATTTTCATACAATAGACCTACAACAGAGGTTGGAAATGTCTATTCCCAGAAGAGGAATATAACTTCAGCATTGCTCCTACATGGGCTTCTGCCTTACGACCTATATGATGTAAGTGGGAATAATTCTGTAGAGTTTGGGAGAAAATGCGACCAAGTTAAGTATATTCTTTGACAGATTCTAACGATTTTCCCCCCAATGTCCAATTAAAAGGTCGTGGTCGCTTTTTTCCCCTAAAGGGTAAAATTTTAGTTTTTGAGATATTTGGGGTGAAGAAGTTGTCATCTGCATAGCTACTTAGTGCATTTAGGTTTCTTTAGAGCCCTATCGGTGTAAGGTCTAAGATCATGATATCGTCCGCGTACATTAAAATGATTGTCACTCAATGCCAGTTTCGGAGGGAAATTATTTACTTGAATAAAGTGCTCTGGTAAGTCGCTTAAATAAAGGGAGAAGAGCAAGGAGACAACCTTTTTTGAGACCGTTTAGTGTGGAAATTGGTCTAGTTAAGCCCTTTGATTCCCCCCATTTGAACTCTGCACCATGTTTCTGTATAGAGGGATATAATTATTGTAAATAAATCTTGAGGGATTCCCATCCTCACCAATTTCTTCCAGAGTGTTGGCCTGTCTACCATATCAAAAGCCGTAGTAAAATCAATAAAAGCACAATATACAATTTGTGATTTTGACACGACATATTTGTCAAGTATTGTGTGTAGAATTGAAATATTGTCTATTACTGAATGTTTTGGGCGAAATCCTGCCTGGGACATAGGAATTACTCCGCTGGAAAAGGCCCAGTCTTTAAGGTGGTCCAAGACACAGGCTGCAAAGATCTCTCCCGTTGCGTCGAGTAGGGCTGTTTGCCGATAATTCTTTGGATCTGTTCTGGAGCCTTTTTTTAGAATAGGAACCACTATACTCCCCCGCGAAGTTTTTGGGATATCTCCTGTTGAAAAACAGTGAAGAAATAGGGGGGATAGAAATTTGCTCCACTCGTCCGGATTTGATTGAAGAACCTTAATCGGGATCTCATCCGGTCCGATAGCTGCCATGGATCTTGCGGCCTTTATAAGGTAAGCTATTTGCTTAGTTGTTGAGGCTATAACATCAGTATTTGTCTGACCCTTTCCTTGAGGCTGCTGGTACCATTTTTCCGCCTTCTGTGTATTTGGTTTATACAGGTTTGAGATGTGTTTTTCCCAGGCCAATGCTGTCACTGGAAGGGCTTGTGTTGTTTTCCTTATACCCATTTGTTTGGCAGCTAGGCTCCAAAACGCTTTGCTGTTTTTACTTTTTACTGCCTGTTGTATGTCTATCCAGTTTTTATCTTTTTTGTCCTGTTGTTTTTTCGCTTTTTTCCGTTGGCGTCATTTTTTCAACTTTTTAATTTCATCCTGTCTTATCCCTGAATGGTTCAGAAACTGCAATCTAATCAGGCTATTTAATTTTGCTGATTCATGGTCTTTGTTCTTTCCTTTTTGAAGGCTCCTTCTCTTTTCCTGCCTGTTAGAGTATTCCTGAAGAGTTGCAACTACCGTGGTTACTGTCTCTTCATAGTTTATTGGACTTATTTCTTTATTGAGCAGATCTACAGGCTTAGCTGAGATTACGATGTTCATTTTCTCTATTGCTTTAGAGTTCCAGATGATCCTACCATTTTTATGATCTATATTGGCATGACCATTCAAGGAGCCTAATGACCACGGAGTAGTAGATTGGAGTGAGAGCTCTATTTCCTGAGATAAGGGGGCATGATCACTTTCGTAAATACCCTGTACATTCAGTGATTGCACGTTCTGAAAAAGGTCAATGCTACAGATTACGTAGTCTAAAATAGATGAACTATTTATGCCTGATCTAGTGTATGCGGCCGGGATATCCCCTTCTGATCTACCATTTAAGATTACTCCATTCATTGCATTAACATGAGAGAGTAGTAGTTTCCCTCGTTTATTTGCTTTTATCTTTGTTGGAAATAGTGGCTTTGGGATAAAACAGGCATCCTCTTTTTCGTAATTTCCATCCTTATCCAGTAATGCATTAGAGATTTTTCCATTGAAGTCTCCAGCAATTATCGCTGGTGGGAACCCTTTTTGGGCCGTTATTATTTCAATCGTCTCAAATGTTTTGGTCAACAGAGAGTCGTAGCGGGGGCCCGGTGGTATATAAACATTGAAAATTAGCAAATCCTGGATGATGTGCAAACCTTTGTTTAAATGTTTAATCTTAATGCACTGAGCATTTTGAGGATGCAAGTCAATAATTTCAAGGTCCCAGTAGATTTCTTCTTTTAGTAAAATTGCAAGGCCTCCTTTTGCATGTCCTATTTTTGTTGCCTCAGCTGCGATGTCAAACACAAAATAATTTTTGGGAGTGAAGGTATATACGGACCATGTTTCCTGTAATAGAAGAATCGATGGAGATTTTTCAAGGATATGGGCTATCTTTTCTTGGCTTTTCCCAGCGATATTCCAGGAGATAACTGTTAAATTTTTGTTAAAAAGGAAGTGTTGGTGGATTACCCTGCTTATTGCTGTTCAGATTGCTAGAGATCCAGGACCAGGAATTTTCTTTTAGTTGTGGCTCAGTTTTTGGAGATACCTGATTCCAGATTCGCCGTTCGCCTCGACTGATTGATATTATTATAGATCCTTCCGGTTTCCTTGTTTGAGTTTTTGAGGACCAATCCTCATAATTATAGGGAGGGTAGTTCTTACTCTCGTTATTGTCCCTTGACCTATTAAAATGTGTTACCTTTGTTTTAACATCTGTCACATCTAAACCGTTTTTGTGAAGAATATCTTTCATGTAAGATGATAGATGGAATCTCTCCTACGCTGTGGTCCCCCGCACCAGAAAGACCAGATCGGGAGGCCGCTCCTTCTCCTTCCTCGCGGCCAAAGCATGGAACGTCCTTCCGCTCCACCTCAGACAGACAACATCGCTCCCCATCTTCGCAAGAAACCTCAAAACCTGGCTCTTCAACAGACCCCCTCCTTGATGTAATGGAACCTGCACCCCCCCCCCCCACCCCTAGCGCCTTGAGACCCTTACGGGTGAGTAGTCGCGCGTTAACAAACCCCTGATTGATTGATGGAATGACGTTAGACCAAAACTCTACGGTTGCCACCGTTAGGTTTGATTTATTTGGAAATGCTACTAATTTTATTTCTAAAGTTGTGAGTAAATGGAGTTGAGGAATCTTATGAAATAGGTTTAGTATTTTCCCGCGATTTAGAGGCGTCGTGTCGCAGGGGAATAGGTCGATCAATTCTAAGATACAGGAGACTGTCAGATCTTCCTTTCCATGACTATTTCTAATAGAGGGTAAATTTCCCTTTCTTCCAGATTTATTTCATCCTGGCATTCCTTTGTCTGTATTGCTGAAAAGTTTTCCGCCAGAGGATTCAATTTTTCCCCTGTGCCCCTTTGGTTTCGTATGGAAGGGGATGATCATCTATAGTTACGATTATCTCTTGATTTTTCTTGGTTAGTTCATTACTCTGATCTATTTGATCTGGTGTTTGTGGATATTTTACTTTCCTAGATGATCGTCTTGAGATTTTCCGCTTTGCTCTGTTTTTGCTTTTCTTCCCCTTTATAATATGGCTCTTCTCCTTTGACTTTATCGTAAGGTTAGATTCTTTCGGTGTTAGATTTTTTGAAACATTTTCCAAATGCTTTGATGTTTGAGTTAATGTTCCTTGCTGATTCTTTTGTTTAAAAATTGGAAACAAGGGTATCACAGGTTTAGGGGTGCTTTCTGTCTTGGTTTCCTCGAATAATTTTCGTAAAGAGTAAACTTCATCATTTATGAACTTTATTTTTCACTTTTATAGGAGTGAATCCCTCTGTTTGCGTTGCCTTTTGCACTTTTCTTGTGAGATGGTCAACAGATGATAAATTTAGGCATTCTTGTTGTCGAGTCGCAGGTTTTTCTGGACAACGTAGCATGATTTTGGGATTTTGGTTAAGTTGTTTTTTCCTTTATCTACTAGATATTGTAGAATTCCAGTTTGCGTTTCGGAAATCATATCCGAGTTATCTAAATTGTTCTCGAGCAGAGCCAAAATAGATTCCAAAATTCTCTGTAGTGAGAAGAAAGCGTTGGATATAGGATCTTGCTTGTTAGAGGATTGCGATACGTTAAAGAAAGGGAATTCTGGAGATTTTGGAGAGTTTTCCATACAAACTGTAACATTAGTTGGTGTGCTATTGAGAAGTTGTGGTACCTCTTTGGATACTATAGGAGACAGATGATGTAAACCTAATGAGAAATGTATATCTGGTAGAGTAAAATCCGTTTCTGAGATTGCAGGAGGAACCTCCAAGACTATATTTGGTTTTGGATGTAGTTGTTCCTGGTCTCCCCCATTAGCCACCTCTTTTTTGTAGTCTGTTTGAGATTGGCTTTCGTGTTTAATAGCCATTTGCTGGTCGTTGCCGGCCGTCGATTGCACTTGAGCCCAGTCCCTTTCTTTTATCATAGATTTTTCTACCTGTTGGATTCTCTGCTCTATTGGTGCAGTTTGATCATCTGTTCTGGCGGCAGTAGTGAAAAATGTTATGTCTACTGTTCCTGGGACTGATCCGATGGGAGAAGCTTTGTGTGTACTCTTTTTCACAGATTGGGCGTACCCAGTCTTTTCATGTGTACTGTTCGAGTTCTGAGTTTTTTTTTATAAGCCATGAGATTGGGTTGATCAGGTGGGCAAGAAGATCACCTGGTTAGATGAAAGATGCTCTTGCTTGTTGTTTCTCTTTCTTCCTTTCTTTTTCTCCCAACTTCTACGGAGGGGGTTTCGCTCTTTTCCTGCTCAGAGAAAGTATGTGTGCTTGACGTGTATATATCTAGAGGCCAAACAGCCCCTAGAACTTATAATCGGCAAACTAGAAAGCAGATTCCTCTCCGTGTTTGGCCCGAAAATGGGCTAGAGGTTGGCAAAATGGTAGAAGTGGAGAAGAGAGGTGAGGAGAAGTGAGAGCGGTAGATTTCCAAGAAGTTCCCGGGGCCGGTTGTGATATAGTTATACAGCAGTGTTTATGTGAAACTATACTAGATTTTTCATGTAACCCGGCCACTTGGTAACCCTTTTGTACCTGCTAAATGCGCAATCACAGCTGTCTCCTTGCGTCCCACTGGAGGGGTCTGTACGTCTCTCCTCAGTCTTTATTTTTCCACTCACCGCTGCTGCTCACTTTCGCTGTTGAGTACAGCTCACAGAGGCTCCAGGACATGCAACAAAATCCTTGTGTTGTAATACTGTTTCTTTATATATTGCAGAGATCTCAAAGTTCCCGCTGGATGGCGCTTTTCCGAAGACTGACTGAAGTGTAGATTAATTTTATAAACGAGAGTGCATTCAGCTCAACAGAGGTCGTGCATGAAAAACAGCTACCTTTAAATATTATATACTGCCAACATCGACTTTAGTGTTTCTTATAGTCACAAAGTAGCTACGCATTAAGGTGAGCTTTCCTTGCACTGTTCTTAAAACATAGTGTTTTCAGTGTCATTACTTGTGTCCTCAGCTGTTTGCTGCTTGGCAGAGAGACTGAGCGTGCCTTCAGTCCTAGCCCCCGTCCTCTCCTCAACCCGTCCTAGCCGCTCCCTCCCCACCTCCGTACCTCCTGGTCCTGCGTCACCCTGCCTGGTGCCTGGTTGGTGGGAAGGTGAGGTGGGGTCTTGATGGGGTGCTGGTGAGGGGCCAGGCAGTGATGGTGAAGTGGTAGAATGGTGGAGGCAGTGATGGGGGCAAAGGATGATGTGCCCCTTGTTATTCTTGTGCTCTTTGGGTTGCTCTTTGGGGCTGTGTAGGGGCTATGCGAGCGGGGTCACCAGGCTGGACTGCAGGCTGCCCCTGGATCTAACCAGGCCGCCTCCGCAGGACACCTGGCGCCTCTCTCAGCGCCACCAACTAACGGCGGCAGCACTCGCGGCCACACCCGTGTCTACTGAAGTCTAGAGGTGCGGCCGGTCAGTGGCAGCAGCAGGCAGCAGTGGTGGCAGCCCGTTTGGCCAACTCCGCGGTGGCTCAGTGGTGTCTAGGGGCACGCGGCTCCTCTACCGACCCGCTGGCTTCTCTGCCGACCCGCTGGCTCGCCGACTCAGTGTAGCTCCTCCTCCTCGCGTTGTGCGTAGTTTTCATCGAGTAAGTGAAGTGGTGGTCGTGAGGGAATCCAAGAAGGTTTTCACGGGGGGAGGGGCAAAAATGATTGTCGCACCAGGTGCCAACAGCTCTAAAGCCTGCCCTGTTGGCGCGTGTGCCCTACATTTTCTTAATAATCCTTGCTCTTTGAAGTCCTTTTGAAGCGGATCTAAACCTTGCTTCACTAACGGGCTGTCAATCTGCTACAGTCCCCGCACTATGGAGCAGTTTATGGCAATTATGGTTTGGTGGAGGAGAGATCGAAGGGATGAGGCTTTCACCCTTCTTAAACTTGCTCTACGGAAATATATATTTTTGCACTATCTTGTCCAAAATGGGTAGTCGTGATCAAGTGCTATATGCCTTGGAACATTAGAACTGGCTGGTGTCCCCGGATCTCTTAAATAACGACTTACACATTCACGTAGTCTGCCAATGAACATTTCTTAAGTTTGCTACACTGGAAAACCATAACAAGTTAATGATACTGACCTTTGGCCTACTTTCTGTACTTCAGTTTTTCAAAATGGTCATGGCAATGGTAGCCTAACGTTTGTGGAGGCTGGACGTTTCCTTCTACTCCATATAGATGTGGTGGTTACACCTGCAAAGTCACTTGCGCCATTAGGTGCTGTTCACTACTGTTAGACCTGGCATCATTGGCGCGGGTCTCCCTTCCTCTTTTCGCTTACTATCTTTTATGTTGGCTGGATTTAGATGCTCTGGGCGCTGTGCCACTGCCAATCAGTGCAACAGCGCGAATGCTCCCTGTGATAACTGTATGAATTGGGATAACCATAATTGGCTCGTTTGGTTTACCTGGAAAAAAAAAAAAAAATCTGTATTTTGTAAAGCGCGAACTACTCACCCTTACGGGTCTCAAGGCGCTGGGGGCCGTCGTGGAAATTAAGTGAGCTATTGCCCAGAGTCACATGGTGCTGAGCTGAGCTGCCGCCGGACCCGGGGATCGAACCGTGAGCCCTGTGCTCCGAAGTCAGCTGCCCTGGCCGCTGCACCACACCTCTCCACGCTGTCAGTCCTAGTATAAGTGCACTGTGTGTGCCCAGGGCTGGTAGACCAAATACTGCTGGTGGGCCTGCAGCGCTGATTTGCACTACCCACCGAAGCAGCTTTTAAAGTATGTCTGTGTAGCATGTTCTAATAGCGAATTACCCTCCATTTCACTGTTTACTATTGTGAGGCTATCCGTTCTCATAGGCCAGAATGGGCAGGCTGAGTATTACATCCCATAATCCTACCTGCCCCCAGGAACCTGATAGGAAATTCGAATTTGATATGTTTAAGCTCAGGACATTGAGATACATCTTTTAGTAAGGATCATTTGCTTAGCCCGTGTTCGGAAATGCCTCTGCTAGAAACGAGGTATTTTCTTGCCTAAGCTTTCCTGTAGGCTTTGCTAGTGTGTGTATTGGCCGTCTGGTTTTGGAGCAGCAGGGCCAGCTGGGTCAGACCTGGCTGGAGAGAGAGATCGGCATTTAGGGAATGGGGAGGAGTGACTCTTTGATCTGAGCAGGGCCGTGCCTGGCAAGGTGAATGATGGTTCCCCCTCCCACTGGGCGTCTGATAGCAGACCCCCTGATTCTCAAAGGGCAGGATGTCGCCTCGTAAACCAAGTGCTCCCCGACCCCACCGAACTGGTTCTGGCTGGATTCAGTGATTTGTGACTGTAGAGAACAAAGACTTTTTCAAGTGTGTTCCTTCTGGATGTCAAGACGAAACTCTGTCCGAGTAAACAGAGGAAAGGACTTTGAAACTTTCACCAAGCTTGCTGAAGAAACTACCCGAGGGCCTGAATTGAGAGCGCCTCCTGCTGAAGTCTCAGGGACATTAGACTGAAGCCGTCTGAATTCCTGTGCTGGGGATTCTACTTGCAGGTGAGGCCTCCGTCGAGTAATCCGGAACCTCTAGTTCTACTGTGAGGAACGCGGACTGGTAACCTTTGTCAACTCTGTGTGGGCCGCCGCAGCTAAGAGAGAGCTGCCGCCGCTGAGCGCCCGCCTTAATTTGAACCTTCGGAACCTTCGCTGAACCTGTGTGGGCCGCCGCAGCTAAGAGAGAGCTGTTGCCGCTGAGTGCCCGCACTTGTGTCAGCTGTGCATCATCGTAATTCGTCCTGTGGGCCGCCGCAGCTAAGAGAGAGCTGTTGCCGCTGAGTGCCGCACTTGTGTCAGCTGTGCCTCATCGTGATTCGTCCTGTGGGCCGCCGCAGCTAAGAGAGAGCTATTGCCGCTGAGTGCCCGCACTGGTGTCAGCTGTGCCTCACCGTGATTTGTCCTGTGGGCCGCCACAGCTAAGAGAGAGCTGCTGCCGCTGAGTGCTCGCACCTTTGCCAACGTTGCATCATTGTGATTTGTCCTGTGGGCCGCCGCAGCTAAGAGAGAGCTGCTGCCGCTGAGTGCCCGCACCTTTGCCAACTTTGCATCATCGTGAGTCGTCCTGTGGGCCGCCGCAGCTAAGAGAGAGCTGTTGCCGCTGAGTTCCCGCACCTTTGCCAACTTTGCATCATCGTGAGTCGTCCTGTGGGCTGCCGCAGCTCAGAGAGAGCTGCTGCCGCTGGGAGCCCACCATGGAGCTGCACGACGAGAGTCATCGCCACCACCAGCCCGGGCCGCCGCAGCCGCGTGCTGCTGCCGCTGAGAGCCCGCCTGTCCCCGAGTGCCCGAATCATTGTGAGTGCACGTTGCGGACCACTGCAGTCAAGAGTTGTGGTTGCTGGGAGTCCGCCTGTCACCGTCTCCGCTTCTTCGAGAAGCTACGTGCTGTGTCCCCGTCCAACGGCAGGTATCTGGTGCGCAACGGGTCGCGTAGACCCAGGCCTTGAACTCAGTCAGTGCCACATTCTGGTGAATACGTTATTGCCTTTTTAAGTCCCTACTGATTTACGTGCATTGTGACTGGTTAAAACGCTTTTGAGAGTCTCATGCTAAACCTTAGATAAAGATACTGTTTTTCTATACCTACGTGAGTTGTGTCCTTTTGTGGTGTCGTTACTGCCTTATTGTGCATGGTCATAAATGCTTCACACACTGCCTCTGAGATAGGCCTAACTGCTCGTGCTACGTTACCACAGGGTTGAGCAGGGGTTAGCAAAGGGGGTAGCCCACTTGCCCTGACTTAGGAAGAAGGGTCCCTATTTGGACAGTGGCGCCAGCCATTGCCAACTAGAGACCCCCATTTCTAACAACTACCCTTTGTCCGCTCCAGGTTCTCAGCAATCAATGTGCAGGGGAGAGCACTCTCTCCCAAGATATGTAAAACCATGATTTTGTTATGCCCACAGAGGGGAGGAGATGGCATGTGCTGGAGTTGGCGCGAGGGGATTCACAATTAAACAGTATCCCGATTGGGACAAATGTGAAAACTGCAAACCTGTGTTTTTATCAATGTGCGAAAGCAGCGTGTAGGGGTTTCTTTAGGATGGCTGAACACATTAAGGCTCTTATGTAAATTGGTGAGTTCCTCTGCGATAAGGTCATGGATGGCTGGTATCTATGCACCAGCTAAATCTGGTATCTATCATGGCTGCTATGCCTTCTCCTGGAGGCGCTCTTGATGTCTTTAGTCTCCCTTGGAACCACTGGAATTTGACTATTGCTTTTGTCCCTGGACCACCTGTAGAGGGAGTGAATGGACGTCACATCATCCTTTTCTCTGAAGTGGGCCCTATAGCTCATAGAGCCTTGTGTTTAATTAATTACCTTTTGCTAAAACAATTCATGACTTAAACCGTATATGCAGATACATAGAGTGTAATATGATGTCTATTACCATTGTTGAGGGAGGGAAGGAGCATCATTACCCACTCAAGGTTTCGTCTCGCATCAGTCATGGTCCCTCCCCTATATTCAGCAATGGTAATACACTCTCTTCGTTTTTCACTGAAATGGCATTTTACGATTTGCCTGTAACTTTTGACCCAGGAAACGGAATTGCACAAAATTTGGAAAGTCACTATCTTAACTTTCAGCTGGACAACTTTAGTGCAGGGGAACAAAAGTTAAGGGGGTTGTCAAAAAATGAAATGATTTCTCATTTTGGCTACCAAACTAAATTGTGTTCGCGCCTCAAGCATGAAACGTTGAATGGTTTTACACCAAATTTGGTATTAAAGGAGAACTTTGCTCTGAAAGCGTGCTTTTGCTGATTTGGTGTATATCTATTCTGTCGTTCTTGATATATGTGTTCAAAAAAGCTGGCAAGCAGCTTTTAAAGGGTTAACCCTTTTGTATATTTCTGCCATTTTATCTCATGAATCATGACTCGTAATTCCTGTTGATCACATTAAAAAGTTTTGTAAAAAATGTGATTGGCTGGATAAGAGCCCTGCCATTTTGAAAATCTTGAGTCAGCTGTGACTTGGAAGGTTCGTGCTATGACAGAAAATTAGCGCAGCAATGGAGGGTCACCGTCAGGGACCTGATCCATGGGAGTAATAAGGGGAACCCAGAGGCATGGAAGCTTAAATCCCACACCAGTAAAAAAAACAAAATACACCAAAATTGGCACGCAACTCATCACAATAGATTAGCCAGCCATGTGAGCAGAATTGATCACCATTTTTGCTGTTGACTCACAAATCGCTTTTAGCTACAGTGTTTCATGCTGACCCAAATCAAAGAAAAGCAAACACTCTAGCAAGTGCCTAACCACTACCGAAAACCAAGCCTCTGCGTTCAACTCCTCCTGTGCAGTCTTGGGGTAGGCTTCAGGCGCAGTTGGCGAGTGCATTGTCAGGCCGTTGGCAAGGCTGTGCTCCCAACTCTTAGTGGTGATTAATTAACATCATGGGGTTTGATGCAGGGCCTGGTTCCAAGTCAGGCCAGGTGTCAAAGTCCCACACAGGTAAAACACAGATTAAAGTGACATTCTAGTTAGGTGTTATAATAACATAAGTAGCATTTAAAAACTACTGCACTTATCTAGCTGTAGTTTACCTAGCTTAGTATATCTTCTGGCCCCTCCCATGCACTGCTTATGACCTCACATATTACATCACTCATGACATGTTAAATGACATCATTGATGCTTTATCACTATTGACATAAGACCAGCACTGATTGTCTCAGACACACTGTGTTGAGAGAAGTGGCAGGAGGCAAACTGTTTACTTTCACTTTTTCAAGAAAAAATAATCCATTTTTATGTCCTTTCATGGGCTGCAGGTTCAGCAACATGTTTGACGAAGAGCTTTTAAGCCATTCCGGTGGAGGTTCCGGTGGATATTTAGAGCACATCTATAAGCATGCTGCCAGAGAATTGTTTGGGATTGAAGTTACAGAAGTCATATACAAACCTTTAAAGTAAGACCAGTGAACTACAGCTACTCTGTTTTATTTATTACGATTTTTAATAATATATTGCTTGTTAACCCCACAGAGCCTTTGTATGGGTTCTTGAGCTTGTAACTAATCTTGTTCAGATCTACAATGCTTTATCAGTTTTTCACTGTGCAAGGTGCTGAAAATGTACATGTAACCAACCTCTCATCACAGAATAACCACCAGGATTCCTGATCTCTCTGGAAGAGTTCCTCTCCCATACCTTTCCATGCAACTTCTACCTGCAACTCCCTAACACACTTCACTTTTCCACCACTCACCTTGCGCTTTTCCACCACTCACCTTGCTGCCTGACCCTCATGTTACGCTGCACCTGACTTTCCTTGTAAGCCACTCCACAGTGCCTCTTTTGCTCTTCACCAAAAAAACTCCTGCCCTTGATGTTGTGCCCCCACACATCATCTTCTCTCCCTTCCTCTACACTACCCTCTGTAAAATCTCCAATGTGTACGGCATGCTTTTGCTTGATAGCGGGGTATGCGCTCTACAAATCAATGTGACCAATGCATTATATTTTTGTTTTTCTCCTTTAGCATAATACATTGCCCCTGGAACACTGTTTAACATATTTTGACAAATGAACTGGCAGGTCGCGATACTTGCACCATCCGTCTTGTGCAACTATTTCCTACAACAATGAGACAATTAAAAGGGGGGGGGTAACTAGTGACACACACCTAATTCAGTCCGATTTACCCCACTGCTTTCTAACCCTCTCCCTTTCTCCTTTTATTTGCCTCTTACCGCCATCCTGTTATTGAAGCTTTCAAAAATGACATTAAATTAACATCAAAATAGCACAATAATTCCTTAAAGGCAAACATTGTTAGCACCCGTTTGTGCCTTATAAACAGCATTGCATACAATTAGATGAGAATGTGTGTTTCAAACATGTCGAAACGTTGATGTAACATTTATTTAGTGATGAAAGAAATGTATAAAAAGTATGACAAATTTACAGGTGTAACAAACCTTTATTTAACGAAATTTGTTTTAAAGAGTTGAGCCTTTTCTAAATGGCATAAGGGAGGATTGTGTGCATAGATTTGTTTTTAAAAACAATTTTATTGATTTTTGCAATACAGTGCGCCATGATAGCATTAGATAAAATCCATCGTATGATATATACCAATAGTATACATAATCAAACAGGACAGAAAATACACTTATACATGGAGTTGTACATCGGTCCGGGACTCGTTCAATACAATGATACATGAACCAAGGCTTCAAGCAATATATCATAAGAAAACATCTGTGCCCCCTTGGTCGCTGAAAAAACAAAAAAACGCCAATACCCAGTTCCCTTTTCAATCCTCTGTCCCAGACCTATCCTCAGTGGACTGTTAATTGTTATCATGAAACATGCCCTGCAACTGTGCCCACCGCATTATAGCCTCGGATGCACCCACATCAGTACGGAAAAGCTCATGTGTTGTTCCTCTCCCCCCCATTCCAGCAGATCCCTCAACCAGTGTGTCAGCATTGGAGCCTTTACCCCCGTCCAACCAATAGCCACTCGCCTCTTTGCCAGTAATAAGGCCAGTTGAACTAGTCGATAGGGGATCCTACGTCCCCATGGGCGCTTCACTGCTCCCAAAAGGCAGGTCAGCGGTGCCAGTGGAACAGCAAGTCCAGTGGCCGCTTCTATGCGTGGCACCACCTGCGCCCAATACGTTTGAACTTGGGAGCACTCCCAGGCCAAGTGTAAGAAAGTGGCCCCCAGTATCCCACATCGTGCACAGGCAGCACCTCTCATCGGATCTATTCTGTTAAGGCCATATGGAGTAACATATGTACAATGCAGAAAAAATAAGTTTAAACCTGCTATTACAAAACACAGTGCGGAAAAGATGTAACGCGGTTTCCCAATCCGAATCAGAAATGGTTGCACCCATTTCCTTCTCTCGGGCTCTGCGTGCAGCATATCCCTTCTAAAGGCTTTTTAGAAATGTGCAATGAGATGGCGCCCTTCCCCCCCCCCATCCTACAAGACCATCAAGGACTTCCGAGATGGGAGGTGCCGCCGGAAAATCTATCCACATTCTCCATCTTGGCGTAATGAAGGAATTTTACCGGTCCCACTCAAAAGTGTCTTGTGCATCTTGGAAGGATATAAAAGCGTCCCCCGGATAAAGGTCACCCGCTTTCATGCAGCCCCCCTCTCTCCACTGCTCCATAGACATGGTAGAGTCAATATTCTGGAGGAGTGTCAGGTCCCACAATTTCAATTCCCTACTGAAGGGAGGCCTGGGGATCACTTTCTGGACCACCTTTTCCCACATCCATGCCGTATGAATAATCGGTTATGGAAGCGGGTGCTCAGA
This sequence comes from Calotriton arnoldi, assembly GCA_963921515.1. Lineage (NCBI taxonomy): Eukaryota > Metazoa > Chordata > Amphibia > Caudata > Salamandridae > Calotriton > Calotriton arnoldi. The sequence continues at coordinate 690,846 of CAWUFW010003788.1, forward strand.
CCCATGACCCCCCGCATCAGCAACTATGGCAAAATGTCACCCCCATGATCATCCCCAGGAGTCAGTTTTCTCAGTTATCTGAGTCCATAAGCCAGCGGGTGGCATGTTGCAGGTGAGCCGCATAGTAGTAGAATTGTAAATCTGTCACTGCTAGTCCCCCCTCTTCCAGGTCTCTCTTCAGCGTTGTGAGTGCCACCCTGCTGCCTTTATCCACCCACAAAAGAGTCACCACAAGGCCATCCAACCGGCAGAAAAAACGATCCGGCAATGGGAACAGGGAATTCTGCACGAGATAAAAGCATCGCGGGAGGAAAACCATTTTTGCAATGGCTGCCCTACCCATGACAGATAAGGGGAGTTTATTCCAAAATTGAATGGAGTTCTCCAGGCTGGTCAGCACCCTATTCATATTCTGAAGCTGGTGTTGGCCTTCAGTATGAGTGACCCAAATCCCTAAATATCGGAATCCTTCTAATTCCCATTGAAGTCCTATGTTCGGCAACTGATGCGGCTGCCTCACGACCAACCCTCCTAAGGGGAACACTAGTGATTTGCGGATGCTTATTTTCAAACCTGAGACCTCACCAAAAGCATCCAAGAGACTTAGTAACAGGGGAACAGACTCCCCAGCTCCAACCTCGCAAGGAACATATCCAGCTTACCCTCAGTGTCAGGTGGGCCCATCTGGTAGACCAATTTAAAATGATCCAAAAGGGTCATTCAGATATCCTGCCGTCGGGTTAGTAGGTGTCCCCATGCATTCCGTATAGATGTATTAGGGGATATCTCAGTTTCCCGTCGGATAAGCCATGCCAGAAGCCTGCCGAATTTATCGACTTCCATATGCAACACCTGCAGGTAGTCTTTAGGCCTGTTTTATCCAGTGTATCCCAGAGGGAGCAAACCGGTCTATGGGCATCCAGCATGTCTGCACAGGCCCCGCTGTGTACACTTCTTGTTTCTGTAGATCCGCTAACCGGACTTCGCTGGTCTTCAAATCCTCTATTAGCTTCCTGCGCACCCCACAAATAGTACTGATACATCCCACCGTATGTGTGCATAGATTAACATTCACATCATTCTAGTTCGTGAGGACAGCCCCAAAAAGACTGAAATGAGAATGACTTGTTTTTTTTATGTCACCAAGCTCTGAATGTGAAAGTTGCAGATGCTTCTAGAACTTCCAGAGTTGTTTGATTTTCCCACTTGTAGCAATCACTGCCAAAAATGTTGGGTCTCTTGCTCACTTAGTATTGTTATGTTTCTAATATTTATGAGCTCCTTTATTTCTAGCTTGAACTTCTTACCCAGGTGCTGTACTGAATCTGGATTATTTATTTATTTTTTAGCAATTCAGAGTCGCAAGTGCCAGGTGATGGTGTATGGTGTTAGCAGTCCTATTTAAGGGCCTCACAAAAAATATACTGGTCCTTAAATGATGCCTCTCAAAGTGGTAATATTATTTTTCCAGCAGCATTAGAACTTTCATAGATTCATATGCTTGAGTTATCCCCTGGCATCAGGCTTGCATTTCAACACAGCAAATTACATTAAAAATGATGGAAGAACATATATGAGCCACAAGTAGCTCATCCACCATTTATTTTCATTTTATTTTTTCAGAGTTTTATATAGCGTGAACTTGACCTGAAGGTATTAGGTATCAGAGCGCGTTACACGAGCACCAGTTGCGTTACATGAGTACACATTCATTTTTGTTAGGCACGGGGAGATTAAGTGATTTGCCCAGAATCACAGGATGTTGCACGTCCTTGCTGAGACTCGAACCCGGTTCCCCAGATTTGAGGTCGACCGTCCTAGCCGTTAGGCTACATCCTCTACATCCTCTCTCCACCTTATTTTATGACCTGATGTCTATCCTATCAGGTGATGAGACCAGGGTTCCAACCCTCCTCAGAGGCTCCAAGTGTCAGATTTTCTGTGCTTGGTATCAGGCAACAATGAATCTTGAGCTCTACTCTTTTTACTCAGATTGACCTTTTCAACTTTTTTGTCTGGAAAGACCTCTATCTCGCTTCTGATACGGAAGAAAGACAATGTCTGATCCTCTGTACTTAAAAGTTGATGGTTAAAGTTTTTGATTTGGATCGACACCAGGGCTGAAGCTTCTCTTCCAAGAAGACTCATCAAACCATGAGAGGTGTGTGGGGTGAGGGATCTTTTCTGAAGACCTGCACTCACACAAATGTACATTTTGCCTCCTCTAGCCTGGAAATACACCCAGCAGTTTTGGCATCTGTCTGTCATTCAACAATAAATCCCTAAAAGATGCAGGGTTGGCTGCTGCGATTTCTAAATGCTGAATCTTCTAGAAAATCATTAAAGAGCACTGCAAAAGCAAAGAAGCACAAATTCAAGATGGGCGTCTCAAAAAATCCATTGGCCCTTGTGCAAGTTCCAAGAAGATCCTCTGTGCCTGCTTTGAAGGTACAGATCTCTGGTCTTGGTGAAATTTCAACAGCAGAATCCAGAGTCAAGGCACATTCAGAAAGATCATCACCACTATCTGCTTCACCATCAGCAAGAGTAAGACATATGCCATAAGGACTACAGTCGATAATGGTACCAGCGAGTGTTATTTCAATATTGTTGACAATAAAACTGTTGATGAAGAGAGCATTAATGACTACAATCTCATCAGTGAGAGCTGGCCTGCCATCAGTACTGAAGATCTAGGCATTGATGAGTAGGACCCCATTGATGTGTAAAACAGTTATCTACAAAGCGTAAGGTACCGTCTTCCATGAAGACACTGTCATCGAAGCCACTACACCTCCCACCTGGAAGTTCAGAGGCAATCTGTGCCCTTGCGACTACTACATCAACTTCAACACCATTGACAAATTCATTATCTACTTCACATGTAACAAAAAATGACTTTAGCTTTGCCCAACACACCTATTTCTTCCACATTACCACTTTTTCCGGTTGTAATACAAATAACTCTAGAGCTGCTTCCATAGTTTTTGGCTGATTCTTTGATGGTGGAGTCAGTAAACATCATATATATTCAAATGGTGACCTGCTTTCTGAAGCTGCCTCCCATGCAAAAAGACCATATATCCCTAATATCCATTATAAGGAGTAATAGGCATATGGTTACCAAGAACCATCACTTTATGGCCACCCCACTGAAATGGAAATGCCATCAGATGCACAAACGGTTCAGGCACCCATGAATTTTTTATAAACTACATGAAGATGTTAATGGAGGAATTCTATATAACATCACCTGCATGCCCAGCTCCTTCCTCCGAGGCACCCCAGCTCCACTGACAGAACCTCCGGTTTCTCTACTACCTGTTTTGGACCAAAACACACCATCAGAGGCTGGGGACCATAGCAATACTGATGATGCCAACTCCGAGCAAGAAGACTGTGATGGTATGTATAACAGTCAACAGTGTCTTGATTGCCAGCTGAACAACCCAGCCCCGATCCAGCTCCCAGAGACTTGCCACCAGATGAGTTCCACATGTAGGTTAACAGGGCAACACAAAAATTCAGCTTGCCTATAGTATACAGTTGAATCCATAAGGACTATCCTGGCCCTTGATTATTTCTAGGAGGAGGGCCTATCATTTATACACAACTTGGATAATGGTTCCACTCAAGGCTGGGGAAGAAATACAAGGTGCCTGCCACAGCTCCAGCCTGCCTGCTAAATAATGTTAGAAAGGAATTTGTTATTTCAACCGCAGGGGAAAGACGCTCAAGAAACCTGGAAACTCCATGTGTTGTCCCCACAAACAAGGAGGGTAATAGTTGTACACTATGGGGAAGAGATTTCTTTTCTGCAATGGCAGTCAAAATAGCTAACTCAAGTGCTGTCTTGTCGATTTTTGACAGGCAGCTGTCGAATGACACTGCCTCAACAAGCTCCCAGACTAGTAGTGAGAACAAGCAAAAGATATTTTAAAAGAAAGAGCAGCATCTTCACTGGCATGCTTCTAACACAGTGTTTTGTCAGATGGCATCAAAAGCCATCTTGAGAAGATGTGGCTGGCTTCATAGCACTGTTTTTCGTCCAGAGGTCCAGTAGAGAATGCATGGACAATTCTTTGGCAAACACACGAATGACGGCTTACAAGCCACAAAAACAAACATGGACACAGCAATATCTTTAGGAGGGCTAGAAAGAAGAAAAGCCTGCTCTTGTTATAGGAGAAAAACATTAAGGTTGGAGACAGTCATTCCAACTAGGTTCCTTCACAGGTTTTTATCCCTGCAAGCAAGAATACCATTATCAAAGTTAACCTGCTGCTCAATATGAGAGACGGCGATCAGGATGAATAAAGCAGTGTGAATAAAGGGGCCCATCGAGCACTAAGAACCAAGATAGGGGCCGGCAAACCTGACTTTTTGGACAGCTCGCCCACTCCATTTTCCATGCCTGTTGAGAGGAGTTACAGGCACATCTTTCAGCCTCGCAAAAAATTACAGCAGTTCGCTGGGATGTGTACAAAGGGGAGCATGGACACACAATAGCATGTGCATGGAAACCACTACGACACCATCAACATGGAAGAATCATCAACACGTGGAGACCTTACAGTGAGAAGAGAATCAAACTATTGCAGGAAGCGGCCACAGAACCGGAATCAAGAAAACATAGGGGTTTGGTGCAAATTGAGTTCTGTCCCTTCAGTATGCCGGGATTTTTTGCTTTTCTGATCACCCTGTTTTTGGACTTTTTACTGTGGGTGAGTCTCACTACCCTTGTCTCACCCACAGTAATCACATGGCAAACGGACTGCACGTTTTTACTGCCAGTGTTCGTCTTTAAGATAAGGCTGCTGCGATGCAGCAAGGATAGGGGGCACTTGGCTGGATACATGTGAACACGTGCACATGTGTGCGGGCTGCGCGTTCGAAAGACTACTGTTGTGCACAGCCCTGTAACAGCACACAGGTAGCCTGGCACAATGGGGACTCTGCAGGATTAGGTATTCACCTGGGATAGACCTTATAAGAGTAGTGTACACTAATAGAAAAAGTCAGTGTGCTTTACTGTTTTGCATGTAGTGGCACCCCATTATACACATAGGGAGAGAACTGCTATGGAGTGTAGTTTCACACCCCCTTGGCCTATAGAGACAATTGACGTCTTGAATTGGAGTATAACCTGTGCGAGAGAACCAAATATGTAACTCCCAAAATGTTATCGGTTTACCTTATGGATCATCCAGCGTTTTCATATTTCCCTGGATCAGCTCAGGATTAGAGCCCAGGCCTTGTGTCAGCCTGATGTGCCCAGTTAATTACATTTTCTCCAGCTTCAGGAACAAAGGCCCCACACAAAAGGAGCAATTAGCAGTACTTCTCTCAGCTCCTGAGGAGGAAAGAGGTGGGGTGGTAGGATCTCCATCAATCACTCAGCTGTCTCACTGTACCGGGAATGGGGCTTCCCTGAGCCCACTATACAAAGGAGGGTGCCCAGATAACTGGAGCCAACCCAGAGGAGGCTCTCTTTGAAATTCCGGTGTGCAAGTCCCTGGCAGTGATGCCAGTGAGGGGTGGAGCTGAGACCCCAGGAGCTGATGTGACCAGTGGCTCCTGGATGATGCCATTTCGAACTGTCCCAGCATGCTGTGCAGTAGGGTGGGAACAAGGGTGGAGCGGTGATGTGGCACTCTAGGATTGGCCAGGGGTGCCTGTCTTAAAGAACCTTTCTCTCCTCTTTAAAAACTCTTGTGCAAGGGGAAGACTCTCTCTTACCTCTGGGATTTTCCGACACTTTGCTGCTGGATCCTGGGACTGCCATTGAGAACTGGAAGGAAGAACCCCCTGACCACTATCAGGACCACGGACTCTGCCCAGTTGACCCCAGGACCAGTGAGTCTCCCCAAGGGTCAGTAAGGCTGGCCCCCTTCCATAACCTGAGGACCAGTTGAGGGAAAGCCCTGGACTTTGGTGCACAGAAAGCAGGATCGGGAGGAGAGCTAGCACAGGGAGCCAGGAGAACCAGCTCCTTAAGGATTGCAAAGCTTTGTAGGTGAGGAGGGCTGCTGCAACTCCACCTGGTGGATATAGTTCATCTCCAGGAGTAAAATGAGCCCTGGATCGTCCAAAACGGCCCAACGGGGCCAGAGTTATTGCATATAAAATTTTGGAAACCTTTGACCTTTTTCTGCCTCGGAGCGCGTGAGGCTCCACTGTCCAGTTGTTAAATCTCCCCGGGTTGAGCCAGGGCCAGATGGTTGGCGCAAAGCAATGGTCCTATAATTCTCTGGTAGAGGGCGTGTTCTCATGTTTTAGAGGGCCGGGACCCCATCCCTGGGCTCCCGATGCCCCAAGAAGGAAAAAAAAAAAAAGCAGAGAAGTGCCATTGCGCTTCTCCCCGCGATGGACGAAGGTGCTCAGGACCCCATCCATGGGCCCCGATGGCATGGAGAATATGGGGGAGTGCCGCTGCACTCCTCCGCGTGGCTGGCCCACCGCGCTCCCCATGCCTGTGACTGGGGGTGGGGGGAGTGGGAGGCCGGCCACAGTCATACGCACCTGCCTGCAGGAGCGGGCAGGCCAGAAGATTGCTGCCGGCTCCTGCAGCAGCACACTGGAGAGCTGCTGGCGGGGGAAGCCGGGGGTAGGCTCCCCGAGAAGTCCCCTCCACATTGAGACTCTGCACTCATGGTGCCTGGATGGAACTGGGCACGAGAGACGCTGCGCAAGGCCGCTAAGCAAAAATAAAAACAGGAAGCAAAAGCATGACGTGGCTCTGTCCTGTGCAGCGGGAGAGCCGCTCATTTAATATTCACTGCACTCCCGGAGAAGTGCCCCATAATGCCCTGCAGAGCCGCATCTTTTGCCTGCATTTTGCCCATATCTCAGTTTGTAGTGGCCCCTGGACGACGGGACAACCACCAATCAATTCAGAACATCCCACATTTCCCCTGCATGGATCTCTCGAGTCCTTATCCTAATTTCGGGAGGGTGTGGGGGGGGGGGCAACATTATCACCTCCCCTGATTTCCTTCACATTTCTAAGCACTCACATAGCTGGAGCTTTTGCTCTTCAACTGGGACTGTTATGTCCTCTAGCGGCCATGTGTAGGTTGACATTCAGGAGGCCTTTTTTCACAAGGTGATAGACACCCTTTAGAGGTTGCTTTTATAAATGAAGTTTGATGGTTAAAAATGCATAAATTTGAGAGGATAGGATTTGAGAGAAGAGGATGTAGCCCTACGGCTAGAGCTGTCGACTTTGGAGCTGGGGAACTGGGTTCGAGTCTCGGCAACGACGCTCAACATCCTGTGATTCTAGGCAAATCACTTAATCTCCCCATGCCTAACAAAAATGAATGTGTCCATCTGTAACGAAACTGGTGCTCATGTAAAGCGCTCTGATACCCGATTTATCGGGTCTAGTTCGTGCTATATAAAACTAAAAAAAAAATTACACACTCAAACTGTCAGGGACTGTCCGGGACTATGTCGGGAACACAGTCAGGGACTTGGGCAAGGACTGGGAACGGGGTAGAAAACGTACACAAAGAGAGGAGTACTGCGCTGCCCAGGATCACACAGGAAGTCAGAGGAGAAAAGGGATCCAAAGGGGAAGCCAGTACAAAGGAACAAGATGGCTAAGACTCAGAAAGGAAGGGCACTCACAAGGCAATTTAGCATTCAGACTAACTACACCCAAGACGGACGTGCAAGACATATATATATATATAATACAACATTAACAATAAAGGGAATGTGGGGTAAAGCACTCGGGAGCTCCACACGGTAAGACTGAAGCTCAGTAAGTTCCTCACCCACAATTGTTGTTACAGATACTGACTGAAAATACCCACATATAGGATATGTATGCAAAGGCAGGGTCTGTGGAGCTTATACCTATGGTGATGTTATAACAGTAACCCAAAGACAATACTCACAGTGAACAAGAAACACCACCTAGGTAGTCAGCTGTGCCCACGGATCCTGGCGATCAAACAGGAACACGCAAGGCAGTAACAGCAAAGGGGTAGAACTAAACACAAGCACAATAGACAAGGAGGAGTGCTTAACAGGAAAGGAAGGAAATCACAGGGCACATTTGGCAGAAAGCAGGTAACAAACATACAAGGTAACAGAAGCAAGACAGCAGAAATAGAAAGACAGCAAACTAGAACTGGAACCAAGGAAATGGGAAGAAAGGCAGGGACTGGAAAAGGATATACAGAAGGGGAGGCTACAGGGGTATACTAGAATAGTGCAGGTTCAGGAATCAAGAAAACAAAGTAGCATAGAAGGCAGTGCTGGGGCAGGAACAAGAATTGAGCAAAAGCTCAGGAGTCAAAGTAGCACTGCAGGTAGTGCTAGTTCAGGAGAAGGGAAACTGCTGCAGTTCAGGAACAAGGAATGCTAAGGCTCAAGAGTCAAGGTAGCACTGCAGGCAGTGCTAGTTCAGGAACAAGGGAAACTGCTGCAGTTCAGGAACAAGGAATGCTAAGGCTCAGGAGTCAAGGTAGCACTGCAGGCAGTACTGGTTCAAGGAAACAGGAAATAGCTACAGCTCAGGAAACAAGGAGTCAAGAGAGCACTGCAAGCAGTGCAAATCCAGGAACAAGAAATAGCTGAAGCCCAGGAACAGGAACAAAGAATAACTATAGCTCAGGAACTCAGGAAACAAGGTAGCACTGCAGGCAGTGCTAATTCAGGCACAAGAAATAGCTATAGCTCAGGAAACAAGGTAGCAGTGCAGGCAGTGCTGGTTCAAGGAAACAGGAAATAGCTACAGCTCAGGAAACAAGGAGTCAAGAGAGCACTGCAAGCAGTGGAAATCAGGAACAAGAAATAGCTGAAGCCCAGGAACAGGAACAAAGAATAACTATAGCTCAGGAAACAAGGTAGCACTGCAGCCAGGGCTAATTCAGGCACAAGGAATAGCTATAGCTCAGGACCTCCGGAAACAAGGTAGCACTGTAGGCAGTGCTAATTCATGCACAAGGAATAGCTATAGCTCAGGAACTCAGAAAACAAGGTAGCACTGCAGACAGTGCTAATTCAGGCACAAGGTATAGCTATAGCTCAGGAATCAAGGAACAAGGATTAACTATAGCTAAGGAATCTAGGAATATCAAAAGCTCAGGAAACAAGGCTCGGTCTCACCGGAAAACAGCTACAATGACCCACCCTGGGCTGAAGGGAGCTGGGGCTTAAAAGAGCTCACAGTACTCATGCGCATCAGGTGTGAGCAGGCTAGCAGCAGCCAGCCACAGGTGAGATGAATTCCTCCACCCATCCTTGGCCTGCAGGGGTGGAGACAAAGCAGTGAGCAGGGGATTATAGGTAATGGAGTTTCCAGCATGAGCAGACTGGCTTCCACAAAACCCGGCATGGATTGGGTACGGATGTCAATTCCTAAATGATGTCCAAATGCCTGGAAGTCAGGATATGCATACAAGGGAGTGTCTGGAAGCATATTAGAATACTGGAAAGCCCCACAATTCAGCCCCCTGGTGGTGGGAACGAGAGCACAGAGAGTGAATTGTGACAGTACACCCCCTCCAACGACCGGCTCCCGGAATCTGGGACTCGTTTTAAAGCCTTTGCTGCTATGTAATAAGTCCATTTCCATCAGAGATGTAGTGCAAGATACAGAGGACTGCAGGAAAAATGTGATGTTCTGGAGGGTAGGATAATAGGCTGTAAATTAACAGCAGTATTGAAGGCAGAACCTGAAGAGTCCAAATCCAGCAACGGGGGCTTAGAAACCTGAATTAAAGGTGTTTGAAGTCTTGATGATGGCAGGCTAGAGTAGCACTCTGAAAACAAAGGAAGATTTACTGTAGGGTCAAAAGCATATAACGGATTGGTAGGAGGCACAGAGGTCAACGGCAAACTGGCTGAAGACAAAAGAGACCACGAGAAGCAGACCTGAGGCTCTGGCCCTGGATGAAAACATACAGAAGACTCACATGCAGGAGACTCTGGAAGCAGGTATGCAAGAGACCCAGGCCCTTGAGGCTTACATGTTGAGAGTTTTGTCTCTGATGCTGGAGATTCAGTCTCTGAATGTATACGTACTGAGATCTCTGAAGGCTGGCAAACTGGAAGCACAGGGTCAAAAAGTAGGCAAGATAGAGGCTCAAGGCCAGAAGGCAGGGAGCCTGGAAGCTCTGGTGCTGAAGGCAGGGAGGCTGGAAGCTCTGGTTCGGAAGTCCGACAGGCTGGAAGCTCTGGTTCGGAAGTCCGACAGGCTGGAAGCTCTGGTTCGGAAGTCCGACAGGCTGGAAGCTCTGGTTCGGAAGTCAGACAGGCTGGAAGCTCTGGTTCGGAAGTCAGACAGGCTGGAAGTTTTAGCTCTGAAATCAGATAGGCTGGAGACTCTGACTTAGTAGGCAGGTGAGCTGAGGGCTTGTGCTCTGAATACAGGCAGTCTGGAGGCTCCGGTACTAATGGCTGGCAGACTGCAGGCTCGGGCTCAGATGGCAGGCAGGCTGCAGGCTCGGGCTCACATGGCAGGCAGGCTGCAGGCTCAGGCTGACATGGCAGGCAGGCTGAAGTTCAGAAGGCAGCAGGCCGGCTGAGGATTCTGGAGACTCTGAGAGCAGCAGGCCGGCTGAGGACTCTGGAGACTCTGCAAAAAGACAAGCTGATGACAGAGAGGCACAAGGATGATGGACTTTAAATTCTGGGAATGGTGATAACCCGTGAACAGTAGATTCCCTATTGTCAATATTGAAATCTTCACAGTTCCTTGGCTCATTAAAACACACTGAAGTGCTTTCTTCGGGATGGCTAAGAATACTGCTTATCTTAGAGTCTCTGATGACCAGACTCCCTTTACCATTTGGCAGTTCACATGTCTTAGTCAGAGGAAATGGGTCTGAGACTTCTTGGTCATGGGAGATTTGTTCAATTCCTTCTGCATTACAAGGTGGTACAGATGCATCAGAGCATAGAGTAATATTATGTCCTGACTTTTCAATATGTGGCGTGCTTGAAGGCGAGAGAGCAAACAAGGGGTCAGGATTGTGTTCCTTCTCAGTGAGGAGGTTGGCTTCAGTCGCAGAAGTTAGACCAAGAGCATGGACTGAGTCAGAGGGTGTTGTCACATCAGGGATAATGTTAGGCACTGGTTCAGGTTTTGTCTGTATGTCAATGGCCAGTGTATGTGATACCCCGGGGTGGAACTGACCTCACTACCAGGAAGAGAAAGCAAACAAGTATTTAGTGTCTTTCCTGGCATCTGGGGTTCCTTAGAAGTGGAGGGACACATCTCAGATGTAGTGCCTATACACAGTTTAGCACTAGAAGACAACACATCAGAGGAGGTAGAAATTTCAGAATTCAAACAAATACTTTCATTAACTGGACTGTGAGACAAGGTACTATGGTTTTTCTGAATGGAATCTGAGGGATCAGCCACTGTATTGTTCACACAATCGCTGGACCAGCTCTGAGGGGATCGCAAAAGAGAGCGCAAGGCTTCATTCTCCATTTCTAAGGAGGCTAACAGAGGTGGAAAAGTTGTTTTCTATAGGGGTTTTAGATTCCCACTTGAACTCTGGGTTATAATTTTTAACAGAGTCTGAAACATTTTATTCTCTCGTTGTAATTCAAGAATCTTAGATGTAATTATATCCTGTGAAGACTGCAGATCTTTCTCTACAAGGACAGTGGTAGACTTGGCAACTTCACAACAAGCAACAGAGCTATACCTTGGATTTTGTTGAAAGTGGCTATTAGCCGCCTGTGTTCTAGTAGGTCTTTTCTCTCTTTTGTTAAACTGATTATGGTTTACTTTGAATGTGGTATTTAACAAGGTCCCTTTAGTATCCGGGACTGTGCTCTTTACTGGACTACAAGACTGGGTAACATTATTTGAATGGAGACCAGAGGTTATAAAATGCATCTGCTCTTTCTTTGGTTGTGTGGTTGAATACTGTATTTTACAACCACTTACAGCAGACATGCGAGATTCAGAATTCTTGTTCAGCAAACTGAGTAAGGTAGCATTCTCCTTATGCAATGCTGACACAGACATTGAATCTGGATCAGAACAGAAGATTAAGTCCGGATCTGGCAAAGAGGTGTTTGAGAGCCAATGAGTAAAATATTCAGAACGTAAATGTCCATTTCTCATAAGAGGATTCATTGTTTCAGGACTAGGGTGAACAAACTGTAAAGTAGACACTAAATGCCTCTCGTTGTTGGGCACTGGGGAATTGCCCTGCACAAACCTAAATGATGTACTGGTGTGTTTCTTTCTTAAACCTCTCATTAGGATACACCTTCAATATTGTCAGACACAAATGTAACAGAAAAATGGTAGCTAACTGAACGCAAAGAAACCTCACAAGTAACCCTGGAAATGTGGGTTGGTCATTCTGTCAGGGACTGTCCGGGACTATGTCGGGAACACAGTCAGGGACTTGGGCAAGGACTGGGAATGGGGTAGAAAACGTACACAGAGAGAGGAGTACAGCGCTGCCCAGGATCACACAGGAAGTCAGAGGAGAAAAGGGATCCAAAGGGAAGCCTGTACAAAGGAACAAGATGGCTAAGACTCAGAAAGGAAGGGCACTCACAAGGCAATTTAGCATTCAGACTAACTACACCCAGGACGGACGTGCAAGACATATATATAATACAACATTAACAATAAAGGGAATGTGGGGTAAAGCACTCAGGAGCTCCACACGGTAAGACTGAAGCTCAGTAAGTTCCTCACCCACAATTGCTGTTACAGATACTGACTGAAAATACCCACATATAGGATATGTATGCAAAGGCAGGGTCTGTGGAGCTTATACCTATGGTGATGTTATAACAGTAACTCAAAGACAATACTCACAGTGAACAAGAAACACCACCTAGGTAGTCAGCTGTGCCCACGGATCCTGGCGATCAAACAGGAACACGCAAGGCAGTAACAGCAAAGGGGTAGAACTAAACACAAGCACAATAGACAAGGAGCTAGCAAGGAGGAGTGCTTAACAGGAAAGGAAGGAAATCACAGGGCACATTTGGCAGAAAGCAGGTAACAAACATACAAGGTAACAGAAGCAAGACAGCAGAAATAGAAAGACAGCAAACTAGAACTGGAACCAAGGAAATGGGAAGAAAGGCAGGGACTGGAAAAGGATATACAGAAGGGGAGGCTACAAGGGTATACTAGAATAGTGCAGGTTCAGGAATCAAGAAAACAAAGTAGCATAGAAGCCAGTGCTGGGGCAGGAACAAGAACTGAGCAAAAGCTCAGGAGTCAAAGTAGCACTGCAGGTAGTGCTAGTTCAGGAGAAGGGAAACTGCTGCAGGTCAGGAACAAGGAATGCCAAGGCTCAGGAGTAAAGGTACCACTGCAGGCAGTGCTAGTTCAGGAACAAGGGAAATTGCTGCAGGTCAGGAACAAGGAATGCTAAGGCTCAGGAGTCAAGGTAGCACTGCAGGCAGTACTGGTTCAAGGAAACAGGAAATAGCTACAGCTCAGGAAACAAGGAGTCAAGAGAGCACTGCAAGCAGTGCAAATCAGGAACAAGAAATAGCTGAAGCCCAGGAACAGGAACAAAGAATAAATATAGCTCAGGAAACAAGGTAGCACTGCAGGCAGTGCTAATTCAGGCACAAGGAATAGCTATAGCTCGGGAACTCAGGAAACAAGGTAGCACTGCAGGCAGTACTGGTTCAAGGAAACAGGAAATAGCTACAGCTCAGGAAACAAGGAGTCAAGAGAGCACGGCAAATCAGGAACAAGAAATAGCTGAAGCCCAGGAACAAAGAATAACTATAGCTCAGGAACTCAGGAAACAAGGTAGCACTGCAGGCAGTGCTAATTCAGGCACAAGGAATAGCTATAGCTCGGGAACTCAGGAAACAAGGTAGCACTGCAGGCAGTACTGGTTCAAGGAAACAGGAAATAGCTACAGCTCAGGAAACAAGGAGTCAAGAGAGCACTGCAAGCAGTGCAAATCAGGAACAAGAAATAGCTGAAGCCCAGGAACAAAGAATAACTATAGCTCAGGAACTCAGGAAACAAGGTAGCACTGCAGGCAGTGCTAATTCAGGCACAAGGAATAGCTATAGCTCAGGACCTCCGGAAACAAGGTAGCACTGCAGGCAGTGCTAATTCAGGCACAAGGAATAGCTATAGCTCAGGAATCAGGAAACAAGGTAGCACTGCAGGCAGTGCTAATTCATGCACAAGGAATAGCTATAGCTCAGGAACTCAGAAAACAAGGTAGCACTGCAGGCAGTGCTAATTCAGGCACAAGGAATAGCTATAGCTCAGGAATCAAGGAACAAGGATTAACTATAGCTAAGGAATCAAGGAATATCAAAAGCTCAGGAAACAAGGCTCGGTCTCACCGGAAAACAGCTACAATGACCCACCCTGGGCTGAAGGGAGCTGGGGCTTAAAAGAGCTCACAGTACTCATGCGCATCAGGTGTGAGCAGGCTAGCAGCAGCCAGCCACAGGTGAGATGAATTCCTCCACCCATCCTTGGCCTGCAGGGGTGGAGACAAAGCAGTGAGCAGGGGATTATAGGTAATGGAGTTTCCAGCATGAGCTTCCACAAAACCCGGCATGGATTGGGAACGGATGTCAATTCCAAAATGATGTCCAAATGCCTGGAAGTCAGGATATGCATACAAGGGAGTGTCTGGAAGCATATTAGAATACTGGAAAGCCCCACAATTCAGCCCCCTGATGGTGGGAACGAGAGCACAGGGAGTGAATCGTGACACAAACTGGTTTTATTCATTACAAATGCTTTATTGGTTCACCATCAGAATGTCAGTGGTTACTGCTTGCAGTAGATATGTTTTATTATTCTTAATAAGTGCTTTTATGCTGGAGTATTGCTTTCCTAATTGCATCTAGGTACCCAAGGATGAGTTGATCATGTGGATTGTTGTTCTTGAACCATGTTGTTCTTGAACCATGATGAAGTTACTAGACTCACCTTTGGCCTCTTTAGGGGGCCAAAGGTGATTACACAATGTCATTTATATATTTGTAAATTATTGCGTAGTATTTAGCTCTGTGTGTGTGTAATAAATGTACTTCTTTTTTTCCAAAGAAAAAGTACTGTGAGAGTCAAACACTACAATGGGGTGTTTGGTTCCCAGTGCGGACAATTGTGGACCTATTACTTGTGATGGCCACTCAACTAATCTAGTAGCCCAATTTCCAGCAGGGTTTTACTCAAGATTTTTTCTCATTTGAAAGAAAAGTTTGGAAGGGAGGGTGGCACTCCTTTCTAGATTTCAGAGCTTGGAACAAGATTTTTTTAATTTTTTTTTATAAAGAAGCGAACTATAAAGATGTTCTTATCAGTAGATGTTCTCTAATCCATCATCCATCCAAAAGACTATTTAGCATCAATAAATCTAGAAGATCAACATGTCAACAACACCGAAAATACCTGTGCTTTATTGTGGATGATCATCATCACAAGTTCAAAGCACTCACTTCCTTTTGGCTTCAAGTCTGCACCTAGGGAGTTCACGAAATACCTTGTACCAATGGCTGCACATTTACATCGTCAAGGTGTGAGGGTTTTCCCATACTCAGCAATCGACTTATCAAAGCTCTGTCTTCATGCCAAACAACAGAAGCACTTCATTGAACACTATCCCTGGTAAAAGCAATGGGTCAGGCTCTTCATCAAAAGAAAATATCTACTTCTGGCACAGCAGGTCTTATTCTTAGGGGTAAGCATCTGTGCATATATTCTGAAGGTTTATCAATCCCAGGAGAGGGGAGAAAGTTTCATAAAACTGGTCTGCGATATGAACCCGGACTCAGATTACAGTCAGAAAATACAATGTTTTACTGGGTATAATGTGAGCTTCATTCTTTTGATCCCGAAATGTCCGCTGATAATGAGAACATGCATTGGAAATAGATCTCCGGTCAATAGGACGAGTGCATTCACATAACCAAGAAGATGGAACAGGCCATGACTTGGAGGATGAGGACCTTTATGAAATACAACCATGATTCTGAAAATCGACATCTCATTGAAAGACTTGGGAGAACATGTAAAAAGCCTGTCCGCAAGTAACCTTTCCTCAGGAAAAAAAAACTGCACACAAACATACTAGAGTTAAAGGCAGTCAGCGTGGCCATGACGGTGTTTGTCCTGTTCATCTTGCACCAGGATGTCAGAATACACACTACACTGCAGGCAGAAACAAGGAGGAACCATACAAAACACATCTCACAAAAAGCTTAACTGCTTTGGCATTGAGTGCTGCGTCACAAGAGCAATCTGGCAATGGAACATGTCCTAGGGTTACAAAACGAGATGGAGGACTACTTAAGCAGGAAGGATATGGACTGTCACAAAGAGTGGGGAACCTAAGGCAACTGGAACTGGTATTCGGAGATGGGTACAACTCCAAATAATCTCTTTGCCACACCAGAGAATGGCAGATGTCAGCTTTTCAAGCAGATAGTGGTATCCCGACTTCCAATGAGAAGCGTTCTTGATTTCCATGTCTGGGATATTTAGGTACAGTTTCTGTGCGCTCTCCCACTGATCCTGCTTGTCTCAATAGTGTTATAGAAGTTGGAAAAGGAATTGTGTACACTAATCTTATTCAACCAGCATGCGCCAAACTAGTTTGGTTCACAGAGGTAAGGGATCCGTTATTAGAGACACCAATACAATTGAAGCCAGATTCATATCTTCTTTCCAAGAATCGAGGGCAAGTGTATCATTACAGTCAAGTTTCTCTGTACCCAACTGCCTGACTGCTGTGGACGTAGAATATGATTCCACCAAATTGTAAAAAAGATTCTACAAGCAGCTAGTGCAACTTCCGTAATAAAATGGAAAAGATTTTGTCTTTGGCCATCAGCTAACAATATAGACCCTCTTTCAATGCATCTGTATGAGATATTGCCTTTCCTCCTACATCTTGCAGAGTCTGGCATGAGATATTCTTCAATTTGAGTACTTCTGGCGACCATTCCTAGCTATCTCAGAACTTCTGACACACGATCCTTGTTCTCAGCTAGGATAGTTGCCCTCTTATTGGCAATAACATCACCAAGACACACCACTGAAATACAGGCATTTTCTATGAAGCCTCCTTGCCTAAAATTCAATCAGAACAAATTCACTTCCTGTATGAAACCCATATCTATACCCAAGGTACCAATGTTGTTCCATTTGACAGAAAATATTCACTTACCAAAGTTTTTACCACAATCATATGCAACCTGATTCTGTGGGCCTCCAACAATATCTATATTGATAGAACAAAGGATTTTCGGAAAATGGATCAACTATTCATTTGACATTGGAACCAAGGATGCCCTTTGTCAAAACAGGGCATATCACGATGGATCATTGATGGAGATGCATGCTGTCATGCCATTGCTGAGTGTCCTATGAGGCGTAGAGCAATGGTGCATTGGACGAGACATTGTGGCCATGACTGCAGTCTTCACTAGAGTACCCCTACTGTATATATTCATGGCAGTGACTTGGTCCTCAGCCAACAGTTGGCCAAACACTATTGTCTCCATATTCAGCTGAAAGCTGAGACAGCAGTGGGGCAGGCAATGTGGCATTACCTTTTTTATTATGGTAAGACTCATTTCTACCTATGTCAAATATAATATACACTGTCAGTGAATGCATGCTAAGGACCAACATGAGAGTGTGACAAGAATGTTCTTGGCATTGATCAAGGAGAAGTCAAACTGGTTTTGTTTGGAGTCTTGCATTACATTAAGACAAAGACAAATCACCCTTTCCCTGTAAAAGATACTTGCTGAAAATTACTGGTAAAACACACATAATAGCACATAGTTTGGATGTATACAAAATTCTCGATTGTCATACCGCTCATGTTTGTGGCCTGTACTGTCTCAACCCCTTCTTTTCTCTGCTGTTGCAGCTCGACACGTCAGTTGATGAGGTCACCTTCCCGTACTGTTTGCGATTAGTCATTAGTACGAGGTCGCTCACACCAACTAGAGTGGCCTTAACTACTCCAGACAGGATCCTGACCATCATACCTGAGCTGCATATAGCTTTGGTCTGTTTTTTGCAGGAGGGCAGCGGTAATCCTTTCTGGTTGACCCCAGATGGCCACTGCCATGTTCCATAAAAATAAGCAAAGTCCCAGAGTCGATTCTGCCTTTCTCTTTTGGTCACCTTTTCCCTATTTCTAGTAGACCACCTTGTTTCTGTTTACCTTGCACTGGGGCAAGTGAAAGGATTGCAGTCATTGGCCACATGGCTACGTTAAGCGTCCATGCGCCCCATGTTCTTTAACTCCTCCTGTTCTTGATTCTGCCAAGCGTCTTTCTGCAGCTTTTTTTGCTCTCACTAGTTGCCCAGTACCTCTAGATTAGTTCTCCTTGCCTTGTCCTTTCTCCTGAACATCCGGTTTTATTGCCAGTTGGAGAGGAGATGTCTGTGCAGGTGAAAGGGGACCAGCATTCTCTTGTTTGTCGCTTGGTTGAAGGGGGTGACTCCAGCTCGTAGTTACCAGTGCCTGATAGATGTACTAGTCTGCTGGTGAATCGGAAAGGTTGACTGAGTGAACTGGTCAGAAACGTTAGCTGAGTGAACTGGCTTGCCCTGGGAATGAGGGTGTAGGCAGATGCTGTGAAGTAACTACTATTCAGCACACCCAGGAGTCATCCAGCTGTTACCTGAGAGCCATATAGTGGCCGAAAGAACACCTGAGCCCTACCCTCACTCCCATTGCTGCTTATTTGATGCTTTTGTTGTGTGCTTCGTTTTTGGACTACTCTGTTCACCCATCTGGGAATAAGGCCAGATTGTGGGCTGAGATGTATTGGGAGTGCCTGACCACTTTTTATGGCGTTTAAGTGTCATATATTTTGCATTTTCATAAATTCATGTTGGGGACAGCATTTAACCACATATTGTGATATTTGTCCTTCATAAAGGTGTTCTATTCAATGGTAACATTGTACATTCTGTCTTGTTTTGTTTCAGGAATAAGGATTTTCAGGAAGTAACCCTGGAGAAGGATGGTAAAATTGTATTGCAGTTTGCTTTGGCATACGGCTTTCGAAACATTCAGAATTTGGTACAGAAGCTAAAGCGAGGAAAATCCGCATATCACTATGTGGAAGTCATGGCCTGCCCCTCAGGTACTGAAATAAGCATAAGTAGACCTTTGCCTTCACTTGTTGTGACAGCTTTTGTGCATGAACAGAAAGTCATATCCTAGTTGTCCTTTGCAATATCAAATCATAACTGTTGCCTTATAAAGAGGTGTAAGACATCTAGATTAATC
Organism: Calotriton arnoldi; assembly: GCA_963921515.1. Taxonomy (NCBI): domain Eukaryota; kingdom Metazoa; phylum Chordata; class Amphibia; order Caudata; family Salamandridae; genus Calotriton; species Calotriton arnoldi. The sequence continues at coordinate 710,093 of CAWUFW010003788.1, forward strand.
ACGGGTAGCTTTTCCGAAGCAGCACTGTTCGATCTGTACTGTTTCTTCACTCTTAAGTATCAAATGTTTTGTATTTTCTGATCAATAAGACACCTGGGACCTTTTTATAATCTATGGGTGGATTACTAATTCACTTACATTTGAGGTATGAGGTGGTCATTTGTATATTCCTACCAAAAACATGATTTTCTTCTCTTGAACAGGTTGTCTAAATGGTGGTGGGCAGATCAGAGCTGAAGGAGCTGCTAACAAGGATTTGTTGCAAAGAGTTGAGAAGTTGTACCACTCTTTAAGGACTGAGGATCCGGATAAAAGTTCCAGTGTTGCAGAGATTTATGAACGTTGGCTTGATGGGAATGCTGAGAATGTGTTGCACACACAATACCATGCGGTGGAAAAAATGAACACTGGGTTCAGTATCAAGTGGTGAAGACAGACTTTCCTTTCAGTATCGTAGAACATAGGAGGGAGCGATATTTGGACTCTTGAGTGTTGATGATTTCCTACTGTTGACAAAGAAATAGACATCAGTTCTCTGGGACCCAGTTGTGTGCACCCATAACGATCTAGATCTGCGTTGGTATGGGGGTCTTGCTGCCTTTTTACTATTGGGTTGTTTGTTTAAACACAGTCTAGGTCAGTAGCATTTAACATCTGCTGCTCAGAATTTGAAGATCCAGGTGATGCTAGCTGGCTCCCTCTGACCAATTTCCAGAGGTTTACAAAAATACAATTTTGGAATATAGGAAAGAACTCTGATAAAGTGACCTCACAGAATACCGAGGATTGATTGTGTGTCTCCGAGGCAAGAATGAGGAACGAGGGTTAAGCAATGTATACAAACTGTTGCACCTGTGCAGCAACAATCCACGTGCTGTGTGCTTCATGTGCAGACTATTGTTTCCTGTGCTCTAACTTGAAGTCCCCTTTTCTTGCACTAAAAATATACCAAATTAATTTATATTTGTCAGGTGAATAGTAATGGCTAAAACAAGGGCAATGTTGCCCGGCCCATATTAGAGGCTATCGCCACTTTCAGAGGTTTTGCTGAGGGCTTTTAGCAGGAACAGCCACTTCTGACTATGCCTTTAAGAAAATACCTCCTGTCTTTAGAACTTGTAGGTTAAGAAGAATAAAAGGGTCTTTCTACTACATATCATGCTTGACACCGTGTCCAGTTATCTAATGCACTGGCCCATTTTTCTGGCTTCTCTGTAAGGCTAAATGTGTATTTGAACAAACAAGAATGGAAGCTGCAAAGCACACAAATTGTACATTACTTATCGAAAAGATTAAATATTCTGCTTTGTTTTTAATTTCTGATAGTGACTTTGTTGATCATGTCTGTGCTATGATCAGATTGTATTTTACTGTTTAGTGCCTTTTATCTGGCTCTCTTGTAGCTCAAAACTGCAGTGTGGTGGTGAAGTAACCTGGAAACAAAGCTATAATAAATGTCTTTTGGATGGAAATTATGATCGATTGCACAGATTAGAAATGGTTGACTCACTTTACTTCTGGATGAGTGCAAATAAGTGACTGTGGGCTTATAGGGAAGAATTGGGGGGATAAGATCTAAGGATATGGGGACACTTCTATGCAAGAGAAGAAATGGTTACTTAATTATAGTCCTGGTTCTACATTAGAGGCACCTTCATTCAAGTCATAAACGTAAGAATAATTCCCCACTGCATGCCAGAACCTCATAACACTTTATCATACAATATAACAAATTTTGATAGTGTGAACCATCCACCTTGACCAAAGTAGCGAATCATCCTCAAAAAGCCAATTCAGGCAACATTTTCTGAATTTTTAGACTTCAATAAATATGTAAATTAGCTTCTTCTGACAACTGCATTGCAGGACCTATAGACTAACGTACAGCCTTACATGTCTAAAGAGGAAACGATCAGCCTTGATAGGTTTACATTAGAAGAGTTAAAAAGATACCCTGCTCCTTTAAGAGTCTTGAACTTCCATATCCTATTATGCCTTGTACTGGCAGGTGACTTGCAGAGTCTGTTCTTTTTGGCGAGTAAATGAGGATGAATCCAGATTAAATTCTCAAACTATTTTATGCTGCGTGACCCAGACAAAGCGATACCAAAGGGAATGATGGACGGAGCGTTTGAGCTAATCAAACACTCACCCCCAGTCAACTGATCTGGGTTTAATCCATCATCATTCTTTAGCTCACTCCACCACCCCAGTTCAGACATGGCCATATGCAAATCAGTCTGACCCTGTGCCTCATGGGAACAGTCCAGCCCGAACTGCCAAGCCATGTCTTCCCTGGACCGGAAACAAGCATCCTGGGACCGGTTTCTGGCTATTCAGCCGTCATCAGCCAGGCTAGCTTGAATCCAGTGGCAAAGTGAGCAAGGGACCCACGTCTGGGCATACCCTGCCAACTTAGGGCGAACAAAGCGATACCAAAGGGAATGATGGACGGAGCGTTTGAGCTAATCAAACACTCACCCCCAGTCAACTGATCTGGGTTTAATCCATCATCATTCTTTAGCTCACTCCACCACCCCAGTTCAGACATGGCCATATGCAAATCAGTCTGACCCTGTGCCTCATGGGAACAGTCCAGCCCGAACTGCCAAGCCATGTCTTCCCTAAACCGGAAACAAGCATCCTGGGACCGGTTTCTGGCTATTCAGCCGTCATCAGCCAGGCTAGCTTGAATCCAGTGGCAAAGTGAGCAAGGGACCCACGTCTGGGCATACCCTGCCAACTTAGGGCGAACAAAGCGATACCGAAGGGAATGATGGACGGAGCGTTTGAGCTAATCAAACACTCACCCCCAGTCAACTGATCTGGGTTTAATCCATCATCATTCTTTAGCTCACTCCACCACCCCAGTTCAGACATGGCCATATGCAAATCAGTCTGACCCTGTGCCTCATGGGAACAGTCCAGCCCGAACTGCCAAGCCATGTCTTCCCTGGACCGGAAACAAGCATCCTGGGACCGGTTTCTGGCTATTCAGCCGTCATCACCCATGCTAGCTTGAATCCAGTGGCAAAGTGAGCAAGGGACCCACGTCTGGGCATACCCTGCCAACTTAGGGCGAACAAAGCGATACCAAAGGGAATGATGGACAGAGCGTTTGAGCTAATCAAACACTCACGCCCAGTCAACTGATCTGGGTTTAATGCATCATCATTCTTTAGCTCACTCCACCACCCCAGTTCAGACATGGCCATATGCAAATCAGTCTGACCCTGTGCCTCATGGGAACAGTCCAGCCCGAACTGCCAAGCCATGTCTTCCCTGGACCGGAAACAAGCATCCTGGGACCGGTTTCTGGCTATTCAGCCGTCATCAGCCAGGCTAGCTTGAATCCAGTGGCAAAGTGAGCAAGGGACCCACGTCTGGGCATACCCTGCCAACTTAGGGCGAACCAAGCGATACCAAAGGGAATGATGGACGGAGCGTTTGAGCTAATCAAACACTCACCCCCAGTCAACTGATCTGGGTTTAATCCATCATCATTCTTTAGCTCACTCCACCACCCCAGTTCAGACATGGCCATATGCAAATCAGTCTGACCCTGTGCCTCATGGGAACAGTCCAGCCCGAACTGCCAAGCCATGTCTTCCCTGGACCGGAAACAAGCATCCTGGGACCGGTTTCTGGCTATTCAGCCGTCATCAGCCAGGCTAGCTTGAATCCAGTGGCAAAGTGAGCAAGGGACCCACGTCTGGGCATACCCTGCCAACTTAGGGCGAACAAGCGATACCAAAGGGAATGATGGACGGAGCGTTTGAGCTAATCAAACACTCACCCCCAGTCAACTGATCTGGGTTTAATCCATCATCATTCTTTAGCTCACTCCACCACCCCAGTTCAGACATGGCCATATGCAAATCAGTCTGACCCTGTGCCTCATGGGAACAGTCCAGCCCGAACTGCCAAGCCATGTCGTTCCCTGGACCGGAAACAAGCATCCTGGGACCGGTTTCTGGCTATTCAGCCGTCATCAGCCAGGCTAGCTTGAATCCAGTGGCAAAGTGAGCAAGGGACCCACGTCTGGGCATACCCTGCCAACTTAGAGGCGAACAAAGCGATACCAAAGGGAATGATGGACGGAGCGTTTGAGCTAATCAAACACTCACCCCCAGTCAACTGATCTGGGTTTAATCCATCATCATTCTTTAGCTCACTCCACCACCCCAGTTCAGACATGGCCATATGCAAATCAGTCTGACCCTGTGCCTCATGGGAACAGTCCAGCCCGAACTGCCAAGCCATGTCTTCCCTGGACCGGAAACAAGCATCCTGGGACCGGTTTCTGGCTATTCAGCCATCATCAGCCAGGCTAGCTTGAATCCAGTGGCAAAGTGAGCAAGGGACCCACGTCTGGGCATACCCTGCCAACTTAGGGCGAACAAAGCGATACCAAAGGGAATGATGGACGGAGCGTTTGAGCTAATCAAACACTCACCCCCAGTCAACTGATCTGGGTTTAATCCATCATCATTCTTTAGCTCACTCCACCACCCCAGTTCAGACATGGCCATATGCAAATCAGTCTGACCCTGTGCCTCATGGGAACAGTCCAGCCCGAACTGCCAAGCCATGTCTTCCCTGGACCGGAAACAAGCATCCTGGGACCGGTTTCTGGCTATTCAGCCGTCAGCCAGGCTAGCTTGAATCCAGTGGCAAAGTGAGCAAGGGACCCACGTCTGGGCATACCCTGCCAACTTAGAGGCGAACAAAGCGATACCAAAGGGAATGATGGACGGAGCGTTTGAGCTAATCAAACACTCACCCCCAGTCAACTGATCTGGGTTTAATCCATCATCATTCTTTAGCTCACTCCACCACCCCAGTTCAGACATGGCCATATGCAAATCAGTCTGACCCTGTGCCTCATGGGAACAGTCCAGCCCGAACTGCCAAGCCATGTCTTCCCTGGACCGGAAACAAGCATCCTGGGACCGGTTTCTGGCTATTCAGCCGTCATCAGCCAGGCTAGCTTGAATCCAGTGGCAAAGTGAGCAAGGGACCCACGTCTGGGCATACCCTGCCAACTTAGGGCGAACAAAGCGATACCAAAGGGAATGATGGACGGAGCGTTTGAGCTAATCAAACACTCACCCCCAGTCAACTGATCTGGGTTTAGTCCATCATCATTCTTTAGCTCACTCCACCACCCCAGTTCAGACATGGCCATATGCAAATCAGTCTGACCCTGTGCCTCATGGGAACAGTCCAGCCCGAACTGCCAAGCCATGTCTTCCCTGGACCGGAAACAAGCATCCTGGGACCGGTTTCTGGCTATTCAGCCGTCATCAGCCAGGCTAGCTTGAATCCAGTGGCAAAGTGAGCAAGGGACCCACGTCTGGGCATACCCTGCCAACTTAGGGCGAACAAAGCGATACCAAAGGGAATGATGGACGGAGCGTTTGAGCTAATCAAACACTCACCCGCAGTCAACTGATCTGGGTTTAATCCATCATCATTCTTTAGCTCACTCCACCACCCCAGTTCAGACATGGCCATATGCAAATCAGTCTGACCCTGTGCCTCATGGGAACAGTCCAGCCCGAACTGCCAAGCCATGTCTTCCCTGGACCGGAAACAAGCATCCTGGGACCGGTTTCTGGCTATTCAGCCGTCATCAGCCAGGCTAGCTTGAATCCAGTGGCTCACTTTGCCACTGGATTCAAGATAACCTGGCTGATGAGGGTTTTGAACCCGAAACCGGTCCCAGGATGCTTGTTTCCGGTCAGGAAGACATGGCTTGGCAGATCGGCTGGACTATTCCCATGAGCACAGAGTCAGACTGATTTGCATATGGCCATGTCTGAACTGAGTGGTGGAGTGAGCTAAAGAATGATGATGGATTAAACCCAGATCAGTGACTGAGGTGAGTGTTTGATTTGCTCTAGCGCTCCGTCCATCATCCCTTTGGTATCAGCTTGTTCACCCTAAGTTGGCAGGGTATACTAGACGTGGGTCCCTGCTCACTTTGCCACTGGATTCAAGATAGCCTGGCTGATGAGGTTTTGAACCGAGCCGGTCCCAGGATTGCGTTTCGGTCCAGAAGACATGGCTGGCAGGTCGCAGACTGTTCCTATGAGCACAGAGTCAGACTGATTTGCATATGGCCATGTATGACTGAGGTTGGTGGAGTGAGCTAAAGAATGATGATGGATTAAACCCAGATCAGTTGACTGGGGGTGAGTGTTTGATTTGCTCTAGCGCTCCGTCCATCATCCCCTTTGGTATCGCGTGACCCAGACAAAGCCGTAGAGAAGAGTGGGTTTTTATGCCTTAAATAAGTGATGTCTGTGATGCAGAGCCATGTTTACAAGATAGTAACCATTTTTCTGCATTGTAGGATCTTCATTGATAGTCATAAACATTAGAATAGAGTAACAAGCTAAATTTCTCTCCCTGGTGGCTCTTGGTAATACAGTAGCAAAAAGGAGTATTGGCTGAAAAAGATTCTTCAAAGTAATTTGACCAACACTATGGTCAGTTCTTCTATCAGAAACAAGACAGCTGTGTCTTATGGACATTGGGACCGACTTCCAAATGTTCTCTTTGCAGATGTCTGTTAATGGGATATTTTTAGCCACATTGTGGCTGCTCTTCCTCTAGTGGAGTGAGCCCTACATTACACTGGCAGCTATTTATTGGCTCACTGATTACAAATAGAAATACAAGGCTCAATCCAGTGAGTGAGAGAAAGCCGGGTTTGGTGGCTTAGTGAACTAATGCGTCCACTTTAGAGGCCTGTGTAAAACCTCATGGTCACAGGTTCACATCCTGACTGGCCCACTCAGCCGTTCATCCCTCTGAGGTCGATAAAATGAGTACCATTGAGTTTGGTAACAACAAACTTCTGTTATTCAGCACCAGGATACCCTTGGGTGAACATGCGCTTTACAAATACATGTTATGTTAGAGATTAAGTGTTTAAAAGAGACAAGACCTGTGAGTATGGGACCATAGTTGATAAACAATTGGTTAGATTTACTTAGCTCTTTGATCTTGTCTGAGTAGAAGTGTAACACGCTCCTAACATCAAGCAGATTGAAGCAACATTCAGCTGGAGTAGAAGGATTGTTAAAGAAAACTGGTATAGTAATGGTTTGGGTGATAAAAATGCAGGCACTCCCTTTGGAAAGGAGAATGAATTGGTCCTCCTGATTACTCTATTAGAATAGAAACATTGTATAGTGATGCACTGTCTAAAGGGCATGAACCTCGCCAATGCTACGAGCTGAAGTGATAGCAACCAAAAAACTTTCTTCCATTACAGATGATGCAACAACGCTGTGTCAAGAGGCTCAAATGGTGAACCCATATGTTTTTGACAGAACAAAATTGAGATACCATGGAGGAGATGGCGCTCTTATAGGAGAGAAACTTTCTTTAGCATTTCCTAAAAGTCTTTAATGTTTGGAATCATGAAAAAGGATATCTAGGGGCCGTTTCTGTAGGTTGTAATTGCTTCAAGACAGACGTTGATTGAGGAGAATTGCAGCTTGGCTAGAAATAGAAATTTCAAGTAGGGAAACATTGCTTTGTCTTGAAAAGAGATGGGATCATGGCCTTCCAGTTGGCATCTCAATCAAAAACAAAATCTCTTTTACTTGAAGGAAAAACAGGCCTCGTGGATGGTTGTTCTCCCTTTTAAAATGACCATACATTATTTAGGCAAATTGAAGTGTCCATTTTGTCTGATTTCATAAGCCATACTGCCAAATTCAGTGACTTTGACTTTGGAATCTTGTCCGGATGTTTGGTTTGCATAGCAGCCTCTTGTGCGGTTATACTGGCATCTGTAGATCATCTGGAAACCATCTCCCCCTGGGCCACTCTGCGACGATCAGGATCAATGTTGCCTAGGTGTCCATAGTTTTAAGTTGACTGCAGTCATCAGCGGGATTGGTGTAATAGCTTACAGAAATGTTCTGTCCAGTTTATCAAATAGGCATTGCCCAGAGACCCCTGGTTCCTACCGTCTGGATACAAAGTCTTGGCATTTGTTTGTTTAGGAACATAGCAAACGGATCTATAGTTGAATAGCCCCATTCTGTAAAAATGTCTTGAAGAATGCCATTGTTTAAAACCCACCTGTGTTTTTCTTAGTAAAACCTGCTGAAGAACGTGCTTGGTAATTTTGCTTTCCTGACAGAGGAACGGCCTGTAAACGTCAGACTTGTGTCTATGGGCCATGACCAGCTTTGCCGACCAAGCAAGAACCTTTATCTTTTGCCTCCTTATTTTATTCAAGCAATGTCTGGTTGACATCTTGTCTGTCTAAATAATAAGTTTGTTGTCTATAATCTCTCCAGGTGTGTAACTCATCACTCTAATTTGGACACAATAAAAGGAGAGAGGCAGCAGGCGAATGTGATGGGTGAATAAATCAATGTGCTAGATATCCATCCAGATATTTGCCCAGATTATCTGGGACTGATTTAGAGTTTTCAAAAATGTAATGAATATCCCATCCACTGTATTACAAGTGCATTATATCCTATGGCACTTGTAATATGATGCACAAGATAGCCGTCACGTTTGAGACCTCACTCTGGCAGTGCATAAGTTCAACTGCATGTATATAAGTACGTGATTCAAAGTCTTTAGCAGAAACTGGAGATTGGCACTTCACAGACAAAATATAACTTAAGTTAAGTAAAATGAGTCCTGAACACAAACTGAGTGAGAAGCGAGCAGACAAAAGGGGCCAATGGGAAGCAATGGTTCCTCAGGTAGCACTCTACTAGAGATAAAAGATGGCTACCATCTTAGAATGTTACTTGAATCGGCATTTGATATTAACTATGTGAAATCAATATTCTGAATGGCTAAATGTAATGAACCATAAATGTACCATAGTCCTATGTCCATCTACCTTACTTGGTGCACATGGCGAAACCTACCCTACTCTGACAACAAGTAATGCATACTGTGTTGATATTACTGATGCTGTACCCATGCATTTGCTGATATTGAAGTCTTTGACTGTGGACGACATGAGTGGCAATGGTACGGTATTTGCTTTTTGTTCCCTTTTGAGTCTCCTCTTGGATCTCCCTCAATGGGAGTCCATAAGGGATGCATGTACAGTACCTGAAATCAAAGAATCGGAATGGAATTGGACCGAGCAAACGGTCTCAGTGTGCAGTATTTATTCCCCATACACTGCTCAACATAAAATGAAAAAAATACAGTTATGGGGTCTAAAGTAGTCAATTAAGGCATAAGTTAAGACATTAGAGATGTAGTTCTACTTCTATGGTTTTATTATAAAAAGAGGATAAAAACCTTATTCTTGTAAATGCCCATTCCAATCAAATTGAAAGATCCAAAAAAAGAAATGCCAACGTGTTTCGGGATACTCTAATTCATTTGTCGCCTGTTTAGGGGATAAGAGATCCTACTAATAGTTTCGTAAAAATATAGAAATAGGAGTATATAGGTTACAATAGGTTCAAAGGAAATAGAGGAAAACAAAAAGAATGAAACAAATCAACCAATTCGATCATGTCAATGATCATTATTTTTACTAATCATACATGATAAATACATTAACAGATTCTCAAATTTCTAATTGTTACACTGATACACGTGTGAAAGGAATTCACCATTATAAGCATTCAAAAATAAAGAAAAATTACACTAACAAAGAGAAGAATGCAGAATCACATCAGGCAATCAAGAGCTTGCCTCAAAATGTACCAAGATAATTCTTGTTAGGTTAATTGTTTCACATTTGCCCACAAAATGTTCTGCTTACATTTGGATAATTTTATTTGATATAACTACAATCGAAGGGATTCCAGGGAGACAATGTAAGTTATGTAAAGTGTTATTCTTCGGCTGAGTTATGCCAAAATTAATGATAATGATCATCTGAAAGAAACTATTAGTTATAGATTCCTTACCTTAGAATTACCCCCAGGCGGCAGACTGGATCCAGAGAATTTTTTCTTAGCAGTACCCCTGCGCGTCAGTAGGTGGCATCGGTCGACTCCGGGTTCGCTGTCGTGATCGCCGGGATGACGTCGCGGTATCTACTAAGACGCCGCCCCTGCGCGCTGACGTCAGTTCTTTTTCCGTGCCAGCCAGCGCAGATCCGGAGAGAGCGGTAACCTTAGTCATTTTTTGACCAAAGTTTTTTTTTTTTCACGACTTTTGTTGACATCTTTTCGAGTTGTTCGACTCCTGGTGCACGTAGGGTCATGCAAAACACACAAGATGATGGACGGAAAGCTGCACATTGGTAAACATTCACCCCCAGTCACAGATCTGGGTTTAATCCATCGTTATTTTTGCTTCACCACGCCACCCCAGTTCAGACATAGCCATATGCAAATCAGTCTTGACCCTGTGCCTCATGGGAACAGTCCAGACCGAACTGCCAAGCCATGTCTTCCCTGGACCGGAATCAAGCATCCTAGGACCGGTTTCAGGCTATCAGCCTTCATCAGCCAGGATAGCTTGACTCCAGTGGCGTAGTGAGCACGGGACCCAAGTCTGGGCATACCCTTCCCACTTAGGGCGAAATGCAAAACACACAAGATGATGGACGGAATGCTGCACATTGGCAAACATTCACCCCCAGTCACAGATCTGGGTTTAATCCATCGTTATTTTGTGTGTTTTGCATTTCGCCCTAAGTGGGAAGGGTATGCCCAGACGTGGGTCCCGTGCTCACTACGCCACTGGAGTCAAGCTATCCTGGCTGATGAAGGCTGATAGCCAAAACCGGTCCTAGGATGCTTGATTCCGGTCCAGGAAGACATGGCTGGCAGTTCGGTCTGGACTGTTCCCATGAGGCACAGGGTCAAGACTGATTTGCATAGCTATGTCTGAACTGGGGTGGCGTGGTGAAGCAAAATAGCGATGGATTAAACAGATCTGTGACTGAGGGTGAATGTTTGCCAATGTGCAACATTCCGTCCATCATCTTGTGTGTTTGCATTTTGCCCTAAGTGGGAAGGGTATGCCCAGACGTGGGTCCCGTGCTCACTACGCCACTGGAGTCAAGCTATCCTGGCTGATGAGGGCTGAAAGCCCGAAGACCGGTCCTAGGATGCTTGATTCCGGTCCAGGGAAGACATGGCTTGGCAGTTCGGTCTGGACTGTTCCCATGAGGCACAGGGTCAAGACTGATTTGCATATGGCTATGTCTGAACTGGGGTGGCGTGGTGAAGCAAAATAACGATGGATTAAACCCAGATCTGTGACTAGGGGTGAATGTTTGCCAATGTGCAACATTCCATCCATCATCTTGTGTGTTTTGCACGTAGGGACATCCCATCGTCGGACCGGCTTCAAGCCTTCTAACTCCTGTCACAAGCTGATGTCTGTCATGGATCCGCACCTCGTGTGCCTCTGGTGCTTGGAGCGCGACTACGACCCAAAGTCGTGCTCCGACTGTCGGGCCATGAACCCGAAGTCTTTGCGGGAGCGGTTCAGAAAGCTACTGGAGGCCCGGCAGTCCGCTCCGTGCCGCTTGAGGTCCCGGTCAAGAGGAAGGTTGTGGGACCGGTCACGGAGCCACCACCATCATTCCTCCTCGAAGTCTTCGTCATCGGGTAAGTCGACGCACAAGAAGAAGGCGAAGAAGCATCGTCGCTCTTCGCCTTCTCCCCGTCTGACGTGACGTGGAGGGTCATCGTCCTCCGGCTCCGCCCTCGGAGCCTACTGGGACGGCTCCGAGCTTCCCTCCCTTCCCGGGAGCCGGAGCGTCCCCTGCCCAGCTTCGTGCCTTTTACGAAGCCATCCATTCCATCTTTGGGCAGCCCGACTCTGTCGGCGCGCCTTCAGGCCCGGCAGACTCGGCTGGGAGCTCTAGGCCTTCGATGCCGGCGGCTCCGGCCTTGGCACCGCAGGGCCCCCAAGGATCGAGGCCTGGATACGGATCGGTTCCGGTCGACCTCACGTACCTTCTTCGAAAGGAAGCGCTTTCCCTACAGCTCCCCAAGATAGGGAAGCCAAAGAAGCTGGACCATCTTGGGAAGAGGATGTTTTCTTCCTCCAGCTTAGGACATGTCTCTTGGGCCGTTACACACATTCAGTGTGGGACACGGTTGCACTAGTGCTGCCACAGTGCCCAGAGGAGGTCCGGACTGTGCTCGCCCGCGCTGTTGCTGAGGGTCGAGATGCAGCAAAGTTCACCATCCGGTGTGGACTGGATACTGCTGACTCGCTGGGTAGGACGATTTCCACGTCAGTAGCACTGAGACACTACGCCTGGCTGAGAACCTCTGGCTTCTCTGGGGATGTCCAATCTACCCTTTTGGACATGCCCTTTGATGGCCGTCGCCTGTTTGGCGACAAGGCAAACAACCCGCTTGAGCGCTTCAAGGACTCTAGAGCTATGGGCAGGTCCTTGGGCCTTGCAGCGACTTCTCGCCCCATGCAGTCTGCCTTTCGCCCCGGGTGACCCACAACGTTCCACCCAGGGCCACACAAGCCACCCAGCCTCTGCAGGGCCGGGGACGTAGGACCCTGCGTCGTGGGTCCGGGGGCCAGAGGGCGGGCCAGTCCACCAATACCCCTGCTGCAGCTGCCTCCAAACCTTCCTAGTCCGACCTTTCAGGGCCATCAGTTGCCAATGGGCGGCAGAATTCGCCATCACCTTCCACACTGGCACAACATCACGTCGGACAGGTGGGTTTTGCAGATAGTCCGAAGGGGCTACTCCCTCCCCTTCGAGACTACCCCTCTCTCCATGCCACCAACACTCCATCGCATGTCGGAGGATCACTTGGCCCTTCCCCGTCAGGATGTTGCGGCTCTCTTGGCCAAGGGAGCTATCGAGCGAGTCCCTGTGCCAGAAGTAGGTCGTGGTTGTTATTCCCACTACTTGCTGGTACCCAAGAAGGACAAAGGCCTGCGTCCTATCTTGGATCTCAGGGACTTCAACCGCTTCCTCCGGAAGGAGAAGTTCAAAATGGTGACATTAGCTCAGGTCCTAGCTGCCCTCGACCCTAGAGACTGGATGGTAGCGTTGGACTTGCAGGACGCTTACTTCCACATCCCCGTCCTACCAGCCCATAGGTGTTACCTACGGTTCACGGTAGGCTACGAGCATTTTCAGTTTACCTTGCTCCGTTTTGGCCTTACCAGCGCCCCTCGGGTGTTCACGAAAGTGATGGCGGTGGTCGCAGCTCATCTGCGCCGATCAGGGGCTCCAGTCTTCCCCTATCTCGACGACTGGCTGTTGAAGGCGAGCTCGCCCCAGGCTGTCGTCTCCCACCTCCAGACTACGGCAGACCTCCTGCACTCGCTGGGGCTCACTATCAACGTACCGAAGTCACACCTGATTCCCTCTCAGAAGCTCCTTTTCATCAAAGCGGTTCTGGACACAGCGCGGTTTCGGGCCTATCCTGCCGAGCAGCGAGTCCGGGATATTCGGGCTATGATACCGATGTTTCAGCCTCTAGCCCGTATTTCGGTATGGGTGACCCTGAGGCTGCTGGGCTTCATGGCCTCCTGCATCCAGCTGGTGGATCATGTGGCATATGCGGGCTCTGCAGTGGGACCTGAAGTTCCAGTGGGCGCAGCATCAGGGGAATCTTTCCGATTGCGTCCAGATCTCGGAGGGCACTGCACACCAATTGCAGTGGTGGCTCACGAACCAGAATTGGGTCAACAGCATATCCCTCTCCCTTCCCCAACCACAGTTCACAGTGGTGACAGATGCGTCACTCCTGGGACTGGGCGGCTACATGGGGGAGGCGGTGATCAGAGGCCTCTGGTCTCTAGTGGAGTCCAGGCTCCACATCAACCTTCTGGAGCGCCGGGCGATTCCTCTTGCACTGAAGGCATTCCTTCCTTCTGTCAGAGGAAGGGTAGTGCAGGTGTTCACGGACAACACCACCGCCATGTGTTACTGCAACAAACAGGGCGGGGTGGGGTCGTGGACCCTATGTCAGGAGGCTCTTCGCCTTTGGACGTGGCTGGAACATCAGGGCATGTCCCTGGTGGTTCAACACCTGACCGGTTCTCTGAACGCCAGGGTGAACGAACTCAGCCGCCGGCCACGATGGATCACCAATGGCGTCTTCACTCGGAGGTGGTGCAAGGTCTCTTTCAGCAGTGGGGAAAGCCTTGGTTAGATCTGTTCGCCATCAAAGAGAACGCGCAATGCCAACAGTTCTGCACGTTGAATTTCCAAGGCGGCACTCGCTCGGCAACGGTTTTCGTCGCAAGTGGAATTGCTGTCTTCTATACACCTTTCCGGCCTATACCACTTCTGCCCAGAGTGCTGAAGAAGATCAAGCGCGACCGGGCCCAAGTCATTGTTGTGGCTCCGAACTGGGCATGAAGAGTCTGGTATCCCGAGCTCTTGAACATGGCCATCGATCCTCCAATAAGACTGCCTCTTTGGGAGGATCTTCTGTCGCAGCAGCAGGGTACGGTCCTCCACCCAAACCTGTCCAGTCTCCACCTCCTTGCATAGAGATTGAGCGGCGACAGTTGACAGCTTTTAACCTTCCTCCCGAAGTCTGTAATGTCATCTTGGCAGCCAGGCGTCCCTCCACCAAAACGGTATACGCCTATAGATGGAACAAATTTGTGCCATGGTGCACAGCAAAGGCTGTGGATCACCTTTCTGCCCCTCTTTCAGAGGTTCTCCTCTTTATTCTATCTTTGGCCCAGCAGGGCTCTGCTCTGGGCACCCTTAAAGGCTATCTTTTGGCCATTTCGGCCTTTCTTTGCCTTCCTGATCAGCCTTCTCTTTTCAAGTCCCCTATTGTAAGTAGGCTTCTTAAGGGCATTACTCGCCTCTTTCCTCCTATTCCTTTCGTAATGCACCAGTGGGACTTGAATCTGGTCTTAACTTACCTTATGTGTGCTCCTTTCGAGCCACTACATAATTGTTTTCTCAGACTATTGACTTTAAAGACTGCCTTTCTAGTTGCCATCACCTCTGCTTGCAGGATGAGTGAGCTTCAGGCTCTATCTTCTAAACCTCCTTTCCTTGCTGTCCATCCGGACAAGGTTGTCCTTCGAACTAGACCTTCTTTTCTTCCCAAAGTGGTTACCTCTTTCCACATAGGACAGACCATCACTTTGCCCACCACCTTCCCGTCCCGCATCCTTCCAAGGAGAAGGAGAGACTCCACTGTCTGGATCCAAAACTTGTGTTATCATTTTATCTGGATCGCACAAAACAATTCCGGGTGGACGACCAACTCTTTGTTGGCTATGTGGGCACCAAGAAAGGTTGGGCTGTGCAAAAATGGACCATTTCTCAATGGGTCGTCCTTTGCATTAAGATCTGTTACTCCTTGGCGAAAAAGGAGCCTCCGGTAGGACTGCGCGCCCATTCCAGAAGGGCGACGGCAGCCACTACTGCCCTGGGACGTGGAGTTCCCCTCGGTGATATCTGCCAGGCAGCCACGTGGGCATCACTGCACACGTTCATTAAACATTACTGCCTGGATAGTCAAGTCCTGAGAGATGGCTTCTTGGGCCGTTCAGTTCTCCAAGACTTTCTGGTGTGAACTTAGTTCGCAGACCCACCTCCGGGGTTGGTATTGCTGGGGTATCTATTCTAAGGTGAGGAATCTATAACTAATAGTCTCTTTCAGATGAACAAGTTACTTACCTTCGGTAACGATATATCTGTAAGAGACATATATTAGTTATAGATTCCTTACCGCCCCACCTATCCTCCCCATCTTAAAGAGACACGTTAGTGACAGATTCCTTACCTTAGAATATCCCCAGGCGTCAGGCTGGATCCGGAAAGTTTTTTGCGTAGCAGTACCCTTGCGCGTCGGTAGGCGGCGTCGTGCGGCTCCGCGTCCGTCGTCGGCGTCGTGATCGCCGGGATGACGTCGCTGGCAGTACTTAGGCGCCGCCCCTGCGCGCTGACGTCAGTTCTTCTTTTTCCGCGCCAGCAAGCGCAGATCCGGGAAGAGCAGTGCCCTGGTCATTTTTTGACCATACTTTTTGGTGAATTTTTCACTGTTTTTCTCTTCAAGGTGTCGTAGGGATGCCCGGGTTCAAACGTTGCGGCGCCTGTGCTCGGATGATGTCCGTCACAGACCCGCATTGGGAGTGTCTCTTCTGCCTCGGCCGAGGCCACGACACGGAGTCTTGTACCGACTGCCAGGCCCTCAACCCGAAAGCTTTGCGAGAGCGGTCTCGAAAGCTCCTCGAGGCCCGGCATTCGGCTCCGCGGAAGCCCCGGTCGCGTGAGAGGTCCAGGGGTCGATCGCGGAGTCCACACCGGTCGTCGGCATCGAAGTCTTCTTCGTCCGGTAAGTCGAAACACAAAAAGTCCAAAAGCATCATCGCTCTAGGACTTCGCCTCGCCCGGTCTCGCGACTCGGCTGAGGCCCCTCCGGCACCGTCCCGCCCCCGCGGCCCCGGACATGCCTGTGGAGTCGCCCCCGCAATACCCGTCCTTCCCGGGTTCGGGGGCGGATCCGGCCCAAGTGCAGGAATTCCTGTCGGCCATGGCCCGCCTCTTCGGGCCTCCAGGTCCCTCCGGTGCGCCTTCGGGCCCCTGATGGGGTTGCTCCGGCGTCGCCGACGGCTCCGGCGTCGCACGTGCCTCCAGCCTCGATTCCGGCTTCGGCCCCGGCCTCGATCCCGGCTCCGCAACCCCCATCGACGCCGGTCGACCTAACGACACCTCCGCCGGCGCCGATGTCTCCGGTGCCGTTCTCGACGCCGCCTGGGGCTCCGGGCGGCGTCGTTCCCAGTTCCTTCCGGCTCCGGACATGGACCCGGACCGGCGTCGCTCGACGCCGGTTCCGGCGCCGATGAGACCTTGGGTCCCAAATGTCCCTCCTCCCCCTTATTTTGAACCTGAGGAGGACCAGGAGGACTGGGAGGGGTCTGATGACCCTCTGACACAGCAGTGTCAGTACGATGAGGACTGGACAGAGGGTCTAGGGGATGCCAGTGGTCTAGATACTTCCCCTGACACTGGCATGCTTTCTCCTCCCGTGGCTACGGAGGAGGGAGCCAATTTTGCAACGGTGTTGCGTAGGGCGGCTGGAGCCTTACATCTCCAACTCCCTGCTGTGGCGGTCAAGGTTAATCTCTTGACAGAGGTGCTTCAGCCGGCAGCCTCCTCTACGGAGACTGTGCTGCCGTTTAACGACGCCCTCACTGACGTTCTTTTGGGCGCCTGGTCCAAGCCCAACACAGGGGCTCCTGTGGATAGGAACGTGTCCCGACGCCATCGCCCAGCTCCGGGCGACCCCTGTTTCTCTCTGTTTACCCCACCCCTGAGAGCTTGGTTGTCCAAGCCTCCGCTTCCCAAACCGCCTTCCCTACCGCCCCACCGGATAGGGAATCCAAACGCCTGGATCAATTTGGGAAGAAGGGTTTTCTTCCTCCAGTGCTGGCTTGCGGTCCATCAACACCGCTTGCCTTTTGGGCCGATATACCCACTCCTTGTGGGATTCGGTGGCAAATGTTTTGCCCCAGTGTTCTGAGGAGGTCCAGACACTGCTTTCCCGCGCCATTGCGGAAGGAAGGGATGCGGCCAAATACACAATCCGATGTGGCCTTGATACCGCCGACTCACTGGGCAGGTCTATTGCAACGACGGTGGCGCTACGACGCCACGCCTGGCTGAGAACCACTGGTTTTCAGGGGATGTCCAGAATACTCTCATGGACATGCCCTTTGATGGGTCGGTCTTTTTGGGTCCAAAGCAGACCATGCGTTGGAGCGCTTTAAGGACTCACGGGCTACTGCAAAGTCCCTGGGCCTTTCTGCTACACGCCCTCCGCTGACTTCTGCTTTTCGCCCCTATCGTGGCCACGGTAGGGGCGCCCCTTCACGTCAGCAGCCCAGCCACCGGCCCGCGCAGCAGGCGTCTTCGCGTGGCCGAGGACGTGGATTCCGCCGTGGCGGATCGGGCAACCAGCGTGCGGGTCAGGCCACCACCTCCAACCCGTCCGCGGCCTCCAAACCCTCCTAGTCCCTCCTTTCAGGTGCACAGTACGCCGGTAGAGGGCAGGGTCCGCCATCACCTTCCCCACTGGCGTACCATCACCTCGGACAGGTGGGTCTTGGACATTGTCCGAAGAGGCTACTCCCTCCCCTTCGAGACCACCCCCAGCCATGCCACCTCAATTCCACCGCATGTCAGGGGATCACTTGGTACTTCTGCAGAAGGAAGTCACGGCCCTCTTGGCCAAGAGGGCCATCGAGCATGTTCCGACCCCAGAAGTAGGGCGTGGTTGCTACTCCCACTACTTCCTGGTGCCCAAAAAGGACAAGGAGGACATGCGTCCTATCTTGGACCTCCGGAACGTCAATCGCTTCCTCCGGAAGGAGAAGTTCAAGATGCTCACCCTAGCTCAGGTCTTGACTGCCCTCGACCCTGGAGACTGGTTGGTAGCGTTGGACTTGCAGGACGCATATTTCCACATCCCCGTCCTGCCGGCCCACCGGCGTTGCCTTCGGTTCACGGTAGGCCCCGAGCATTTTCAGTTCACCGTGCTCCCCTTTGGCCTTACCAGTGCCCCTCGGGTGTTCACGAAAGTGTTGGCGGTGGTCGCAGCTCATCTGCGCCGGGCAGGGGTTTCAGTCTTCCCCTACCTCGACGACTGGCTGCTGAAGGCGGGCTCGTCCCAGGCAGTCGTCTCCCACCTCCAGACTACGGCCGAACTCCTGCACTCGCTGGGGTTCTCCATCAATGTGCCGAAGTCGCATCTGATTCCTTCTCCACAGCTCCTTTTCATCGGAGCAGTTCTGGACACGACGCAGTTTCGGGCCTATCCTCCCGAACGGCGAGTCCGGGATATTCAGGCTATGATTCCGATCTTTCAGCCTTTATCCTGGGTTTCGGTACGGATGACCCTGAGGCTGCTGGGCCTCATGGCCTCCTGCATCCTGCTGGTCAATCATGCCAGATGGCATATGCGGGCTCTGCAGTGGGACCTGAAGTTCCAGTGGGCGCAGCACCAGGGCAACCTGTCCGATCACGTCCAGATCTCGGAGGGGACTGCAAAACAGTTGCAGTGGTGGCTCTCGAACCGGCAATGGGTCATGGGCAGATCCCTCTCCCTTCCCCAGCCAGAGCACACAGTTGTGACGGACGCGTCCCTTCTGGGATGGGGCGGTCACATGGGAGAGGCGGAGATCAGAGGCCTCTGGTCTCCGGCGGAGTCCCGGCTCCACATCAACCTTCTGGAGCTCCGGGCGATCCGACTTGCACTCAAGGCATTCCTTCCCTCTGTCAAAGGGAAGGTAGTGCAGGTGTTCACAGACAACACCACCGCCATGTGGTACTGCAACAAACAAGGCGGGGTGGGGTCGTGGACCCTTTGTCAGGAGGCTCTGCGCCTCTGGACATGGCTGGAACATCAGGGCATGTTCCTGATGGTTCAACACCTGGCAGGTTCCCTGAACGCCAGGGAGGACGAACTCAGCCGCAGGTGCATGATGGATCACGAATGGC
Source organism: Calotriton arnoldi (assembly GCA_963921515.1). Taxonomy (NCBI): domain Eukaryota; kingdom Metazoa; phylum Chordata; class Amphibia; order Caudata; family Salamandridae; genus Calotriton; species Calotriton arnoldi. The sequence continues at coordinate 729,516 of CAWUFW010003788.1, forward strand.
GTCTTCACTCGGAAGTGGCGCAAGGACTCTTTCTACAGTGGGGAGAGCCTTGGTTAGATCTATTCGCCACCGAAGAGAACGCGCAATGTCATCAGTTCTGCGCGTTGGAATTTCCAAGGCGGCACTCGCTCGGCGACGCTTTTCGTCACGAGTGGAGTTGCGGTCTATTGTACGCCTTTCCGCCTATACCACTTCTACCCAGAGTGTTGAAGAAGATTCGGCACGACCGGGCCCAAGTCATTCTTGTGGCTCCGGACTGGGCTCGAAGAGTTTGGTATCCCGAGCTAATCAGCGTAGATCCCCCGATCCGTCTGCCTCTTCGGGAGGATCTTCTGTCGCAGCAGCAGGGGACGGTCCTCCACCCGAACCTGTCCAGTCTACACCTGCTTGCGTGGAGATTGAGCGGCGGCAGTTGATTCCTTTCGACTTGCCTCCCGAAGTTTGTGATGTGATTCTGGCAGCCAGGCGTCCCTCCACTAAGGTGGTATACGCCTGCAGGTGGAACAAATTTGTGGCATGGTGCACAGCAAAGGCTGTGAATCCCCTTTCTGCCCCTCTTTCTGAGGTCCTTCTGTTCCTTCTCTCTCTGGCCCAACAGGGTTCTGCCCTGGGTACCATCAAGGGTTATCTTTGTGCTATCTCGGCCTTGCTCAGGCTCCCTGATCAGCCCTCCCTTTTCAAGTCCCCTGTTGTTAACAGGTTCTTAAAAGGCATTACACACCTCTTCCCTCCTGTTCCGTTTGTGATGCCTCAGTGGGACTTGAACTTGGTTCTTACCTTTTTAATGTGCGCTCCCTTTGAGCCTCTACATAACTGTCCTCTTCGTCTTCTGACTCTGAAGACAGCCTTTCTGGTGGCCATCACCTCCGCTCGGCGGGTGAGTGAGCTCCAGGCTCTATCTTGCAAACCTCCCTTTCTGTCTGTTCATCCAGACAAGGTTGTTCTTCGGACGCGTCCGTCCTTCTTGCCAAAGGTGGTTACTGCTTTCCACATTGGGCAGACCATCACTTTGCCCACCTTCTTTCCGCCTCCGCATCCTTCCAGAGAGGAAGAGAGGCTCCACCGTCTGGACCCAAAACGTGCGCTCTCCTTCTATATTGACCGCACAAAACACTTCCGGGTGGATGACCAGCTCTTTGTTGGCTACGTGGGCGCCAAAAAGGTCGGGCGGTGCACAAGAGGACCATCTCCCGCTGGGTTACCTTGTGCATCAAGACCTGCTATTCTTTGGCTAAGAAGGAGCCTCCTGTTGGGCTGCGTGCCCATTCCACCAGGGCAACGGCTGCTACCACGGCCTTGGGCCGCGGTGTTCCGCTGCCGGTTATCTGTCAGGCAGCTACGTGGGCCTCGCTGCACACGTTTACAAAGCATTACTGCCTTGACAGTCAGGTCCGGAGGGACGGCTTCTTTGGCCGTTCTGTCCTCCAGGACTTCCTTGTCTGATCTTTGTTCGCAGACCCACCACCGGGGTTGGTATTGCTGGGGTATCTATTCTAAGGTAAGGAATCTGTCACTAACGTGTCTCTTTCAGATGCACAAGTTACTAACTTGTGTAACGATATATCTGTAAGAGACAGTAGTTAGTGACAGATTCCTACCGCCCACCATCCTCCCGTTCTGCGAACTGATTTCTAGGGTTAAGGACATCCCTTTCAGGGCCCTAGTATTTTTCAGACACCTATGTCAGCTTCTTGCATGGCTCTGCGTTCCAGGCGCGGAAAGTCGTGTACAGAACTGACGTCAGCGCGCAGGGGCGGCGCCTAAGTACTGCCCGCGACGTGATCACGACTCCGACGACGGACGCGGAGCCGCACGACGCCGCCTACCGACGCGCAAGGGTACTGCTACGCAAAAAACTTTCCGGATCCAGCCTGATGCCTGGGGATATTCTAAGGTAAGGAATCTGTCACTAACTACTGTCTCTTACAGATATATCGTTACACAAGTTAGTAACTTGTGCATTCTGTGAACTGACTTCTAGAGTAAGGGCCTCCCTTTCAGGGCCCTAGTTTTGGGCACCAGTGGCCAGTGTCTTGCATGGCTCTGCGCTTTTGGCGTGGAATGTCGTGTAAAAGAACAGACGTCAGCGCGCAGGGGCGGCGTCTAAGTAGATACCGCGACGTCATCCTGGCGATCACGACGCCGATGACGAACGTGTAGTTGACCGACGCCACCTACTGACGCGCAGGGGTACTGCTGAGAAAAAATTCTCCGGATCCAGTATGGCGCATGGGAGTAATTCTAAGGTAAGGATTCTATAACTAATATATGTCTCTTACAGATATATCGTTACCGAAGGTAATTAACTTGTTCATCTACTACTCTGTGGTCTTTTTCTAAATTATTATAATTTATTAGTCACAATTGTTTATCTTTCTATTTTCTTTGTTTTTTTATATTTGTCTCCTCTCTTGACCCAGTTGTTGTCCGTTTTAATTAGTGAGCATACATATACTTTAATAGTGGTGTCTACTGCATGTGGCCAGTCCCCTTTGGGCAGCTTGGCAAAGGTTGCCTTCCGTTTAAGTTTTTTTTTTTGTGTGTGAGAGTGGGAATTTTTGGACCATGTGGGCATTACCCTTGGGGTTCTTCAAGGGCCTATGAATCTGTGTGGGACTAGGAGTCCACAACCCTTTGTTGGGACCTTAGATTAGAGCTGAGTTCACAAGCCCTGCAATAAAATGTAAAACATTTTTAGCATTGACTCAAGAGTGAGTCCCTTTGGGTCCCCCTCGCCCCCACCCACCAGCAAGTGGTGGCTATTAGATGCTCCCCCTGCCACCTTGTGGCTTTTTTATTTCTCAAGACTTGGAGACAATACCTGTAATTGCAGCCACATTTTCCTCCAAGTTGCAGCCAGCCAAACGGAGTACTTTGGGTTCTCAGACTCAAATGGATAACAGGAGAAGCAGCGCCTTCATCCAATATTTTTTTTTTTTTAATTTGAGTTTGCGGATGGTGTGCATACCCAGGTCCACGGACCTCCACAGATTTAACGGTCTACATAGCTAGAACTCTTCACCACGTTCAAGCCTACCCAAAAACTTTATTTAAACGCAAGTTTCTCAAAAACTGTGGAATGAACACCATACTAAGCAAATGCACTTCCTTAAAGTTCCATTTTCATGCCAAGTTTTGTCTCATTCTGTTACATCTTTTTTTCCTGTATGAAAGAGGAAAGATTCCTATGGGAACTAAAATGGAAACGTCATTATTTTGACACCCTGAAATTTTTAAACATGATGAATCTGTACGAACCTTGTATTCTGGTTCTCTTTGGAGCTAGTAGCAGCTAAGAGACATTGTAAAGCCCTATAACGGTAGTGGAAAGTACAGTATAATACCATTCACAAAGAAAGCTGTCAATCTGAACTAAAAGCATATACAAATTCTGTAGAAAGGCTAAGAGGTCATATTTTTTAGATGCAATCCTAACAGCTTAAATTCTTCCAGAGAAGTCTTTAGATTTTTAAACGGTCTTTTGCCCTTCTAAGCACAGATGCATTGCTCATAGCTCAAAAGAATTATGTGAACTAATGTCTAGCTATTTTGAGGAGAAAACAATTAACTTAAATTGGTCTTTGGTGCAGATTGAAGAGGCTGTGGAAGTGAAGAGGGATTGCCCGTCCAGTATTTAACTTGGCCAAGCACCCTTCTCTTCCTTTGAACCTATAGACTTAATTCCTTTACATAAGCACATTCTTTCCACTACATCAAGCTGCCTTTGGATCCATGTATCGCCTTTTTTTCCATAAGGCTACTAAGGACTTCACTCCTCAGCGCAGCAGTTTGTGCAGTGCGTAATTGGATCGGGCATAATTTCGGATTCCTGGAAAGAAACACAAATGGTTCGTCTTCAAAAGAAATCCACATCAGACTCTCAAAAGATGAGTAACTATCATCCCGGTTCCTTACAATTTGAATAGATCATATGTGGGCTTTTTGCTGCTTCATAGTACAGAGACCACCCTGCTTGTGATTTCTGATGACATTCAAATGCTGCTTGTCAAGGGTGCTAGTGCAGCCCTTGTTTTACTTGATCTTAGCGCAGCCTTCGATATAATCTCCTATGCTATCGTCATCAGAGACTTCTATCTGTTGGTATTCATGGAAATCATTAAAATGGTTAGCTACTTTTCTGAGTGACAAGACACAAACTGTTGCTATCTCCTTTCTGTTCACAATCTAGATAACTGCCTTGGGTGGTTCTACAAGGGTCAGCACTCAACCTGACAATATTCAACATGTATTTTCCTCTCTGGGCCAAACTGCTCCATGGTTTTGGTTCTATACTGACCACGCTCAAATCATCATCTTTGTTGATGATTTGGGAACGGCCTCTAATATACATGCTTGTCTAACGTCAATGGCTCAGTGGGGAGTTGGAATTCTCTGAAATTAAACCACAAAAAAACAAAACTTATCATCTCTGGCTCGGTTTCCAACATTCAGGCTCCAGAGTAGTGGCCGGCTTCACGTGATGTAGGCATCCTCCGCGCCGGAAGTGACGTCTGCTTCCCCTATATAGGTGCCATTTCAGCACGCTGACATCTGAAAGAGACTGTAGTTATAGATTCCTTATCTTTATAATTACCCCCAGGTGTCAGACTGGATCTGGGGTTTTTTTCTTTAGCAATACCCCTGCACGTCGGTAGGTGGCGTCGGTCGACTCCGCGTCCGTCGTTGGCGTTGTGGTTGCCGGAATGATGTCGCGGTGTCTACTTAGATGCCGCCCCTGCGCGCTGACGTCAGTTTTTTCTTTTTTTGCACCAGCCTTGCGCAGAGGAGGGAGCTACCCCTTTAGTCACTTTTTTTTTTTTTTTGTTTAAATCTCTTTTATTGAGTTTTCATATAACAAAAGCCATTAATATGACAGATAGCGAGCATGGTATAATATATGACAGCTCAGGGTAACAAAACATTGCCAATAGTAAGACCAATCGTACTGTATTACGTTATAGTGGGCGTTTTACCAGAGCAAATGTCCGGATGCAATGCAAGAGATCCATTTTTAAGTAACATACTACTGCAGCAAAAACAACAGCCAGAATTTTAGAGATATTACAATAGCATGGAACAGGCAGTCTACTTCGTTCAGTTATCCTCCAGCGCAAGCCCTTAATCCCGGTACTTGTTATACTTAATAAGGTCATTGTTCCCCAGGTACGCACGTAAAGTGTGGTAGTGTATCTCTCAGGGGGTCCAAAAGACCCTGGCGCCTGTAGACGCGGTATGTGTTCGGCAGAGCACCCCATCTAGATAAGATGGCCCTCATAGTGGCCTTACCAAGGCTCTACATTCGAAGGTAGTAGCTGCGGTGTCCGCGGCCATTGAGCTGAGGAGGCCATAGTTCTGTCTATGTCGAGAGAGTTAACTAAGAAGAAGGGATAGTCAAGAAGAGAGTAAAAAAAAGTGAGAAAGGATAGAAAAGAGGAGATGAGAGGGTAGTCTGGGGAGATATCCCCGTGCAGCAGTTCTTCGGAAGGGAAGGGGCCCAGGGCTCTCCCGTGGTGTGGTTGTGGGCTTATTTGAGGGCCGGCATCCCTGTTCTCCCTACTGTGTGTCTTCCTCGTACGGTTCCCCCCGTGGAAGTATGGGGTCCGCAAAGAGTTGGAGGGCTCTCAACCTGGGGGCACAGATCGTGTATGCTCCAACCGAGAGAGATGCGAGACCAGTGGCTGCCATATGCGGTCGAATTTAGCATCCGTACATGCCAACCTATGAGAGAGGAGTTCCATCGCCATGACATGCCAAAGACGAGTAAGCCAAATCAAGGACGAGGGGAGCACGTTTTCTTCCAATGTATGGCAATGACCTGCTTGGCGGCAGTGAACATGTGAAAAATCAGATGCCAGTCTGTGTGCTTCATTGCTCTAAGAGCCGTCGGTCGGAGCCCCAGAATAACCACCCTCGGGTCATTTGGCAAGGGAAGCCCACTACCTCTCCAACGTGGCCCATCACCTCTCTCCAAAAGGTAAGAATGAGCGGACAGGTCCACCATATATGAAGAAAAGAACCCTGAGCCGCCTGGCATCGCCAGCAAAGAGGGCGAAGCCCGGGAACATCTTCTGGAGTCTGAGAGGAGTATAATACCAGCGAGTCATGACTTTATAGACCGATTCCTGTTGTGTTATACTTTTAAAGATACGAGGGATATCGCGCCATAACTGTTCCCATTGGTCTGAATCTATATCTCCTTCGATGTCCATCTGCCACTGGCGCTGGTAGGTGTGTGGGGGCACCGAATGTGAATGCTGAAGCACGTTATAGGTCTGGGAAATCAGCCCCCGGGATCCATCGAAAGCACGGACCAGCGTTTCAAACGGCGTTAGGCGCCTCGTGGCTCCCTCCATATACGAGGGGGCCCGGAGCCAATGCCGGATCTGAAAGTACTCCATGCGCGTGGTTTTTGGAAGGTTGAAGTCCTGTCTGCACTGGTCGAATGATTTAAAGATACCCTTCTCAAAAAGTTGTTCTATGACACGGCACTCCCCAGCCGACCAAGCCGAAAACGACGTTAGGGGTAGGGCCGGCGGAAAATCCGGGTTAAGCGCTAGTGATGTGTTGGGGGAAGGGAATGTAGTGAGACCACGGGATACTGCAATCCTGTCCCAGATCTCCAAGACCGTCTTAGTTGGAGTAGCTATGTATGCACTACGATGTCTGGCCCCCCTTCTAATCCAGGCCAGGTCCCACAGTGGGCGACACGCCACTGCCCTGTCCATATGGAACCAGTGTTTTTCGCTTTCGCGAACCGACCATTCCGATATGTATCGCAAGTGCGAGGCCCAGTAGTAGGCGAGCAGATCGGGACAAGCCAGACCACCCCTGTCGCGAGGTAGCAACAGGACCCGTGTGGAAAAACGCGGCCTGCCTCCTCCCCAGATGAACGCCGTGAGATCCCGTTGGAGGTTCTGGATATCTCGCTGGGGGATCGGCGTGGGAAGAGTCTGGAAAAGGTACAATACCTTTGGCAAAATTGCCATTTTAACTGCATTCAAGCGGCCCAGCCACGAAGTTGGGAGTGATTTCCAGCGACGGAGCTCAGCCCGGACAGCCGTCCTGCATGCCGGCCAATTAGCTCCAGTCCAGGTGTCTAGGGTAGCAGTAACGTTAATCCCTAGGTAGCGTATGGAATGTGAGGCCCATTGAAACGGGTTAACTGGACCTAGGTTATCCAGCTGTAGCTGGGGGAGAGTGAGATTGAGTGCCTGCGATTTGGAAAGATTAATTTTAAGGCCCGATATCAATTCAAATTGAGAGAGAATGTCCAATAATGCGGGTAGTGAGCTTGCTGGTTCCGTTAGTGTCAGGAGAAGGTCATCTGCAAAAAGGCCAATTTTGTGTTCTACGCCTCCTATGCGTAGTCCCCGAATTTCTGTCGACTGCCTGATAGCAATCGCCAGGGGCTTCACCACCAGAGCAAACAGTAAGGGTGAGAGCGGGCACCCCTGGCGCGTACCCCTGCTGATGGAGAAGGACGGAGTGAGAAGACCATTTACTCGGATCCGCGCCGAGGGCGCCGCATATGGCGCCATGATGCGCGCAATCATGGTCGGTCCGAGTCCCACGCGATGCAGGACCGCCCGCAAAAAGGACCAGTCAACCCGGTCAAATGCCTTTTCGGCGTCCAGGGATAGCAGAAAGGCCGGTGTATTATAAAGCTGTGCCTTTTGCACCAGATGGGCTACTCAGCGAATATTATCCGCTCCCTGTCTCTCCCTCACAAAACCCACCTGATCCGGTTCGATCAGGCCCGGGAGGTGAGGGCCTATCCTTTGGGCGAGTATTTTGGTATATAGTTTGGCATCTACGTTCAATAAGGAGATAGGCCGAAGCGAGGCGCATGCCGTGGGGTCTTTCCCAGGTTTAGGGATAAGGATTATCTCCGCCTCTGCCATCGTCGGCGTTACTGACCCTGCCTCCGCAAATGAATTAAAAAGACGCAATAGATGGGCCTGAAGTTCGGGGAGGAAGAGGCGATAGAAAGCCAGCGTTAGGCCATCAGGCCCTGGGGACTTTCCCACTGGCATGCCTTTTAGGGCCTTTTGGAGTTCCGCCGCTATGATAGGTTCCTCTAATTGCTCCTTAAAGAAGGGGTCTAGGCTGGTGGTGAGCAGCTCACCGATATAGGTTAATGGGGTTGTGTAGAGGTCTAGAAGCAAGATTACACTACGATTGTATAATTGTATAAGGGATGTATGGTGCGTGGTTGGGGGGCGGGGGGTGGGGGTGTGGGTTTGCAGTTTTGCAGTCGCCATAGGAATGTTATATGGTGCCTTGCTAGTGTATTTTGTATTTATATATGCCTCGAAGCTCGCTGGGCTTGCCCATTGGGTAACTTGAAAAAATCAATAAAGTTTGTTGTTAAAAAAAAAGAAGGGGGTCAGTGGCGTCCAGGCGCAAGCAGCTAAAAAGGGATCCGTATGATCTCCACAAGTCTCTCCCCGACCATATAGTTCGGAGAAAAAGGCGTGAAACTCCTGCTGTTTAGCGTTTTCAGAGGTAGCCCAGCCCCCCCCACTTTGGACTATTTTTGCGATATGACCCTTAGAGATCTGAGTCCTGAGGCGACGCGCCAGCATGGATCCCACCCTGTTGCCCCCCCCATAAAACTTCTGCTTAAGAGTCAAGAGAGAACGCTCTGCTTTGTTCACCCGGAGAGCCTTGAGCTGACCCCGAAGGGAGGCAAGTCTCTTGCTTGTGACGATAGAAGGCGCGTTACGATTTTGTTGTGCCATGGTTTTAAGATCACGGTGAGGTTGTCCTCCACCAGGCGAGACTCCCGCCTGCGGGCTATAGAGATGGAATTGATAACGCCCCGGATCGTGGCCTTGAAGGCGTCCCACAGCATGGGTATTGTGGTCTCCGGGATGTCATTGGCCGTAAAGTATGATTGTATAGCCTGTCTGAGCTCGGCCACATCCACCTGATCGCGGAGAACATGCGGAGGGAGTCGCCAGCGCGGGCGGAGGTCGGGGGACGGCCCAAGGTGGACAGGGTTATCTCCAAGTGAGCGTGGTCCGAGATAGAGATATCTGAAATCCCTACTGTTTCTAGGGAGCGAATGAGTGCGTGGGATAGAAAAATGTAATCTATACGGGAGTGCGATCGATGCACATGGGAGTAGAAAGTGTAGTCCTGTGTGTCCGGTTTCTTATAGCGCCAAGCGTCTACCAGACCCAAGGCTTCCAGGTCGCGTTTGAGAGCGGCGGACATAGCCCCTACCCCTGATAAGAGGGGGAGGTGCGGTCCATGGTGGGGTCCCAAACTAGGTTAAAGTCACCCCCAAGGATGATAGGATTAGTTTCCTTGGAGAGGGAAGTTTGGAGGAGGTGGCGGATGAAAGCATCCTGTGCCTGGTTGGGTGCATATAAATTAAGGAGGGTAAGCTGTCTGCCCTGTAATGATAGCTGGAGCTTAAGAGATCTACCTTCCGCATCCCGAACGGTGCGTTCTATGTTTACAGAGAGACCTACTTTAAAAAGGATCCCCACCCCTGCTGTCTTAGATGGTGCAGATGCCCATAGTTGTAGGGGGAATTTAGGATGAGACATGCGGATAGTATCGGTCCGTAAAAGATGGGTCTCTTGGAGAAAGACAATGTCAGGATCCTGAAGTTGGAGGTAGCGCCAGATCTGTCTTCTCTTATTCGGGGCATTCAGGCCTTTGACATTAAGGGAGAGACATTTAAGCTGAGCCATTGATCTGTACCCGAAAAGGCATGCGTTGGCCGGAACTGATGGAGTCCCATCTCTCTCTGGTCGGAGCTTGAAGCGGCATCCGCTGTGGGAGTTGGAGCAAGCGTGGATTCCCCCCCAGGGGTGGAGTGTGAGATCTAGTACCCGGTGCCCCCAAAACTGCCGGTCTCAGAGCCATGGCCCTTCGCTGCGATTCGGGGTCCTCCCCTTGAGTCAAGAGAAAGAAAGGAAGTAAGGGAAAGAATAGAAGAGGGGAAGATTCCCAGAATGGAGAAAGTACCAAATAACTAAGGGGCCAACTGGGCCCAACAGGACCTTTCCAGTCCAGGAGCGGCCCAATGGTGGGAACCAGGGCGGCTCTGAGGAAGTCACTCCTCTTGGGGACTAAGGAAATGGCGGGGTAGGTCTCAGACTTCCTTGGAAGCAAGAGTCGTCCGCCCCCCAGGGGCGAATCGTCACAGTAACGACGGGGAGAAACGCTTCCAAGATGGAGCCACAGGGGGACCCCCTCCGGAGTGGATCCGGAGCCCAACAACACATCCTGGCACCACCGCCCTCCAAGCATTTGGGCGATCTAAAAAATCGGGCACCCTTAGAGTGACTGACAGGTGTGGGGGAGGGGCACCTCGCCCCCCATCACGCCTACAACAGTGTAAAGCTGGTGTGGATATGGTAGCCTAGAGTAACGCGCATAGATAAGCCCTCCCAAGAGCCCACCCACGACAAACCCATTCCGTCAAGGGAGTGTGGTGCTTTGCAGGCATGATCCCCCACCCCGAGGGACAACCAGACATTGCCTCCCCTGACTCTCTTCTTGAGACAAATCCTATTAAGTGTATGGACGCCTAGTTGCCCCAACACTTCGTTCAAGTAGTCAAGGCGATCCAACGCCCTCTCCCATCTGAAGCCTCTGACAATGGGGCGTGAGAGGTATGTTCTACCAGTCCACGTGTCTGTGGAGGCCTCTCAACCGGTTATCAGTTGCCCCCGCTGGCGCCAGGGGGGGAAGGCGGCCGCGATCTCAGGCCCTCTCTCGTTGAAGTCTGTGACGCCTCCATGTTCCGTAGGTGTTGAATAATGTCCTGCTTGGCTTGAAGGTCTGTCCCCCCTGCTCCGGAGGCTCCAGCCCTGGGGCGCCCGACCCTCGACCACTCAGGGCGGAGAGAGATCTGGGATGCCGTCTCAGCGGGCCCGGGAGAGGAAGGCCTCGATCCAGACGAGATGTTCAGCAGTTGGAGAGCTTCACGAAGAGATCTCAGAGACCTGCGCCTCCCCTCCCAGTGAAAGATCAGAGCAAGCGGGTGGCCCCATTGATATTTGACGTTGGCTTCTCTCAGTTTAGCAGTGACTGGCCGGAAGTCCCTACGGCGGCGCAGGGTGAAGGGCGATAGGTCCTGAAAGATTTGGATGGCGTGTCCCTCGTGTTCCAACTTTTCGGTCGCCCTGGCCGCTCGGAGGATTGCCTCCTTTTCTGTGAAAAAATGTACCCTGGTCAGGATGTCGGGGATCAGGTTGGTGTTTCCCCGTGGGGGTGCTACCCTATGCGCTCGGTCCAGTGTGGGTGGGGAGGAGTCCTCATCTCCCCTGACCGCATGCAGTAGGTCTGCGACATATGTCATTATGTCCTGTCCCTCTGCGCCCGCGGCACACCCCGGACGCGGAGGTTGTTCCGGCGGCTCCTATTCTCTAAATCCTCCTGCTTGAGTTGGAGTTCCACATGTTGCTCCTCTAGAGTTAGGACGCGGCGCCTAAGATCTTCCTGCTCCTCTGTGCGCGTGTCGAGGGTGTGCTCCAGGTCGTCCACCCTAGTGCCAATTTCGGTGACATCTCGTCTAATGTCCGTGAGGTAGGACTTGACCTCCAGCTTAAGAGATGAGATCTCTGATTTGATGTCCTGAAGGAAACTAGACATGAATGCCTGCGTAATGGCGCCTGATTCAAGCATATCCAGCTTGGAGGTCATTGCTGTGTCGTCTCCTGAGGCTACCGGGGTTTGCTTGCTCCACAGGTCCGCCACCGAGGTATCTTTAGGCGCCAATTGGGCTGCGGCCTTTCCCGTCTTGGGCTTGGTTCCCCCTAGTCGATGCTTCGCGAGTCCATCTGGCGGCAGGACAAGGCGGCGCAGGCCTGACCGCAGGATCCGCCCGTCAGTCCAACTCGGGCTCCCCTCGTCGCCGATCCCGGCAGGAGGTATCGTCCCGGGGGTCTATACCCCAAGCTCCAGCCGCCGTCGATTCAAATCATAGGGGCCACTCACCTCCGTCACCCCCCGGCGGGGCCCCGACAACTTCAGCGTAGCCTAGGGCAGTCCCACGCCAGTTCTGCTCGGGTCCAGTCCCCCGAGCGTAATACAGGACACCCCCACTGCCAGCCCGGACCAACAACCAGGGCCCGCCCCGCTGCCCCTCACCGCCGTCCAGGCCAAGCTCTCCCCACTCTTCAGGGTCCTCTACTCTCAAGGGAGTATACGCAATTCAGAGGTCCAGGAGCAGGGGCCTCCGACCACGAGTGTTGTCCACCCACCAGGGTAGTCACAGCGGGGCAGCAAGCACTATCAAGGCCTCCACCTCGGGGCCAGCCATCCGGTCCACCACGCCGGTTCTCAGGGCGCTGTGCGCGATGGGCCCAAGGGAGCCGGGTCACACTAGGCCTCCGGTTTTGTAAGCGCCGCTCCTCCGACCTCGCCGGGCCGCTACTATGTGGGGGAGGGGCACACGAGGTCCACAGCCTCAGGCACAGCCGGGGGGGGGGGCGGGGAAGAGTCCACCACCAGCCGCAGGTACTCACGACAGTCTTCAGCCCTCTCAGGGCCTCCGCTCCATCCCCCGGGCCAGTCGCGATCCCCCTCCTCACCTCCGTCTATCTCTCTGCTCTTCCCCGGTCTCCGTCAACGGGCTCGCGGGGCCTCAGGAGCCCGGCCAGAGTCCGCTCCCAGAGGGAGGGGGCAGGCTCCCCAATTCAGCCCACCGCCGCAGGACCTCCGCCAAGCTACCCTCCGCAGGACCTCCGCCGGCCAAAGACCAGTGATTCTCGCGTCTCCCGCAGTCAAGGGCCGACACTCCGGTGCGGGCAAGATGGCGGACGGGATCGCCGCGATCAACTTCTCTCGGCTCTCCCAGCCGCTGTGTCGGGTCGAGGTCCCCCCAAAACTCCAGGGACCTGCAGCGGGCTATACGCTATCGATGGGGGGGGCACAGACTTTGCCCCCCGTGCCTTAAGTCGCTGAAGGTACGCCCCAGGCCGCCCCCGGGAAGCGGAGCTCAGTCCTCGTGCGTCTTACGCCATCGGAGTCCAGGCCACGCCCCCTTTAGTCACTTTTTGACTATATTTTTTCTAGACTTTTGTCAAATTCTTTTGAGACTTTCGACTCCTGGTGAACGAGAGATGTCCCATCGACGGACCGGGTTTAAGTCATGGGAGGCCTGTAACTGCCTGATGTCTGTTACAGACCCCCACCTCGTGTGCCTCTGGTGCCTGGAGCGCGACCACAATCCAAAGTCGTGCTCTGACTGCCAGGCCATGAATCCTAAGTCTTTGTGGGAGCGGTCCCGAAAGCTTTTGGAGGCCCGAGAGTTGGCTCCGCGTCGTTCGAGGTCCCACTCGAGAGGAAGGTCTCGGGACCGGTCGCGGAGCCACCACCATCATTCGTCTTCCAAGTCTTCGAGATCGTCCGGTAAGTCAAAGCACAAGAAGAAGAGGAAGAAGCAGCGTCGCTCTTTGCCTTCTCCCCGTCCGTCGGCCGACGCAACGCGGGACCCGGAGCGTCGTCGCTCTCCAACTCCGTCTTCGGAGCCTGCTGCTCGGACGGCTCCGTGCTTCCCTCCTTTTCCCTGTGCCGGAGCGTCCCCTGCCCAGCTTCGAGCTTTCTACGAAGCGCTTCACAGCATCTTTGGGCAGCTCGATTCCACTGGCGCGCTTTTGGGCCCCATGACTCGGTTGAGGGCCCTGGGATTTCGATGCCAGCGGCTCCGGGCGCCGGTGGGCCCTTAAGGATCCAGGCCTGGATCCGGATCGATGCCAGTCTACCTCACGGTACCTTCCCCGGCGTCGATCCCGACGGCGACGCCCCTGGCGCCGGTTGTGCTCCTGACCGGCGCCGACCCCAGCCTCACCCCCGACTTGGACACAGCACTGGACCAACGTCAGCGCCGGAGGGCACTTTTGTGCCGCTGTTCATCCCTGGTGTTCCTTTTAGGCCAGAATGGCAACCAGAGGAGGGTGAGGAGGACTGGGAGAGGTCTGTGGACCCTTTAGCTGATCAGCTTGATGAGCCGGACTGGCAAGAGGACCTGGGTGACGCCAGTGCTCTGGATACCTCCCCAGACCTTGGCATGCTTTCTCCCCCTACCGTGGCTACGGAGGAGGGGGCGTCATATGCAGTGGTGTTGCGTAGGACGGCTGAGGCCTTGGACCTGAAGCTTCCTACAGTGGCAGTCAGGACTAAACTCCTGACAGAGGTGCTTCAACCGGCGGCAGCTTCTTCGGAACACCTTCTGCCTTTCAATGAAGCTCTCACGGACGTCCTTCTGGGCACTTGGTCCAAGCCCAGCACAGGGGCTCTTATGGACAGGATGATTGCCTGACGCCACCTGACCCACTTTTCCTCTCCCAACACCTGACCCCTGAGAGCTTGGTGGCCCAAGCCTCGTCCTCCAAGGGCGCATTCGACCTGCACACTATCCCGATTGAACACACAGCTGAAAAACTCAATGGAGTTCTGGAAAAAGGAACACTTCTCCTGGTGCAGAGTGACACTGTGCTCCCATAGGCATCTTAGCGTGGCCCTCAGATGTCTGTGGTGTTCTTTTGCTGTGGCGGAATATTTAGGATGTTGTCACTCACGTTCATGACACCCTGGAGGCCGGACAATGTCTCCCTGATGTCTTTCAAAATATCATCAGGAACTCCATTGAGTTTGCCAGCTGTGTGTTCAATCGGGATAGTGTGCAGGTCGATCCCCAAAATTCGCAAGACATACAACAGGTCCCTGCCCCGACGATCGTATCAGAAGTCCGAAGCTTTCTGGGGATGGCCACCTACTGTGGTAGGTTTATCCCCAATCTGGTCACCATTGCCAAACCCCTGAGACCCCCTCACCAAGGTCGACGTCCCCTGGAAATGGGGTATCACTGAAGAAAGCGTTTTTCAAGCGCTAAGGAGCCCTGCTAAATAAGACCACAATGGACTACTTCGATCCAAAGAAACAAACCGGACTGCTGGTTGATGCCAGCCCAGTTAGATTGGGGACCATGCTCACCCAGGAGGGGGAGCCCAGTAGGTGGGCTCCGCTAGCCTTCGCCAGCAAAGCACTGACACCTATGGAAGCATGTTACTCTCAAATTGAGAGAGCGGCGCTAGCCATTAAGTGGGCCAGTGGACACTTCCACCTGTACCTCTATGGAAGGCCGTTCAGAGTCGTTACTGACCACCAACCATTCGCCCCCTTTTTCGGGTCTCCGCTCCACACCCTCCACCACCGATAGAGCGCTGGGCCAGTCAATTGCAGCACTACCACATGGAAGACACCTACCAACAAGGATGCAAAATCATAGCAGACTTTCTCTCACACCAACCACCCTCACTGACTAGTGAAAGCGATGAAAACACAGACTTCACCGAAGCATGTGTCAGCCTAGTCTCCCAAAGGGCTTGCCACCAGGCCCTAAGTCTACAGGAAATCAGAGATGCCACCGCAACAGATCCAGTGCTTGAGAAGGTGATGAGCACGCTGCAAAATGACAAACTTTCTACGAGATGCCAATGGGTGGCAAGGCATGGAAAAGGAAAAACACATGAAAATATGGCAAGTGCGCAATGAGCTAAGTACAGCACCAAATGGACTCATCCTGAGGGGACAGCGTCTGGTAATCCTGGAGAGACTGCAGCACCAAGTAACAGAACTGGCTCATGGAGGACATCAGGGGACAGCAAAGATGAAGTCTCACAGGAGGGAGAAAGTCTAGTTCCCGGTACTCGAAGCCGCCGTCGATGAACTGGGAAGGCAATGCCCATATGCCAACTTTCCAGCTCTCAAGAGGCACCTGCACCTATCATAACAGAAGAACCATGTCCTACAGTGTGGTCCAAAGTGAGTCTTGACCTAGGTTGTTTCCCGAACATGAGAACAACCGTAGTCGTAGTCGATGGTTACTCAGAGTACCCTCCCGTCGAAGTTGTTGACTCCACAGCCTTCAACAGCGTAGCCTCAGCACTAGAAAGCGCACACACTCTTTGGCCTACCTGAAGAGGTAAAGACAGACCATGGACTACCTTTCCAAGGCTCTGAGTTTCAAGACCTTCTAGAGTGCTTAATGATCCGACATCGCCGAATCACACCCCAATGGCCACTAGCAAATGGAGAAGCGGAGTGGTTCATACGGACACTAAACAAGACCCTCAGAATAGCTGTGGTAGAAGGAACCGACCCTGAAGTCACCCTCCAGACATTCTTGAGGGAATACCGCGGAACACGGCATTGCACTACTCAACGCTCTCCGTGGTCCCCAATGCTAAATGGCCACCGACGGGACACCATCCTAGTCCATTCTAAATGGTCTCTGCCGCAATATGACCCAATGAACACCCAAGCCTGATGCACTCAGACCAATGTGCTTGCAAGCCTCAGGCGGCGAGCCACATCGTCCTACCTTCGAAACAGAACTAATGTCATCCATACCCCACCTTTCTCGTCCAAACCATACTCCACAAAAGCAGGGGTACCTCAAGGCTCTATCATCTCGCCCATGCTTTTCAACATCTACATGAAGTCATTACCGGAACTGATCAATCAATTTCACCTCACGTGCTATAACTATGCAGATGACACGCAAAAACTCCTTCAACTGGAATGCCCAAACGACATTGGAAAATCCCCAATTTTCAGCTGTCTCAGAGCCGTGGATCAGTGGATGACTTGGAGCCATCTCAAATTGAATGCTTCCAAAACGGAAATACTCACGTGTGGCGATTGGAAACATTATGACCTGCTTGCTGCCTGGCCTGATGAACTGGGATCACCGCCTAAAGTATCGAAGGAAGTAAGAAACCTCGGAATGACCATGGGCTCCAAGCTGTCGATGAATGCCCAAGTGGACAAACTAGAAAGATCAAGCTTTGTCACTATAAAAACGCTGCGACAAATTTTCCCTCATTTGGGATTTCCACACAAAGCCCAAGCTACCATCTCCCTTGTTCTGTCCAAACTTGATTATGCCAATAGCCTCTACCACGGATCACCTTTAACGACCATGAAAAGACTATAACAGATTCAGAACTCGGCTGCCAGACTACTCTTGCATATCAAACCGCGAGACCACATCTCACCTGCCTTGAAAGCCCTGCATTGGTTACCGGTTGCCAGAAGATCCACGTTCAAGCTACTTTGTATCACCCACAAAGCAATCCATGCAATGGGACCGCTCTTCATCAGGAATAAAATCACCAAACACATTCAACAAAAGAACCTCCGCTCTAAAGGGGCATCTTGCCTCAAAATCCCAAGATACAAGAAAAAACCATGGGTGGCACATACTTCTCTGTTCAAGCAGCCAAACTATGTAACTCTTTATCCCCAACATAAGATCCACCTTATCTTCAGAAAACTACTCACGAATTGGCTCTTCCCCACATAAGCACCATACGCAAACAGAAATTTACAGCATATCCCTCTGTATATAAGCATTTATTTTCACTATAGATATGTACCTATCTTTGTGTATTGCTTTGTATAAACATGTAGAATAATTATGTTTAAAAAAATGCATCTTTGGTCTACATGTACTTGCTTCCATTGTGCATCTATGTACCTCCATGTACTTGGATCTGTGTGTCTGTTACTTTTCTCCTGAAAAAGCATATCCAATGCACTACCCTATTCCTCATCCTGTACCTCTATCAATATCTTTAATCTACATATACTTACCTCCTTTAAGCATCTATATACTTTCAATGTACTTATGGATCTATATATTTATCACTTTCTTCTAATTTGGCATTTCCAATGCACTACCCTATTTCTCAGCCTATACTTCTCTCAATATATCTTCTAGCCCAACTTTCTGACTCATCTCAAACTTCTTTCTACTAATCTTTCCAATGCACTACCCTATCTCTCACCCTATACATCTATTAATATATCTTCTACATCCACTCTCTCATTTATCCCAAACCCCATACCACTACTATGATCCCCAAAATAACCCTTTCTAGACTCTCTCCTACTCTACCCCTCTTTGCATCATCTGACACCTCTTTTACTATACCGATCCCCCAAAACAAACCTTTCTAAACTCTTCCCTCTGACTCTTCCCCTCCAAAAACCATTTTTACTCATCCAAAAGCCTCCTCCTACTGCTATGACCTTAAAAAAGAAATTTAAAAAAAAGTTTAAAAAAATCCTTCACTCTTCTATCCCTCCACTATCCTTTTCAATCAAAATAACACACTAACATGTTCACTTCTCAAATTCCATATTCGACTATACTAATTCACCACTAATCCTTTATGGGTTCCAGAGTAGCGTGCTACTCGCCAATAAAGCGTTTAAACACCCCATCAGGGTTACAAGCGCTATATAAATGCAAACCTTTTTCCCTTTTCTACCCCTCCCCAACCCTTCTCAATCCAAATAACTGAATAACATACCCACTACTCAAATTAATTTCATGTTTCACTATACTAATTCAACACTAATCCTTATGGGTTCCAGAGTAGCGTGCTACTCGCCAAAAAAGCGCTTCAAAACCCCATCAGGGGTAGCAAGCGCTATATAAATACAAACCTCTTTCCCTCTTCTATCCCGCCACATACCCTTCTCTATCCAAATAACTGAATAACATACCCACCACTCAAATTACTTCATTTTTCACTATACTAATTTTCAACACTAATCCTTTATAGGTTCCGGAGTAGCGTGCTACTCGCCAGAAAAGCGCTTCAACACCCATCAGGGGTAACAGGTGGTATATGAATGCAAACCTTTCTTCCCCTTCTATCCCTCCGCTATCCTTCTCACTCCAAATAACTGACTAATATCCACCACTCAAATTACTTTCATATTTCACCATACTAATTCACCACTAATCCTTTATGGGTTTCCGGAGTAGCATGCTTCAACACCCCATCAGGGGTAACAAGCGCTATATAAATACAAACTTTTTTTCCTCTTCTATCCTGCTATCCTTTGAATCCAAATAACTGACTAACCTATTGTTGCGGGGTAGTAAGAACGGGACGGAAACCAAGTCGGGGTAATGAGGGTTTTATTGTTCCTAACACACGCCTCCTCCTGGAAGCCAGTCCCACAGGGAGGAGAGGGGTTTGTTCTGTCTTGCGGCTTGTGGTCTGTCCTCTCCGGGGCACAGTCCGGTCTTCTTCCCACCGTCGAGGTCGTCGGGTTCCTGGGGACTCCGTGGTGTTGAAGAGAAAAGAGGAAAGGAGAACGGGTATAAGGGTATGGCTGATCACAAAAACGCGGGGAGGGAAGTGAAGGGACACCGCACACCGTGATACTCGTCTAAACGAAAGTGATGGTGTTCAGGGTAGGGTGAAGAAGGGCAGAATAGAGAGGGACCCGGCTAGTAATTCGTACGCCTATCCCTCATCCCAATCCAGCCCGTGAATCGCTCCCGTACCTTAGAAAGCCACGCTCCTCCTGGAGCGTGGCTGGGCGAATCGCAGTGCCGTTGGCCTCCTGGCACTCCCGGGGCTCCTGATGGTATGGCCGCACTGTTTGGTCTCTCCTCGGATACTTCTTTCCCTCCGTAACACACAACGTTCAGCTCACCAACGCCTTCCTCCTCTCCGGTGTTAGCACACCCCGACTTCCTGGAAGCGCCTCTCCTTATCACGCTTTACGCGGTGACGTCGTCCGGGGGCGGAGTCTCGTAGTGAGAGATTCCCCAGTTAAAGGAGCCCTCTCCGTATTCCTCTGAGGTGTCCTGCAGTGGGAGGGACGGTGAACTCCACTCGTCCTGTTGTTGAGAGACAAGAGGGGGAGAGAGGGATGTTGCAGTCTACCAGTCCACATCATTGGGGCATCCCTCTGCCGTTGACCCCACCTTGTCACACACCCCCCCCCCTAGGACTCTCCCGATCGGGGAGAGGGAACACCCTGGACAGGTAGTCCGCGCTCCCATTGTCCTTCCCCTTTCGGTGCCGCACTTCAAATGAAAAGGGCTGCAGTGCCAAAAACCAGCGCAGGACTCTGGGGTTTTGTGACTTATTCCTACCCATCCACTGTAAGGGGGCATGGTCAGTGTACAGAGTGAATGGTCGGCCCTCAAGATTGTATCTGAGCTTGTCTATCGCCCATTTCGCCGCTAAACACTCTTTTTCAATTATGGGGTATTTTACCTCTCTTGGGAACAGTTTCCGGCTTATATATAGGATGGGATGTTCTACCCCCTCGCCTGACATCTGAGACAGTCCAGCCCCTAACCCATAATTGGAGCCATCGGTGTGGAGTATGAACGGTTTGTTGAAGTCAGGTGATGACAGTACCGGACTCGTTGTGATGGTCCTTTTAAGGGTTTGGAATGCCTCTAACATCTCTTTGGTTGGTTGGAGTAACTGCTGTGGCCTGACGTCTTTGCGGAGAACATTGGTTAGGGGGGAGGCCACTTCGGAGAACTGAGGTATAAAGTGTCGATAGTACCCCAGTAAGCCTAAAAAAGCACGCAGGTCCCTTTTGTTAGTGGGAAAGGGTGTTTCTGCTATAGCCCGTACTTTTTCGGCCTGGGGTGCTATCATACCATGGCCCAGAATGTACCCCAGGTACTTCACCTTTTGATATGCCGCCCTGGACTTTTTGGAGTTAATGTGGAGGCCTGCTTGCTTCAGGGCTTGGAGGACTAGCCGGAGGTGTTTTAGGTGTTCCTCCCAGGTCCTACTGAAGATCACAATGTCATCCAGGTAGGCTGAACAGAATGGATGGTAGTTCTGGAGCACTGTGTTCATTAGCCGCTGGAATGTAGCAGGAGCTCCGTGTAGTCCGAAGGGTAGGACATTGAACTTGTATAGTCCCTCAGCAGTAGAAAACGCGGTTTTCCTACGGTCTTCCTCCCTCAGGGGCACCTGCCAATATCCTTTAGTCAGATCTAGCGTGGTTATATACCTGGCGTCCCCCAGCTTCTCAATCAGCTCGTCAATCCGTGGGATAGGGTAGGCGTCGAAGGCAGAGATGGCGTTTAAGGCCCTGAAGTCCATACAAAACCGCGTTGAGCCGTCAGGCTTTGGTACCATCACTATCGGTGAAGATCAGTCACTCACTGATCGACGTATTACCCCTAGTCGTAACATGTCCTGTATCTCCTTCTTGACCGCTGCCCTTTTTGCCGCCGGTATCCGATATGGTCGCTGTTTTATTACTTTCCCTGGCGGAGTCACTATACAGTGTTCGGCCAGAGTCGTCCTGCCAGGGATGTCTGAAAATAGGGGCGAAAACGGAAGCAGTGTTTTGTGCAGTTCGGTTCTTGCTTCTTCCGGGAGATCCTCGTTGACCACGAGTTATTCGAGAGTGGTTCCTTCCACCGCAGTTGTAGGCAGGGTTAGGTGTGCTGTTTTTGGTAAGGGTCCCAACCATTTCTTCAACAGGTTTATGTGGTAGGTTTGCTTCCGACTCGGAGTTATCTGAACTTGTAATGTCGTGTTTCCGATGACCCCCACAACCTTGTAGGGGCCCAGCCATCCAGACTGGAACTTTTTCGTAGAAGAGGGGAGCAACACCAGGACCCAATCTGCTACGTACTATATTCTCCACTTCTTCCCTCGATCATAGCAGGCTTTTTGTCTTTCTTTACTCCTTTCAAGATGGGAGTAGGCTAGGTCTCTCAGTTTCCATATCTTGGACTTCAGCTGCTGTGTGTATTCCAGTACACCTTTGTTCTCTTCCGCTTCCCGTTCCCACGCTTCTTTTGTCATTTCCAGTAATGACCTGGGCTGTCGGCCGTACAGTAGCTTGAAAGATGAACAGCCCAGACTACTTTGGACTTGGGCTCTGATCACCTAGAGCACCAAGGGTAGCAGACGGTCCCATTCCTTGCCCTCAACGGCTAGCATCTTCTTCAGGGTGGTCTTCAGCGTTCTGTTGTACCTCTCCACGAGGCCATCCATTTGAGGGTGATAAACGGAGGTTCTTATGTGGCGTAGATCCAAAGTGCGACAGACCTCTTTCATCAGACGTGACATGAAAGGTGTTCCTTGGTCCGTAAGGATTTCCCGCGGGAACCCCACCCTCGAAAAGAGCTCCAGCAGCTTGTCTGCGATGTTTTGAGAGGTTGGGGCTCTGAGGGGAAAGGCCTCCGGAAATCTCGTGGCATAATCCACGATCACCAGGGCGTATTGGTTCCCTTTTTGCGTCTGGGGTAGGGGCCCGATCAGGTCCATCCCGATCCTCTCAAACGGGTTTCCCACCAACGGTAACGGCTGTAGAGGAACTGCTGAGGGTCGTTGGGTGTTTTTCTTCTGACACTCTTCACAGGTTTGGCAATGGGTCTTGATATCCTTATAGACTCCGGGCCAAAAGAAATGCCACAATACGGTTTGAGTCGTTTTCTCTGCACCCGTGTGTCCCGCGGTGAGGTGAGAGTGGGAGAAGAAGAGTATTTGTTCCCTGAATGCCAAAGGTACTAGCAGCTGTTCTGGATCTTCTGCGTTGCCTTTTCGGTACAACAGACCGAAAGTGGGGATATGTGGGAGACGGGTTGTCCTGATTAACATGTGCAGCTTCCCATGCATTGAACAGGGTGGCGTCATTGGCCTGAGCAAATCGAAAACTTCTGTCCAATAACCAGGGTTCAGGGGTCGTGAGGGCGGGTAGCGAGTGGTTGGCAACCCCCTTTTCAGTTAGGATGGTACCCCCCCCTTGTATGCTACGGTGAAATAACTGCATGAAGTCAGGGTTGTCTGTTCCCAAAAGTAGCTCTTCGGGTAGTCCCTCTACCACCCCCACCCGGACAGTACAAGGAGTCCCGTTTGGGGGGTGAGTGTTATAGAGGCCAGAGGGTAGGGTCTCACATCCCCGTGGACGCACCTAATGTGCACCAGGATGTCAGGGACGTACTGGAAGGGTGTTATGAGGTTTTTTTGGACCACTGACTGCCTGCATCCTGAATCTAATAGCGCTTTCACTTTCCTTCCATTCACCTGTACGCTCACGTAAAAGGCAGTCCCCATCTCGGCTGTGTATAGGATGGACTTCGGGAGGTAGCCCACTTCCATTGGTTCTTCGGTGGGTTTACGTTTGGGGCACAGTTGGGCTATGTGGCCCCAGTCGCCACACTCGAAACACTGCGGTCCTCGGAATGATGGTATGTCTGTTCTACTGGGCTTGGACCGTGGTAAGTCTACCACCGCTCGCTGTTTCTTTTCTGTTTTCCCGGGGTTGAGCCTAGTAGGTTTCTCACTGTCCCATACTGGATTGCGGGGTTGGGCTCGAGAAAATGTCGTGGCCATTTCGATGGCCTGTTCTGGGGTGAGATGGGGGTGTTGTTTCAGCCACCTCTGTGTACCGTATGGTAACGCCTCAAGGAATTGCTCCAAGTACACCCGGTTCATGATTTCTTCTTTAGTACTTGTGGCCGGTCTCGGCCATTTGTCGGCTGCCATCTTGAGACGAAAAAATATAGTCTTGGGGTTCTCTCCCGGCAGGCCCCTCTCCTTCCTGAATCGTACCCGGTATGCCTCGGCCAGTATCACGTCTTTTATTTCGTGGTAGGGAGTGTCCCCGTTTGCATTGGCCACTTGATAAGCTGACTGGGCTTCCCCGGTCAACAGGGGAGCCAGGAAGAAGGGCCACTTGTCCACAGACCAGCCACAGGCTCTGGCGGCGTGTTCAAAGTTTAACAAAAATGCATCAGGGTCCTCCCCGGCCACGTATTTTTGCAGGGAGATACCCGAGGGTCCATGCGACGTACTCCTGACTTCTCTTTGAGGGGGTGCGGCGGGCTCCTTTATAAGTTTCTGTAGTCCCTCCATTTGAGCGGCTATGGAGTCTTTAAACACGTCTTGGTCGGCCTGGGCCGATAACATTTGCCTTTTCACGGCCCATTCTAATTTTTCCTGGCCTTTTACCAGATGCTGGATGAGCGCGTCCATCATGGGAATACTGATGGACTGTGTTGATAATCCCACTTCTAACACCAATTGTTGCAGGGTAGTAAGAACGGGACGGAAACCAAGTCGGGGTAATGAGGGTTTTATTGTTCCTAACACACGCCTCCTCCTGGAAGCCAGTCCCACAGGGAGGAGAGGGGTTTGTTCTGTCTTGCGGCTTGTGGTCTGTCCTCTCCGGGGCACAGTCCGGTCTTCTTCCCACGTCGAGGTCGTCGGGTTCCTGGGGGCTCCGTGGTGTTGCAGAGAAAAGAGGAAAGGAGAACGGGTATAAGGGTATGGCTGATCACAAAAACACGGGGAGGGAAGTGAAGGGACACCGCACACCGTGATACACGTCTAAACGAAAGTGATGGTGTTCAGGGTAGGGTGAAGAAGGGCAGAATAGAGAGGGACCCGGCTAGTAATTCGTACGCCTATCCCTCCTCCCAATCCAGCCCGTGAATCGCTCCCGTACCTTAGAAAGCCACGCTCCTCCTGGAGCGTGGCTGGGCGAATCACGGTGCCGTTGACCTCCTGGCACTCCCGGGGCTCCTGATGGTATGGCCGCACTGTTTGGTCTCTCCTCGGATACTTCTTTCCCTCCGTAACACACAACGTTCAGCTCACCAACGCCTTCCTCCTCTCCGGTGTTAGCACACCCCGACTTCCTGGAAGCGCCTCTACTTATCGCGCTGAACGCGGTGATTTCATCCGGGGGCGGAGTCTCGTAGTGAGAGATTCCCCAGTTAAAGGAGCCCTCTCCGTATTCCTCTGAGGTGTCCAGCAGTGGGAGGGACGGTGAACTCCACTCGTCCTGTTGGGAGAGACAAGAGGGGGAGAGAGGGATGTTGCAGTCCACATCATTGGGGCATCCCTCTGCCGTTGACCCCACCTTGTCACACCTATCCACACTTAAAATTTACTTGCATGTTTCACTATACTAATTCAACACTAATCCTCTATGGGTCCTGGAGTAGCGTGCTTTTCGCCAAAAAGCGCTTCGACGCCTCGTCAGGGGTAGTAAGCGCTATACAAATGCAATTACAATACAATACAATTACAATACAATTCCTTACTGCTCCACCAGATAGGGAGTCCAAAAAGCTGGACCATCTTGGGAAGAAGATGTTTTCTTCCTCCAGCTTAGCGATGTGGTCTGTGAGTACCGCTTGCCTCCTGGGCCGTTATACCTACACAGTGTGGGATACGGTTGCGCAAGTGCTGCCACAGTGCTCGGAGGAGCCCCAGGCCGTTTTCACCAGCGCAGTGGCAGAGGGTAGAGACGCAGCCAAATTCACAATCAGATGTGGGCTGGATACCGCCAACTCACTGGGCAGAACGGTTTCCACGTCAGTAGCCCTGAGGTGCTACGCCTGGTTGAGGACATCTGGTTTTTCTGGAGATGTCTAATCCACTTTACTGGACATGCCCTTCAATGGCCGTCGCCTTTTCGGTGATAAGGCAGACACAGCACTCGAGCGCTTTAAGGATTCTAGAGCTACAGCCAGATCTTTGGGCCTCGCGGCGACCTCTCACCCCACCTAGTCTGCTTTTCACCCCTTTCGTGGCGACCGAAGGGGTGCCCCACCACGCTCGGCCCAGTCTAGCCACCGGTTCACGCAAGGCCTGTGTCCTATCTTCAACCTCAGGGACGTCAACAACTTCCTCCGGAAGGAGAAGTTCAAAATGTTGACATTAGCTCAGGTCATGTCTGCCCTCGACCCTGGAGACTGGATGGTAGTGTTGGACTTGCAGGATGCTTACTTCCATATCCCCGTCCTGCCAGCCCAGAGGTGTTACCTACGGTTCACAGTAGGCCACGAGCATTATCAGTTTATTGTGCTCCCCATTGGCCTTACCAGCGCCCCTCGGGTGTTCACGAAAGTGATGGCGGTGGCCGCAGCTCATCTGCGCAGATCAGGACGTCCAGTCTTCCCCTATCTCGACGACTGGCTGTTGAAGGCGAGCTCGCCTCAGGCTGTCGTCTCCCACCTTCAGACTAAGGCAGACCTGCACTTGCTGGGGTTCACTATCAACGTGCCGAAGTCACACCTGATTCCCTCTCAGAAGCTCCTTTTCATAGGAGCGGTTCTGGACACAGCGCAGTTTCGGGCCTATCCTCCCGAGCAGCGAGTCCGGGATATTCGGGCTATGATACCTATGTTTCAGCCTCTATCCCGGATCTTGGTGAGAATGACCCTGAGGCTGCTGGGCCTCATGGCCTCCTGCATTCTGCTGGTGGATCATGCCAGGTGGCATTGCGGGCTCTGCAGTGGTACCTGAAGTTCCAGTGGGCACAGCATTGGGGCATTCTTTCCGACGTTGTCCAGATCTCGGAGGGGACTGCACGTCAATTGCAGTGGTGGTTAACGAGCCAGGATTGGGTCAGCTGCAGATCCCTCTCCCTTCCCCAACCAGAGCTAACGGTGGTGACCGATGCGTCACTCCTGGGATGGGACGCCCACATGGGAGAGGCGGAGTTCAGAGGACTCTGGGCTCCGGCGGAGTCCGGCCTCCACATCAACCTTCTGGAGCTCCGGGCGATTCGTCTGGCACTGAATGCATTCCTTCCCTCTATCAAAGGAAGTGTTGTGCAGGTGTTCACAGACAACACCACCGCCATGTGGTACTGCAACAAACAGGGCGGGGTGGGGTCGGGGACCCTTTGTCAAGAGGCTCTTCGCCTTTGGACATGGCTGGAAGATCAGGGCATGTCCCTGGTGGTTCAACAAATGGCAGGTTCTCTGAACGCCAGGGCGGACGAGCTCAGCTGTCGGTGCATGATGGATCACGAATGGCGTCTTCACTCGGAGGTGGTGCAAGGTCTCTTTCAGAGGTGGGGAGAGCCTTGGTTAGATCTGTTCGCCACCGAAGAGAACGCGCAATGTCCGCAATTCTGCGCGTTGGAATTTCCAAGGCAGCACTCGCTCGGCGACGCTTTTCGTCGCAATCTGGAACTGCGGCCTCCTATACGCCTTTCCGCCTGTACCACTTCTGCCCAGAGTGCTGAAGAAGATTAAGCGCAACCGGGACCAAGTCATTCTTGTGGCTCCGGACTGAGCACGAAGAGCCTGGTACACCGAGCTCTTGAGCATGTCCATCGATCCTCTGATCAGACTGCCTCTTCGGGAGGATCTTCTGTCGCAGCAGCAAGGGACGATCCTCCACCCAAACCTGTCCATCTCCACCTCCTTGGGTGGAGATTGAGCGGCGGCAGTTGACCGCTTTTGACCTTCCGCCTGAAGTCTGTAATGTCATCTTGGCAGCGAGGCGTCCCTCCACCAAGTCTGTATACGCCTGTAGATGGAACAAGTTTGTGGCATGGTGCACAGCAAAGGCTGTGGATACCCTTTCCGCCCCCCTTTCGGAGGTACTCTTGTTCATTTTCTCTTTGGCCAAGCAGGACTCTACCTTGGGCACTCTTTTTTTTTCTTAAAGATTTTTTATTATGTATTTCAATACAAAAGTAACAAACATTTCCAGCATATTAGACGTTGCATAGTAAATGTTACACAGTATCACACACTGCATCAGGTAGAATAACAGCCAGATCGTATATCCCAAGGTTAAAGGTAGTGTAAAAATACATTCTATACATCATTCGTAAATAAACCAGGGTACTCGTTTAGATAAACAGTAAGGGGTTCCCAAAAATTAGCAGGTTTGGAAGCAGTAGGTAGTTCGTCTGTATATAACATAAAATTATCTCTACAGCAAATAGAGTCCATTATCCATTGTTTCACTGTGGGGGCTTTCTTGCTGTCCCAATGCATCGCCACCCTACGTTTCGCCAAGAGCAGGACTATGGCAGCAAACTTTTTTTTTGACGATTTCAACGGTATCACATGGCTCAATAAGCATAGTTGCAGTGTGCAACTCAATTTACAGTTCAGGATGGCACCTAGCAAATTTACCACATGATCCCAATATTCTTGTACTCGCCCACAACCCCAGGCAAGATTAACAAAGTTAGCTTGATCTAGGCCACATCTTTTACAGTGTGCGTTATCACGTAGACCATATTTGTATAATTTCAATGGGGTGTGGTAAGCCTGATGTAAGTACTTGTAATGTATAATACGCAAGTTCCCGTTGGGAGTGAGCAGGGTAGTAAGTGCACAACAAGACTGCTAGTCCGCCTCGCTGAGGGTGTGTCCAGCAGCATGTTCCATTTTTCATGTGCTTTTGATGTGTTGTTGCCAATCTCCAGATTGTATAGTTCTGTAGAGTTTCGCTACCATATGGTTGCTGTCAGCACTGGTAATAAGTAGTTGCAACGAGTCAAGTGTAAGGGGTTTAGTTGGGTAAGAAGGGTATAATTTCTTTATGGCTTCCCGGAGTCTATGATAAGTGAATTTAAATAACATCGTTTGGTTATTGACATAGGAGAGATCCTCTGTGGTGACGAACATTCCATCAATATAGAGATCCCCGAATAGGGTGATGCCCACTTGCTCTAGTAGCTCCATACTGCCTCTGTCTTGAGTGACTGATAATGAGGGGTGCTGTGCCAGTTTCATGTTCGGTGCATAGAGTGGAAGTTTTTTCGTCATCTGACTAATACGCAACCACGCGTCAGTGGTGGTGCGGATCGTATTAATCTCCTGCCTGGTCAGGTGGTGTCGTCGATGTGTCAATTACCTTGGGCACTCTTAAAGGCTACGTTTTGGCCATTTCTGCCTTTCTTCGCCTTCCTGACCAGCCTTCTCTTTTCAAGTCCCCTATTGTAAATAGAATTCAGTAGGGCATTACTCATCTCTTTCCTCCTTCTCCTTTCGTAATGCCCCAGTGGGACTTGAACCTTGTCTTGACGTTCCTTATGTGTGCTCCCTTTGAGCCTCTACATAACTGCCCAATCAGGCTCCTTACTCTGAAGACTGACTTCCTTGTCGCCATCACCTCTGCTGACAGAGTGAGTGAGCTTCAAGCTCTGTCCTCAAAACCTCCTTTTCTTGCTGTTCATCCGGACAAAGTCGTCCTTCGCACACGGGCCTCTTTTCTGCCCAAAGTGGTTACCTCGTTCCACAAAGGACAGACCATCACTCTGCCCACCTTTTTTCCACCTCTGCATCCTTCCAAGGAGGAGGAGAGACTCCATCGTCTGGACCCAAAACGTGCGCTGCCTTTCTATCTAGACCGCACAAAAGATTTTTGGGTGTTCGATCAACTCTTCGTTGGCTGTGTGGGCGCCAAGAAAGGTCGGGCTGTACAAAAACGCTCTATCTCTCGATGGGTTGTCCTATGCATTAAAATCTGCTACTCCTTGGCAAAGAAGGAAGCCCCAGTGGGACCTCTTGCCCACTCCAGCAGGGCGACGGCAGGTACTACTGCCTTGGGGTGTGAAGTCCCACTCCTTGATATCTATCAGGCGGCCATGTGGGCATCCCTGCACATGTTCACCAAACATTATTGCCTGGACAGCCAAGTCAGGAGAGACGGCTACTTTGGCCGTTCTGTTCTCCAGGACTTTCTGGTGTGCACTTAGTTTGCAGACCCACCTCCGGGGTTGGCATTGCCTGGGTATCTATTCTAAAGGTAAGGAATCTATAACTACGGTCTCTTTCAGATGAACAAGTTACTTACCTTTGGTAACAATGTATCTGTAAGAGACATATGTAGTTATAGATTCCTTACTGCCCCACCCATCCTCCCCGTTCTGCAAACTGACTTCTAGGGATAGGGACTCCCTTCCAGAGCCCTAGTTATGTGCACCAGTGGTCAGTGTCTTCCATGGCTCTTCGCTTCTGGCATGGAAAGTCGTATCAGAACTGACGTCAGAGCGCAGGGGCGGCGTCTAAGTAGACACCGCAATGTCATTCCGGTGACCACAACGCCAACGACTGACGCGGAGTCGACCAACGCCACCTACCGATGCTCCGGGGTACTGCTAAAGAAAAATCTCCGGATCCAGTCTGATGCCTGGGGGAAATTCTAAAGGTAAGGAATCTAGAACTAATATATGTCTCTTATAGATACATAGTTACTGAAGGTAAGTAACTTGTTAATTAGTTCTTATATTTCCGCGCCAGCGAGTGCTGATCCGTGAAGAGAGCTACTTCTGTCGACACCTTTTTGGTGTGTAGACTTTTTTCATCATGTCTAAGAAGAATTCTGAATTTAAACTGTATAGCCCTTGTCACCGCCCAATGTCGGTGACGGGTCCCCGCCTGGTTTGCCTCTGGTGCCTGGAATGCGACCACAACTCAAAGTCATGCTCTGACTGCTGGGCCATGGCTCCGAAAGCTTTGAGGGAGCGGTCCCTAAAGCTACTTGCGGCCCTGCCCTCAGCACCGTGTCGCTCAACTCCTAGGAGGTCTAGTTCACAGTCCCGGTCGAGAAGAAGGTCCGGGCACTGCTCTGGGAGTCCCAAGTTCTCATCCTCCCACTCAAAGTCGTCGGGTAGGTCAGGTAAGAGGCAAAAGAAACAAAACACGAAGCATGCTTCAACTTCTACTTGTCCGTCGGCCAATGCAACGGAGTACTCTTGACGTTCTAGGCCTCGTTCTACTGAACCTGCGCTTGGGTCAGCTCCATGCTTCCCCGCTTTTCAGGGAGCCAGAGCAACCCCTGTCCAGCTTAAAGAATTGTATGACACCATGTGCCTCATTTTTGGGCGGCCTGACCCTACCAGCGTGCTTTTGGGCCCTGTAGGCACAGAGGGGGCTCCGTCAGGTTCCGCGCCGGTGACGCCGATGCTTACCCAGGTATCCGGGAGCGCATCCAGTCCTGCGCCGGTCGTGCCTTTGTGGCTGGCCCCATCACCAATGCTTCTGGCACCGCTGGTGACACCCCCCATGGGGGCGCCAGCCCCATTCTGATTCCGGCCGACCCGGAGCCGGTACTGCATCGACTGACACCGATACTGGCCCCAACGGAAACTCCAGGTCCTAGGCCATTTCCTATGCCTTATTTTGAAGGGCTAGGAGTGTAAGAAGATTGGGAGGGGTCGCTGGACACTCTAGAAAGGCAGCCTTATCCTGAAAGAACTGGTGTGAGGAGTTGGGTGAGGCCAGTGGACTGGACTCTCTCCAGATTCTGGCATGCTTTCTCCCCTACTGTGGTTACAGAGGAGGGAGCGTCATTTGCTGTGGTGATGTGAAGGGCGGCTGACGTCCTAGACTTCAGCTCCCTTCGGTGCAGTCAAGACTAATATCTTGACGGAGGTCTTTCAGCAAGGTCTTTCTTTAATGAGGCCCTTACAGATGTCCTACTGGGTACCTGATCCAAACCCAGCACAGGAGTTTTTGTGCGTAGAATAATCGCACGCCACCACTGCCCTCCTCCTGTATGCCTTTCCGCCCATACCACTTCTGCCCAGAGTTCTCAAGAAGACCGGGCCCAAGTCATTCTTGTGGCTCCGGACTTGGCACTTAGAGTCTGGTATCGCAAGCTTCTCAGCATGAGCATCAATCCTCCGATCAGGTTGCCCCTTCTGAAGGATCTTCTGTCGCAGCAGCAGGGGATGGCCCTCCACCCGAACCTATCAAGTCTAATCCTTTTTGCGTGGAGATTGAGTGGCAACAGTTGACAGCATTCGACCTTCCTCCCGAAGTCTGTAATGTTATTTTGGCAGCCAGGCGTCACTCCACCAAGTCGGTATATGCCTGCCCATGGAACCAGTTTGTAATATATTGTACCGAAAAGTCTATTGACCCTCTTTCTGCTTCTCTTTCTGATATTTTGCTTTTTATTTTAACTCTTGACCAGCAGGGCTCTGCTCTGGGCACTTTCAAAGGGCACCTTTCAGCCCTGTCTGCCTTTCCACGGCTGCCAGACCAACCCTCATTATTTCATTTCCCCATTGTAAATAGATTCCTCAAAGAACTTGTCATTTGTCCCCAACTCCCCCTTTCATTATGCCTAAGTCGGACCTTTATTTGGTTTTCACATTCATGATGTGTGCTTCATTTGAACCTCTGCACAATTTCCCCCTCCGGTTGCTTACCATTAAAACAGCCTTTTAGTGGCAGTCACATCTAGACACCTTCGGGTATTAGAGCGCTCTACAAATCTCTATTTCATTTCATATCATCTGCCAGGAGGGTGAGCGAATTGCTGGCTTTGTCATCCAAACCTCCTTACCTGAAAATACTCCCTGATAAATGAGTGCTTTGCACAACGGCTCTTTCCTTTCGAAAGTGGTAACTTCTTTCCACTTGGGGCAATCTGTCACCTTGCCTACTTTCTATGCTCCACCACATCCCTCTAAAGAAGAGGAGCGACTCCACCGTCTGGATCCAAAAAGAGCGTTGTCATTTTACTTTGACCGCACGAAAGAATTCCGGGTGGACGACCTACTCTTCGTGGGTTACGTTGGGGCAATGAAAGGTTGTGAGATGCAGATGAGGACTATTTTGCGATGGGTTGCCCTCTGCATCAAAATCTGCTACGCTCTGGCAAACAAACAGCCTTCTGAGGGCTTAAGAGCTCATTCTACCAGAGCTAGGATGCTATCAAAGTGTTGCAACGTGGAGTTCCAGTCCTTGACATTTGTGAGGCCTGAACATGGGCATCCCTGCAAACGTTACTGCCTTGACGGTCAGGTCCGCAGGGAAGGCCTCTTTGGCTGTTTTGTCAAGTACGACTTTCTGGTCTAAACGTGTCCGCAGTCCCTCTGGGGTTTGTATTGCTTGGGTATCTATTCAAAGGTAAGGAATCTGTGGCTAGACGTCTCTAGTTGGAGAAATTACTTACCTTCAGTAACGCTTTATCTGTTAAAGACATGATCTAGCCTCAGTTTCCTTACGAACCCACTCATCCTCCCTGCATTGCGGACAAGTTTATAGGGTCAGGGCTGTTCCCTTTCAGGGCCCTAGTTCAAAACGCCCCACTGCCAGTGCACTTCATGGCTTTGCGCTTCTGGCGTGGAAAGTCTTGAAAAGTAACTGACATCAGTGCACCAGGGTGGCACCTATTTAGGTGCTGCTGACGTCACTTCTGGTGCGGATGACGCCACCCACCAGTATGCAGGGGTGTTGCTTGAAGAAAAACCTTCCAGTTCCAGTCTGACGCCTGGGAAATTCAAAGGTAAGGAATCTGCGGCTAAATCCTGTCCAGATAAGGCGTTACTGAAGGTAAGTAACTTGTCTGATAACAACATAGTCATATACAAAATAGAGTTACTGAGTGTACATGTGTGGGTCAGTAGCATGGATATGGCATAAGCCTAGGAAGCAAGTGTGATTGTACAGCTGAAGGTTATATTGTGCACTGTTTATAAATCACCAAAGTTTGGGTTGCAAGTTTATTTCTTATTAAACAAGGTGTAAAGGCTGAGAGCACCTGAAGTGGTATGTTTGAAAGTAGATAGTGGCTTGAAGCCAAAGCCTTTTCCCAAAAACTCTGTGAGAAAGTCAAAGCTTCTGTTGACAATAGATTTTCCATCTGTGGCTATCTGGGCACATGCCCTTTTTAAAAACGTTGTAATACAGTGCCATAAACAAATGATATGTAGCGAAGACATTTATAGGGCGTGGATGTTTATTTCCAGAACTTTGATGAAGATTTTGAAGTATTGCAGATAGTTGAATATTGTTGAAGGTAGGGGTGTGCCACTCTTAAGTGTTTTTTCTCACACTGGTGTTGTAAGCATGGCTCTAAGATTGTATGCCATTGTGCCCATCTCAGAAATGTGTGTAGTGTATTTTACTAAACAACAGAAGGTTGTCTATAGGGCTGTCAGAAAGTGTCTTTTCTGATAGAGGCTTCTAACTGCAGATTCCTCACCTTGTGAATTTCCCCAGGTGTCAGACTGGATCCTGAAACTTTCATAGCAATTCCTTTACATGTTGGTAGGTGGAGTCATGCGGCTCTGCGTCAGATTTGTCCTGACCAGGATGTGACATCAGGGCCCAAGTATGTGTGTGCCACCTATGTGCTTACGTCGGTTTCTTTTCTTTCCATGCCTGCTGACATGGATCCAGAGCTACTTGAATCCTGTTTCTCCTGACAGATTTTTCTTTCAATTCTTCAGTGTGCAGTTAGTGTCACCCGCAGAGAGAACAGGTTCTGAACCTTGTTGTGACTGTCACCAACAGATGTGAGTGACCGACACCCACAGATGTCGGTGATGGACACCCACGAGATCTGTTTAAGTTTCCTCTGCTTCAAACACAACTGTGTCATGTCCGTGGTGCTCAAACATGAACAAATAGTCCATCAGCGACTGCACGGCCAATCTAGCCTTCTCCGAACTCTAGATGTCGAAAAGGCACTTATGGTCGAAGTCAAGAGTGTGACGGTCCTGGTCTATTTGGAGGGTGCAGAAGCACTCCTGAGACTGCTCATGTGACCAGTCATCATCAAGGTCATGGGGTTCTGGTTCATCAAGGAAGTCCTGCAAGAAGCATAAAAATTGAAGCATGTGTCTCCTTTAGTCCGCGACTCTCCAAGCACTTCCAGGCTGCGGAATGGATCCTAACACTAGTCACTAGTCCTGGTTTGGAACACCCCCCCAAATGAACAACACACAGAAGATCCAACAGCTGAAGGCGGTAGAAGACCACATCTTCTGGATCACCTTCGGAACCCTCGGATCCAACGGGGCCTCCAGTCGGTCTACTGTTGGCGAATCTGTCCTCCATGTTGACTGCATCCTCCGATCTCTCCTTGAGGCTGACTCTGTCCCAAACGTAGGCGTCAGTAAATCTAGCCCCAGTGCCATCCATGGTCCCACACTTAGCACTAGGCACAACACCTCATTTGGTGCCATGACTGCTGCAACCGGCTTGCGATCCAGGTGTCACCAATGCCGAAAGGGGAGCCAAATTTGTTTTTGGATTTGGAGACCAATGCTCTACTGCCCAGACCTAGACAGTATGTCCACTCTGAACTAGACTACTCTCCTTATTATTTAGGCACTCTTGATGATGAGGATAGCAATCAATCCATTGGGAGCAATATTTCGATGACCTTCAGAATGCCAATGGTCTGGGCTCTCCAGACATTAGCCATTTCCTCACCAAACCCCACCATGGCTAGTTAAGGGTCTGCATCTTTCACCACACTGATTCAGAGGGCAGCTGAGATGCTTGACCTCATCCTGCCAAAACAAGAAGTCAAAACTGCTCTTCTGGCAGAGGTCCTTAACCTTGCACAATTCACTCAGAAGCGAGGTTTTAACCGATGTGCTGGTGGGCACCTGGTCAAAACCAGAATCTTACCCTTCAGTCAATAGACAGGTGGCAAGGTAGCATATATCAGCTTCAAGAGATTCAGACTTCCTATTGAAACATCCCGCTCTGGAGAATCTTGTTGTCCAGGTATCAACAAGCTGCTTGAAGCCCAAGGCAATCCCTACCCACCGCACCTTACTGGGATTCAAAAAGGATGAAAACCTTCAACTAACAGATGTTCTCCTCGGCCAGTCTTGCTCCCAGATCGGGAAAAAATACATGCCTCTTTGTTAGATGTTTTCACTCATTATGGGACAAAGTGGCGTATATCTTGCCAATGGTCTAAGATGACGTCTGTAAAACCCTGCAAAAGCTAATTTTGGATGGACAAGATGCAGCAAAAAAATCTATTAAATCTGATCAATACGAACTATCTGCGTAGAGCAGTCTGCAGCTGCATGGTGCTTAGGCATCACGCCTGGATTCACTCTAAAGGCTTTTCGTCTGACTTCCAGCAGATATTAATGGACATGTCCTTCGATGGCTCTAGGCTGTTCAAAGAGCGAAGGCAGACTCTGCCCGTGAGAAGCAGTTTTAAAGAGTAAGGCCACTGCCTGCTCTCTGGGCTTAGCTTTGCCAGCTTGGCTGTCCCCACAACAGTGGTGTAGACAATACCCTCCTCAGCAGCAAAAGTCCTCCCCCTACTTTCAAGGTTGAGGCCCGGGATCAGGCAGATAGCAACCAGACTCCCAGGGGAAATCAGCTACCCAAACCACAGCCCCTCCACCCGCATATGGGGTAAAACCGCTTTACTTTTCCCATGGCGGCACATGCCCGCTCGGTCGGTAGGAGGTTGCATCACTTTCCACCTACCTGGGTGGAGAAGCGTGAAGTCGGATCAGTGGGTGCTCCAGATCGTGCAAAGTAGATAATCCGTACCTTTTCTACATTGCTTCCAACAATCCCCCCACCCCCACTCTTAACAGCAGGACATACTACCTGCATCACAACACCTCCCTGAGAGGACCTCTTGTCCATACTCCTGGGAGAAGTTCAAGCTCTCTAGTTCAAGGGAACAATAGAGAGGTTGCCTACATCAGAGATCGGGACTGCTTTCTACTTTCTGGCGCGTAGAAGAATGGAGGACTCCATCCCATTCTAGATCTTTGCTCTCTGAATTTCTTTCTTTGGAAGCACAAGTTCAAAATGCTTGCCCTGGCCCAAGTTCTGTCTGCCCTGGATCCAGGAGACTGAATGGTAATGCTGGACCTGCAGGAAGTATATTTTCATATACCTGTCCTACAGTTCCAGAGACGTTACCTGTGGTTTCAGGAACACCAAGAGCATTTTCACTGTGTCTTCCCTTTGGCCTTACTAGCGCACCAAAAATGTTCACAAAGGTGGTGAAGGTCGCAACCCATCTGTGGAGGTTATGAATACCAGTCTTCTCATACCTCGATGACTGGCTACTGAAGGCAGACTCACCTCAGACAGTCATACGCCACCTCCAGACGATGGTCAACCTATTGACATCACTGAATTTTTCCAGCAACCTGCTGAAGTCCCACCTGACTCCTTCACAACGTCTCTCCTTCATTGGAGCCATCTTGGACAAAGTGCTTTTCCAAGCCTTCTCTCCACCTCAACAAGTCCAGGGTATTCAGTCTATGATCTTGATATGTTATAGAAGGAACGAAATATGAAAACACTGTGCAATAGCAGTGTGTCACACAGCTATACGTGTTGAAAGAGCAGTGCAGGCCTAAAAACTTGTGCTGATGAGAAAGAGGTCACTGGAAGGCAGAATGCATGACCTGCAACGTCGTAGTTAAAGGAAAACTTGTGTTTGGCAAGCTTGAAGGAATTTATGGCATTAGCACACTGGTGCGTATTCTGTGTTTTCAATAGACAGAAACATGATTAGACAATAGGAGCAGGAGATTGAATTAGCCAAGAACTGACGGAATCTGATAAGAGGTCTTGGGAGCACAAGGAAAAAACACACACGCAATTACACATGCATTCAACCCAAATACACATGCATTCAAGAGTAGAACAAATAGTTTGTTAAGCATTGTTAGAACTGCAATAAAGGATCTGTAGAGAATTAAGTTAAAGTTTAGGGACACAGATGATGAAATGTTTCTGTAATCAATGTGTAACTTTAAAATTATTTAATGTTTAATCTTTTGTAACAAGCATTGTCTATGTATAAAAGTAGCTGCCTCTCAAGCGGCAAATTGAGACTGGCTGTTTACCTGTGTGGGGACGGTCTCTCTCCCTGCCGTGACAGTAAAGAGCTGTTTTTACATTGCCAAGAGGAGTCTGTCTTTTTGTTTATTTTTAAGTCACCCAGCAACAGTTTCAACCCTTGACCTGGGTCTCAAGTGAGAGCAGCTCTGAGACTCCTGGGCCTTTTAGCCTCTTGCATCATCCTTGCGGACCACGCCAGATGGCACATACAGGATCTGCAGTGGGATCTGAAATCTCAGTGTACTCTGCATCAAGGGGACCTGTCTGACTGCATCTGGGTGTCGAAGGAGACCGTGGAATCTCTGCAGTGCTGGCAATAATACCGCAACCACTGGCATTCCCCCCTACCTACCCCAGCTAGAGTTAACGGTCATGAAGGATGAATCATTGCTGGGTTGGGGAGGACATCTGGGAGAGGTGAATATCCGATAACGCTGGTATTAGGTGGAGGCTCGCACAGTGGTGGCCGGTATCATAGCAGAGTGGTGGGCGAAAAAAAAAAAACACTTACCTGCCTCTCGCCGCATCACCGACTTGGTGCTCTTCTGCTGCTGCACTGCACAGGCTCCCCTGCGGCCAGTCCTGATGCTGCTGTCATGTTTGAAAACAGCATTAGGATTGGCCTGAGCGCATTGAATTTGCGCTCCCAGGGAGACTGGGAGCCTGTGCTTTGCTGTCTCCAATCCAGCAATGCAGCTCGGGTTGGAGACAGCTCTGTGTACATGTGTGTTTGGCCAGCCAAACCCACATGCCCCCTGACAACAGTGCTGCGCACTACTTCCCCGCAAGGCTCACAGCCTGTCATCATCTGCCCCGCCCCACAAGGCTCGTTCATGCCGAAAAATAAAATGATAATAAACCAGTGTTATCGTTTCATTTTTCGAGTTCTGGGGCTGCTGGCAAGAGGGAGCTACGCTCCTCCACCATAGCGGAGGAGCCGCCGCTGGGCTCGCATCCACTTGTTGGAGATGCGTGCGATCCGTTTGACACTGAAAGCATTCCTTCCAACCATCAAGGGGGAACGGGTACAGGTTCTCATGGAGAGCATGACCACCATGTGGTATTGCAATAAAAAGGACTGAATGCGGTTGTGGGTCCTGTGTCAAGAGCCTGCGCCTTTGGAAGTGGATCTCCTGATTGCCCAGCACCTGGCAGGATCTTTAAATGCCAAGCCGACGAACTTAGCCGGTGGTGACTAGCGGATCATCAATGACAAACTCAGAGATGGCACGGGGCATATTGCAACAATAGGAAGAACCCTGGTTCGATCTATTCACCACCACCACAAGGAACGCACAGTACAGAAACCTTTGCACATTGGAGTTCCCAAGGCAAACTGCGCTCGGTGATGCTTTCCAACTGAATTGATGATTGGGACTCAAACCCCTTTCAACCCCCTCCCACTCCTGTTCAGAGTGCTGAGAAAGCCTGGGAAGACCGTGCCCAAGTCATTTTTGTGGCTTCAGACTGGGCGAAGAGATTGTAGTATGCAGAACTTTTAGCCATGAGCATATGTCCTCTGATTTGGCTGCCTCTATGGGAGGACTTCTATTCACAGCAACAAAGTCAAGTCTTGCTCCCAAGCCTGCATAACCTACACCTCCATGTATTGAGATTGAGTGGCAACAGTTGACCACGTTTGACCTTCCACCCAAAGTGATTTGTGTCATCCTGGCAGCCAGGTATTGATCTACCAAATTTGTTTACTCAGGACTCTGGGAGAGATTTGGTGTCTTGTGCTTCTCTTAATGTATCCAACCTCTGAATGCAAAGTTATCAGATTTGGTCCCGTTTTGGCCATCCAGCGTTTACCGGATCAGCCATCCCTCTTCAAGTCAAATGTTGAGATGCGTTTTCTGAAGCAGCTGAACCCTGTGTAATGCCAACATCTTTTGTGATGATGCAGTGGGATCTTTGGTTCTCACATATCTAATTCGCACACTGTTTGAACCTAGGCACAGTTGTCACTTACGCTTTTTGACCATCAAGACAGTGTTCTCTGCCAGACAAGTAAGTGAACTGCAAGCTCTGTATGTCTTAGAACCATACACTTCCTTTTCCGCTTTTATCCAGAAGACCAACTAGTCTCTTGGACAAAAGCAGCATTCCTACTGAACGTAGTCATGCCCCTCCATACAGGGTAACCTATCACCTTGCCCGCTTTCTTTGCTCCACCTTACCCCACTGAGGAGAAGGAACAGCTTCACTGACTTGATCCCTAGAGGGCTCTTAATTTTTACATCAGTCAAACCATAGACTACTGAAAGGATGACCAGCTTTTCATCAGTTTCTCTGGAGCTAAAAAGGGCAAAGCGGTGCACAAGAGAACCATCGCCCAATGGTGTGTGTAGGAAAGTGCCCCATCTCCCAATGGTGCATGTAGGAAAGTGTCCCCTTTTGCATGGTTACCCCACACTTTTTGCCTGACATCTGATGCACTTTGACTTGATGTGCCCTGGGGTCCCTGCCATTCAGGTTCCCGGGGCCTGTGTTCTTTCCCAAAACTGTACCTTTGTACCCACAATTGGCACATCTCTGGCCACAGGTAAGACTTTTTTAAAAGGTACCATGGGTACCAAGGGCACTGTGACTAGGGAAGGCCCCTAAGGACTGCAGCACCTATTGTGCCACCCTTAGGGACCCTGCACCCTAACACCCACACACTTCCATTGCAGGCTGCGTGTTTTGGTGCAGAGAAAAGTGAAGAGCCGACATGGCACACACCCCTGTGTGCCTTGCCTACAACCCACTGCCTGGGGCTTAGGTAAGTTACCCCTCTAGTAGGGTGCACTAGCCTTCAGGGGAGGATACAGTTGCATGAGCCTCTGCTCTTACAGTGTCTAAGTCAATTCTTAGACATTGTAAGTGCAGTAAAGCCACAAAGAGTATATGGTCTGGAAGTTGGGCATTACGAACTCCACAGCTCCATAATGGCTTTACTGAAACCTGGGAAGTTTGGTTGCAAACTTCTCAGCACATTAAACTCACACTGGTGCCAGTGTGGGATTTAATGTAAAATGCACTCTGAGGGCATCTTAGAGATGCCCCTAAAAAACGACCATGCCTGGTGTGGTCCCTAAATGGATGCCCGCCATTTGCCACCACCAGACAGGTTTCTGGACCCCAGGGTTGAGAGAGGGCCTCCGCTCTCTGGGTCCAGAAACAAAGCCCATCCTGGGCAGAGGTGTCATGCCTCCTCCCCCAGGATGGGCTGGGTCCACGAAGGGGAAGCTTCAAAGGCCTGCCGCCTTTGTAAGCTGTCCCTGCCTTTTGCTGCCCTCAGCAACTGGCTCCCACTGGTTCTGACTGCCCACTTTGGGTGAGAGAATCGGTGGGAAAACCAAGTAAGAAGGAGAGGTGTGTCCACCTTTGCCAACCCCATTCCTCAAGTGGGGGAAGCGAGCTGAAGCACACATCTCAGTCCCCTCCATCTTCAAGATGAGGGGACCCAGCCAATTAGGGAGAGGCTCATGCCCCCCTCAAACTGGAGGGTGGCATAATAGGGGGTGTACCCATCCCAAGGAAGGGACCCATTGGTTCCAACCTGCACACCCCTGTAAACGCCCCTAAATTTTGTGTTTGGGGCAACCCTGAACCTTGCCTCCTCAGATTCGAGGAAGAAAGAAGAAGGACCGAAGAGCTGTGCTGACCCAGTAAGAGGAGGACACCTACTGCTTTGGCCCCAGCCCTACCGGCCTGTCCCTACTCTAACCTACCTACAGCGGAAACCCCTGCGTGTCCAGCAGCCCCCCAGAACCCAGAGGACCTGCCCTGCACTCATCTCAAAGACTGTATCTCGTGAGCACCGGATTTGCTCAACAAAGACTTCAAACACAAAAACCGGATCCAGGCGGCTCCACGGTTCTGCTCCTGACGCCCGCGGCCCAAGTTCGAGTGGCCCAACACCACGAGGAGGTCACCCCAGCGATCCTGACCTGAGATCTGGCGATCCCCGACCTACCTCGCGCTTCAAGCCGACGCCTGCAGCCTCAACCTGAAGGGTCCCACACGACTGCGAACACAGCTGGTAAGAAGAGTCGGCGCCAAAAGACACCCCTGCACCCGATGCCCCACAGCCTTGGATGGCCCAAACGACGGATTCCAGGCATCCCCCAAGAACCCAACTTACCTCTCCTGGTGGTGGTCGCTTTCAGGAAACCTCCTTTCCTGAGCCCGCAGAACCGGAGATCTGCATTGCAAACCACAGGGACCCAGACGTTTTTGTGGCACTCTGCATCCGGCCATCTATGTGCCGCTGGTGGTCCAGCACCTGTGCTGATTGTTGGCCCCTGCAATGCTGATCTTAACCCCAGGAGCTTTGCTCCCACACCTGAGTGGCCTGCTCGTAAGCAGCCCCTGACTGAAGGCCCCCCTAGGCCCATTGGCTAACATTTGGCCCCTGCACTCTGCACCCGGCCACCCTAGTGCCACTGGTGGTGCAATTTGAGTGCCTAACTGAACCTTGGGGAACCTTGGTTCTAACCCCTAAAAACTATTCCTGCAGGTCGTTTACTTACCATGTGCAGATGAAGTTTGCCTCTGCCAACCCGCCGCAAGCAGGTAACCCCTCTGTGCATAGCTTTCAGCTATACATAGCGAGGGTTTGGCCCTAGGAACTGGTCCCTGGCCAGAACCTGCACTTATCCCTCTGCCAGCGGCCAAACCCCACTGGCTCTTTTTTATGTTTGTTTATTTTTTGATTTTTGGATTCATGGATTCCATACTTCATCATCAGCTTGTGGCCCTATGTTGGACCTCCCATGAGTTTTTCAAAACTTTTGTTTTTGATTTTCAGAACCCTTGACAGGACCAGCATTGGCCCAAGAAGCTATGTTAAATGGTGGATGGTTGTTTTATTGCTAAGAGCTTTGGTGACCTTTGGTGAATCAGCATCACAGTTACCATGTTAAACCCAGCGCTAGCATTCCACGTTTCATGAAGATCGGTCAAAGCTAATGAGACTGTGTGTTTGTAGGTACATATACATATATTACACAGTAGCATTCGCCACTGTGTAGTTATGATACAGCCACACTTTCCATTGAAAAGTCTTTTTTTCTATACCTTTTGATATTGTGGATGGATTTTCATTAAATTTGGCATTCGCTTGGCAAAGTCAGAAACGCCACGTTTCATGAAGCTCCGTGCAGGGAAGGAAAAAAGTTAAAGGGGGTGAAAAAAAGATGTATTTTCACATTTTAGCTCCTATACTACATTTTAATTGAGTCCACAGCCAGAGCTGCTCAAGGGATTTACACCAAATTTGGTATGAAACTAGAGCTTTACTCAAAGTGTGCTTTCACTGGTTTAGTGTAAATCTGTTCAGTAGGTTTAGAGATATTAGAGATTTAAAAAGTTATTGCGCTAGCATTCACTTTTGTATAGCTCTGCCATTTAAAATCGGGATACATGACTCGCAACTCCAGTCAGTGACTTTGATTTTTTTTTTAAATGTGATTGGCTGGAAACGTTCTAAAATATTTTTTTTCCGCAATCTTGAAACTTGCAAGTCGTAATCGACTTGTGAGTTTCATGATGTGGAAAACAAAATTTGAGACCCATAGGGATGGCACACTCTCTGTGGTGTCTGGCCCAATTGGAGTGCAGAGGGGAACCCAGAGGGGTGGAAAACCAATCCAGGAAAAAGCACAGAATAAACTGCATGACTTGCAATTCAAAATGAGATCACAAATATGCGAGTGGCCATGTTAAGTAGTAGATTTGTCTTCAATTGTGTGAAAAATTACAAGCCCCATATGACCAGTGAGTATCACAAAGGGTTAAACATAAAAAAGACTCCAAGGCAGAGAGATAGGGATGCAAGCAGTAGAGATGCCCACCCATAAAGATTGACTGCAGCTATGCGCAGCTAAAGGCAGCGTGCTGCGAGATTGGGCTGTGCCCAGCCAGTTATAGTTAGTGCACACAAAGCACACCATAACTCTCGCCGCTTGCTAGGTTGTTCTCTTGATAGCTCTTTAATGCCCCGTTTGCATAGTGGTGTTTTCTGCATAGCAAGAGTTATGGCATGTGTAATGTTTTTGGTAATTATAAGTGGTGACTTTTGTGCCTGAACCATAACTCCATTTTTAATTGTTTTTTTCCAGTATTTTAATTCTTTATGCTGACCTTATTTGTGTATCTAAACCTATATATATATATCACAGCAGTCCCGGTTCGGTTGCGAAGCTGTCACACAGGCGGTCCGAGTTCGGGCTACCGGAAACCCAAAAATACACAGCTTCTCCTCCGCTTTCAGCAGGAAATACTCGGACACTCCGGCATGCTTCAATAAAGTTTTTTATAACTTCAAACGACGCGTTTCGGCTTACGCCTTGCTCACGCTCATGAACGTGAGCAAGGCGTAAGCCGAAACGCGTCGTTTGGAGTCATTAAAAACTTTATTGAAGCATGCCGGAGTGTCCGAGTATTTCCTGTTGAAAGCGGAGGAGACGCTGTGTATATATGTATATATATATATATATATATATATATATATATATATATATATATATATATATATATATACATATACATATACATATACATACACATATCACAGCACAAAATCCTATAATGAAGGATAACTCTCCTGGATTTGAAATGCTGATTTATTACAACAAGTAAGTCCTCTCCAACTTGTTTTGGCTGTAGCATTGATCAGTAAGAGATTGAAACTGACGAGACCGTTACATACACCTGGTCAACAACATAAAAAAGGACAAAATGAATA
Source organism: Calotriton arnoldi (assembly GCA_963921515.1). Classification (NCBI taxonomy): domain Eukaryota; kingdom Metazoa; phylum Chordata; class Amphibia; order Caudata; family Salamandridae; genus Calotriton; species Calotriton arnoldi. The sequence goes on from CAWUFW010003788.1 coordinate 773,408, forward strand.
GGCAGTGATACACACATGCCGAGAGCACCCGGCATTTTAACAATGGCAGTGATCCTATGAAGTCTAAGGATGTGATCCCAAGAACAACGCAACCAGCCTTTTCTGTATGAAAATCCAAAAACGCAAATAAACATTAATGTAACATGCATTGTGCTGATATATATATATTTATTTATTTATCTATCAGACCGGGCATGGGCCTTCTGAAGGCTAGTGGGGCAGATCTTTGTTGACTTGGTAGCAGTCAATCAGATCAAATTTAAATTTGATACTTGGTATTTCCTGAGCGTTCCTGGGTAGGTATATGAAGCAGTGAATATGGAAAAAATGGCATCTAGGAATGCACAGGAAAAATGTGAAAGCGCACTTTGAAACATCCCTCCTGCAACAGCAATCACACCCTGATATCTGCAAGAGGCCAATAGGTGTAACAAGCACAACACCTGAAAATGAGCGGGGATTGAATTGCTGTGCAGCGTACTGTTTTCTAGGGGTGGCCTTAAAAGGGCAATAATCTCCAATATAACATTGCAACTTAGTCTGTATCTGTCAAAACTTTCTTCCACTGTTTATTGAAAAATGGTCAGTCTGACTGAAAATCCTCTCGACTCCGTCTCCTCCTCTGCTTAGCAGCCAGTATTAGTATCCTCTTTGAAATCACATACAAAGCACCCGATGTGGAAACCCCTGATGCATTGTGGGCCAGCTTGTATAGTTTGCACATAGTTACCACCTGGCTTGAACTGGTGTTAAATTGCATGTGCAAACAGGCCCTTTTTGCTACTAGTCGCTTATTGCGACAGCCTCCAATACACCGTTTGCGAATCACAATTAGGGATTCTATAATTGCGATTTGCTATTTTGGTTTGCAAAAAATACTGAATCGCAAAACTGTTGCATCGCTAAAATTACATTGCAGAAGGCTTCCGTACATCGCATAGTGCAACTTTTTCAGTCACAAACCAATTTGCGACCGATTTGTAAGTCGCTATATCTTTGTATATCTAGCTCATAGACTTGAAGACTGCTTAACATCCAGTGCCTTTGGAAGAGAAGTCTCAGTTGTGGCCATTTGCCTAGTAGAGGTTTGAAAAGAGTTAGTCTATCCTGTTTTACGAGGTGTGATATTTAGCCATTTGTGAGTAAAAGTTCAAACCGACCTCCAAATGGATTAGTCTCACTCACAATAAGTTTCGAGATCTGTGATATTATAATATTTGTAACCTCGTCAATGCCCTACAGTAGGTGAAATCTATAAACTGAGCAAGCATTTGTGTCTCATGGCCTGGAATGCATAATACTCTGAAAGTTCTATGATGTGTGGAATGCAAGGGACCCGCAGTTACGCAATGAGCTAGAAAAACTGATTAGGGAAGATGTGGTGCTCCTGGCGGTTCGGGTATGTAACTTCAAACTTCCCTGGAACAGATGAAACAACAGTTTTTCTGTTTGACCATGCTCTGCTTCCTTCATAACCATTCCTCATTTGTTGAATACTTACATGCTGTTTGTTTGTAACTCCATGAAGATGAAGTGTCAGGCAGGAGGTAGAGCCTAGCTATGAATGATAACTCTGCTACTATGATACGAACAAGAACCTGTGGACCCAAACCTTCAGTAGTAACAGCATTTTTTTCCCATTTTTTTCTGAATTTTATATAGCGCGAACTCGACCCGAAAGTATAAGGTATCAGAGCGCTTTACATGAGCACTAGTTGCTTACAGACGGACACATTCTTTTTTTTTTTTTTTTGGCACAGGGAGATTAAGTGATTTGCCCAGAATCACAGGATGTCGAGCGTTGTTGCCGAGACTCGAACCCGGTTCCCAGATTCAAGGTCGACCACCCTAACCGATAGGCCACATCCTCTCCCCATTACCCTTCAAACTATTTTTGTAACTTTGGCCTTCAGACGACCACAGTTTGTTTTGCATGTCATGTAGCAGCCAAACCGCACCCATGCAATACATTGCCCATGCTACATAAGAATTGATTTTTGGTGTACCTCTGGTTGCCCCCAATTCTATGTCAGGACCGGAAACTCCGATTATGCTTCTCTTTCTATGCTTTATTTTTTCTACACTTTATTTTTCAGCAGCCAATCAAAAATTAAAACTTAAAACAATACATTTCCCATGAGTAACCACAGTCACTTGCACCAATCATAGAGCCCACAGCCCAATATAACTCACAAAATGCCATCTTGTGTCCTCTTTCTTTGCTTCTTCGCAGCCAGTTAAATGTGCATTCCCTTTATCTAAATTGTATTAGTTTTGATTAAGGCTGTTTTAATATGACACTGCATAGCGAGCGAGCTCCCGCAGTTGATTCTGGTTTAATCTATTGTTGTTAGATCTTACACTGTTTCTTAGCCCACGGGCGAACAACTGTTACGTTTTCAATTATCAGTATGTATTCGCCGTGATCGTTTCCTTGTTACGTCAGTGTGCACTACTCATTTTCTGGGGGGTTTTCTCCACGGGAGTGCTACTGCCTCCCGACTGCTCTGCATTGCTGCACGCATCCATTCAGTGGAGCGGGAACGAGGATGTGCGGGAAGAAGCGGCTGCAGTCCTCTGTCTATTTCTCACAGGTATACCCGCACGTTTTTCGACCCCTAGTGGCCAGCTCAATGCAGAGTGGCTGATTGAACGCGTACGAGGCGCAATAAACCTTGCCAGTGCCGATAATCCCGTGAAGCTTCCCGGTGATGGCCTGCGTGTATTTAATCAACAGGGCTGAAATATTTTACAGGGCTTTTCAGCCTAGAGTGCTGCAGGCTGCTCCCTAGACATCCTAAGTTTGTTACTGCCTGCCTGGGGTCCAGTGATTATTTGTGTGCACTCCCCCTTTAGTCTCTTCTTTAAGAAGCCACATATACTTTTCCTGAATTACACAGTGTGCTTTGTAGTCCTAAACATGTATGATCCTTTTGAAGGGGAGATGGATCAATACTATGATAAGCCTCAAGGGTCCTTAGAATAAGTCTTGGTGGAATCATTGGATGCTGGTGTACATCAGTCAGTTATTAAAGCTTTAGTTAGGGATCTGGGCCCTATAACTCAGCATCTCCCTGGCTATGCTAGCCAGCAAGGTTGGATTCCCCCTCCCTCAGTCACCGGGGATGAATCTTCTTTCGTCAAGCCAACCAACACCAAAGGAGAGTCCCCCAAAGGTCTCCATTCTGCCACTTTTGGGAAGCTTGTGTACTCCCTCTCGGGCGATCACGCACATACTGCTGCGCCTGATAAGGCCTGTTCCCCTTCACAGTTTTGTGGGGATACAGATTCCTCTGATTCAGATAGCTTTGGGCATGATGACGAGCCTGGCCCCAGCAAACATAAGAGCAAAACACCACACGAGGAGTCCACAAAACATCCAAAAGTACTGAATTTCGAGCTGACAAGATTATTCATCAGTACTTCACCTACTGGCTTTCCCCACAAGAATTGGTGGACTATATCCAGTCCCATATTCGCCAGGGTTTCGACAAAGACATCAGCGCTTGGCTTTGGTTGGAATACCCCAGACCATACGTCTCAGGCCCTATCACAAAGATCCTGGAGTTGGCTTTCCAGGCCAAGGATTCTGCAACACCCATCGATCCAGATGTCTTGGGGGTGTGGGCCCTAACGGCAGTGTGCCAACTTGGCAACGGGAGCTGCGCGATCTCCAGTGAGCTCAGACGCTCCATCCTTATCAAAACTGACCCTAAGCTGAATGAGTTGGCTTCTTCCGAGGCAGGTCCGGTGGCGCAAGGTCTCCTGTTTGAAATCCCGTTCCTAAAGGAACTCTCCAACTTTTTTGCCACATACAGGTCTCTTGACAAGGCCCAGGGGTCCCTAAAGAAAGTGTTTCACCAATCACTTTTTGGCTTGGCCGGACGTTTTAGGGGGCGAGTGTTTGGCCGAGGTTATCACCATGCCACACAGAGAGGCTATTATCAACGCAACAGAGGGGGTCGTCAAGACTCCTCTTATACCTCCACCTTCAATCCCTCCCAAAATCTGGCGGCAGAAATCGCTACAGAGGAGTGCAAAGAGCCTCCCAAGAATCTGGAGATGCAGGTGAAAATTATTCCTCTCTCAGAAGTAATTTTGGGGGGCAGAATTGGTTAATTCCTGTACAATTGGCAAACCTTAACCTGAGACGCATGGGTACTCGATTCAGTAAAGGGGTTCAGGTTGGAGTTTTAGGACACCCCCTTCCAAGAATCACAACCCAACATGATGTATTTTTCCCAACAAGAGAAAGATTTCATTTCCTCAGAGATTCAGACTCTCCTAGAGAAAGGAGAAGAAAAGGGGCGGATCGCGTCTGGTGCTGAATCTGAAGAACTTCAATGCTTGGTTAGTTTGCTGGCATTTCAAGATGGAGGGCATTCATCTTTTATGAGACATCCTTCAGGAAGGAGATTGGATGGTTCATCTCTATTTGAAAGACGCTTATTTAACCGTCCCGATCATCGTCGCTTTCTTCAGTTTCTGTGGCTGGGCCAGTGTTACGAATTCAAGGTGCTTCTCTTTGGCCTCTCTTCCGCTCTGTGGTGCTTCAAAAAGCTCATGTGGCCAGTGGCAGAGTCTCTTAGAGTGAGGAGGGTGCGCTTGATCGTCTATCTGGACAACATCATTATTATGGCCCGGAGCCCTCAAACTGTCTTGTCTCACTTACAGTGGACGATTCTCCTTCTTCAAGATCTAGGTTTCATTATCTATGTCCAGAAGTCAATCCTTATCCCATCTCAATGCCTGGAATTCCTGGGTTTTCAGGTAGATTCAATCTTAACACAGCTAGTCCTGCCCCCTCAAAAGGTCTGCAATATAAAGAAGGAGTTGAGGTCTGCATTGTGCAAACAGTCAATATCCTTGAGGTCGATAGCTCTGATTGTAGGTCTTCTAGATACTTCAATTCAGGCCATCTATCCACTATCGGGCCCTGCAGCTGCTCAAGACCCAACACCTACACAAAGGTCTCCGTAACTCAGAGCACATGAGTCTATCGGCGGAGGCCAAGACAGAAATGTCATGGTGGCTAGATCAAATGGAAGCCTGGAATGGCAGAGCGATCTTTGGCTCGTCTCCGGAGATGATTATAAAATTGGACGCCAGCTGGTGGGGCTGAGGGGGCGGGATGAGGCGCGATATCCACTGGGGGTCATTGGTCCACATCAAAACTGTCTCTTCATATCAATTGCTTGGAACTCGTGGCAAGGTATTTTGCAATCTGGAGCTTCTCCCCGGACAGAACAGATTGTTCCATCCTTCTGCGGATGGACAATGTCTTAGTGGTTGGGTATGTGAACAAATTGGGCGGGACCTAATCTCATCTGCTTGTGGAAATAGCCAAGGATTTTTGGCACTTTTGCCTTCAATGTCGCTTGTCGATGGAGGCGGAATATGTCTCAGGCCAGCGCAATGTTGTGGTGGATGGGCACTCTGTCACTTATGCGATTTCAGCAACTGGAGACTTCACCCGAAGATCTTTCACGTGCTTCAGCGCTGTTGGGGCCCTTGTGTGGTGAACTTGTTCGCCTCTCGCTTCAACCAGCTACTTCCAACCTTTTTCAGTTGGCGGCCGGATCGGTGAGTGCAGGCCACAGATGCCTTCCTTCAGGACTGGTCCCTCTCCCTGGGTTACGCATTCCCCCCCCCTTTTATGATGATTGCCAGGGTTCTTTCCCAGATGACGCGTCAGAGAGCAGTTTTAGTGACTCCATTTTGGAAAGCCCAAGCATGGTTTCCGGTTCTCCTCGACTTGGCGTGTGCTTGCCTGATCTTGATTCTATTTCGATGTAACCTGTTGCTCGATCCATTAGGACAGCCACATCCACTGATCTGGGGTCACCTCTCGCTGTTGGCATGGAAGGTTTCCTGGAGAGATGGAGTCTCCCAGGCATTTCACAGGAGGCTGTGACCTTCATCAAACAGGCATGGTCCTCGAGCACCCATAAAACATATGCCTCTGCATGGCGACGTTGGTGTAGTTGGTGCCGTGAACGAGGTGCATATCCCATTGCAGCAGACTACTGTTTAGTCATGAACTTTTTATCTTTGGCGTCTGCTGGTATGCCAATTGGTCAGTTAACTTTAAGTCCGCAATTTCTGCGGGTCACCTCCCTTTGGATGGTAAGCCCATTGGTGAGCATCCGATTGTGTGCAAGCTTTTGCGGGGTATCCGAATGTCCAAGACTCCTCAACCAAAATATTCGGTTTAGGGGACGTCAATATTGTGCTACGGTTTTTAGAGGATTGGCTGGACAACAAGTATCTCTCACGAAAGCAACTGTCAGCAAAATTGACAATGCTTTTATGTTTGATTTCTTGTAAGCGACTGTCTGATGTTAGAGCTCTTGATCTTTCTGGCAGAGTGTTCTCTCCTGAAGGTGTCTCCTTTACTATCACCAGGAGGACAAAAACTAATTGCAGGTCAGTTTCTTATCCTGTATTCCCTGACAATAATTAAGCTTTGTGTGGTACGATGTCTAAAGGATTATGAGGTAAGTACCAGTGAATTCCATTCTGATATGGGAGGTCCGTGGTTCATTGCCTTGCAAAAAACCCTTCAGACCGGTGACACCGGCCACCTAAGCCAGATGGCTGCATTGGTTGTTGTCTGAAGCTGGTATTGATACTTCCATTTTGGTGCCCCTTCGATCAGGGGGCTATAGCCTCTAAGTCTTTTCCCTTCAGGTCTAGATTGGATGATATACTGAGAGTGGCGGACTGATCATCAGAGTCCACTTCCAAATCCTTTTTATTATAAGCCTATTGTCGATGCTTCCTCAGTGGTGGTGGCTGCGCTTTGAACAAGCATAATCAGAGCCACCAGTCCTGAGAGAATAAAGATTATACTAGCATTTGCTGTGAGAATTTTCAATTCTATTAAGGACACGGAGGTCGAGTATTAACCCACCGTAGGCTCTTTTATGTACTTCTCATGATTGAATTTGATGTTTATTCTTGTATTTACTGCCCACCCTGTTATTTGTATCTGGTTGTGGACTTGTCTCAGTGTTGACCAGTGGTTACGGCTTCCATGTTTCTTTCCCACAGGAAACAATATTAAATGATTACTTCTTGGATTGAAGTGTTGCAGTTTTGGAGGTTCTCTGTGACTGTGATTACTCAATCAAAAATCCTTTATTTCACTATTTCATAAATAGCATAAAAAGCATTTTACATACAGTTAAATACAAGGTGGTAACAATGACACATTATAATAAAAGAATACATTGCTATATACAATTAATGTAACTTGCGGTTAAAATTTAAGGCAGGGAAACAGATTGTATCTAAATATAAAACCTGCCCTATTCTGTGTTGAGTAGGTACACTTTGACCCCCAGGCTCTTTAACTTTCCTGCTTTCCAGTTTACAGGTGCCATCTCATACTTTTTTATAGCAGACCATAAAAAGGAAGCTAAGCAATGACATGTAAAATGGTTGCTGGGCCTGGCTTTTTCAGCTGGTTTATCCTCAGACTTTTTGCTTTTTGGCCTCCTGTTTTTGACCTGTTTTTATGACTCTGGGCACTTTACCACTGCTGATCAGTGCTAAAGAGCATATGCTCTCCCTGTAAAGTGTGATTATGGATTGGTGTTTCCATGATTGGCTTATTTGATTTACTGCTAAGCCCCTAGTACAGCGCGCTGTGTGTGCCCAGGGCCTGTAAATCAAATGCTGCTAGTGGCCCTGCAGCAGATTGTGCCACCCACACAAGCAGCCTTTTAATAGGGTCTCGGACCTGCCACTGCAGTGTCTGCACGCAGTCTCTACTGCCATGTCAACCTGTCAAGTCAACCTGTCAAGTGCACCCACTTGCCAGGCCCTAACCTTCCCTTTTCTTACATGGGAGTTGTTAGACCTGGCACCATTGGCGTGGGTCTCCCTTCCATTTTTCGCTGTTGTCTCCTCTGTTTTACTGGTGTTAGATGCTCTGGGCGCTGTGCCACTGCCATTCAGTGTCACAGCGCGAATGCTCCCTGTGTAAATATGTCTATGTGAATTGGTTTATCCCTGATTGGCCTATTTGGTTTACCTGTTAGACCCTAGTAGTGTGGCCTATGTGTGCCCAGGGCTGGTAAACCAAATGCTGCTGGTGGGCCTGCAGCACTGATATGTGCCACCCACAGAAGCAGCTTGTAAAGTGTGTCTCAGACCTGCCACTGCAGTGTCTGTGTGCAGTCCAGAACTGCCATCTTGGCTGTGAAGTGCACTCACTTCCCAGCCCCTGAACCTTCCCTTGGTAGCCTGTAAGTCACCCCTATGGTAGGGTGCATTGTATGTGTAAGGTAGGACATGCCTTGGTGTATGTAGCATGTCCTGGTAGTGAATTACCCCCCATTTCGTTTTTCACTACTGTAAGGCTACCTGTTCCTCATAGGCTAAAATGGGCAGTTTGACTATTACATTCTATAGTCCTAACTGACCCCAGGGACATGGTAGAAAAACGAATTTAGTATGCCTGAGCTCAGAATATTAAAATACATCTTTTAGTGAAGTTTATTTTTATATTCTGTGTTTGAAAATACCACTTTTAGAAAGTAGGTATTTTCTTGCCTAAGCCTTCCAGTGTGCTCTGCCGTTATGTGTATTGGCTGTCTGGTTTTAGAGGGGCAGGGCAGGATGAGTCAGACCTGGGTTGAATAGAGAGATCTGCATTTAGAGTGTGGGGAGGGATGGCTCCTTGACCTGAATAGGGCTGTGCCTGGCAAGGTGAATGCTGGCTCCACCTCCCACTGTGTGTCTGCTATCAGACCCCCTCTTTCTGAAAGGAAGGATGCAGCCTGGTAAACAAAGTGCTCCAGGCCTGAGCAGAACTGGTTCTGGCTAGGTTCAGTGACTGGTAGCTTCTAAGAACAAAGACTTTTGGGGTATAAATATCTGTGCTCAAACCCCTATTTTTGTATTGCTTTTGGATCTGGAGAGGAAACTCTGTCCGTGCCACTGGAGGAATCTGCAGGAAGTGACTGTCCCTGTGCTTGTGTGTTGTTTCTTGCACTGGCCTGCAGCAGTGACCACTGGACCTTGAAGAAGAGGAAAAGGAACTCTTGAGAGAACTTTTATTTTTGTTACAAGCAATTACCCAAGGGCTAGGAAAAGAGCTAGCCTCCTGCTGGAGTCTCAGGCACATCAGACTCCACCACCAACCTCCTGCTTCCTCCCTGCGAGGACTGCTATCTGCTGATGAGGCTCCTGTGAGTTCCAGGGCCTCTAGTTTGCATCAGAGAAGAGAGTGTGGGAAATCGACGCTAACGCATCTTTGCGGGCCGCAGCAGTCGAGAGCGCTGGGAAAATCATCGCGCTACTGCCGCCGAGGGCCCGCAACACGAAACCATCGCTGACGCCCCTTTGCGAGCCGCTGCAGCCGAGACGCGCTGGAAAGATCATCGCGCTGCTGACACCGCGCGCTCGCAAGCCTTAAAGAAATCATCGCTTCGAGACATCGCATTGCGGACGCCGTGCGTCCGCCACTTTGATCGCATCGCACCGAATTTCGTCGCTCCCTCGCGGAGCGTCTTGTCTTCGCATCGCAACACGATCGCACAGCGCAACAGGATCGCCGCATCGACTTCTCCCACGCGGCAAGAAAGTCATCGCATCGGCGGTCCAGCGTGCAGAAGTTTGTCGCATCGTCTCCGCACGCATCACGCAGATCGGCGCATCATCCTCCCTTGCGGCAAGGATTTCAACGCATCGCCGGCCTCGCGTGCCGAGAATCATCGCTACCGCTTATTTGCGACGTTTTGTTGGTTTTGCTACTAAACCCAGGTACTTTGTGAAAGAAAGGGTCGCAGAGACCACTGCTTTGAACTTGAACCTTATTTTTGCAACCTTTGAACTATTTTTGCCAGCCCTTCAACAGCTATCCTATTTTTGACAGTATTGTGGCTTTTACAGTTATTGGTCTTGTGATAAATGTGCCTTTATATAAAGATACTTATTTTTTATAACTACTTGTGTGGTGTCCCTTTGTAGTGTTCCTCACTGTGTTACTGTAGATGGTCATAAATGCTTCACACCCTGCCTCTGAGATAAGCCTACCTGCTCGTGCTACGTTACCACAGGGTTGAGCAGGGGTATTAAAGAGGGTAGCCCTCTCACTCTGACTTAGGAAGAAGGGTCCCTACTTGGACAGTGGCCAGCCATTGCCAACTAGAGACCCCCATTTCTAACAGGAGTCACCCCTAAAGTAGGCCCAAGGTACCCTGTGGACAGGGTGCAGTGTCTGTGAAAGGTAGGACATGTTGTGATGTGTGGAACATGCCCTGATAGTGAACTACAGTGAATTTTGTTTTTCACTATTGAAAGGCTATCTGTCCAATAGGATAGAATGGGAGTTTGTTTATAACATCTTATAAATATAACTTTCCATTGGGACGAGATAGAAAATGGAGTTTAGTATGCCTAAACTCAGAATATAAAAATGCGTCTTTTAGTAAAGATGATTTTTATATTGTGTGTTTGAAAATACCACTTTTAGAAAGTGGGTATATTCTTGCTTAGCCATCCAGGGTGCCTCTGCTAGGTTTGTGTATTGACTGTCTGGCCTTGGAGTGACAGGGGCTGCGGATGTGCATTCTCTCAGACAGCCACCAAGGGGGGGGGGGAGAGTGAGGTGTGTCCTGCCGTTCCAGGGTGAGTCAGGGCTGGGCTGAATAGACCTGGGCCGCATTCAGAGTAGGGGGAGGAGATTTCTTTCACACCTGAATGGGCCTGGTCTGCCTTGGACAATGCTGTCTCCACCTCCTGCCAGTAAGCTGCACCACAGAGGACAGAACTAGTTTTGGCTTGGCAAAGAGCTTCTGTGCCACCAGAGAACAAAGGATTTTTTGCTATAAAAAGTGGGGCCCAGACCACAGACTTTTAGATTAGTTCTGGGATTCAAGAGGAACCTTTGCCAAGGAGAAGGGCTGGAGAAGTACTGCCCCTTTGCTGTGTGCTGTCTGAGGTTGGCCTGCAGTGGCTGTTTCTGCCAAGGAAAGGATAAGGACTTTGCTGTGTGCTGTGTCCCCTGCTTGAGGAAGTTCTCCAAGGACTTGAAGTAGAGCTTGCCTCCTGTTTTGAAGTCTCAGGGATACAAAGACTTCACCTCCAGCTCCCCTGAACTTTCTTGCTGGGAGTTCTGACCTGCCAAGAGGAGCCTGTTGCTGTTCTAGGCCTCTGGAGGTTGTTCCTGCTGTTGGGAGCTGGAAAAATAAAACGCAACGCACCTGTTTCCGACGCATCGCCGAAGAAACCGACGCATTGCCTGCCCGCGGCGGGAGAATTCGCTGCATGCCCCATGGAGTGCACCGATCTCCGAGATCACTGCATCGATTCCGACGCAGGCCCTGCTGTGCGGCTGCAAGAACCAACGCATCATGGGACCACGGCTGGAGAAACCAACGCAGCACTATTGCCACCGCTGCATCGAGAACCGACTCATCCCCGATCCCCACGCATCGCACCAAGTCTACTTCAACGCTGGGGCTGCAGTAAGAAACCGACGCATCACCACCCCTCACAGTAAGAAACCGACGCATCACCTCCCCTTCAGTAAGGAACCAACGCATCACCTCCCCTGCGTGACAGTAAGGAACTGACGCATCACCTTCCCTGCGCATAAAGAACCGACGCATCACCTTCCCTGCGCATAAAAAACTGACTCATCACCTTCCCTGCGGCTGTTTTTGATTTTGACGCATCCGAGGTACTTTGTGTTGCAAGTGTCGCATCTATAGTTTGCTGTGGACAGAACTGTTTCTAGCTTTTAAAAGTCATAGTTTTATTACTGTATTGTGGATTATTTTTTTTGTTTTGGTCTTGTTTGGTTTAGATAAAGATTACTTATTTTTCTAAACTGCTGTGGTGTCCATTTGTAGTGTTTTCAGTGTATTACTGTGTTTGTGCACAAATGCTTTACACACTGCCTCTGAGATAAGCCTGTCTGCTCTTGCCAAGCTACCAAGGGGGTGAGCAGGGGTTATTTTAGAAGTGTATCCCCCTTACCAGGAAGAAGGGTCCCTACTTGGACAACGGTGCAAACCATTGCCAACTAGAGACCCCCATTTCTAACAATGGTCAGTTAGCATTTGTAAAAAATATAAGGCTGGGCACATAGTGTAAGCTTAAGCCAACTATAAGCGGTAAAATGTATCTTTCCCTTTCCTCAATATACAGTTTGCAAAAGAATATAAAGAGCAAATCAGTTTGGTGGGATTGTTCATCACATGGACAGACAGGAAGGGGCCTCTACAGAGTGCGTATCAGTGGGATAACCAACATAAGCGGGATGTAATTCAGTCGAAATCTAACTAGTATGAATCTATGTAGGAGACTAGAGACAAAAGTTAGATAGGAAGGTGTATCAATGGTTATCCTGGGGGCTGTCTGATATTGTCTAACCATAGCCTTGTTGTAATTAAGCTCCCACCTGTCTGTTCCCATCTTGGCTAGGAGTAATCCCTTTAATTTGCCCATCGAGATAGTCAAGCAACTAGGTGGGTTCTCAAATTGCTTTTGCTGGCCAATGGACTTCAAAGTGCACTTGATATAGTGCAACCAGGTAATCTTGTGTACTTGATCAAGCTTTAAGCAATCTCAGAATATCCTGGGTAAGGTTTACTGTTTCCATACTGAGTGCCACAGCAAAATCGGTGCTATGCGGACATAGTCCTTGATATAAGGTACGTTCAGCTCAATGTGGCAATTATAGTTAGTACAGCTTTGAGGAACAGCTACCAGTCTTTTAAAGAAACCGTCCTCTGTTCGTTGCAGGGTTGCTATGTCTACCGTTCCCCATACAGCTGCCTCATATGTAGCAACAGAAATAGCTTTTGCTGCATACACCATTTTTAATGACTCATGTGGTTTGGAGCCTCACTTTTTTATGAACCTGATGCTCTTTTCCATTTGGAGCGCTCTGTTGACTACCATATTTGGCCAAGTATTCTTGCTGTCGAATAAAACCCCCTAGATAGGAGAAGGCGTCCACCACATCCAACCTTCTCCCATCTATGTACAGTTTTATAGGTTTCTTCAGTCTCGCCCCTGCCACGAGTAAGAAAGATTTCGACTTGTTGACCGTAAGATCCAAATTGTTCATGAATTTCGTATACTCCCACAGGAAACACTATTAAATGATTACTTCTTGGATCGAAGTGTTGCAGTTTTGGAGGTTCTCCTCTCTGATTTTCAACCTCGATGGCTGTTTCGTCTTAATTGGAGGTCATCGATGCCCTGGAGCAAGGGTCTTCGAGTGGGTCGCCTGTTGAGCCCTGGTTTATTTCTTCAAAGTGCGAGAGGATCTTTCGCTGTGGGATTCCAGAGTGATGAATTATTATTTCCCGCATCTGGGCAAAGAAAGAGGGCACAAGATGGTATTTTAGGAGTTATATAGGGCTGTGGGTTACATGATTGGTGCATGTGACTGTAGCTACTCTTGGGAAATGTAGTGTTTTAAATTTCAACTTTTGATTGGCTGCTGATAAAAAATAAAGCATAGCAAGAGAAGCATAGTCCTCGCTTCCATGTCCTTAATAGAATTAAATTCTCATAGCAAATGCTAGAATTTTTTTTTACCCAGCACTTAAGTTGGAAAAGTAATATTGATGCTTGGTACTTAATTAAAAATTTGCGAACAGTCGTGACAAGAATTTTCAATTCTATTAAGGACACGGAGGCGAGGATTATGCTTCTCTTTCTATGCATTTATTATACAGCAGCCAATAAAAAAACACTCTTTTTATTCAAAACTACAAATCCCATGAGCACTAGGTGCCCTACAACCATAGAGAGTACCCTACATAAGGCGTCACAGAGACAGACACCTCCTCTTTCTTTGCATGGTCCAGCAGAAACCTTAAGTCCAACTTTTTGATACATTCCTTGAATTTGAACATAGTCCTTAATCGAAACCATCCATTACGGTAACCAATGCTCTAAAGTCCAACAGGGACATTCCAGCTTCTCGGGGAGGAAAGAACTCTGCGTCTTGACAAAAACGGCTAACTGACGCCGCATCCCAAAAGGAGACAGAACACTCCAACGAACCCAGGAAGGTGAAGGCAGAAATCCTTACTTGCCATTCGCATCTGAAACCAAAAGAAATATTCAGTAGTAATAGTCACCTCTGAATCTGTCGTATATAAAATACCATTCAATCAGGGTGGGAAACAAGTCAAGAATACAATTCAAAACATTGACAGTATAACTGTAATCCATGACATATGATTTAGTATAACAAAACACTGTAATTTTATGACATATGATTCAATAGAACATATAGAATTGGGTGGGATAATCCTCGCCTCCGTGTCCTTAATAGAATTGAAAATTCTTGTCACGACTGTTCGCAAATTTTTAATTCTATGTCAGGACCGGAGGCTCCGATTATGCTTGTTCAAAGCTTAGCCACCACTACTGATGCCACATCTACAATCGGTTTATAATAAAAAGTCTTAAAGGTGGACTCTGCCGACCAATCAGCTGCCTTCATTATATCAGCAAGCGTTACTCCCAGAGTATGTGACTTAGAGGCCATAGCCCCTCGAACCGAGTGAGCCCCAAACTTAGAAACATCAATACTTGCCTCGCACATGAGCCAACGGACCCAGCGGGCTAAAGTGGCTGGGGTCACTGGACGAAACGGTTTTTGTAAAGCAATAAACAATAATCCCTGCATATTAGAACGAAATTCAGCCGTGCTTACCTCATACGCTTTAAGGCATTGAGCCACGCATAATTTCGGATTATGCGGAAAACAAGGATATGAAATCGAGGTAGTATTACACTTGGTACGCCTGGAGACCGTGAAAGTAACCCCCTCCGGGGAGAAATGGCGTCCAGCTAAATCCAAAGCTCTGATGTCGGACACTCTCTTGCAAGAGACCAAACATAACAGCATGGCCAATTTGGCTGAAATCTGCTTGCGTGATAGATATTTGTTATCAGGCCAGGACTCTAAAAACCGAAGAACCACTGCGACATCCCAAAGGAACGAGTATTTTGGACATGGGGGCTTGACCATCCGAATCCCTCTTAATAGCTTGCAGACTAAGGGATGCTCCCCCACGGGTTTGCCATCAAGATGACCGTGTCCAGCTGACATTGCAGATCGAAAGGTATTAACTGTCCTGTACGTGAGACCTGAGGAGGCCAGGGAAGCCAGATAATTCATGATCATGGAGACATTTGCTGTAGTGGGATCGGTATCCCGTTGAGCACACCAGCTACACCATTTGTTCCATGCTGATGAATACCGCTTGTGTGTATTATCGGACCAAGCCTGTTTGATGAACGCGGTAGCGTCTTGCGAAAGGCCAGGGATCTCCCATCTGTCCCTGAAACTCGCCATGCTACCAGAGGGAGTTGCCCTGCTAAGACTAAGGGATGGGGTTGCTTGTGAGGGTCCAGCAACAGGTTCCATATCTGTGGAAGTAAAAGTGGTGCCGCACAAGACATCTCCAGAGCCACTGGGAACCAAGCTTGTGCTCTCCACAACGGAGTGACTAGAAGAAGCTCCGTTTCCTGGCGCTTGACCTGCGCCAATACCCTGGGTATCATTACAAAAGGTGGGAAGGCATAGCACAGGCCGGGAGGCCAAACCTGCAGAAATGCATCCGAGGCGATCGCCTCCGGGTCCGGACGCCAACTGAAAAATTTGGAAGTTGTTTGTTCAGGCGAGAAGCGAACAAGTCCAAATGACAAGGACCCCATGTCTGATTCAGGGAGCGAAAGATACGAGGGTGAAGCCTCCAGTCGCTGTAATCGCGCAGATATCGAGAGTGCCAATCCGCCACCTCGTTGCTGCGCCCTGGGAGATATTCTGCCACAACTGAAATTTTGCGTTGTAGGCAATAGTGCCAGAAATCTTTGGCGATCTCCGCCAGAATCCGTGATTTTGTCCCGCCCAGCTTGTTCACGTATCGGACTGCCGATACGTTGTCCATCCGTAATAGGATACAGCAGTTCGTCTTCTGGGGAGAAAGACTGCGAATCGCAAACGAGCCTGCAAGCAGCTCTAGGCAGTTGATGTGTAGGGAGAGTTCTTCCGGGGACCACCGCCCCCCTGTCGAGATCGGACCGCAGCGGGCTCCCCAGCCCCAGCGGCTGGCGTCCGACTCGATCACTATCTCGGGACTTGATCCGAATATGGCCCTGCCATTCCAAGATTCCATGTGGTCTAGCCACCAAGTCATCTCCCACCTCGCTTCCTCGGAGAGAGGAATCAATTCTGCATATCCGAGGCCTTTGCGGAGATGTTGGATCTTCAGGCGCTGGAGCGCTCGATAATGCAGGGGTCCCGGAAATATGGCCTGGATCGAGGATGCTAGCAGACCCACTACTCGGGCCACAGTCCTCAAGGATACAATCTGCCTGCTCACAATCAATTTCAATTCTTTCTTGATTGTCTTGATCTTTTGCGTGGGAAGGAGAAGTTGACAGCTCCGAGAGTCGACCTGAAAACCCAGGAATTCTATAGATTGCGTGGGGGACAAAACAGATTTCTGGGGGTTTATCAAGAAACCCAGGCTCTGAAATAAATTTATTGCCCACTCCAGGTGCATGAGTACCAGACGGGGACAACGGGCCATGATAATGACGTCGTCCAGATAGACTATCAAGCGAACCCCCTGAGCTCGCAACGACTCCATGACTGGGCGTAGGAGTTTCGTGAAGCACCAAGGTGCTGACGAAAGTCCGAAGGGAAGGACCTTGTATTCGTAGCAGATGCCCTTCCAAAGAAACTGAAGAAACCTCCGATGCGGAGCGTAGATGGGCACTGAAAGGTAGGCATCTTTCAGGTCGAGGCGCACCATCCAATCCCCTTCCTGCAGAAGATCCCGCAACAAATGGATGCCTTCCATTTTGAAGTGTCGGTAAATGATCCACCCGTTGAATTCTTTCAAATTCAGGACTAACCTGGAGCCGCCCCTTTTTTCTTCACTAAGAAAACCGTGCTGGTGAACCCTCGAGGGTGAGGTTGAGTGGCCACGATGGCTCCTTTCCCGAGAAGAGCGATGATTTCGTCTGTAATAAAATCCTGATCTTGACGGGAAAAATGAATGGGAGGAGGAAGGGAGGCTTGGAAAGGAGTACCGTAAAATTCCAGTTTGCATCCCTGAACCGTCTGCAAGACCCAAGCATCTTGCGAGATCGATTGCCATACCTGTAGGAAAGATTGAATGCGACCTCCCAGGACTACCTCTGAAACCAGAATGAGTCTCACCTGTATTTCCGGTGTCTTGGTTGTTTCCGTGGTTGTCACCATATCGGCCTCTCCTAAAGCGGTTTCGCCCTCTTCGCGAGGGATAGAAGGAGGAATTGCCGGAGCTATGATCTTGGTAGCCTCCTCTTTGATTTTGATGTCCACGTGAGGCGCGTTGATTGTACCCACGGCCGAACGACCGCCCCGACTTCGTCCGGCCCTGGTGAAAACCGGGCGGAAGGCGCGCTTGAGTGATTCCTGCGCCTTATCTAAGCCACTGAAGGTGGCCACAAATTTGGTCAACTCCTTTAGGAATGGTTGGCCGAAGAGGAGACCTTGGGCCACGGGACCCGCTTCTGAGGAGGATAACTCTGCCAGCTTGGGATCTAATTTGAGGAGGATAGACCGCCTCCGTTCACTTGACATGGCGCAGTTGGCGTTGCCCAATTGGCACACCGCCCGCTGCGCCCACTCGATTAAGTCGTCAGGGTCTATCATGGATCCGGATTCTTTAGCCCGATATCCAAGCTCTAGAATCTTTGTAAGAGGTCCAGATACATCGAGTAGTTTATCCTGGCATGTCCGCCAGGCGCGGTCAATGCCCTTTTTGGGATCTTTGGCATATTTCTTTAAATAAGTAAGCATCGTGGGATCCACTTCCGGTGTCTCCGCTACGCGCGCCGCTAAATCCGGCCTTGGGCACTCCGACCGCAGTCGGGCCCTAACGTCTTTATCAAAAGGGCGTCTGAGGTGAGATTGCACATAATCCGCCACTTCCTGCGACGGGAGCCACGCTGTGGAATTTGGATGGACTATGTCCGACGGTTCAAAAGTAAGGAGCTTGGGGTGACTGGGGGCCTCAAGGTGATGCTCCTTTTTAGACTTTTTCGCCGGTTGGGGTGCCTCTTCTTCATCCGACTCTCTGGCTGATGAGGAGTCCCCATTCTCAGCCTGGACGGAGTCAGTAGACTCCTTAGCCGCAGTATAGGCATGGTCATTCGCCAAAGCTTTGGAGAGGCGAGCGAAATCCCCTGCGTGGGGGTTATGACCTTTTTTGTCGCTGGCTGGCGTTTTAGCGCTTGCCGCAGGAATCTACCCCTGCTGGATTGCATATTTACTGAGGTGGCGCTTAAGGGGGGCAATCGCTCTTACCAGTGCAGTGTTCACGGAGTGTTGCACCCCTGCATCAAGGGACTGTACTAGGTCCTGCTCCAGTGAGCCAGAAGGCTCCTCCTCCAGGTAATCTTCTTCATAGAAGAATTCCGCCATTGAATGCCAGAAAGGTGTACTGTGTGATTATGGTGCAATCAGAGACTGCTTTAATATGGAGGAGACACGGGGGGAGAGGAGAGAACCCCCAGACAAGCCAAGAAGAAATCTCAATTTTGTGGTGGAGGGAGGGCTTGTCAAGACCGCTCTAGGCAGAGCCTATGCGTGGTTTTACTGCCCTCCTGCTCTAACCAGCGTCGGGCGTCACCGGGGAACTGTAGGCAGGCTGACAGTTGCAAGAACAGCTTTTGAATGCCCCGCGTTTTGCCGCTTTCGTGTTCGTACGGAAAACGCTAATCAGAGGGCATCAAAATGGCCGCCGCGCATGCGCGGAGACGACCCTGCCAGACAACAAAAGAGGACTTCGCGCGATCGAGCGACGCGCGGTCCTCGTTCCCCAACTCCCACTCCACCTGAAGTAATCGCGGGCGCAACGCGCCCGGTCAGGGAGGCAAAGCGCTCCCGCCGACGCGTGCAGGGACGAGGAGACAATCTAGAAACAAACAATTAAATCGCGAGCGCGTTAACGACGCGTTCGTTAACCCCTTCAATAGGAATCTAGCAATAACGACCAATATCACAAGCACATAGTATAACGTCAATAATTACGAGGGGAAAACGTATTAGCAAAGTGTTATAGCTCAAATTAAGACCAATCCCATACATTACAGAATTATAGTGTAATAAGGGAAAAGGCACTTAACTGGCTGCGGAGCAGCAAAGAAAGAGGAGGTGTCTGCCTCTGTGACGCCTTATGTAGGGTACTCTCTATGGTTGTAGGGCACCTAGTGCTCATGGGATTTGTAGTTTTGAATAAAAAGAGTGTTTTTTTATTGGCTGCTGTATAATAAATGCATAGAAAGAGAAGCATAATCGGAGCCTCCGGTCCTGACATAGAATTGGTCTGCAGCCACGCCCTCTGTGCGTTAGAAAATTGGGAGTATTGTGGGAATAAAATGAAGCTCATGATGTAGGAATGGGAAGGGAAGAAAGACTGCGGGATTAGGGGGTGTTTTGGAAGACATAATAAATCCCTGCGGCAGATATAGAACAAATGGCATCAGAGTTTGGAGAGAGTCAGATTGTGGATAAGAGCATCTAGAGGGCAGCAATAAAGGTACAATGGACAAAAAACGTGGGGCCGGGAAACGTTATAGGACGAGAAAGAGGATTGGACGAGGTAAGCTGCTAAAGTGTTATAAATATCAGTTATCGTAGTATACAAAAGGATTGGTACATTTGGCTTAACGTTACATTTAGAAACTTCAGTTTCTGTCCCACTGCGATTATGAGTACCATCAGCTAAGGTACTGAGTCAGTTTAGGATGCTCACCGCGCTCTATGAGCTTGTTCAAAAAGAGTTTCTGTATACACGCACTTGCGGTCTGGTTTTCTATTTCAATGGGAAAGTTAATCATCTAGAACAGAGTTTGCCACACCCTGCGGCGGCTGTGGTCGATTGGACAAGACTCATTCCCGTTCCAAGATGGCCGACGTATTTTTGTCTTGTTCCACATGCTTTTCTCTGACGATTCGCGTGCGCGCTGCAGGAATTGGTTGTTGGTCCGGGTTCGGGGGTTGGAGTCATCATTGTCATGGTGTCTTCCTGCGGGAGGCTGTCCGCGCGGGGCCTGCTGGGAGCTGCGGCCCGGCTCTGGGGCGGTAGGTCTAATAGTGAGAGCGGGAGGGGGGGCGTGACTTGTCAATTCCAGGGAATCCGTGGGGTCAGTATACATTACCAACCACTTATATGGAGACCTGTTTGCCCTTAGCACAGAATACTCACTTCGAGATCTGACAGTCAACTCGTAGCTGTCAAATGGACTCATTGCTAATGGGGGACATTTTTGTTTTTGGGGCGTGCTTACGAGTGACGTTTCAGGACCTAACTGTGATGTTTTAACATGAGCGTATCAAATTAGTTAATGTAGCAATGTCCTCCGTCATTTAAGGACCATAAGAGGCAGCATCGTTTATAGTTTTAGTTCATCCTTTCGGCCTGAAACCGTACATGTCAATCTTGTGCAAACATCCAACTACTTCCCCCATCTGACCTTCCACAATTAGGTTAGAATGTAGTGTGTTCTCAATGCGGCGTATACCATTATATATAGACAAGACAGGGATATTTTAACACATGTACCATTAATACTTAATTCTAAACTACACAAAAGATTAAAGAAGAATGTAATTTATGCGTAAAAAAATGTAATCATGAGTATATTGTAGTGTTGAAAAAGGAAGACACACTACATATATGCTATGTAGAAACTAAAATAAGTTGTACTAATGAATTACGGATGCAGCCATAAACAAAGTGGCATACAATACTGACATGCCACTCACACTGAAATCCTCAATATATTAAGGTAGCATTTAGAAGACTTTTCCATTGCAGTGATAAACTTCCACCCACCTCATCAGCCCTTTTTTCCTCACATCTTCCTCTTTGTCAATCTTCCCTTCATGCATGTAAATGACAATGCGTTTTATTTATGTTTCATAAACGAAAACGTAAATAAAAGGCATTGTCATTTACAATGCCAATAGCTCAAACTCGCGTAAATGCGAGACCTGTTGCATTGCAAATGCTTGTTCTACTACTCGCCCACATGTACACCCAAAACGTAGACCTGAGTTCTCTGCAGATAAGAGATAGGGCAAGCGTAGGTGAAGATCTCTGCCCAGAGTTTTGTGGATAGCAATTGAGTACATAAAGGAGTATTACAGGAGTACCACTTTACGCACTCAAACATGCTTTACGTGAACAGGTCATTTCATGTTTATCGTGAATTGTATAGGCAACATCAACATTTACTATTACAATTATAAGAAATGTTTCTTTAAAATATTCTTACTCTTACAGAGAAACTTTATATAAACAAGGCCTAGGCTCTCAAGTATTGCAGCATAAGAAGACAAATACAGACCTGCCATCATGTATACCATAAATTGTGCCCCTAGTAGAATAGTTCACAAAATAATATTTCAAACGTAACAAATGCTTAGAACACTATAGAAACGGGATCGTGGCCCATGAGACGTATCAGTTAAACAATTGAAAAGATGAATGAAAAAATGGAAAGAGGAACGGAAACAACAGAGACCAATAAGTTAGGAAAAAATAAGGAAGGGCGGAGTGGTCTTAGGTGTCAACTGCGAAAAAGGGCCCATAAAGTTTGTGATTCATAAACACTGCTGCACAATTAAGCTCATACATATGCCCTCACATTTCCGTCCATTAATATCATCATGTAGTGTTTGAGTAAATTGAAAAAATGTGCATGAAAAAGCTAGAGAAAGCAAGCGGGATGAGCCCAGCGCGAGGTCAACCATTTAAAGGCGGGAAACGGTTTCCTAGAGGTGAAAACTTTTTGTGATACTGTAAAACTAGTGTGACCTTGCGCTCATTGAAGGGCTCTCCTGTAAGCTGTCCTCGACTCAAAATCTGATCTATGGAAAGTATCTGTCAGCATAATGGCAAACGCTTGGATGATTCCTAGTTGAATACTTCAATCCTGAATAACCTGTCCCGGCCGGGAGTGTCACGGTACTGAATGTTCGTGAGGAAAATAAAGATTATTAGATGAGGGACCAACTGGACGCTGCCGCGATGCCATTCACGAGCTAACCGCTTACCATGTGAATATATTTCCTGGGCAGTATGAGGCCCAGGTTTATTGCATCTGTTGTGCCCTTCAGATCGCAGGTCCGAGACCGCAGAGAGAGGAGAGAATCCTGCACAATTACAATTCATTATTTTTCTTTTTTTTGTCGAGTCCTAGTCAAGTTTTCTAGCCCTCCTGAAGCGCTTTTATTAAA
Organism: Calotriton arnoldi; assembly: GCA_963921515.1. NCBI lineage: Eukaryota > Metazoa > Chordata > Amphibia > Caudata > Salamandridae > Calotriton > Calotriton arnoldi. Next base: position 795,690 of record CAWUFW010003788.1, read on the forward strand.
AGCGCCAAAACTAAATTAAAAACTCGACGCCCGCTCCGCTGCACAGAGAGCGAAGTAATCCGCAGCTGAATGGAGAAAGTCTGGAAAAGGGCTGTGCTTCAATGATGTAATACAGAGCAGTGGCGCGGGGAAGGTTTTGGTGGAAAGGACCACTCAGGCAGTAAACTGAGGGAATTACAGCGGTTTAAACCAAAGAGCTGAGGCCCTTTGAAACGAGTATTTAAATGCCAATGCATAACATTTAAAACATGCTCCGTAGTTTCATGAGGGAATGGTTTAATTTACTCGCCTCAGTGGTAATTTCAGCAACCATATTTTATTTTTAGCATGCAGTTTTATTGCTGTGGCATGCAGTATTAAACGTTGAGGAGGACACGAAGAGGACAATATGAAACGCGTGGCATGGCTTTGACAAGCTGTGAAAGAAGAAGAGAAAACAAGATGACCAGCGCTGACCCCATCTGTTTCCAATTAACGCGACCACGAGACGCGGGCGCGATAATTGGAAACAGATGGCACTGCTGCTCGCTCCCGAGCACCCTAGGCCAGGGGAGAAAGAAGGCGGGACATGCACCCGCCTTGGGCCAATTGCGTGCTGTCTTTCTTAGAAAGATGCATGCAAAGGCCAATAGCGGGAGATTAAAAAAAAAAGCGCGCACGAGCGTGTATTTTGAGTTTAAAGCCCTTACTAAAAGCCTCGCAGAGCAGCGCATGCGTGCTGGCTCAGGCGAGACCTAAAAAAAGTCCAGTGCCCATACACATGGCAGTGCTTCTTGTTCAATGACTGAATACCTTTCTTTACTCGAAGAAAGAACGCTTTTGGGATGATCATGGCCCCTGCATGGTCCACAGTTGTGTCCTATGTCCTGTGTGCCTGAACTGCAAGTATCTGTTATTCTGCAGCACTCTAATCCAGTGTGTGTGTGCAGATGTCTAGGCCTGCCGTTCTGTCCCAAGAGGTTCTAAACTTGCCCTGGACTTTGAGGGGCACACTAAATGAACTCCTCATAATTATAGATGGACTACTGTCTCTGTCATGGTTTCATACATGTAGCGCAAGATAGGTGAGCAAACCGTGTTTTGTAGCGTTTATAGTTTGACCTGGCTTTTTCACATGTCATGTGAGCGGGAGCCTACTGGCCCATTCACCCAATATTCTACTGCTCATGGTGAACCCAGAATCCTAGTGCAAAGATCCAGTACGCTTTAGCATGTGTATGTTTGCTAGTGAATGATGTGCACATGGATGTAAAAATGAACCAGAGTGACACAGGGTTGTGTGTTCCATTGTGAAAGCTTCTGGCTTGGTACAGTGTACAAGATAGAGGTTAGGTTGCTTTACCAGACCGTGGAAGTGTATTGCTGACATTCGTGAGCCTGAGTTGAGGGAGCCCAGACACTGATGAAGAGAAAAAGTAAGCAGGCTTCCATTTAGGGCTTGTCTGATACAGAGGTTTGCTGATTTGTTTTCCTGAAATACAATTTGGTGGATGGTTGACGTGAAGGGTGTGACCTCAGTATCTGTTTTCAGGATGTGAAGGGCCCTTAATAGGAGATAACCCTTTTGTCTCTCTTCAGTCACTGTCAAAGGTGGCTGTTAATAGTCGAGGTGCAGACTGCTTACACCTGTTTGTGTGATACTCCAGCCTGGAGACAACCCTTCTGTGAAGACTCAAGACAAAGGCTGAATCTGGAGGACAGGTTGTGAAGCATACATGAATAGGGGAAAAAACCCAAACCAGTTCTGAGAAGGCAGACTGGGAATCGACATACCTTGTCTGTCAACTCTGTATAATGCGGAGCAGTTGATCCTCTTAATGTTCCAGTTCCAAGTTCTCTTCAACTGAGGAGGGGTGCGTACTCTGCAGAGTATAATTAGGGGGGCCACTGCTCAACCACAGGCTGATATCTGCCTGGCAGCCGGGTCCTCCGAGGTAAAGGACCTTCCTTTGGAATCCAGTCTGAAGGAATAAGTGCTGCTTGTCCTGGGATCCAAGGAGCCCTGCTTGAGCTAGAAGGAAAGGAAAGTGCCAAGCCTGCAAGAGGAGCGGATCATTTGAAGTAGCTGACCCAACTGAGCGTGTTGCAGGGGGTACATCCAACAGACACTTGGAATATGGGTGAACCTACCCATGGTATTCCAACATTATTGTAGTGTGTAGTATTTTGCTTGTTGTCTACCAAAGTACTTGTCTTCTATAAAGAGAAACACTGGGCTTGAAAATTATCTTATTGCACTGCTTATGGGTAGTGTTGAATGCAGAGCATGACTAACCCCATACAAACCTCCCTGAAAAGCTTGTGACTGATCACCATTGCTACCACTGACTCAAGTGCTGAAAAGGTTGTATTAGGTCTAGTTTGCAGAGGCATATTCGGAGAGGCCCCGGAACAGCAGAGGCAAACAACCATAGTCCTCACAGATCTTGCCTAAAAAGCGCTTGCCTGTCTCTTGGCCTGCCAAATGGGTCACGTACAACCCTTTAAGGATTGGAGTGGAACAAAAGTAATAACACTTTCTCTGTCTTTACCATCACATTAAGCCAGAAAAGCGCCTTAGCATCTATTACTCGCATCTGTGGCAGTGATACTTTCTGCTTCGGAATCAAAACTTGTAATGCAGTTGCATTGATTATATTGTTTGTGAATTGTTGCAAATCCCTTTGATACTCTTTACTCCATTCAAATTTGCCCTTGTTTTTTCTGTTTCTTGAAGTTTTACTAGGGAAATTTGAAACCACTTTATGTAAAATTCTGCTAACTCAAAACACGAAGTTACATGCTCTAGGAAAATAGGATCTGCTTTTATGGTTACCCCCACTTTTTTGCCTTTTGACTAGTTTGCTGGGATCCTGCTAATCAGGACCCCAGCATCTGTGCTCTCTCTCCCAAAATGTTTTTGGTGAGTACATTTGTACCTCCAAACTTGGCTACCTGCGTACCTTTGTAAGTCCTTAGTATATGGTACTAAGGTACCCAAGGCATTGGTACACCAGGGGTCTACCATGGGCTGCAGCATGTATTGTGCCACCCATGGGAGTCCACTTAAACTCAGACTACAGGCCTGCCATTGCAGCCTGTGTGAGGTGGGGCTTGCACCTCTCGCAACAGATATAGGTTTCCATATATCTGAGCTCACCATACTTAAAACCAATAAGTCACCCCTATGGAAGACCTTTCAGTCCTGAGGGCAGGGTGCTTGGTTATAAGTGTGAGGTTGCCCCTGCATGAGCAGGCCTCACCTACAAACCCTTGAGTTGATTCTCCTGGCTTTGTAAATGCGATCAGCCATTTTAAGAGAGATAGTAGACCTCAGTCATTATGAGATGTCTAACCATATAATGGCTGCGCCGAACCTGGTCATGTTTGGTATCAAACATTTTGGAATCATACCCCAACACCGATTCCGGGGTCGGTGAACACTCTTTTGATACTAGGAACTTTAGCAGGTTAGTCCCTCCTTACCAGGAAGGTGATGACATCTATGAGTGGATCATTCCTCTAGAGCGGGCCTGTAAGGTACAGAAGGTCCCTCAGGGGCAGTGGCCAGCTATCCTGTGGCTCTCCTTTACAAATAAAGGTAGAGACAAACTCTTAACTGTGAGGGAAGAAGATACAGATAATTACCACGTCTTGAAGAGTGCACTCATTGATGGTGCTGGGTTAACCACTAAGCAATACAGAGTTAAGTTTAGAGACACATAGAAGGCACACTCAAGACTGGGTAGATTTTATTGATAGTGCTATTAAGGCCATGGAAAGCTGACTTCATGGGAATAAGGTACATGATTATGAAGGACTGTACAGTTTACTTATGAGGGAACACACCCTTAACTGGCAGAATCAGCAACTACACCAGTACCTGGTGAACTCTGATCTGACCTCTCCCCAATAATTGGGAAAGAAGGCAAACAAATGGGTTTGCACCAGGGTGAAACTAAAGTCTCGTGGTGGTAGTGACCAGAAGAAGCAAGATTCTTCTAAGTCCCAAGAGAAAGGTGGGAAGAAATCTAAAGAAAAGAATATTCAGAAGTTCCCCAAAAATCTTCCTCTGGGGGGGGTCCCAATCCTCTTCATCCTCTGGTAAGAAACCTTAATGCTATTTATGTAAGAAAAAAAGCCATAGGGCAAAGGATTGCAGTTGCCCTAAGTCCAGCACCACTGCTACTACTAAACCCCCTAGTGCCCCTAGCAGTAGCACTGGTAGTAGTACAACCAAGAATATAACTGGGTTCACCTTGGGTATGGAAGTGGGTTTTGGCCGAGTCAGAACACCCACTCAGGTTGTCTTAGTCTGTGATGGTGGTATTGAGCATGTCACTCTTGTTGTAAGTCCCACTAACTTGGGCAAATACAGACAACAGCCTCTTATCAATGGTCAGGATGCTGAAGCTTACAGGGACACAGGTGCCAGTGTCACTATGGTGGCAGAGAAACTTGTGTCTCCTAAACCGATTCTACTTGGTCAGATTTACTAAGTGACCAATGCTAACAATGTCAGTACATACACAAGAATAGAGAGGCAACTTTCAAAAGAAAAAAACATTTAACACAGCCCAATGCTGTATGTTCTACATTGAGATGATTCGAGGGGTCTTTTTCATGTTTGTTGTAATTCTTTTATTCACTTTCTTCAAAAATGTCAAAGACAATTCAGCACAGCCAACGCGTTTTGCCCAACATTTGGGCTTCTTCGGGGCTGTTGTTAGAGCTGGGCTGCTTGGGATGGTCCCAGGTGTTGTGGCTGCAGTGCTTATTAAAGGCGATGTTGTAGAACTGCTTTCTGTTACAAGCTGTGTGTTGCTCGGGGTGGTCACAGCTGTTGTGGCCGCAGTGCTGAACTGTCTTTGACATTTTGGAAGAAAGTGAATAAAAGAATTACAACAAACAAGAAAAAGCCCTCTTGAATCATCTGTATGTTTCAAATACAGCATTGGGCTGTGTTAAATGTTTTTATCTTTTGTAAGTTGCCTCTCTATTCTTGTGTATATATTGAATTATGAAAGGCTAATATTGGTGGCTGGCCTTTAGAGGTGGGAAAAGGTAAATGATGCAGCGGAATAAATCAAAAGGGAAATAACTTCCGGAGGAAAAATTAAATTAATCCCTCTCAAGGACTTAAATTAATGTCCAATTACTTTAAAGCTTAAAACCAAATTCTCAGGAGTAGTCCAAAATGAATAATTATATATATATATATATATATATATATATATATATATATATATATATATATATATATATATATATATATATATATGCAAATGTAAACGAGTTCCAACGAGCACTCGGGTCCATACAAAAACAACAGGGTCCGTTCTTAAGCCAAAGTAGAGAGGTTTATTAACAGGGGAGTTATGCATATAAGTCAGATGAATCCAAGGGGCGAGTTTGACTAAATGAGGGCAACATAGCTGTTATATATGGATTCCCATTTGGGGTTTATACTCGTATTTACATAAAATACAGGCCGATTAAGCGGCTATTTATGTTTATACCTGGCGCCCATTTGAGCCCTATGGCACTTACCAGCAGCATACACAGGCTCGCTAGATTTAATTTGCCTTTATATTCGGGCATTCGCGATGCCGAGATTTGAGTATATGGCCCTAAAAGCACTAACTAGCGTTAATTAAGGGCTCACATACTCTTAAAGTACGCACATTTCTAGGGTTTTTTATGATGCGCGCGCGTAACTATCCCACTAGCGCTTATACACTACGGTTCCCACAATGCACCCTTGAGGTTACACCATGCAGGGAGCTTTACAATCTGAGGCCAATGTGTAAATAATACAGAGGAATGCAGAACCTGGTTTGTCACAATGGCCCATAGCGTTGCCAGTCCCTTGCCCCTCCTTGATATTCGATCTTTAAACTAGACATTTCCTTTACATAGAAGGTTGAACTGTTTTATATGGTGTATCAAATTGCCGATGCCAAGATGGCGCCTATGTATTGTTTATGTCACAGTCCACTTTTCATGTTGATGAATTTATGGAATTGAAAGTCTTTTTAAGAGACGAACTTTATTGACTTTGTTGTGTGAACAAGCGCTCTTTGGAGCGCGAAACGCGTCACGACTGGTTTATGCTGTTAATAAACCTCTCTACTTTGGCTTAAGAACGGACCCTGTTGTTTTTGTATGGACCCGAGTGCTCGTTGGAACTCCGTTTACATTTGCATTGATTTTACCGGCTGCTCCGCCGGCACTCGAGCCACCCCGGGAAAGGCGAGGATCTCCGGAAGGAGCTGTTTCTCTTTTGGTTATATATATATATATATATATATATATATATATATATATATATATATATATATATATATATATATATATTCTTTTAAGTAGAGTGATACAAACACATATATATATATATATACACAAGTTATATATACAGACAACTACAACAAAAACAATACATATAACTAAACAACAAACATCATTCCTTGTTACCCATCTTAGATAATACGGATGTGAACAAGAGTTCCAAACAACAATTAATAATAACAATCCGTTACAGAAAACGAAGATAGCCCCAGAGATAAATGATGATGCACAACCGAGGAACACTTTTTTTTTTTTAGAAAACAGAACCTCTATCTCAATAGAGATGTGTAAATAGTTTCTTTTTTTCTATTCATTTAGATTTTTGCAGGGCTTCTCCAAATTGTGGAGTCGACGCGTTTCAGCCCATTTATTTTGGGCCTCATCAGGACTGGGGCAAAAGGGAAACCTACAGTCAACAATCTTAACTAAACCTATATATATATACACACACACACAAATTTACATAAGTACATGGGTATTTACACAGAAAATAATCTTTACACAACGCTAGTCTTAAGTGTATAGAACAAAATTATCTTTTAGTATATTTTACTTCTTTTATTCTTATACATGACAAAGCCCTCTCTTGGAAAAGACCGGAAGTAATGAGAAAAATGAATAAAATCAAGTGAAAATTATTAAAGCAAAACCAGAAAAGAAAGAGTAAAACTGGAAAGAAAATCTAAAGTGAATAGACTCTTTACAGTCAAAAGTGTATATTCGTATTCACTCTGTGGATGCCAAAAAGCATGCACGAAGATCCCACTATCACCAATTAGTGAGCATCTCTTCATAATAGGAGCATGCTTATAGTAGTGCAACAGTGTGTCATGTAAGGGAGACAACCAAACATCTGACACCGACCTCTTTTCAATTCAAACTGTCTCAAGGACAGGCAACAAGCGACTGTCCATGTAGCAGTATTCTATGGGGGCAACGATAAAGAACAGAGTTATTTTGCGGACATAGTTTAAAATGTCCCGCATATCTGAAAAAATCCACGCAAAATGAATACCTGCTGATCTATTTTGGGGTCTGTGTCGTGATCTCGTTTAACACAATGAAGGCAACTTCTTGGCACCACCCAGATAACTTCCTCAGGTCGTGTTGATCTATACATAAAAGGACCGAGGTGTAAACCGCTGCAAAATGCATAATTCAAAAGCATTTAAAAGCCACATTTTAAGCAACCGCATATTAAATTGGCTCAAAGAACTACGGAGTGCGAGGCTCTAATGCACTCGACAGGCACATGCTTAAACTACCGTATGTTAAATATACCCCGAATTAATTACACCCAGTAAACTGAAACCAGATGCTTGGGGAACATACACCTCATTTTCCTAGGTAGTGCACCTTTAGTCCAGATACTAAAAACTAGCGCCACTGCTGTGAGCGGGACTTTACGCAGGTATCGGTGGCCTACCGAAAGCGGAATTAATGCGTATCTACAAACCGCATACTCAAATGAAACCACAAATTAAGGTGATTCCCCTTTCGAGTTACGGGACCCCCCACAAGCCCGGGCTCACCATATGAAATGGACTATTGTGCCACATTTTATACAAAGTTATCTCTCACCCTGAAGTTAAAACGGAAACACACCCCGTTCACTTACTTGAATCAAATACGCCGCGAGACCCGTCTGTATCAGTACGGCTCGGTTCCTGGAGTCACATAGTATGGGCGGGCTCGGCGTTATGTTTTAAATATGTCGAGCGTGTGAACACCGAGGACAGACTTGCAGCCAATATTTGAAAGGCTTTACAGCTACGCCGCAACAGCCATAAACGCTATAATGTAATATAGGTCGATCTAGGACTAATAGATAGTAACGTGATAAAAATAAAAAGGAAATACGAAATAATGAATAGTCGTAAAGGTCAAAATAAAGACGAACATAAAAGTATAAACTAATAAAGACCAGTGCCCAACACCTCGTGTCTCAATACTCCCTGCTGTTCCTCACATTCTAAATTTTACTTAATCACAAAGCAGTCATTTGAGAAAGGGACTACTTAATAATGTCCATCTTGATTCCAACTTTTGTATAACCACAACTATGAAGGACAATCTTGGACAAAGCATAATAAGTAATAGATAACACTTTACTTAGCAGGAAAACATTATTGCATACAAATAAATCTCGAGCAAGAAACTTCCTCATGGCTAAACCACAAATATTGTTTTCTAAGTTCTTTTCACGGCGTAAGGTGTAATTATTCGTAGTTAACATCGGTCGCATAACATAATATAGCTCCACCTCTAAGAGTATACATGCAGTATGGCTAGTATACAGTTTCATAATGAAATCTGATGTCTCTAGACTAAAATAGCGAACTACATGAATCTAAAGAATCAATCGCATATATATCTCTCAAATACTCTGGCTCTCTACTTCCCAATATCCATTGTGAAGTCAGGCCAACCTGTAAGGTTAGATGCTTGGGATTATTGCAATAGAGCCCATATTTCGTCTCGGTCATTCAAACCTGAAGTGGCAGTGTGATATCTTTCAATTAGCCTTGCCTCCAGTCTGTTCAATCTCATCTGTAAACTGTCTCTATCAATGTTTGATACTACAATCAAAACGGACCATTGAATATCATTTTCAGAGTGGCCCGAGTGTTTGAAATGGTGGACAAGTAGGGTCCCCTGAACATTACATTTCACCCTTGACTTATGTTGCAAAATTCGAATTTTTTATGGGCTGAATTGTCTGCCCGATATAAAACTTATTGCATGGGCACTTCAAGCAGTAGATTACATTTTTTGTGTTGCAATTTGAAAAAGACTTTTGTACATGTTGTTGGCCGTTAATTGTGACGCGTTTTGAGTCCACTGTCTTCTGACATGCCGAACAATTTTGACATCTAAAATGACCCACCACCGGTGGGAGCCCCAGCATCCCTCTTAGATCCTTTCTTGGGGATTGAGTAGGTCGAGCTGCTTTCACAAGTTGTTGACGAATATTTTTTCCTTTTCGGAAAGCGAATAGGAGTTTAGGAATCCTTAAATGGTTTACCATTCTCCAATTCTTCAAAATAATAATCTTTTTGATTTTATTCGCCTTTGGATTATAGGTGAGCACACGGGTAAGGGGAGAGACCTCAGCTCGTTGTTTTGGAATAAGTAACTCTTCCCTCGGTGTGTACCAGGCTCTTTTCAAAGCATTCCTCACCAATTTCCACGGGTACCCTCGATTTAATAGTTTATTTTTTAGTGTCTCTGCATTTATAAAATAATCCTCTTTATTGGTGCAGTTTCTTCTAATTCTAAGAAACTGCCCATAAGGCAGGTTTTCCTTCAAGCTTCTAGGGTGTCCACTGGAAAAATGTAATAAGGTATTTCTATCTGTCGGTTTCGTATACAGATTAACTTCCAATTTTCCATTTTTGTGTTGTATCCAGATGTCCAGGAAATTGATTTTTTCTATATCACTGGACACCGTGAATTTCAAATAGTCAGCCCTCATATTCAGCCAATTATGGAAGGCAGTCAAGGTGGTGTTATCGCCTTCCCAAATCATGAAGATGTCGTCTATATAGCGACACCAATACCCAATGCATGTCTTGAAAGGATTGGCGTCGCTATATATCCAGTGTTTTTCAAACTCGTTCATGGCAAGATTCGCTATTTCTGGGGCGAAGCTACACCCCATAGCAACTCCCTTTACTTGTAAGTAAAGGGAGTCCTTGAAGTTGAAAAAGTTGTTTTTGAGGCATATTGTTGCTAAGGACACTATAAATTCTGTCGGTACCTGGTGAGGTTGTTCTCGCTAGTCTAATATATTTCTCAAGACCAGTAATGCTTCCTCCTGCGGTATATTCGTATAAAGTGATTCGATATCAAAAGATACTAAAAGCTGTTTATCTATATCATATGGTAAATTTTCTATCTTTGATATCAAATCCATGGTATCCCTTACATATGATTTCGTTTTCTTCACGAATAGAATCAAAAAGTATCTATGTAGTTAGCCACTGGCTCTAACAAGGAACCACATGCCGAAATAATCGGTCTTCCAGGGGGATTTTCAATATTCTTATGTATTTTCGGCAATACATATATGTTTGGTATTTTATATTTATCTACATTCAGAAACTCGAATTCATTTTTGCAAATCCATCATTCCTCTAAGGCTTCGGTTGTGAGATGTAGTATTTGAGCTCTCAACTCAGTGGTGGGATTGATGTCTAGTGATCTATAATGGAGGGGGTTGGACAGTTGTTTCATGACTTCCTGGTCATAATTGTCATTGTCCCAAAGGACAATCCCACCCCCCTTATCCGCCGGCTTAATAACTATCGCCGGATTGTTGGACAAATTCTCAAGGGCCAGTAATTCAGATTTAGTGCAGTTCGCATTATAAAACATCTTTTTATTGGTCAGGGCATCTACTTCTCTTAAAATTTGGTCCTCGAAAGCCAAGAGAGGTGGGCAATCTTCAGAGAATGACCTGTTAAATAAGTGGTCTAAAATAAGAAAAACACGTAGTGGTGCGGCAAACGGTGTCCCTTGCTACCGATACTTGTTCAGTGTCAGTACAGATCATCCCATCTCAGCTGGGGAGGGGTAACTGGCCCTAAAAGACTTGTAGTCTCCTCCAGCCTACATGTAGAATGTCTCCTGGGCAATGATTTGGAAACCTAAGTCTGGTCTGAAGTGAAGTCTAGGACCCATGCAGAAATGCTGGGAATTTCAGCCAGTGTCTTTGCTGTTACTAGGGCTTAGGCCAAAAAGGAAGACACTGAAGGAGCCCTGGATCCTAGTAAAATGGACCAGCCAGCTCCCAAGAGAAGGAGCAGAATGGGTAAAGATGTATCCCCCTCACAGACTTCCACTGAGAATCAGTCTCCTGAGGGAGATGATCTCAGTACATGTGAAGGAACTGCCCCAGAGGAGTTTGGGCCTGACATGGCAGAGCTACTGGGAGCAGGGGGACCTTCCAGGGAAGAGTTGGGTCTGGAGCAGAAGGCCTGCCCCTCTGTTGAACAACTCAGACAGCAAGCTGCTGCTGAGGAAGCAGGAAATGTCAGTGGGTCCCATAGGACTTATTAGAAAGATGGGCATCTGTATTCTGAGAGTAGAGACCCCAAGCCTGGTTCCTCCAGGAGGTTGGTCATACCTCAGAAGTTCAGGGGTTTACTATTGACCCTAGCACACGACATTCCCCGTGCAGGACATCTTGGGCAAAGTAAAACTTGGCACAGACTTGTTCCTCACTTTCACTGGCCCCACATGTCTGAAGATACCAAGGAGTTTTGTCGCTCCTGTGTCACCTGGCAAGCCAGTGGTAAGTCACGTGACACTACAAAGGCCCCCTTAATCCCACTACCTGTGGTTGGGGATTCTCTTTGAGAGTGTAGGGATAGACTTTGTAGGTCCCTTAAACCCTCCAACAGCATCTTGACATAGTTTTTATTCTAGTGATGGTGGACCATGCCACTAGATATCCAGAGGCCATTCCCCTTAAGACCACTACAACTCATGCAGTGGCTAGGGCCCTTCTGGGAATCTTTTCCATAGTTGGGTTTCCTAAAGAGGTATTGTCAGACAGAGGTACTAACTTCATGTCTGGTTACATCAGAGCTATGTGGAAAGAGTGTGGTGTCAACTACAAATTGACCACACCCTACCATCCACAGGGCAATAGTCCTGGCCCGCTGCGGAAGATTTGTACAATCTATCAGGGGTGCCCTCTACCCCGGAACTGTCCCCCACCCCAGCCCTTGTAAGGTCCAAACGCTGATACCGGACTATTTTAAACACAGGACAGTGAAAGAACACTCTCCAACACTGTCAAAGCTCAAGCACTCTATAAGAGAAAGAGTATCAGCGTGCGGAATGGTAACAAAAGAAGACCTTGAGACTTGAGGAGCCAGACGGCTGTTACTTTCACAGGGGACCGGACAAAGAACAACGGCCAACAACGGCCAATAGCAAATATGTGAAGAAGCCGAGTCAAACGTCAGGACTCAATTATCGCACCTTACCAGAGTTTTTTTACTTCTATGAATTGTGATGTCTTTTTCTTTTTAATGTTTTTATTGTAATGCAATGGTTTTAATTAACTTACGCAAATTAATTCTAATTCACAGGGCAATAGGCTTGTTGAAAGTTTCAACAAGACCCTCAAAGGTATGATCATGGGACTCAGAAAAACTGAGAAGAAAATGGGATGTCTTACTACCATGCCTTCTCTTCGCCTACAGAGAGGTTATTCAGAAGGGGGTGGGCTACAGCCCATTTGAACTTCTGTTTGGACATTCAGTTAGGGACCCATTATGTCTAATTAAAGAAGGGTGGGAGCAACCTCTCAAACCTCCTAAACGGGACATAGCAGACTATGTACTGGGCGTGCGTTCTTGCATGGCCCAGTACATGAAAAAGGCCAGCAAAAACCTTGAGGCCAGCCAGGAGCTTCAGAAAGCTTGGCATGACCAAAAGGCTGAACTTACTTTGTACCAGCCAGGACAGAGAGTATGGGTGTTGGAGCCTGTGGCCACTGCAGCTCTCCAGGACAAGTGGAGTGGTCCCCACAACATACTTGAAAAGAAAGGTGATGTCACCTACTTCGGTACTCCAAGAAGTCGCCACAAGGTACTTCTGTGAACTGCCTGAAACCTTTTGTTGACAGGGCTGATATGAGCTTGCTCATGGCTACTGATGGGGGACTGGAGGATCAGAGTGACCATCTCCCTGATCTCCTCTCACACAACCCTGTTGATGGATCAGTTGGAGTAGTCTTGGCAGACAACCTCACTGATCGACTGCAAGCTGATTGCAGACAGGTTCTCAGTCAGTTTCCTGGTCTCTTTTCTTTTACGGCCAGTCAGACCACCAGGTGTACCCACGAAGTGGACACAGGTGACAACCTGCCTGTGAAGAGAAAAATTTACAGACAGCCTGACCATGTCCGAGATTGTATCAGGCCAGAGTTTCAAAAGATGCTGGAACTGTGGATCATTGAGCCTTCATATAGCCCTTGGGCTAGACCTGTAGTCCTTGTGTCAAAACTTCACACCCAAGATGGTAAGAGAGAGATATGAGGTTTTGTGTTGAATACTGAGGCCTCAATGCAGTCACTAGGACTGATGCCCATCCAATTCCAAGGGCAGATGAATTGATTGATACTTTGGCCTCTGCCAAGTAACTCAGTATATTTGACCTGACTACTGGTTATTGGCAAATCAGACTCTCTGAGGATGCCAAACGAAAAACAGCATTTTCAACCCCCAGTGGGCATTATTAATTGAATGTGATGCCTTTTGGTTTGAAAAATGCACCTGCCATATTTCAGAGGATGGCGAACAAAGTCCTAACAGGTCTGGAAGCCTATGTTGCAGCATATTTACATGATATAGCTGTCTTTAGTTCCACCTGGGAGGATCACCTGGTCCACCTCAGACATGTTCTTGAGGCCCTGCAAGAGGCAGGCCTCACTATCAAGGCCAGTAAGTGCCAGATAGGGCAGAGCAAGGTTGTGTACTTGGGCCACCTTGTAGATGGAGGCTAAGTTCAACCATTGGAGAGCAAAATCCATACCATCATGGACTGGATTGCTGCCTCTACCCAGACTCAGATCAGAACTTTCTTGGGCCTGACTGGGTACTACAGAAGATTTGTGAAGGGTTATGGATCCATATTGACACCCCCTTAATGATCTCCCCTCCAAGAAAATGCCTAAGAAAGTTCAGTGGACAGTAGCTGTCAGAAAGCATTTGATGACCTCAAGCAAGCCATGTGCTCTGCACCAATTCTGCAAAGTCCTGACTACTCCAAACCATTCATTGTCCAGGCAGATACTTCTGAGATAGGAATAGGTGCAGTGTTGTCTCAATTTAATGCAGAGGGCCAGGATCAACCAGTAGCTTTTAGCAGCAGAAGGTTGACCACCAGGGAGAAGCGTTGGTCAGCTATTGAGAGGGAGGCCCTTGATGTGGTCTGGGCCCTGAAGAAGTTGAGGCCATACCTGTTTGGCACTCACTTCATTGTTCAGACAAACCATAAGCCCCTCCTATGGCTTAAACAGATGAAGGGTGAAAACCCCAAACATTTGAGGTAGTCCATTTCCCTACAGGGGATTGCATTTTCAGTAGAACATAGACCTGGGAGTAACCATGCCAATGCAGATGGACTTCCCCGATATTTCCACTTGGGAAATGAAGACTCAACTGGGCAAGGTTAGTCTCATGTCCTTACATTTAGAGGGGTGGGGGGGGGGGGTGTAGGAAAGTAGGATCTGCTTTCATGGTTACCCCCACTTTTTGCCTGGTGTCAGTGTGCTTTGACTGTAGTTTGCTGGGTTCCTGCTAATCGGGACCCCAGCATCTGTGCTCTCTCTCCCAAAATGGCTTTGGTAAGTACTTTTGTACCTCCACAATTGGCTACTGGTGTACCCTTGTAAGTCCCTAGTATATGGTACTAAGGTACCCAGGGAATAGGTACACCAGGGGTATCCCACAGGCTGCAGCATGTATTGTGCCACCCATGGGAGTCCACTTAAACTCAGACTACAGGCCTGCCATTGCAGCCTGCGTGAGGTGGTGCTTGCATCTCTCACGACAGATATGTTTCCTTATATCTGAGCTCACTACACTTAAAACCCATAAGTCACCCCTATGGAAGGCACTTCAGTCCTGAGGACAGGGGGCTTGGTTATAAGTGTGAGGGTGCCCCTGCATGAGCAGGCCTCACCTACAAACCCTGGAGTCTATTCTCCAGGCTTTGTAAATGCGGTCAGCCATTTTAAGATACATAGTGGACATCTGTCATTACAAGATGTCTAACTATACAATGGTTGCACCAAACCTGGTCATGTTTGGTATCAAACATATTGGAATCTTACCCCAACACCGATTCTTGGGTTGGAGGTATGATCCGATGTATTTCACAAGGGTAGGGACCTTGGGAGAGCCCTAAAAGGGTAGAGAGGTCCTCCCCATAGAGGTAGGAAGGGATACGTCCTCCCTATAAATTATTCCAAAAAACAATTACTCCTAAAGTATCCTTTTAGTGGAGTGGGAGGGAAGGTTACAAAAATTACTATAGTAGGGTAAGAGGATGTAACTGTCCTATGACCCTAAACTAGACACCAACATGTTTCAGCCCTTTCTGTTGGCCTAGTGATGGTCCTGGGCTTTCGTCAGGGTGGGATGCGAAGAAGTCACTTCCCCCAAAGACGTGAGTGCAAAGTGGGCATGAACTTGCATGTGTCACACTGCAGGATTTTTTTGGGGACTAGTCTAATACTTGACACTGTTTTCTAAGAGGAATTACCTGTAAAAGAAAACCGAGAAAGAAGAAAAAGGACAAAAAACACATATAAAAACAATTAGTAACATATGTGTCGTAGAGCCAGAAGGAGGCATGCTGCTGCCGTGAAGCTTCATAGTGGTGTTCCCCTTAAAAAGTAACCGTGGAGGTGCCTGGTATTGTGTAGGGTACACCAGAAAAGGATAGTGCTCTGATCTGGTGGCCTTAAAAGGATTCATACCAGTAACACTCCAACACGATTGTTCGAAAACCATATGGACTATAGGATGACCATACATGCTTTATTTCATTCACACATGCCATTCGCAATTAGTGTTTTTTTTTTCTAACCAGATTTTATTAGGGTTTTCAAAACATCTTCAGCTTGCATGAAACATATTCACACTATACATTATACATACATTAGGTATAGTTGCTCTCTGGTGTATTTAGCTAAAGTCCCTGTAACTAAACTTCCCCCCCCTTTAGTTGCTATTGGGTTAATGTGAGAGTGTCGCTGGGTGCTGCTTGGTCTTTATAGGTCGTGCCTTTATTTCGGGGCGCTGGAATGCTGGTTAACTCAGACCCTCCTGTTCGCCTCCTCCCCTCTCCTGGTCCTGTGCTGTCGACTGCGGGGAGCCTGCCCTGCTGGATCCCTGCCTGTCAGCTGCTAATTCGCCTACAAAGCGTTCCCATGCCCTCACCTGGTCTATTTTCCCTATTCCCTGACTGGCTTCTCTGAGTATGAGTCTACCTTCCGCCCCGCCCATTTTTCCAGTTCCTTTTTCCATGTGCCTATCCGTGGTCCCCCTGGCGTTTTCCAATTCCTAGCTATCTCCCTCTTAGCCAGAACATAGGCGAGGTCCTGGAATTTCCCAGTCATCTTGTTCTTGGCCGTATGCGGGAACCATCCTAATAGGTAGTTGTCTGGGGTTTGTGGTAACTCCTTGTCGATGAGGTCGCCTACTGTGTGTCTTATCTCCTCCCAGAACGCTTGCAATGTGGGGCAGTCCCAAAGCATGTGCATTATGTGGGCTCCCTCTCCACATCTCGGGCATGCTGCGGACTCCGCCCCAAAGTATCGCCTGATGCGGGACGGGTTGAGATATGCTCTGTGAAGAATGTAAAAGTTTAATCATTTGATTCGCGCATTCCTAGACGCCTTCGGGGTTCGTTCCAGTATCATGTCCCAGTCTTTCTCAGGGATTTGTTTCCCCAGATCTTCCTCCCATTGCAGTCGCAGGCACTCTAGCGGTCTTTGCATGTCTTGCTTGATCGCCTTGTAAAGAAAGGAGACCGTTTTGATCGTCCCTGCCGACAATACGACATATCTGCATCCTGCAAGTGCCCGAGACTCTGCGCTGCCCGTGCCCCAGTGCTTCCTGATCCTCCTATTAAGCTCTATGCTTCAGAAACGGACCCCCAGCAGATCATATTCCGCTTGCAATTCTTCGAAAGGGAGCATTACTGAGTCTTGATATAGGTGCCCCATTACTTTTAGGCCTGCCTCTTCCCAGTCCGCTAGCCCCGTCCAATGCTCTCCCTGTGGTAGGCAGCGAAGCATTGTTATGGGTAAGTCCGGAGAGTAAGGGATCTTAGAGCCCACTCGTCTCAGGTATCTGGCCCAGCAGCGCACCACTACCCTGGTTTCCCGCCGTATCTCCCGACGGGTTCCTCCGCACCCGCAGTAGTATCTTCGCGAGGGTTGAGGCATCCGGCGCGGCCGGGTGCTGCTCCCTGTCTGGGTTTTGTTCGGCTGCTAGCCATTGAATCAGCCAGTAGAACTGAGCTGCTATTTAATATCCATCAAAGTCAGGGACCGCTAGTCCTCCCTCAGCTGAGGAGCGCTGCAACGTGGCCAGCGCTACCCTTCTGCGTCCGTTCCCCAGATAGAGGGTACTATCATTGAATCGAGGTCTTTGAATGTTGCTCGCGGTATCCACACCGGGAGGGCCCGAAATAATACATTAGCCTCGGGAGTGCCACCATTTTCAGGACTTCTACTCGTCCAGCTACCGAGAGTGGCAGTGTCCCCTGAACTCCATAGAGGACCATATCGAGCGTATCGCTCTGCTTACGTTGCCCTCTAACAATTCGGCTGAGCCATGGTATATTTTGACTAAGATACGGCAGGCAGTCGTGCTCCCACTTCAAGTTCCCCAGATCAGGTGGCGGGGCTATTAGACGCCATAGGGTAAAGTCTAGATTTCTACCAATTAACCTTAAGGCCAGATAGACCGCCAAACTGGGCCAGCACGCCTTGCACCCCTCTCAGCTCTGTGGTTGTGTTGCTAAGTAACAGCAGGAGGTTGATTGGTTTCTGGGTCTGTGATTCAATCAATGTAGGGTTGGGACTAGGGCTAGGGTTATGATTTCTATTGGAAGTAGGGACTAGGGCTTCCTGTGTTATTTGTTGTTGGGACTAGGGTGGAACTAGGGCTAGGGTTTAGCCTTTAATTGGAAGTAGCGATTAGGGCTTCTGGTGTGATTGGTTGCTGGAATAGGTGTGGGACTAAGAGTAGGGTTAGGCTTTCTATTGGAAGTAGGGACTAGGGCTTCCTGTCCCATTGGTTGCTTGGACTAGGGTTGGGACTACTGGTAGGGCTAGGGCCTCTATTGGACGTAGAGATCAGGGTTTTTTTTTAACTGATTGGGTGCTTGGAATAGGGCTAAGATTGGCTGTAAGGTCCTGATCTCCTATTGGTTCTAGCTTTTAGGGCTAGTGTTGTGATTGGATAGTATTAGGGCTAGGGTTCCCAATGGCTGACGGGGTCACCTGATTACTAGGGCTATAAAAGGCCAGGGTTATGGCGTCTCAGCCCGGGCGTCGAGGCCAAGGGCGGAGAGGACAAGGGCAGTTGCCTGTTTGAGCCTGTTTGAGACTGGCCAGGGCCAGAAATGCTGCCCATCCTCCCATTAATTATTGTGTCTGTTACTTTTTCTCCTGAAAAAGCATATCCAATGCACAACCCTGTTTCTCATCCTGTACCTCTATCAATATCTTTAATCTACATATACTTACCTCCTTTATACATCTAGATACTTTCAATGTACTTATGGATCTATATATTTATCACTTTCTTCTAATTTAGCATTTCCAATGCACTACCCTATTTCTCAGCCTATACTTCCTCAATATATCTCCTAGGCCAACTTTCTGACTCATCTCAAACTTCTTTCTACTACTCTTTCCAATTCACTACCCTATCTCACCCTATACATCTATCACTATATCCTCTACACCCACTCTCTCATTTATCCCAAACGCCATACCACTACTATGTTCCCCAAAATAACCCTTTCTTGACTCTCTCCTACTCTACCCCTCCTTGCATCTTCTGACACCTCCTTTACTGTACCGATCCCCAAAACAAACCTTTCTAAACTCTTCCCTTTGACTCTTCCCTCCAAAAACCCTTTTACTGATCCAAAAGCCTCCTCCTACTGCTATGACCTAAAAAAGAAATCCTTCACTCTTCTATCCCTCCACTATCCTTTTCAATCAAAATAACAGACTAGCATGTTCACTTCTCTAATTCCATATTCCACTATACTAATTCACCACTAATCCTTTATGGGTTCCAGAGTAGCGTGCTACTCGCCAACAAAGCGCTTCAACACCCATCAGGGGCAACAGGCGCTATATGAATGCAAACCTTTCTTTCCCTTCTATCCCTCCACTATCCTTCTCACTCCAAATAACTGACTAATATCCACCACTCAAATTACTTTCATATTTCACCATACTAATTCACCACTAATCCTTTATGGGTTTCCGAGATAGCGTGCTACTCGCCAAAAAAAGCAATTCAACACCCCATCAGGGGTTAGAAGCGCTATATAAATACAAACCTTCTTTCCTCTTCTATCCTTCTGCTATCCTTCCGAATCCAAATAACTGACTAACATATCCACCACTTAAAATTTAATTGCATGTTTCACTATACTAATTCAACACTAATCCTCTATGGGTCCCGGAGTAGCGTGCTACTCGCCGAAAAAGCGCTTCGACGCCTCGTCAGGGGTAGTAAGCGCTATACAAATGCAATTACAATACAATACAATCTGCGTACAAGGCTATATAGTGCCTCACTTCTCCTGTCCACAAGCCACCGTAGTCCTGTCCACTCCTCGCCCTGCACGCTAAGGGTTCCATGGCGAGGGCAAATAACAGTGGGGAGAGGGGGCATCCCTGTCTGGTACCTCTTTCCACCCTCTGCCTAGGCGAAATAGTTTTCCTGGTACGCACTCTGGCTGTGGGGGTTGCATAGAGTAGTCTTACCCACGCAAGAAAGCCTCCTCCCAGTCCCATCTTAGACAGTACCTCATAGAGGTAGGGCCACTTGAGGCTATCAAAGGCCTTCTCAATGTCCACTGCGAACACCGCTGCCTCTTGTCTGTCATACTCGTTGGAGTCCATAACAGCCAGGAGCTGCCTTATGTTTATGGCCATGTTCCACCCCGGGATAAACCCTGCTTGGTCTGCGTGGACCAGGGCGACATGTGGGGCAATAGATGCATCGCTAATATTTTGCTTAATATTTTATAGTCCATGTTCAACATGGATAATGGTCTATATGCTATGAAGTCGTGCCCCTGCTTCCCGGGTTTAGGCACCGGGACGATAAGGGCCTCTCTGGTGCTCTCCGGCAATGTTCCAGCTTCTCGAGCCTCCTGAAATAATGTGACCAATCAAGGCACCAGCTCCTCCACATATGCCGCGTAAAATTCGGCCGGTAGGCAGTCGGTGCCCGGGGTCTTGTTACTCACCATGCACTTGATGGCAGCCCTCACCTCTTGCTGCGTGATGTCTGCTCCCAGGCTCTCGGTCTCCTCGGGGCCTAACCTTCTCATCTGTAATCCCGCAAGATATTCCCGGACCTCCGCTTTATCGCATTGTGTTGATCCTTTATATAATCTAGCTTAGTAGCGAGCGAAGACCTCATTGATCTTTGCCTGCGTGTAATGCCTAACTCCCTCCTCATCTTCTATTTCCACCAGCGGGGACTCCCACTCATCGGGTTCGCCAGCCACGCTAGGAGGGATCCTGACTTATTTCTTTCTGCATGGGTGTGCTCTAAGTACTTCTTATAATGGAAGCATCTGAGCCTTTCCGTCTGCCTCGCCACCTCTTCTTTGGCCGCAAGCACTGTTTGGTGGAGCTCTGGGTGTTCAGGCCGCCTACGCCCCAGTCTCCTGAGGGTCGCCTCTGCCTCCTCCACCTCCCGCAGGAGAGTGCACCTGACCCCTGTAGTGCGTGTTATGCACTGGCCTCTCAAGACCACCTTGAAGGCGTCCCATTCTGTGTTCGGTGAGGAGGCCGTCCCTGTGTTAACCCGCAAAATATTGTGTCATTTCTTCCCTGATCGCCTCCCGAAAGACCTGGTCCTCCAGGGTATCTGTGCGAAGCCTCCACGTGGGGATCGATGGTACGGGGTGCGCCCATCCTAACGACAGGACCGCAGGGTTATGATCCAATATCGTGCGCGTGAGATATTCTGCCGAAATGACCTGACGCTGTATGTCTGCCGTACACAAAAAAGCATCTAAACGCGAGTGTACTTCATGGACCACGGAGAAGTAGGAGTAGTCCCTATCTCGGGGGTGTAAGGTTCTCCAGGTGTCTATCAGCCCCCAGCTCTGTCGCCACGTGTTGAATGCGTGTGAGGCGCGTGCCGCTTGGGAGCTTCGCAGTGGGGATCTATCCATGAGTATGTTGTCTACACTGTTAAAGTCTCCCCCCATTAGGGTAGCCCCGGTCAAGTATGGTGTCAGGCTGTGGTTCAGTCGAGTGAAGAAGGCTGGCTGCTCAGCCTTGGGGGCATAAATACTAACTATGTTTAGTTCCCGGCCCTCTAATCGCCCCGTATTGCTAAGTATCTACCCTCCGGGTCTATCAGTGAGTCGGATGTATGACGATACCACGCATGCATTACATCGCATGCCATTAGATCGCGGTTTTAACAACGCAAGTCGTTACAACGACTTGCATTGGAGGGCGCTGGACTTAGGAGTAGTTTAATTTACTAATCCAACTCCAGCCTACGTACAGTAGGGAAGGTGTTGGATAGTAATTTAAACTACTCCTTGTCCTATAGCGCCCTCCAGTGCAAGTCGTTGTAACGACTTTCGTTGTTAAAACCGCGATCTAATGGCATGCGATGTAATGCATGCGTTCTAAAGGTTGTTTCCCAGTGAGTCCACCAGTTGGAATGGAACCCCCCCCTGAATCCATATTAGCACTCCCCTTGCGTATGCCGAATATGTAGTGTAGTAGAGTTGGCCCCTCCAGCGTCTCTGCAAGGCAGATCCCTCTTTCTGCGTGAGGTACGTCTCCTGCAGTAAGGCTATCTGGGCCCCGCACCTTCTAATGTAAGAGAGGACTTTATATCTTTTTGTCATTTTGTGCATGCCTCTGATGTTGCACGTCATGCATTTGTATTTCTGTAGATCAGCCATTTGGTAGTGTCACAATTCTCGGCCCCATTCCCGCCCGTCGCCCTGCTGTCAGTGTGCGTTCCCCAGCTATTGCACATTGGATCTCTGTGTTGCAACTCAAGGTGTCCCCCCCCTTTACAAACAATAAACTGTTCCCCCAACTCCCACTCCTCAGGATAAGTAGGAAAACACCCCCCATCCAAACTAGAACTGTAAGTCCACAGGTGACTGCTTGCAGTTCAATCAGTCAAGTGCGAGGGGAAAGGCCGCCCATCCGCTGCTCTCCCGGTCTCCGCAGCCGCCACTCAGTTCTGAGATCACAGGAGACCCCCGGCGCGTCCTCCCCATATAAACCCCAGTACCTAGTTATTGGGTCAGATGCTTCAAATGTCCCTCTGGCCTTGCTTGCAGCTAGCACCATCTCTCTCAGCGATATTGTCTGCCGTCTGCGGTGTCCCATAAGGAAGTACCATACTCTACGCCTCTGAGTCGCTGAACCCCTGCTCAGAGCCAGAGTCTGCTGCTGCCTCGCTGCCCTCAGGAGGCACGTAATCTCTCCCTTTCCCACTCATCAACGCCACCACCTGCATCGCATTTTGATGCTCCAGTTGCGCTTCCTCTTGCGTGGGGGCCAGAGTCTCTCTCATTGCCCGTCGACACCAAGAGCATTTCTCTCTTCGCCGTCTGTCCAGGCTCTCGCAGCGGTTCAACCCCTTCGTGCCTCTCCAACCACTCCAAGGCCTCCTGCGGGGTTCTGAAGAATTCTGTTCCGTTCTCCGTGGTCACTCGCAGCTTGGCCGGGTATTGCGTTGTGTACTTGTAATTCAGCTGGCGCAGTCTTTGTTTCACCTCCCGGAAGGAGCTCCTCTGCTGCTGCACATCCCTGGGAAAATCCGGGAAGATTCGCACTGTGGATTTGTCTACTGTTCTGTCTCCCTTGTGGCGCGCTTGAGCAAGAATGTGATCTCTGTAATGGAGGAGTTTCGCTATTACCACTCGTGGCGGAGCTCCTGGTATGGGTGGTTTCGCCGAAACTCGGTGTGCTCTCTCCAAGGCGAAGAAGCCTGACAGGCCCTCCGAAGCTACTTCCTCACGCAGCCATTTTTTAAGGTAGTCCACCATGCTGCGGCCTTCTATTTTTTCCGGCAGGCCTACAATGCAGAGGTTATTTCTGCGCGATCTATTTTCGGTTTCTTCCGTTCGGAATTCTAGCGTGTGCACCTTTGTTTCAAGTGTTGTCAACTGTTTCTTCGTTTCCACTATGTCCGGCAAGGTTCTCCTCCATCACCTTTTCTCCTGGGGCCTCTTCTCTGTCTTTCTTTTTAGGTACTTTCCCCATCGTTCCCTCCCGATCTGTACCACCCCTGGTGCACCGGGCGCTCATAGGGCGTTGTTTTCCAGCTCTTGTCTCACGTAGGACCGTCTCCGCCTGCAGGTATCCTTCGGATGGTTATGTCCGCGCTGGCTGCACTGCTAAGTAGGCCCAGATAGGCCCGTGCCCACGTCCGCCCCGACTCCGTACTCATCAGATCAGGTCCCCGCCTCGGAGCTCTCCAGTTACAGTTCAGACCTGGGCCCACTTCAACCAGTGCTTCACAGATGTTCTCTGCTGTTCTTTCTAACGAGCGCTTACTCGACGGGAGTCACCTGGGCATGGCCAGCTTAGTGTACCCTCCTTTCGCGCCCTGCCACTGCACTCCACCTGTCGGCTTAATCTCCAGGGTCCCCGCAGTCATCAGGCGCAGCTCCCCAATCGGAGCCTGTTGGGCAGTCTCTTCTACTGTGCCTTATGCCAAGGTAAGCTGTTCACGGGCCCAGTCTCCAGTCACATCCTTCTGTAGGGCCGGAGCTGTTATGTTAGGCCTCTTTTCTAGCGTTGGTACTCCGCTTTCCGCTGTCAAGCTATGGGGCCCGAAATGTGACTCGCAGAATGTGGTGGGAGCACTCCTCCTGCCCTGGGCACCCCTCCGCTATCTCCTCCGCTGGACAGTGGGCCGCGCCCCCGGCTCACTGCGGGCACACTCTCTCTCGGGGGGCCTCAACCCCGGTGCCCCTCTTGGCTACAGGTCAGCGACCTCTTCGGTGCCGTCTGGGTCCCCGGCCGGGGCTGCACACACCGCTTCCCTTCCGTTCTTCGCTCCGCCAAAGGGCGCTGGGCCAGCGCTCAGCCTGCAGCCTTGAAGGGGGGGGGGGGGGTGGGGCGGGCCTCCGCCCCGAGCCCTCGCTGCTGCCGCCCTCTCTGTTGCCGGCTGGGTACACAGAGGCGTGCTCACCTTTGGGGCGTAGGCGCTGTCGCCTCGGGGGATCTCAGAGTCGCAGCCTCGGTTTCACTCCCGGCTGCCGTCCTCTCCAAGCGCGGCGCCAGTGTCAGCCACCTTGGCTTCCCGGCGATCCGGCGCCCGCTGCTCCTTCACGTCTCCTCGTTCGGCTTGGGGGTCTCGGGGCCCGGCCCGTGGTCTGCAGAGGTAAGGGGGGGTACCCTCTATTCCAGGTGCTCCATCGATGCGCTCGGCATCACCAGCGGGGTCTCATTGTCGGAGTCGCTGCCTCTCCGTGAGCCCGTCATCTTGTGGAGCCCCATGGCAGCGGCTTTAATTCTCCTCTCAGCCGCCGATTCTCGGTGGGGAGGGCACTCTCACACTCCCAGTCCACACCTCCCACTCTGTGTGGTTGCAGGAGTTCACTGCAGGGGTTTTAATCCCATTCTGGCATTCAGGATGTTGTTTGATGGTGGCTGGCCGACCGAAGTGCGCTAGCTGTGCTGCTCACTCCATCAGCGCCAAGCCACGCCACATTCGCAATTAGTGTTGCTACACATTGTCACACATACACAAAAAAGTCCTAGTATTACAGACAATCATAGGCAGTTGAGGGCACTCCCACCCAAATTAACAGGGCATCAGCTCCCAATGGGGGCATGAGGGGGAGACCTTGTTGTCACACACTGTAGGTTAGGGAAACATAATTCCAAGGAGTTGTAAGAGAAAAGCCATCGGAGTCAGCAAGTGGTAGTCTCATATATGAGGCGTATTTGTATGTCGGACGCCTTGCTGAAAAAGAAATTGGCACTTTCTTCGTCAAAGGTCCATCCCTGTCTGAGACCTACTGTGTGCTCTGCTCCCCTGCTTGTCCTGTATGCGAGTGCGGCTGCATAGATTAAGTACCTTCTCCGCAGGCGCGAAGAGCCACGGGGGATGATCGCGCCGCCCCACCCATTCTCAGGAGCTACGCTGGGATTGGATATGCGGCGGGGGCTCGGCTTCGTGTCAGAGGAAACGTGACTTGTCTCACGCATCCTCCGAGGTTCTGAATGTCTGTCAGAATAACGGATGTGCTAATAAGCACGTAATGCGGGAGGTCAATCACGCGCGTCATTGAGTCGGCGCGTATCGCTATACATGGCCACGTGCTGGTCTTTTGTGGTAGCAGTAGTATTTGCAGCACAGAATGGATCATCCAGGAGACCACCTACTAGGTAACAGGCCCCCCCAGAACCAGAGAGACTCTAGCACCTATGAATATATTTGCAAAATGTTGGATATCTGCTGGGT
This sequence comes from Calotriton arnoldi, assembly GCA_963921515.1. Classification (NCBI taxonomy): domain Eukaryota; kingdom Metazoa; phylum Chordata; class Amphibia; order Caudata; family Salamandridae; genus Calotriton; species Calotriton arnoldi. The sequence goes on from CAWUFW010003788.1 coordinate 821,264, forward strand.
ACGGTTAAAACAGAGATATCATGTACCATGACACGACTTCCATCAGGGTTGTAATACCTTGACCCCTCGGAACCTCCGAACTGTGCCTCATTCTCTTTTCTAATTGGTTATTTTTTATTTTTACATACCAATCCCCTGGTACCAAACAATGCCACGAAACGTGTACCCGTAAAGAAGTGCCCAAATATAGCTTGACGGGTCCACCTTCTTATGATAACACTGCTCTCCATATATTCATCAGCCTTTATGGTGGGATTCCTCACTCTCGTGAAATCCCCCATGTACGCTGAATCGCCTTTAAATGACAAGGCTCTATACTTCTGCTACCACAAAAGACCAGCACGCGGCCGACTCTATGACGCGGGTGATTGACCTCATGCATTACGTGGTTAGCACATCAGTTATTTTGACAGACATTCAGAACCTCCGAGGATGCGTGAGAAGTTTGTTTCCTCTGACACGAAGACGAGCCCCCGCCGCATATCCAATACCAACACAGTTCCTGAGAATGGGTGGGGCGGCGCTATCAGCCTCCGTGGCTCTTTGCGCCTGCGGAGAAGGTACTTAATCTATGCAGCCACACTCGCATGTAGGACCAGCAGGGGAGCAGAGCACACAGTAGGTCTCAGACAGGGATGGACCTTTGACAAAGGAAGTGCCTATTTCTTTTTCAGCAAGGCGCCTGACATACAAATACGCCTCATATGAGACTACCACCATAGAGGGAGAGATCCTCTATATCTCTCTCCCTCTCCCACTCTGTTTTCTCTAGAAAGAACCACTCTGGTTCCAGACGGGATACTTAATTGTTTTTTTGGTATGATCCCATGTACTGGGGGGGCCCTTGGGGGAGCCCCCTGTACTCCCGGTTGCAGCCTTTCAGGGTCTGCCAGCAAGCTAGTGCTGCTGACGACCACAGACACTGTTCTAACCTCCTGTTGCTGAGCTCGACCAGGTGAAGGTAGAACAATTGCTTTCCTGTCACAGAGAGGGGTGACCACCTCCCAGACAGGACTTGTGTATTGGGCTGGGGTGGGGGTGCTTTCCAGCGCCACCAGACTGCATTGAAGGGCACATTTGGTGCCCTCCTTGCATACTCCAGTTTGACCCCGTTCAGGAACCCTTGGTTCCCGCTCAAGCGCGAAACTGGACAAAGGACAGGGGAGTATCCTCCCCTCTGTCCCTCCTCTGGGAGAGATTCCCGAGTCGTTCCAACCCTTTCCTTGGGTATTTAAGGGCTCCCCCATGGGTGGATCCTCAGATTCGTCATGGAACAAGACTCACCACTGAAACCAAAACATTCTTCGACCGTCTGGACACCTGGACTTCAACTGGAACCGTGACTGCATCAAGGAAGAATCCTGCTGCTCCTGGTCTCGCTGTTCTTCAAGTCTTCTGCCTGGTCTGTGTCTGTGCTTCACACAGGTTCTCCAGAAAACCTGTGGGCATCAAGGACATCCAAAGAAATCTCCCTTGGAGTGAAGGAGTCACTCCCCTGCATCTGCAAGCACCGCAATGAAGCTGACCGGTCTGCTGCTCCTGTCATCCTACGGACTTCCCAAGGCTCGCCAACACAGGTGGTGGCTCTAAGGCTCTCAAGCAGACTGACCCGTCATCCCTGCAATTTGGAGGGCAGTATCCATCGTCAAAGCCGCTGGGACCAAACCCTTGTACACCGCGTCGACTTGCCGTTGCCAAGGCTTGTTTGCTCTGCACTCCAGAGATCTTTGGGCTGCTAGAAGCTCCAGTCCTCAGCACCTCATCCCTTGAAGATCAGCTTCCTCACTGCATCCCTTGCTTCGTGGGCCTCCATCTTTGGTGAGCTGCCTGAGGTCCTCTTGCGATTCCTGTTCCTTCGGCCTGTGGGTCCTCTTGAGGGTCTTCTCCTGCTTTGGTGGGCTCCCCTGCTTGTTAATGGCCTGCTTTGACTGAGTCCCTTGGACCTTGCTGGTCCCAACGATTGCATCTTGTCATCTCGCACGCTAGTTGTCGCTACCAAGACTTGTTGGTGCTCCCGCCGGACACCAACCACCTAGATACTGGCATCCAACGTGGGACAGCTCATGCGCGGCTCCTGGTCTTCCGGTACCAAGTAGTAGCACTTTTTTAATTTTCTTCTTTTTCCCATACCAGAACTACTTCTCAGACAAGGAGAGTACCGGTACTCGTAGGCAGGGTCTTATTGATAAGCCGGGCATGTGGGAAATGGGCAATGGCCCGGTGTCTGAGGCCCATCTGTGAGCTGTTTTCTCTTTGGTTCAGTGGTGCCAGTTGTGAAAATGCTCGTGTTGACCTGTATTGTCCAGCGTAGTCGGTGGCTCCGAGGGGCCTAATCGTCCCCTCTTGAAACCTGTGGGTGGGACAGATGGAATCTTGTAACTTCCCCACCTCTTGGCGGGGGCTGGTATCATCCTTATGAGTCTGCTGCTGGGCTGACCCATTAGTGTATGAGGCTGGCTTGAGCTGGCTACGGACACACATTGTGTGCAGATTGAGCTAGGGCAGGGGAGTGAGAAAGATAGTCAGAGCCCAGCTTTGAAGAGACATTTTCACCCTCTCTCCTCATTGCATGAGGTCTGTGTGTCCTTAATGTGACCCCTCCCCTGCCCGATTGGCACATGAGAGGAGTGGGGTGGGAGCCTCGCTGGAGACCATGTTGAGGGGGGCCATTTTACACCCTCACCACCTCGTAGGAGACTGCATTGTACTGCTCAGTCCCTGCCCCGTCAGGTTACCTGCACATGCACGATCCCTGGTGTGCTGTACCTGCGGGCCCACGGACCTTTGGACTACCCGAGCAAGAGTCTAGGAGGGAGAACAAGAAGAGAGAATTTAATGAGGGTAGAGAAAGGGTAGAGGAGAGGCTGAAGGGGAAGAAGACCTAGACAGAAGGGGAAGGGATGAAAAGACCGACTGGGCTATGGAAACAGTAAGACACACAAAGACGCGAAGATTAGAAAGAGAAAGTGCTGGATGAAGAGGCAGAATAATTATGGTAAAGGAAGGGACAAGAGAAACTTACAATGAGAGAAACAGAAGTGAATGAAAGAGTGCTTGAGAGATTAGAGATGGTGAAAAGGGGAACATGAAGGATGAGAAGTAGAGAGATAATGGTTGTGTGAGAAGGAGTGAATTCTGTGTGTGCATGTGTATAAAAGAGGGAGCACAATAGAGATAGGGAAAAAGGCCTTGGGACTCACTGGCTGCGCTTGCTGGGGGTATGCTAGTGGTGTGCTTTAATTTTCTATGATGCAAACGCTTTCTGTATTTGTAGAGGATAGGCGAGTGCTTTCATATAGTGCGGTCTATAAAAGTGTCACTTTTACACAGTTTAAAAGTACTCCATAGTCCTAGCTCAGAAGAATAATTAATGTTTGCCTTTACTAGAACACTTCACCAGCAGGTCATAGCAGATGTAAGCAACAGTCGCAACTCATCGAGCCCTCTTGCTAAAGCACATTACTAATAACAAGATCCAACATAACCGTGGCTCCTTCATTGGCCTCTTGACGGAGGGATGGGCGGAAACAGAATCTAGGAGGCCGTATACGGTTCTCAATTGTGGTTTTTATTGAGATTTGTCGTGAGAGTAAACAGTGAGGTGGTAATCCCCTAGATTGTCAAGATGGCGTCTTCTTCCTCTTCTTGCCAGGTAGGTTTCGCCGTCTGGATGGTTCTCCCCAGGATACTCAAAGAGAGAGAAAGAGTGGCGGTAAGTTCTCAGAACCTAAGTCCTGTCCTGTTGCTTGTAACCATCACCACACCCAGTGGGAACCGTGTTTAGACATTCCTTATCGTAATAGTGCTCAATTGGAGGGTAGGGAGTGAGGGAACCTGACCACTGTTTTCAAACGTAAAGCCAAGGATGTACTTTTTCGTTAATTATGGGTGATTGTCTTTATCATGCACCCCATGTAACTCAAAAACAGTCTAATAATAACCAATCTTTAAGGACAAAAACCGCTTGTATCCCTCGTGGTTCAAGCCACTGCTACTCTCGTGGCTTCTTCCTGCCGGTATTTGCCCGGCCCGCCCCTCCCGTTGCTCGTGTCCCTCCCTCACCGCTCTTTTAGGGATTAATCTCTCCCTCCAGACCCTCCTCCCCCTTCAGCCCCGTTCTGTCCACTTACCGCCGAAGCCGCAACTCTCCTGAGTTGCGGCGGCATGCAGGTGTCTCCTGGGGCGTCCACCAGTCCTAGCTCCACACCTCCTGTTCGTCTTCCGCAGCGGCATCCTTTTGCGTCACGGTCTCTGGCTTCTCATTTCTCCCGAATCCTCTCGGCCACTGGGAATTCTCCTGCTCCTTGTTCTCGGCGTCTCCCTGTTCTCTGCCTCGTCCTTCTTCTTCCGCACTCCTCTCTTCTTGCGAGAATCGCCTTTTCCGGGTCCTGGCTGATTCAGATTGGTTTTCCCCAGAGGCGGGCTCCTCGTCGTTCTGTAGGGGAGAGGGCATGAGGATAGGTTTAACCCTTTGGTAGCCTTCTTCGTGCTCTTCGTTGGAGCCCTGCGCACTGTCCGGACGTGATGGACAGGGTCCCCATCCGGGCTCCCCCGACATCCCCCTTCCCTAACTTTCTTGCTTGCAAGACAGAAATCAAGGGGATACCTAGAGAGGTAGTCGGCATTTGTTTGGTCTTTTCCCTTTCGGTGATGTGTAGAGAATCGAAAAGGTTGAAGGGCCAGGAACCATCGCAAGATACGATCGTTGTGTCCTTTATTCCTAGCAAGCCATTCTAAAGGAGCATGGTCAGTGAACAAAAGGAATTTCCTACCCTCGAGATAATACTTCAGGGATTCAACGGCCCATTTGATGGCAGGGCTTCCTTTTCAATAACGGCATACTTGCTCTCTCTGGGGTATAGCTTACGACTAATGTAGATGATTGGTCTCTCTTGTCCCTGAGGGTCGACCTGGGATAACACTGCTCCTATGCCATTATCAGAGGCATCGGTTTGGAGAATAAAAGGTTTACTGTAGTCGGGGCTTAAAAGAACTGGTTCAGTGGCAAGGATTTGTTTCAGGCGTTCAAAGGCTTGTCTGACAATGGGGGATGGGTATTTGAGGTCTTTTTCTGTGTGAACTTCCTTTTTCAAAAGGTTGGTTAAGGGGGTGGCTATTTCTGAGAAGGCAGGAATGAACCTCCTATAATAGTCTAAGATACCCAAAAAGGCACGTAGTTCTTTGCGGGTTGTTGGGAACGGTATTCTAGTTATAGCCGCCACTTTTTCTTCCTGAGGTTTGATATAGCCCTCCCCTAGGAGATACCCGAGGTATTTTACTGAACGGGCGCCCAGATGACTTTTGGCTGGATTTATAGTGAGGCCTCCATCTTTGAGGGCCTTAATCCCTTTCCTAAGATGGTCTAGGTGAAGGTCCCAAGTGTCGCTATAGATGACTATTTCGTCTATATATGCTGCCGCAAAGTCTTGGTGGGGTTTGAGGATCAGATTCATAAGCCGTTGGAACGTGGCAGGAGCCCCGTGCAGGCCAAAAGGTAATGCATTGAAATGGTATAAACCCCCAGGCGCGGAGAAGGCAGTTTTTTCTTTATCTTGTTCCCTTAGGGGCACCTGCCAATATCCCTTACATAGGTCTAGGGTGCTGATGTATTGAGCCTTTCCCAGCCTCGATCATTTCGTCCACCCTGGGCAATGGGTAGGCGTCAAATCGAGAGATCTTATTGACCTCCCTAAAGTCAATGCAAAACCGGATGGAGCCATCCGGTTTGGGAACGATCACTATTGGTGAGTTCCATTCGCTTTTGGATGGTTTAATGATTCCCATTTTTAGCATCTGTTGTACCTCGGCTTCAATGGCCCCTCGTCTAGACTCCGGTATTCGGTAAGGCCGTAGTCTTATGGTTTTGTCGGGATCCGTATGGACAGCATGACTAACCAAGGGGGTTCTCCCCGGGGTTAGGGAAAATACCTCTTGAAGAGGTGTCAACTAGGTTCTTAACTCTTGTTTCTGTTGTGGAGGCAAGTCGGGGTCCATGCTTTGTATAAACAGGGGATCAGGACTCCATATTTTCCCCATCATGGCTGGTCTGGGTCCCTCCCATTTTTTAAAGAGATTAATATGGTAAATTTGGGTGTTTCTCTTTTCTTTAGGATCTAATTCAAGTCGGTAGGTTACTGGGGTTACTTGCTCAATAACCCGATACGGACCTTGCCACTGACCTAGCATTTTGTGTTCAGAAGTGGGTTTCATTACCAAAACCAGATCGTCTATATTCAAACTCCTCTCTTTAGCTCTTTATCGTATTGTTTCTTTTGTGCTTCTTGGGCCTGTTCTAGATGAGTTTTGACTATGTTCCGGATTCTATATAGCCGAGTCTTTAGACCTAACGCATATTCAGGGAGTGGTTTCACTCCCTCGAGTTCGTCTTCCCATTCCTCCTTCACCATGTCCAGAAGAGTGCGGGGTTGTCTCCCATACAACAACTCAAACGGTGAATAACCGGTGCTCTTCTTCTGTTTGCAGCGGAGAGCAAAGAGGGCTAAGGGTAACATCTCCTCCCACTTTCGTGTCTCTAGCTCTAATAGCTTCTTTAGCGTGATTTTGAGGGTGGCATTATACCTCTCGACAAGGCCATCTGTTTGAGGGTGATAGGCAGCAGTTCGAATCTGTTTTATGTCTAATTGTTGGCAGACTTGTTTCATTAACGGAGACACAAAAGGGGTACCTTGATCGATTATGATTTCTTTCGGAAAACCGACCCTGGAAAAGATATTAATCATAGCTTTTGCTATCTGGGTAGCGTTGGGTTGTCTTAGGGCTACGGCTTCAGGGAATCTGGTTGCATAGTCCACTATAACTAGAACATACCTGCACCCACTACGGGAAGGGAGAAGGGGCACAATTATATCCATCCCTATTCTGGAAAAGGGTTCTTCTATCACAGGAAGAGGTCTTAAGGGGACTCTCATGGGCATAGCCCGACTGTTCTTTGGGCAGATAGCGCATTCTCTGCAATACTTGCGAACCTGATGGTATACTCCTGGCCAATAAAAAATTTCTAGGATTGCTTTTTCGGTTTTCTCCCCTCCGAAATGCCCACCTAAGAGATGGCTATGGGCCAGAAAAAGAACTTTCTCACGATATTGCTGGGGAACCAATAACTGTGGGGTTAGACTTTGTCCACCTTTCCTGTACAATAGTCCCTTCCTCAGAAAGAATTGTGGACCTACTTGATTCGGGTCTTCTTGTGATGAGGAACGTTTCCAGGCTTCGCGCAGGGTGGGATCTTCTCTTTGAGCTACACGAAAGCCTTGATCGCACTCCCATACACCTGTGGTGGCTGATTGCGTTAAGGCTACTTGGACCCACTGTTGCTTTTCTTTCCTTCTCTGATTCTTACTCTTCCTAGTTTTCCCTGGGGATAGTTCCTGATCTGGTACTTGTGAGAAGGGAGCCGTTTGCCTCCACTCATTTTCCTCAGCCCACGTGTCTTGTATCAGTTGGCTCATATGGGGATAGTCGGTCCCTAACACAAAGGGTTCTGGTAACTTAGGGATCAATCCCACCTTAAGAGATACTGGGCTTACTGATGGGTCATGTTGTATATGTATCTGTCGTGGAGTACGGTTTCTGGTCACCGTGTACACATTGAATGTTTACCATTCCCGTATTGGATTGTACTTCCCTTGGAATGACCTGGGGCTGTATGACACTCTGGAGACACCCCGTGTCAATTAGTGCCTCCCTCTGTTCCCCATTCACCGTCACCTGTCTACAGTATGGGAGGGATTTAGAAGGTACAGAATTACAGACAAAGGACCGAGTGAGTCCTATTTCCATGGGTTCCTCTTTTTGTGGACATACTCTTGCAATATGTCCGTATCCCCCACAGTGGAAGCATTGTGGACCAAGAGGAGCAGGCTGTCGAAAGGTAGGGGGTGGAGGTCCTGGTAATAGAATCACTCTCTCTGGTTTCCTCACGGGGGAAGGTCTAGGAGGTCTAGAGCTGGCGGTCCCTCCCCCAGATTTCCAGCGCATGTCGTCTCTCCCTTTTTGGATTTCCTGCGCTCGGTTATAGGCACTTGCAATCTCTACGGCTCTCTCTAAGTTAAGGTCAGTATGCAGTCGGACCCACCGCTGAATAGGGGGATGGAGAGACAACAGGTATTGTTCTAGGTACACTTTTCCCATAATTTCTTCTTTCGTGGAGGTTAATGGTTTAAGCCATCGGTCAGTCATGTCCCTTACTCTATAATAAAGCGCTCAGGGAGTTTCCTGGGGACCTTCTCGGATTTGACGGAGACGAATTCTGTACGTTTCTTCGTCTATTCCCATCCGTTCTAAGATACTCTTCTAGATATCATCATAGGGCGTAACCCCAAGTGGATTCGCTGCCTGATAGGCGGCTGGGAGGTCCCCGGAAAGGAGCGGCCCTAGATACTGTCCCCACTTATCATCCGGCCAAGCAGCCGCTCTGGCCATTCTTTCAAAGTTAGCGAAGAAGAAATCAGGGTCTTCACCGCTTGCGTATTTCTGCATCACAACTGAAGGAAGGGTGGCATGTCCTCGTTGTTGTGTCAGTGTCTCTGCCAGTTTCCCTATCATGGTTTCCTGCGTTTGGCTTTGTACAGTCAGTGTCTTATGGAGTTTCTCACGGTCTTCTTCGGCGACTGATAGGAATTTTTCCATGATTTTGCCTAGCTTCTCCTGGTTCTCAGCCATTTTATTAATGATGGCCTCCATTTCCGGTAATCCCGCTTCTGACACCACTTGTCGGAGGGATGGGCGGAAACAGAATCTAGGAGGCCGTATACGGTTCTCAATTGTGACTTTTATTGAGATTTGTCGTGAGAGTAAACAGTGAGGTGGTAATCCCCTAGATTGTCGAGATGGCGTCTTCTTCCTCTTCTTGCCAGGTAGGTTTTGCCGTTTGGATGGTTCTCCACAGGATACTCAAAGAGAGAGAAAGAGTGGCGGTAAGTTCTCAGAACCTAAGTCCTGTCCTGTTGCTTGTAACCATCACCACACCCAGTGGGAACCGTGTTTAGACATTCCTTATCGTAATAGTGCTCAATTGGAGGGTAGGGAGTGAGGGAACCTGGCAACTGTTTTCAAACGTAAAGCCAAGGATGTACTCCTTCGTTAATTATGGGTGATTGTCTTTATCATGTACCCCATGTAACTCAAAAATAGTCTCATAATAACCAATCTTTAAGGACAAAAACCACTCGTATCCCTCGTGGTTCAAGCCACTGCTACTCTCGTGGCTTCTTCCTGCCGGTATTTGCCCGGCCCGCCCCTCCCGTTGCTCGTGTCCCTCCCTCACCGCTCTTTTAGGGATTAATCTCTCCCTCCAGACCCTCCTCCCCCTTCAGCCCCGTTCTGTCCACTTACCGCCGAAGCCGCAACTCTCCTGAGTTGCGGCGGCATGCAGGTGTCTCCTGGGGTGTCCACCAGTCCTCGCTCCACACCTCCTGTTCGTCTTCCGCAGCGGCGTCCTTTTGCGTCACGGTTCTGGCTTCTCACTTCTCCCGAATCCTCTCTGCCACTGGGAATTCTCCTGCTCCTTGTTCTCGGCGTCTCCCTGTTCTCTGCCTCGTCCTTCTTCTTCCGCACTCCTCCTCTCTTCTCGCGAGAGTCGCCTTTTCCGGGTCCCGGCTGATTCTGATTGGTATTTCCCAGAGGTGGGCTCCTCGTCGTTCTGTAGGGGAGAGGGCGTGAGGATAGGTTTAACCCTTTGGTAGCCTTCTTCGTGCTCTTCGTTGGAGCCCTGCGCAATGTCCGGACGTGATGGACGGGGTCCCCATCCGGGCTACCCCCGACACCTCTACTCTGACTTCTACTTATGCCCTGGAACTCAACACTGAACCAAGCTAAGCATAACCTTTCCCATCCTTTTGAGCACACTAGGGCATTTATAATATGTTCAATGAGTGCTGTCAATTCTAAGCTGTTACTAGCTGCTACTTTCAAGGGGCTTTTAATAGGACAGCACCAACATTTCTAAACAAATTGGTAATAGTTTAACGGGACAGTGCCTGAATTTCTAATAAGGTTCTTAATAACACTGGGTAATGTTTGTGGTTCTCATCCAATCCCCAGCAGTAAGGACATTCAAGCTTCCCGCCTCAACCTCCTATGGCTTGGCCACCGTCCCCTTTCTCCAGCCTACCAGGGCAGGAAAACAGCCAGAGACAATTTAAGGAATGGGCAATTTGGGCAATTACAAATGCCCCCAACTCCCAAGGTCCGGCCTGATAAAGTTATCTCAACCTCTCTTTTTTTCTCTATAACAACCTCTCTCTGTCTACCTCGCTCTTCCTATCCACGTCTCACCACTTTCAGTTTTTCTATCTACCCCTCTTTCTCTCATCACCCAGCACTTGCTCTAGCAACTCTTGCTATCTGCCACCACCCTTCTTTACTGATCACTCTACTTTTTTGTCTTCCTCCTTCTAACTTACTCTTCACCTTACTTCCTTCTTTTTATCTTGCCTCTCTATACCTCTGTCTTTGTACTTCACCTTTTGCTACCTCCTTTCTTTCTACTATCTTTTGGGCTTCATTTCGCCCTCCCTCATTAAACCCCTGCCCATATCTATGCATCTATCTCTCTTTCTGACTACCTGTATGTCATGTCTTTTATTAATCTATACCTCTCTTTCTCTGCCTCACTTATCTTTGTTTCACATCTCTACGCTTACTTGACCTCCGCTCTTCTACCTCTCCCCTTTTTTTTCCTTCGCTCTCCACTGATCTCTATACCTCCATGTACCTACCCCATAATTTCTATTTCGGCCCTTTCAACCACATTTCTCTCTCTCTGAATCTGTCTCTCTGTTCTAGCACGCTTACTTTGTCACAATGGGATGCATTTCAAAATATCACCTGGTACAGAAATCTAAGTGTACCCAGCATATTCCTGGCTACAATATCACTTTAATTAATAACTAGGTGCCAGATGTACGACCGTTTTTTGCGGTCGCAAACGGAAAATTGGCCCGTTTGCGACAGCTAAAAGGGTGGTGGTATGTACCAACCCAATTTTGCGAGTCGGTAACCAATTACGAGTCACTATTAGGAAGGGGCGTGCCAAGGGCGTCCCTTCCGCGAGTTGCACTTGTATGTACGATTGTTTTGCGACTGCAATTTTGGTCGCAAAACACTCGCAGTTTACCACCTACTTCAAGTAGGTGGTAAGCCACTCGCAAACAGGAAGGGGTGCCCAGGGGACCCCTTCCCCTTTGTGAATGGATGCGAAAATATTTTTTAAGAGCAGGCAGTGGTCCCATGGACCACTGCCTACTCTTAAAAAAATTAAACTGAAACGAACTGCTTTATTTTAAAAACAATCACAGACTTGGTGGTCTGCTGACTCCAGCAGGCCACCATCCCTGTGAGTGCTGGCCATTCCCAATGGGTCGCAAATTGCGACCTGCCTCTTGAATATTAATGAGGCTGGTAATTTGCGACCCATTTTGGAATCGCAAACGCAAACAGTGTCTCAGACACTGTTGTACATTCCATTTTGCGAGGTGCAAAATGGAATGGTTGTACATCTGGCCCTAAATCTTTGTGCTTTCTAGTCAAAGGTTCAATACACCATAAAATTGCATAGAGGGTGAATTGTGCCCTCTCTAAATCACAGCATGCATCATACAGATCACAATTTGTTTTTTATGTAGATAGCTCAGTTGATTACTGATTTTGTTTCAGAGATCTTGTCACAAGTTAAAATTCTTGTCATACAGCTTAGTGAGTTATAGCCCCACATCAAGGAGCTGCATGCAAAATACAAGGCGTATATTTAAAAATCTTACAATTTTTTCCTCAATCTTTTGTTATTCTAAGACTTACTTTGGGTAGTAACAAACATATATTAGTAAGTGCTATATAAATGGATATTAGTGTTAAAAAAAAAGTCAAAAACCTAGCCACGCCCCTACCTCACCCTTATCCCCACCCCAAACTCCACCGCTCATTTTGGAGAGTACCTGCACTTATTTTTTTCCATTTTAAGCACTCGGTGAGACCAAGAAAAAGTTGACTGAACTTCTAGCTGGATTGATGGAAGATAGAAAGGAAGAGAGTTAGAAGAGAAAAAGATAGGAAAAAAATAGAGTGGGGGTAGAGGATTGACAGAGCAAAGACTGTGAAGGAGACACCGAGAGAAAGAAGAGGACTGGGAGAAAGATACAAAGCATGATTGATAAGTGGAAAAAGAGATTGATTTTAACAGTTGTTGTGTGTCACACTCTGCAGTATTACTCAATGTGGCTGGCTATATATAGCTTCCATCATTCGTTATACTGTATTTTGGTGTAAGCCTATTACATACTTGCAGGGATCATAATTGCAAAAGAGAAGTATGCAGACTTCTCTGTGGTAGGTCATGCATCAAAACCAACACCTAGAAAAAAGCCCAGGGAAAATGTCAAGGCTCTAGAGAGATTTGTTTATCCCCTCTCACCCGGTAAACAAGGCTATTGCCAAGTCAACATACTAGCATTTGCAGCTAAAAATACCCAGTACATAGGATTTTGATGACTTACTGCAAACACAGTTTCCAAGGTTGTTGATGAATGCGGTGTAGTTCAGGCAAACCTGCTCAGGATGACATAGTTACAGTCAGATATATGCAGTAGAATTTCATGATTGTATTGGTGCTAGCAAAGTTGTTTGACATAGGTTTCTCTCTGGATTTTCTGGAGAAGGGTAGCTAAGAGTGGCATGTTTGCTGCCTGTTTCAATACATTAATAGGTAACCTGATGGGCTGAAAGCTGCACTGTTTATGCAGCTGTGCCAACATCATTCTCCACAATTGATAATAAAAAATTTCCTAGCTTTCGTAACGGAAAGTTTCAATTCTATTAAGGACACGGAGGCGAGAATTAGGCTTTTCTTTCTTCTTTTAATTCACCAGCAGCCTTAAACAACAACAATAAACAGCAATAGGACTTCATTTCCCATGAAGCCTATAGACAAAACCATAAAGTTTGAAGAAACAGTCCATCAACCAATCAGGCGCCTCCTGGGACAATAATAGACCATAATCTTTGCTGGACATCCTCTTTCTTCCTGCGACAAAGCCGACTGCGGAAGTTCTTTAATCCTGCTTCGAAGACTCTGTCCCTGCGGGCAGAAAAAGGAGTCGTAATAAACTGCGTGCGACGAGGCTTTCGAATACATCGTTATTGCATCACTCATAACCGAACAGGAAAATGCTTTACTTACGTCTGACGGATATCCTGATCAAACCCAGGTGGGTCTAGGAACATCCTGAGGGAGGGTTAATCCTCGCCTCCGTGTCCTTAATAGAATTGAAACTTTCCGTTACCAAAGCTAGGAAATTTTTCATTCTATGTCAGGACCCGGAGGCGAGGATTAGGCTAGTTCAAAGCTTATCTACCACTAGGGCCGCTATGGAGGGGACTGGTTTGAAGTAAAACCTTTTAAAGGTTGAGTCTGAAGACCAGTCCGCTGCATTCAAGATGTCCTCCAAGCGGGCTCCTAGCATGAAAGCCTTGGATGCCATACTGTAAAGATCCTAGGGCAACTTCATAAATACTTACGTACATGCATAATAGGAGAGACAGACACAAAAATTGATAAAAAAAAGTACAAAAACCTTTTTATTGATACCTTAATAGATTTTCATTTTCATAAATAAAAGTTGACACAACCACATATACACCACATTCATCTATCTATTCATTCATACTAACTGTCAGACATTTTGTACAGATTTATAGAACAATGTAAACATTCAAAAATTCATAAACAAACAACATATTAAACATGATTTGATGTATATTTATGGCAAACAGAGTCTGGAGTTCTCAGACTTATTACAAATACAAATATAGGTAATCTCCTGTACAGTGTCTCTGTATGCCATGGCACCTCTCGCTGAGTGTGACCCGAAAATTTTGGTATCGATGCCGGCCTCCATCATCACCCAATGGACCCATCGTGCAATTGTTGGGGAAGAGACCACTCGGAACGGTTTCCGCAAGGCAATTAGGAGTTGACGTTCCCCGTGCGGGCGGACATCCTCCGTAATGGCCTCGTAAGCCTTAATGCACCTGACGGCACATAGCTTGGGACAGTCCGGAAAGGCCGGGTAGGAAATAATCCGAGACTGGCATTTGGTACGCCGGAACACATGGAATGTGACCCCATCCGGGATGAAGGATCTCCCGGAAATGTCCAGAGCCCTGACATCCGTGACCCATCTACAGGATATCCAGCATAACAACATCGCCAACTTCGAAGAAAGCTGCTTGCACGTCAAGTACTTGTTGCTGGGCCATTCTGAAAGCAGGCGCAAGACCTTGTTTACATCCCAGAGAATTGAATATCGTGGTTCTGGGGGAAGGGAAAGGCAAATGCCCTGGAGGAGTTTCCTCATCAGCGGGTGATCTCCTACAGGATGATCCGCCACCACTGCATGGCCTGCCGAAATCGCGGAACGGAAGGTGTTAATCATTCTGTATGCCAAGCCCTCCGAAGCCAGATAGGCTAGGAAGTTAAGGTTGTGGACAACCTCTGCCCCCATGGGATCCAGACCCCGTTGCAGACACCAACCCATCCACCGAGACCAGGCCGACCGGTAGCGTTTGACTGTACCGTCTGCCCATGCCCGAGAGAGGAGCTCTGCAGCGTGTCTCGAAAGTCCTGGGACCTGCCATCGAGTCCGGTAATCCTCCATGCCTTCAGGGATAGTGAGTTGTTCACTATCCGGGGATGAGGGTTGCCCGCTGGATCGAGCAGGAGATGAGGGAGCTGGGGTAGACTGATTGGAGAAGTCCAGGAAAGTTCCATCAGAACTGGAAACCAAGCTTGCGCTCTCCAGACTGGGGTGATCACCAGCAACTCGCCCTCTGCCGACGCACCTGCGTTGTCAACAGCATTATCATAGCGAAGGGGGGAAAGGCATAACCCTGCTCCAGTGACCAATCCTGAAGGAATGCATCAGTGGCTGTCGCCTCCGGGTCTGGCCTCCAGCTGAAGAACCTGGGAAGCTGGTGGTCGAGGCGAGAAGCAAAGAGATCTACAGAGAAGGGACCCCACAGGTCCTGAAGGGTCCGAAACACCGGAGGAAACAGTTTCGAGTCCCGAAGGTGTCTGGATTGCCAATCTGCCACTTGGTAGGCCACTCCCGGAAGGTGTTCCGCTATCACTGACACCTGGTGGGACAGGCAATATTCCCAGAAGACCTTGGCCAAGTCTGCTAGGGCCTTGGGAGTGTGTTCCACCCAGATGATTGATGTAGCGCACTGCCGCCACATTGTCCATCTTCAGGAGGATGCATGAGTGAGCCCTGTCTCTGGTCCAACAACGGACCGCAAATGAGCCCGCCATGAGCTCTAGACAGTTGATGTGAAGGGAACGCTCAGGGGCGGACCAACCTCCTCCTGTGGTGAACTCTCCACAACGTGCACCCCAGCCTAAACCACTGGCATCCGACTCGATTACCATGTCCGGGAGGGAGTCGAAGATGGCCCGCCCGTTCCAGGCCTCCATGTGGGAAAGCCACCACTGCAGCTCTTCCCTGACCTCCTCGGACAGAGGAACTTTCTGAGCATAGGACAGGCCCCTGCGCAAGTAAAACGCCTTGAGTCTCTGAAGGGCCCGGAAGTGTAGCGGACCCGGAAAGATGGCCTGGATCGAGGCTGACAACAGCCTGACCACCCTGGCGATGCTTTGCAGGGAAGTCAGAGATTTCCGAAGAATCTCGTGGCGAATTTTCGCCATCTTCCTGGAAGGGAGACTTGGGGTCGCTTCCATGGAATTGATCACAAAACCTAGGAATGTGATCGAGCGAGTGGGAAGGAGGCAAGACTTTGTCTGGTTGATTACGAACCCCAGAGACTGCAGAAGAAGCACAGCTGACTGAAGCTGATGCGACAACGTTCGTGGACACTGATGCATGAAAAGCATGTCGTCCAGATATACAATCATCCTGACTCCCTGCGCTCTCAAATTCTCCACCACCGGATGCAGGACCTTGGTGAAACACCAGGGTGCTGACGACAGGCCAAAGGGAAGAGAGGTGAACTCGAAAGTTTGGCCCTGCTACTGGAACTGCAGGAAACGGCGGTGGGGTGGAAAAATAGGTACTGTCAGGTAAGCGTCCTTGAGATCCAATCGGACCATCCAGTCGTTGGGACGCAACAGGTCTCGAAGAAGGTGAATGCCCTCCATTTTGAAATGGCGATAGACCAGCCACTCGTTGAAGTCTCGGAGGTTTATCGCCGGGCGCTGACCCCAATCCTGTTTTTGAACCAGGAAAAGATTGCTTAAAAAAGCTCCTGGTTGGGGAGAGGCATAGCGAATTGCCCGCTTGTCCAGGAGTTCCTGGATCTCCTGACGTATCAGAGTCGCTTCCCTGCTGGAAAACCTGATCGGTGTTTGGGGGTGGGGGGTGGGGAGGGGAAGGTCTGGACAGGAGAGACCAAAAACTCTGTGAAAACTCTGTACGGTTTGGAGCACCCAAGCGTCGGATGTAAGGGACCGCCAATTGTCGATAAAGTGGGCCAGCCTGCCCCCCCCCAAGCAACGGCATGAGATGATGACTGAACTCACCGTGAGCGGGGGGCGCACCTCCACCTCGTACACCGTTTCGTTGGCCTCTGAGGCGGGAACGACCTCTGGTGGGGTAGAAACCACCGAAGCGGGAGGGGTCCTGGTACTGTTCCCTCTGCGACTGCTGTCCTCTACCGGAGGCTGTCTGGGCGAACTGGCCAGCCGAGCGACCCCTGCCACAACCGGCCCCGCCGAAAACCCACGTGTTAAAAATGCGCTTGACGGTGGGTTGAGCTTTATCCATGGAATTGAAAGTGGAGACAAATTTGCTCAATTCCTTAACAAACGGGTCCCCAAACAGGCCGCCCTGAGCCACCTGACCCGCCTCCGAGGTAGCCAGCTCGCCAAGTTTCGGGTCCAGTTTGATGAGAAGCGACCTGCGCCTCTCCGTGGAGATGGCACAGTTTGCGTCCCCTAGAAAAATATTTGCCCTTTGGGCCCAACTAGATAAGACTTCCGGCGGAATTAGGGCTCCTGACGCTTTGGCGTCCTCGGCCATGTCCAAAACCTTGACTAATGGTCCTGTGATGTCCAGTAACTTGTCCTGGCATGCGCGCCAGGACCTGTCCATGCCCTTCTTTGGGTCTTTGATATATTTGGTGAGGGAGGTCGCCATTCTGGCGTCGATCTCAGGTGTTATGGCTACCTTGCCCTCAAGGGACGGGCGAGGGCATTCTGCTCTAAGGCGGGAGCAGACCTCCTGGTCTAGGGGTTTCCGCAGGCGACTCGCCACATATTTGGCTACTTTTTCACAGGGCACCCACTCCAAGGAGCGGGGGTGCAACAAATCCTCCGGATCTAGGAGGTCAGACTGGGGGTCAGGGCCTGGGGGAAATCTAAGGATCGAGAGGGGGAGGGGCGCCAAGACCTTCCATGATTGGACACCCCGTCCGAAGCGCCCCGAGTGTCCTCAGAAGGTTGGGGGGAAGCCACTGGTCCCTGGGTTCCTGCAGGCGGAGGATCTGAAGGGGATGGACCCGATGGCGTAGGTGGAGCCCTGGTGTCCAAAAATGCCTGCTTCAACCTATCAAACGCATCCAAATCCACCCCTTCGGGATGGGGGCGTTTGCGCGGTTTCTCAGGAGGGATAGCGGGGCCCGACTCTAGAGGTTTGGGGCCCGAAGGTCCCGGAGTTTCTTCCCTTGCGGGGAGGGGTGGAAGGCACCTCTGCGCCAGGTCAATTAACCTCTTCTCCAAAGGAGCCACTGCCTCTGAGACCGCCCTGACGATGGAGGCATCAACCGCGTCAC
This sequence comes from Calotriton arnoldi, assembly GCA_963921515.1. NCBI lineage: Eukaryota > Metazoa > Chordata > Amphibia > Caudata > Salamandridae > Calotriton > Calotriton arnoldi. Next base: position 839,063 of record CAWUFW010003788.1, read on the forward strand.
AGAGATCGTCTGTGAGTGGGAAATACTGGCTCTCCTCTTCCTCCTCATAATAATCGTTGAACTCCTCCATGCCCTTATAAAAGCAGGAGAAGCTGAGGCTCTGAGGTAGGGGTCAGGTGAGTATGGTAAGTATCTAGGTGGCCACCCACCAGGTGAGAGGGCTTATCAATAATGGGACAGAGCCCAGACATGTCAACAGGGGGAAACTAACCCCAGGCAGGCGGAATTTTTCACTAGGGCCGAACACTTGAGCAGCACAAAAACACACCCTTATCACTACACGGGCACTCAGAAAAAATGATAGCCTGGGAGAAATGTGCTGCTCAGCAGCGAACAACCAACTGATCTTACCCCCAGGAGGGTGTTCACTCTCCAGGCAAACCGGCACAACTCGGCGCGAGAGCACAGACGTGGGTGGAGGCGCTCGGCGATGGCCGCAACTGACGCGACCTCCGCCCACGTCCCGCTGAGGAGATTGCGCCTGAGGCAAAGAAGGGAGACGCTCCCTCTGGCGGTCGGCGGACCGCCGCACACTCCCGCCGGTGAATTTACAGCTGTCGCGGCCGCGTAGGAGCGAACAAAGCGTTCCCGCGGCCGCGTCTTAGGAGCGGAGGCTCCAAACTGAAAATCAATAATAATACCTACGTAGGCGACCGCAAAGCGGAGCAGAGGCTCCGAAATTGTGTCAACCTGAAAGGCAAAACAATCAAACTCACAAATATCAGCCCAAAATTCGACGAGCAAGCTCGTAAAACAGGAGCGGAGGCTCCTATGACAATTTCAAACCCAGAGCAAAACGAACCAAACCCATACAGCATAACATAATACTGAGGGAAGTGGAACTTATCTGAAGGAGGCTGCTAGCAGCGAAGAAAGAGGACGTCCAGCAGGAATTATGGTCTATTATTGTCCCAGGAGGCGCCTGATTGGTTGATGGACTGTTTTTTCGAACTTGATGGTTTTGTCTATAGGCTTCATGGGAAATGAACTCCTATTGCTGTTTATTGTTGTTTAAGGCTGCTGGTGAATTAAAAGAAGAAAGAAAAGCCTAATCCTGGCCTCCGGGTCCTGACATGGAATTGCTTCTATCCTATCATGTGGAACATTAGGTATTTTGAAATGTCAACCGGATTGCTTTCAGAAAAGTGGAACCCTCCAGGGTCTGTGTGCAGATTTGTGAGGTGCTGAATTTGCATGATAACACCAAACGTTTGGTCTGATGCTGCTGGTTATACGTCTCTGCGAGTGCGCTGAGGCCTGCTTGCCAGACCTTAGTGCCAGTGTTCTAACCCATTACAAAATATATGTCAAATTGGCTACCTCCAAATGGCATAAGCTGACATACTTGTAAGTCCATACTATATGGTACCAGGGGTACCACAAGCATCTAAGACAGAATGTTCCCCCAGGGCTGCAGCACTGACTGTGCCACCATGCTCGTGACAAAGTACAAAATGACTCCAAATCTGCCACTGCAGCCTGGAAGAGCAGTTTTAAAATTGCTAGTTCGACTTTGACATTTAAACCAATGGGAAAGTCCCCACTTCCCATAACAATATATATGTCTCCCCTAAGGAAGGCCTATTGAGCCCTAAAACAGGGAGCTGTAGATTATTAGGTAGGACATATACTTTTAAAATGTCTCCACAGCAAAACTTAAAAATTGTCGTTGTTTTTAGGTCGAGCCTGGGAATCGCATGCGCTGCTCTGCGGCATGCTGTATTGAGGTATGGCATATAAGCGCCCATTTCCCCACCCATCTTTTTAATTGGCTCCTGTTACTGTCCTTGCTAAATGGTTGCATTTCATTTGTGAATAGGCTTGTTAGTCCCTCCTTGGTACCGCCTTGTCTGCATTTGTTACCTCCCATAACGACTGGCCCTTTTACTGGTGTTGATACATGGTCTGCTTTATAAGTCGGTGAGCACTATTTTCTTTAATGATCTTCCCCTATTCCACCCATGACATCGCAGCACCCGCCTGCTTTTATTTTAATAGTAATGTATTTATTCAAATTACAGCTCGGTCCGCTTTAACTATAGCGACTGCGCTTATTTAATTATTTAACATACGGCACAGTCGCTTTCACTTTAGCGACCGCGCTTATTTAATTACCAGCACGGGCCGCTTTCACTTTAGCGGCCGCGCTACAGAACCTTTTGAAATTAATTTTTTTTTTTTAACTTTGGGTGAAAGCGACATAGCCCTTTCACTTTAATGTTGGTCGCTCCTCTTTGTTTAGACGCTGCTCACTGTAACCTGAATATGCGAGCAGCGTCTAAAAAAAAAGGGGTGCGGCCACCATTAAAGTGGTCTCGCATTTACGAGAGTTTGAGCTATTGGCATTAAAAATAACAATGCCAATAGCTTAAACGCTCGCAAATGCGAGACCTATTGCATTAAAAAATGCTTTGTTTTTTTTTAGTTGTATATAGCGCAAACTAGACCCGATGGTATCACAGCGCTTTACATGAGCACCAGTTGCGTTACAGACGGACACATTTATTTTTGTGAGGCACGGGGAGATTAAGTGATTAGCCCAGAATCACAGAATGTTGAGCGTCCCTGCAGAGACTCGAACGCGGTTCCCCAGCTTCGAGGTCGACTGCCCTAGCCGTTAGGCCACATCCTTTCCTTGTTGCTGTGGAAAGGTTAGTAGCCCCTTTGGCTAACACAGAGTTACCAACTGACCTCTCAGTTTGGCTGACTTCTGAATGGGACTACTAAAATGGATACTTCAAGGTATCAAATTAATCGTGGCATTAAACTTGACTTGATGCTGAAGCCGAATTTAATGTCACGTTTAAGGAAGGGTGACTTTTAGAAAGCTGGCACTCGATTGCTGGCCACCAGGCAGCCTTCTGCCCTCCTGGGGAGTGGTGTGAAAGACTCCCAAGCTCAGGAATAATAGAGGCCTGCCACTGTGGGAGGTGTTACATCCTACATGCAGGAAGCCAAACAGGGTGTTGGTACAAAAGGCATACTTTAAAGGGGATGCTTCCTTTAGTGGGCAAATGGCGATCACACTCATGTAGGGCTGCTCCTTTGTTCAGGTAGACGGGCGGGAGGCAGGAACAGAGAGAGGAAAACAGTTGCCAAACCAGTTTTCCTGTAGATGTGTAGCCCACAGGTAGCCACACCTTTAGGGTGGGCTATCAAAATCATACCATCCAAGGACGGGTTCAGATATCTTGGGTGTGGGCAGAATAATGCACTCTGGGATTGCTAGATGCCACAAATAGCCTGAAGTCGTCATAGGACAGGAGGAATCCTGGTAGCCCCATTGGCTAGTAACGGCATCATCCCCCTGTTTGTGCTCCAAGGTGTGTACAAAAAGCAGAGTAAGCGTTTATGACCAGTCATTTTAGGACGCTTAAGGTCCTGCTGTGTTGGCTCTCTCACATTTTTACTGCGAGCTTATAACGTTTGCTGAGCAAATGTTTGCCTACACTGTTGTAAAGTACTTTCAAATTATGCTTGTTAAGCATGTTATATACCACATTCTGTCTAGTTAGGAACGTAAATGTAGTGTTGTAAGAACTAATTCAAATCGAAATCTTTTATTCCTGTTTATCGGTGCACATGTAATCATCCCAAGGTATATTTTAGTGCAGTACACCAGAATTTTAATCTATGTATCAGTAACATGACCCTTGGCAGTCTTAAAAATATGTTGGGGAGAGGATGTAGCCTTACGGCTAGAGAGGTCGACTTTGAAGCTGGGGAACCTGGTTCGAGTCTGGGCAACGAGCTGGGGCACTTTTGGGATTTGTTTGGGGGATAACGATTGTTTTAACCTGTTCTCTGTGTTTTTACGATTGCACCCACAATTGCCTGACTGCACCACTTAAAAATATAAAATTATCAAGATTTGCGCTTCTTTTCGGCGTGCTGTTGTCTTCTCCTGCCTTCGGCAGTACTCGCACGCTGACTGGTTGGCTCTCGGCCAATCAGTGCGCAGCCCGGGTGGAGCCTGTTGAGCCCCCGCGGCATTTAATGACTGCCGCTGCGAGGATGCGCGGCTAGATCGAGCTGGGGCACTTTTGGGATTTGTTTGGGGGATAACAATTGTTTTAACCTGTTCTCTGTGTTTTTACGATTGCACCCACAATTGCCTGACTGCACCACTTAAAAATATAAAATTATCAAGATTTGCGCTTCTTTTCGGCGTGCTGTTGTCTTCTCCTGCCTTCGGCAGTACTTGCACACTGACTGGTTGGCTCTCGGCCAATCAGTGCGCAGCCCGGGTGGAGCCTGTTGAGCCCCCGCGGCATTTAATGACTGCCGCTACGAGGACGCGCAGCGGACGCGCGCAGCGGGCGCGCCTAAGGCAAGCCCGTCTGCGCCCGTCCGCGCTTGGACGTCGCTAGAAGCCAGAGATCTTGCCCCTCCCAGGGCACAAAGATTAGTCTACTCTCGCAAAGCACTACTCGACCTACAAAAAGTGGGTGCCTGCGGGACTCCTAGTTGGGTCCCAGATGATTGCCCTACCCTCTGTGGAGAATGTACCCTCAGGCGGCTGCCCTCTGAGCGCTCCATACTCTCAGGCCCCAGGACTTCAACACACTCGATTCTGAGTATTAATTGCCGATCACTGTCCAAACACCATGCCGAGGTATTTGATCTTCTCCAGGATTACTCACCTGAGGTCCTCCTTCTAACGGAAACTTGGCTATCCGAGGCCTCAGTGGCTATACTGGCACTCGCCCTCCCCACAGGTTACGCCATTAGCAGTCTTAATAGAACAGGGGGGAGAGGCGGGGGTATTGCGATTGTGTATAAAACAGTCTACGCCTGTAGTTTTATTCCCCAAGATCTGCCAGACTGTGAGAGCGCGCTCTTTAAAATTGCACTGAGTGCAAATTTTACCTTTTCCGGCCTCCTAATTTATCGTCCACCTGGTCCATCGAAAAACTTTAGAGAAGCCTTGGCAAATATTACCTCGGTACTAGCTCTCCAGACCGCCAACTTCAATATCATTGGTGATCTAAATCTTCATCTTGAGATGCTAGATTTCCCGGATATTTTCAGCTTCTTAGGGAACTTGGCAGCCTGCCAACTGATACAACTGGTCCCTGGCGCCACACATAGCGCTGGGCATCTCTTAGATCCGGTCTTTTCCAATCTTGAGTCACTGGAAGTTCTAACACCCCTCCCTATGATCTGGACAGATCACTTTCTTATCCTTATGCGGCTAACGCTGGCCAATCTCAAGCCCCAGTTAACCCAGCACCCTTCACTGAAACGGCCTTGGCACAAATTTGACCAAGAGGCCTTCCTCACAGCCCTGTGCACTAATCCACCAGGCAGAGCTACTAATATAGAAGAGGCTGATGCTCTTTTCCATAGGTGGGTAATCCAAGCTCTGGATACCTGCATTCCTCTCAAACTTACCCACTCCAAAGGTACGCGGGCTAACGCCTGGTTTAATGAGGATCTGACCCTAGCCCGGAAGAACTGTAAAGTTCTAGAAAGAATGTGGAGACGTGCTTACAATCCCCAGGCTAAAGTACTGTATAGATCAACTATAAAATCCTACCACAAACTAGTGCGTAAGGCTAGGGCAGCCCACTTTTCCAGCTTGATCTCCATGAGTACCAATCGTAGCAAAACCATTTTTTCTCTTCTGAAGGATCTGGTCTCCCCTCCCTCAGCATCAGGTAGCATTATATCATCCAGCCAACAATGTGAGGAGTTGGCGAACTTCTTCTTGGAGAAAGTGGAAGGCATCTATCATAACTTTGCCCACACTGGTACTCCAGGCGCTAGCTGGAAGAATGCTTACACGGGTTCGGAGACCGCTTCTCTCACATCATTTCCTACCATTCTCCTTAAAGACCTGGAGGATTTAGCGATCAAAATTAAATCAGGGTCCCCAGATGACCCCTTAAGACCAGACGCCTTTAGGAAAGTTCAACAGGGTCTCCTACCGGAGTGCTTGGACTTGCTCAACTTATCCCTTACCTTGGCGGCAGTCCCAAAATCTTGGAAACACGCTAAAGTGGTCCCCCTACTGAAAAAACCGTCATTGGATACCTCCAAGCCAGAAAATTATCGTCCAATATCACTGCTCCCATTTTTATCCAAAATCTTGGAAGCTCACGTGAACTAGACGCTAATTCACTTTCTGGAAGCTAATCACATTCTTGATAGCTCCCAGAATGGGTTCCGACCACGTCACAGTACCGAATCTGCACTGTTGACGGTGGTAGAACAACTTAGATCCGCCTCGGATGCCGGCAGGACCTCTGCTTTGGTCCTGCTGGATCTGAGTGCGGCATTCGATACGGTTTCCCATGAAATCTTGCTCCACTGTTTGGAGGAGATAGGGATCAGTAACAATGCCTTGTTGTGGTTCTCCTCCTTTCTGGCCGATCGGACCTTTCAAGTGATTGCCCCCCCCTTTACCTCCCAAGTTCATCCTCTTCGCTGTGGGGTTCCTAAGGGCTCGGCACTGAGCCCTACGCTCTTCAATATTTATATGAGTCCACTGGCCCGGATGGCCAAAGCAAGGGGAATCTCCTTGGTGTCGTACGCTGACGACACCCAGTTGGTGATCACCATGTCTGACAACCCCAGCCAGGACAGAATAAAATTTAGGGAAGACCTACTGGCCATTGCAGAGTGGATGTCAGCGAACTTTCTGCAGCTGAACTCCGCGAAATCTGAGATCCTTCTGCTAGGCAAAGCATCCCACCTCTGGACTAACGAATGGTGGCCTTTGGCCCTTGGAGTCCCTCCGGCCCCCAAGTCCGTAGTGAAAAATCTCGGCTTTATGGTTGATAAAGACCTCACCTTTGAGATGCATTCCAAATCTGTCGCAGGGAAATGCTTTGGGATACTACGCGGCCTTAAACCAATACTTGGTCTTTTTGATGCCCAAACGCGGCAGTTGATCATTCAGGCCTCTGTGTTGGCCCGTTTGGACTACTGCAATGTGCTTCTTCTTGGCTCCAATAAGTCGGTGCTGACTCTACTGCAGCGGGTTCAGAACGCTGCAGCACGCGCCATTTTTGCTCTTCCTAAGCACAGCCATGTCTCCAACCTCCTTCTCCGCCTGCATTGGCTGCCCTTTGCACATCGTGTGCATTTCAAGGCGCTCTGCACCGTGCACAAGATTTTGACCGGCATCGGTCCGGACATTCTGAGCGACCTGTGTACTCTCGATCATCCTCCTCGAGCATTGCGATCGGCTAACCTTGCCCTCGCATGCATTCCACGCGTTCGAAGGACCAGATCTGGCGGTCGCTCTTTCAGGCGACTGGCCCCTGCCCTCTGGAACTCTCTTCCCCTCTACATTCGTAACATCTCTGACCATCAGACCTTCAGATGGCATGTGAAGACATGGCTTTTTCCTCAACCCTAACCTCTTCTCCGCCTCTCTCCGTCTTGCTCAGCGCTGGGACGCCTCATTGCCGAGGCAGCCATGCGCTCTACAAGTATTCTAATCTAATCTAATCTAATCTTAACATCCTGTGATTCTGGGCAAATCTCTTAATCTCCCCGTGCCTAACAAAAATGAATGTGTCCTTCTGTAACGAAACTGGTGCTCATGTAAAGCGCTGTGATACCTGATGTCTCGGGTCTAGTTCGCGCTATATAAAAACTCTAAAAAAACTTTTTTTTAAAAATGTTATGAATTAGAGGAAACCGGCATTTGTTTTCAAGGGAAAACTTGGCTTCTCCTTTGAGCAACATATTTCTCTGAATAAGTTGGCCACCACCAGTGTGATGCTCTCAAAACATAGCGCTCAGGTGAGAAAACAAGTCGTCATTCCTACAACCTGGTCACGCTGGGCGGTGCTCTGAGTTGAGCAGGGCTTGGATAGGGTGGTCCGTGGGTAGAAACTAAGCAGCATTAGCCTCCCTTGCAGATTCTGGGAGAATAAAGCTGCTATTCCTGCTCAGCCTTCGCTGCTGCGAAAAGAACCGTAGTTCTTTCATTGCAGTGCATGACTAGCCTCGCTCTAGGCAACATTGTTTTGTAGGATTTTTATAGCCTTTTCCTTTCCCTTGAGGCTACAAAGGGCTTTCTAGTTTGGCTGACTGCTTCAAGTGTTTGGTATGGGGAGAGTTTTGGTAGCAATACCACCTATTCGTAGTGAGTTTTGGTGTGAGGCGTGGAGATGCTCTCCAGACAGTTGGTGCAGCAGTATGTAGTAGCTCTTAAATGTAGAGCGGAAGACGGGAGTGTGAGGGATAGCTTAACAGTGTGCATACACAAGCCAGCATGACTTGTAGTCTGAGAGCTAGTTGAGTCTTGCCTTATTGGAACAGCCAGTCATTATTGCTTTGTGGTATTCTAGAGAGGCTATTGATTATCTTTATTCTAGGAAGCGTGTTCCTGGGCTTGCAAGTCTGTGTTTGTAGCAATGCAATAATGTGGGTTTTGAGGGAAGTCGATGGAGGTGCAAGTGTAGCCAAGTGCCTAGAGGCGCTGCTAGGAGTGCTAAGTGGGGGTCCACCTGTAAGAGGGATGCATTGCGTTTCCTTAAAAGGGATGGGCGTAGGAAGCATGCTGTACCTTTTAATGGTGTGCAGTCCAGGGCAGCTGATCTTTTAAAGCATACCGAGCTTACAAAATCACACAAACATGGGGAGTAAACGGTGCAAAAATGAAGTCACGGAAAGCCCTGACACAAATGTAAAAGTTTCAGGTCAGCAGTGCTGCAAAACACGCCGCAGTAGGCATAAACACAATCTTAAAGGGAGTGAAAAAATGTAAAATTCACAATGCTGAAAAGATCTATTACACATTGATTTATTTCACATTGAACCATTCCATAATTGTAGAAACCATTCCATCCTTTCTGTATTCTTTGGGTTCCTTCCTCAAAACGAAGACTGTAACCCACACAATCTTTCCCTTGGGAAGATCATCATCTCACACAAATGTGTTGCCATCCTTTCTTTAGTTGTATATCTCAGCCTTCCAAGCCTATGGAACGAGTTTTTTTTAATTTTTTTTATTTTACAGAGTTTTATATAGCGCGAACTTGACCCGAATCGGTATCCGAGCGCTTTACATAGCACCAGTTGCATTACATGAGGACACATTCATTTTTGTTAGGCACGGGGAGATTAAGTGATTTGCCCAGAATCACAGGATGTTCAGCGTCATTGCCCAGACTCAAACCCAGTTCCCCAGATTCGAGGTCGACCGCCCTAGCCGTTAGGCCAACTCCTCTCCACAGAGTTACTGACCGATTCACTTTAAACTTCATGCCTCTTCACATAGTTCATTTTTAGCAGCCTAACACACAGCTCCAGAATGACTCCAACTCATTACACAAGCTAAAAAGAAAGACGCTCTAACTCCAGGTCCACCACTTCTTTTTTTTTTTTATAATTCTTTTTATTAAAACATACATCGGTTCAAATATATTTTACAGAGATCACAGCCCATTACTGAATAGCAATTGTGTACAAAGGAGAAGGCTTACATATCAACATCGGAGGTGATAGTCACCGCTTGGGGGGGGACACTGGGATCAGTTCTAACAGGTGGCACACATATTCCTCCGCGAAAGTCGTTCCATGGACTCCAGATTCGGACCCACTTTTTGGGGCATCCCCTGGTGGTATACACCGTCTTCTCCCGAAACATACACCAATCTAGGTCCCTCTCCCAGGCCTCCAGGGTCGGTGGTGTAGCAGCGCCCCATAGCTGTGCAATGTTTCTCTTGGCTATCATGAACCCCAGGGTGGCCCATTGTGTCTGGTGAGTGCTCAGGTCTGTGGGTTCCCATATGTTTAAAAGACAGCGTCTCGCCTCCATCGAAAGGCGGATGTGCAATACTGCAAATATTACCTCATGTACCCCGCGCCAAAAGGCACTAACGTGTTCACACTCCCATATGATATGCAGGAAGGTTCCTAGATGACCACAACTTCTCCTGCACTCCCCACCATCCTCTGCCCCCATTTGGATCAGGCGTGGCCCGGTGATGTAGACCCGGTGAAGTATTTTTAACTGGACTAGTCTCAGGCGTGCCGGTATGGCTACCACCCTAGGGGAAGACACCGCCTCCCGCCAGTCTTCATCATCTAATTCAATGCCATCTCCCATCCATCTTTCCCTTAATGTCTGGAGTGGATCCGTCGTGTTATTTATCAGCTTTTTATATATTAAGGAGATCGTCTTTGTTGGTAAGTGGCCGTCCAAGATTCTGTCCTCTAGGGGCGAGGCCTCCCGGGTGCCACCCCCTGGGCAGACGCGATTGGAGCGCATGCTGGATTTGAGCATATCTGAAATATTCAGTATCGGCTAGGCCGTACTCCGCCTGTAGTGTGGTAAAGGACTTAACTCCCCCTTCTCCCCAGACGTCTTTGACTCGTGCAATGTCAATGAGGTCCCATTTATCGAACCCCTTCGACCTCCATAGACTACCCAGTAATTCAGAATCCCAAAGTGGAGTTGCCAACGTCAGTTTACGTCCCCACCCCATGGAGTTGGTTGCTTCATGCCAGATTAGGACCGAGTGGTTAGTGGGGCCTGTTAGATTGTTTCTTTTGGCCGCGAATAGAGTGCCCTGTTATAGTTGCCTCCGGAGAGGAGCCATTTGTCCATACCATAGCCAGGATCGTCGCCCCTCCCGTATGTACCGTGGTTGATGGCCGCAAGGTGCGCTGCCCAGTAGTATTTTTTAATGTCCGGGAGGCTTATGCCCCCATCGTACCAGTTTAGTGTCAATTTGTTTAGGGCGATACGCGGTTTGCCGTCCCAGAGCAGCTCTCTCTGAAGTCTCTCTACCTCCCTGAAGAAGTGCGCAGGTACCGGGTCTAGGGCATTTTGTAGTACGTAAAGAAATCTGGGTAAGGACATCATCTTAAACAGGGCCGCTCTGCCCAATAGGGAGAGGGGAAGTGCTTTCCAGTTAGCAATATCTTGTTTGAGTTTACGCAGGGGTGGAAGAAGATTTTGGGCGTATCGGGCCGCGGGATCAAGGGAGATAAAAATACCCAGGTATTTAAAGCCCTCTGTAGTAATTCGGAGTGGGCAGTCTCTCGGGAGGATGGGGGGCTCCCCCTGGATGGCGAGCAGTACGGATTTGCCCCAATTAATGGTGAATCCAGAAAATCTCCAGAACACTGCCAGGATATCTAACACTACTATTAGGGATTTCCTCGGGGCGGCCAGATAGAGAAGAATATCATCTGCGTAGAGTGAAATGCGGTCCTCCCGGTCGGGGGCCCATCTCAACCCTCGTATCCTGGGATCCCGTCGGATCCATGTAGCCAGTGGTTCCAGAGCGAGGGCAAAGAGCAGCGGCGAGAGTGGGCATCCCTGACGGGTTCTACGGCTGAGTGGGAACGTGGCCGACAGTTTGTTGTTGACCACTACCTGGGCCAGTGGTTCTTGATATAGGAGACGAGCCCACTGTATGTATTTGGGGCCAAATCCCAGTTTTGCCAGGACCGCCCAGAGGTATGGCCATTCGACCGTATCAAACGCCATGGTTGCGTCCAGGGACACCACCACTGCCGCCTCCTGGATGGTGGCCGCTCTACCCAACACTCCGTGAACCCTACGGATGTTCAGGGCAGTATTTCTGTGAGGCATAAAGCCTGATTGGTCTGGGTGCACTAAGTCGCTGATTACTTTTTGCAGGCGACTTGCCAGAAGCTTAGCCAGGATCTTGGGTTCGGCATTTAGTAGAGATATCGGTCTATAGGAAGAGCAGTCCGTCTTGGGTCTCCCCTCCTTATGTATAGTAACGATAGTTGCTATTCTTTGCTCCCTTGGCAGTCCCCCGCAGTCTCTAGATTCTTCAAACATCGCTTTTAGGTATGGTGCAAGGTTGTCGGGCCGCAGTTTGTATAGTTCAATGGGAATACCGTTTGGTCCCAGTGCCTTGCCCGGTTTCAATGAACGAATTGCTTGCGCAATTTCGTCTGTGGTTAGGTCACTATCCATAAAGTCGCGATCTGCTGAGGAAAGACATGGGAGCCTGATATCTCGAAGGAGGTCATGTGAGTCTTCTTCAGTGTGCGGGGTTACTGTCGTATAAATGTTTTGGAAGTGGGCGGCGAATCTGTCCACTATTTCTTGAGGTTCGGTGATGGATATGTCGCCCTCGACTTTAAGCTCCGGGACCAATCTACTTGCCCATTCTTTTTTGTCCAACCATGCTATTAGCTTCCCTGCTTTATCCCCTAGTTCGTAGATTCTACTTTGTTGCTCCCTACCCAGGAGTTTGGCCGTATCTGTAACTAGAGCTTTGTACTCTTGTTGTTTCAGGCTTAGGAAATGGAGTTTCTCCGGTGTCACACAGGATTCTAGGTCGCCTTCCAGCCTATATATGTCCGCCTCTATAGCGAGGACTTCTTTCCGTTTATCTTTCTTCGACCCCGCGATTAAAGACAGAGCCTGCCCTCGAATCACGGCCTTGAACGCTTCCCACAGGGACTGTGATGAAGATACGGACCCCACATTATCGGAGAAGTACTCGTCCATGGCCTTGTGGAGGTCACTACGGAGTTTCGGGTCTCGAAGGTACCATGGATTAATTGGAGCCAGTCTACCCACTGCCACTTGATTGAGTACTATGTGTATCCACATCGGGAGTGATCTGAAATGCCCCTAGCTAAGTGTCTGATTTCATGTATGTGCGTGACTTGTGCTGCAGGGACCAGGCAGTAATCTAGACGGGAAAGGCTATGATGTACGCCCGAGTGGAAGGTGTGCTGTATCTGGTCTGGGTGGTGTGTTCGCCAGCCGTCTACTAACCCCATAGTGTCAAGAAATTCGGGCAGCCAGCGTGCAGACGCTCCTATCTCCCTGGGGGGTATCTGTCCATTATGCCCGATACTACTGCATTAAAGTCTCCTCCAAGGACCAGGAGGCCATCCGGTACAGTAAGTAGGACGGAGCCCAGTTCGGCACAGGTGGAGCCCTGCACCCCCGGGGGCACATAGACCGACATGAGTGTAATAGAGCGGCCTTCCCATGTGCCCGAAATCCCAGCGTATCTGCCCCTCACATCCGTCCACGTGGATTCCACATTCAGGGGAAGATTTTTTTAACCATGATGCCCACCCCTCTGGAGCCCGAGGTGAATCCTGCGTGTACGACCATTTTGTACCCTCCCCTGTGCATAGCTCTACAGAGATTCCCGACCAGGTGAGTTTCCTGTAAGAGTACGATGTCTGGACCTTGACGTTTGATATATTGGAGTACCACGCTGCGCTTAATTTTGTCCCCAAGTCCGTTGACATTCCAGCTTAGTATTTTAACGTTCCTATCCCCCATGACGTTCGTGGTTTAGGTTGCTATGGGCAGGTGTCTCCGCAATCTGTATGCCATGGGCTACCGATGTAATAACTATGCGACTGCATAAACAAACCCCCCCCCAACCCCTCCTTCCCCCCTTCCCCCCAACATCCCCCCACCCTGCTTCCCTGCACTCTGGGCTCAGAACTGCCCATGAGAAAAAACTTGCAGAGTGCCTGTTGCCCCAATAAAACCTAATATTAGATAATGTGAGGACGTGACAGCCCGCGTTCCCATCCCCCCCCCTCGGGAGTGTAACATATTAACAAGTTCCCTACGTGGGATACACACCAATAGGTCCGAAAAATTGTCACTTAGCGGGGAGGCATCTCCCCGGGATCCGGCCGCCTTATCGCCGTTACCTGTCCCAGCCAACCTCGATGTCCCGTCTACACTGGCAGGGAGTCCAGTTCAAGTCCTTCTCGTCAGATGCGGGCCTGAGAGGCCGCTTCTCCCCCATCCTTTCGATCTCGCGAGGCCCGCTCCGCCTGATATTCCAGCCAGTCCGCCGCCTCCTCAGGTTGTTCGAAAAACCAGATTTTCCCCTCGGCTTCTACTCGAAGGCGCGCTGGGAATAACATGGAGTATTTCAGTCCCTTTTCCCTAAGTTTCTGTTTCACCGTGGTAAAGGACCGTCTTTGACGTTGAACTCGTTGCGTGAAATCCGGGAAAAAGGAAATGTCGGCATTCTCAAAGCGTAGGGCGGCCCCCATTCTGGCATTTTGAAGAATTACGTCTCTGTCCCGGAAGTTTAACACTCTGGCCAGCATTGGACGTGGGGGGGCTCCCGGCTTGGGGCGACCCCCTGGGACTCTGTGAGCTCTTTCAATAACAAAAAACTTACTCAGGCCCTTAGGTTTAAGATGTTGCAAGATCAGGTCCTCTACGAAGAGGTCAGGTCAGGCCCCTCTGCTTTTTCTGGTACTCCTAAAATGCGCAGGTTATTGCGGCGTAGGCGTCCTTCGTAATCATCCAGCTTAAGTTCCGTGGTTTTCCGGAATGCCTGCATGTCCTGCAGTTCACCTTGGAGCAGGGCCACATCGTCTACCAAACTGGCCGTGGTGAGCTCAACCTGTTTAACTTTACCATTAAGTTTAGTGAGATCAGCCCGGATCAGGTTTACCTCAATGGCGATGGTGTCCATTTTGTGTTCCAGCGCAGTCTGGCCAGTGGTGATTGCCTTCATAACGTCTTTTAGGGACAGTTCCTGGTCCTCACCTCCGAGGTCTCCGCTCGCGCCACCGCCAGACTGTCTGCTCTGGAGCATTTCTTTCAGGAGGGCATAGCGGTCCAGCTTGTTGGTTTGCACCGGGTTCGAACCCCTTGCACCTGTGGTTTTGCCCTTTGCTGCCATTATGACTCGTGGTCAATCCTCCGTTGCACCGCTTGGTTCTGTGTCTGGAGTTATTGTGGGCCCACACAGCCTGGCGGCGCGCTCTGGCTACTGTCCGTCGTCCGCCGATTGTTCAGGCAATCTCCAGTTGGGACGCAAGGCACCTCCCCCCCTGGTTCCGGCTGGACCGGCCGGTCCGTGGAGGTCAGCCCCTCTGGGTGTAAACGGGCACCCTCGGTCCGCCACACAGCTCTATTTCACGTCGGTCCCATCCACTGTCGGGCTGAGGGTAGGCAAGCTTTGGGGGTTTATGTCCACCCCTTCCTATTGCTGGTACCCGGGCCTCAGTATGGACCGTTGGATGACGTCCCCTCTTTACCCCCAGCAGGATCACTGCCTGAATCCGAGTCCCGTTTTCATTCGTCTGGGGGGGGGGAAAGGGGCAGAGGAGGTGAGATGTGTGAGTCGGGTGCTTGCCACTGTCGCCTCTCCTGGGGCCTGCCTCGTTCTATCCCCTTGTCTGAGGGTCTCAGGGTTTTCCTCACGGCCCCACCAGTTGCCACCAAACGCCGGTACCTCTGTGCCACGGTGCACCTTTTATTCCCTCTGGTCCGCAATCAGGCGAGACACATCCCGGGCCGTAGCGCCAGCTCGCCCTATCTCCGTTGCCGCCCGCCAGTTTATTATCGCGCGGGTTCCACTTGGACTGCAGGGCGCGTCTCCGCCTTCTTGCCGGCGGCCGGACTCTCAAATTTAGCCCCCGGCCGCGAGTCGCGGGAAGGCCCGTTTCTTCCGGGACCCAGAACCTCGGCCCTGGACGTTATTGAGCGGCGGGGGTCAGCCTCGGAGCCCCCGCTTGTACATAGGTGTGATCTCCACCTCGGGAAGCCGGATCTGCCTTCAGGATATACGGAGGGGAGACAGGATTCAGGGAGCCGAAGGCTCAAGCGGCCATTTCTTGTCGGGTCTTAGCCACGCCCTCAGGTCCACCACTTCTTGAGGCTCCGAGGTGTACCACAGAGTACTCATCCCTTTGTACGTTAGCATCTGGTGAGACACAACCACTTCCTCCTGCCATATCCCAGTAGAATGAGGCCTAGGAACTAGCCTAAGATACTTTTGATCCCCACCAGGAAGGCATTGTGCTGGCAAAATGAGAACTGCCTACTAAAGAGGAAATACTCTTGCTGGCTGATTGAAAATGTGAAGCAAGCAACGGCTCAAGGGAGCTGACCCACACCTAAAAAAGTAATACCTCAAAATGCAATAAATAAGGTTAAACTTTTGCCAAACATCACTTACCCAGGCTGGACTTGGTGGTAACCAAGACCACCGCAAACTGTCCCATGATTGGTCCCTGCCTCTCCACTTTTGTTAATCACTATCTTGGGAGGGTGAAGAAAAGTCTGGTTCTGGGAGGAGTCCTATTACGTTTTATATCTGACAGGGAACCCTAGAATCTGGTCAGCCTCGGTTGAGCCATTGATCTTTTGCATACTCCAACTGACCCAAAAGCAAGTCCAATGAGCGGACAAGCCAGTGTGCTATAAATACCCTACAGAATAGAAGTGTAGGAGGACCGCTAATATTAAATGTGGAGTTTAAAGCCAGAAAGGAAGGGACTGAAGGAGGAGGAAGTGAAGAATGGCTCTGGAGGAGGAAGTGAAGAATGGCTCTGGGGAAGCAAGTAGCGGGTCTGCTGAGGAGGTTTGTGGTGCTCGCAGAAGTTGCAAGAGCAGATACTTGCCTGAGTACTTCTGCTGCGTTAAAGCATGCTTTGATGGAGAGTCCGCACTCTTTCTCCTAAAAATATAAAAGAGAGAGAGTATGGCACACTTTAGTCCCACTAGAGCACTCGTTGTGGCCATCCAACTTTTCGGGGTGACTGCTTTTTTTTGTGTGCTTTTTTTGTTTTTTGTAAAAAAAATTCCCATTAGATTGTAAGTTATAGTTCAATGCTGATGTCTGAGGACTCTGTACGACTAAAACTCTGTCATATGGAAGAACCCTGGGAAGTGTGCAGAGAAAGTGCAGATGATTTTCCTTGGATGGCTGCGACACACAGCAGCCACAGTGGAGCACCTGCAGGGCACATAATCTGACAAAAGCTGCATGTGTGTTATCGACAAGAGGCATTATAGCGAAGTAATGTGTGAAAGATGGACAAGCAAAATATAATTTTTAGTGACTGACAGTCATAATTTGCTTTGAGGATTTTGTGCTAGGTTTATAGTTTTCAATATATTTGTAATTTACTTTCCCATGCTGGCTGCAGCATTTGGGTCAAACACTCTTTAGAGTCTAGTGAGTGGGGGGTGGAGGGGGCATAGGATAGAGGCAGAGGGAGAAGGAAAGGACAAAAAGAGGCAACGATCTACCTAGATGAACCTTGTTACAGTCTTCCTTCATGTGATTATGAAATATCGGAGGTAATATGAAGTTTTTGCACCTGCTAGAATGGGGCATATTGGAATCCTCCTAGGGTGCCACCTATATTCTATTCACCAGTTTTATAAAGCACATGGCTACCTAACATCGGGTTTCCCATCGCTATCCGACTGGTTAGAGTGAGTTAAAATGGCTAAAAAAAAGATTAGGGGGGAAATAGGCTTTTAGTTTTTTCCTGAAACTCATAAAATTGTCCTCCATTCTAAGGCTTGTAGACAGAGTGTTCCAAAGCTTGGGTGCGAGATAGGTAAAAGACCGACCTCCACTCATAGCTCTCTTGATTCTGGGGAGAAGAAGCCACTCAAGGTTGTTTGACTTCAGGTCCCTATTGGCACAGTAAGAGGTGGCCAAACACTGAAGAACACATGGGTCTGTGTTGTGCTTTGCCCGATTTAAGATGCATAGTGCCTTAAATTGTACTCTGCAACTTATGGGCAGCCAATGAAGAGTTTTGAGCGCAACACCTGCTGACTGTTTTTTTTGGAATACCTAACAGTATTCGGGCGGTGGCATTCTGAATCATTTGGAGGTTTTTTTGTCACTGACTTTAGACTGCCTATGTAAAGAGAGTTGCCATATTCAAGACGAGAAAGGATCAGACCTTGAATCACTATTCTACGTGACTCCACCGTGAGCTATTTAAGAACCTTTCTCAGGGCTCTTGGCAAACCGAAACTACTGCCAGTCACCTTTTTCACTTGGGAGACCATGGTTAGCTGTTTGTCCAGGGCCATTCCTAGGCTCTTTACTTCTGAGTTGGGGAATGGACGTTCTCCCAGGCAAGGTGGCCAGATGATCTGATCCCAGAGCTTTGGATTGTTACCTAAAATCAGGACCTTCATTTTTTCTCCATTCAACTTCAGGCAGCTGGCTGCCATCCACTCAGACACCGTCTCTAGGCAACTATTGAGTCTTAAGGAAGTGGAGTCTGTGTCTGGCGACAGTATGACAATCAGCAGGGTATCGTCCCCGTAGGATACCATCTTAAAGCCAAAGGAGCAGATGATATCTGATAGGGGGCGGACATAAATGTTAAAAAGCGTGGAGCTCCGGGACGAGCCCTGCTGAACTCCACAATTCAGCTGATGGCTGGATGAAAGAAAAGACCCCTCACTAACCTGAAAGCTACGTTTATCCAGGAATGAGGGAAGCCACCTTAGGGCCTTCCCTGTAATACCTACTTCTCCCAGACAATGAAGAAGAATGGGATAGGAAACCGTATCAAAGGCGGCACTAAGGAGGATCAGTGCCAATGAGCCACCCTGGTCCATGATCAATATCATAAATGTGGCAGATGTCTTCAGCCAATGGTTGTATATCCATTTAGGTAGTGAGTGGCT
Organism: Calotriton arnoldi; assembly: GCA_963921515.1. Lineage (NCBI taxonomy): Eukaryota > Metazoa > Chordata > Amphibia > Caudata > Salamandridae > Calotriton > Calotriton arnoldi. Next base: position 857,457 of record CAWUFW010003788.1, read on the forward strand.
GGCAAGGGTGAATAAATATGGCTTTTTTATATGAGGTGTCTGGAAAGCAGTTCTGGTTGCATTATCAGGGCCACCAGAATGTACTGATTTCATGCAGCCAGTACTGAAGACAATCGGCTATGTAACCTCCAGTAGAGATGATTCATGTGTAGTGTGTGCAACTCCTCTGGCTGGCCTGCTCTTATTACAATCTACGCTAAAGGGATCCTTACATGGATTTCCACTTCAGTGAACCCAGTTCAGGTAGTAGTTGGTGCAGGTTTTCAGACTCTTCCTCATTACTCTTTCTAGACCAGTAAAGATTAAAAAAACAATTCCGGAAAAATAAATACCTTAATAAATGGATGACTTAAAATCAAGACATTGTTCTTGTACAAAATGTTTGGCCTGTAGCCAATATCTTTCCCTTCTATCTATTCTTATACTTTGTCACCCTCTATTATTCATTGTTTTTCTTACGTTTTTCATTTGCTGATATTGCTGTTATTATTTTTGCAAAGCACAGAATTTTCTACACTCTTAACCACCTTAAAAATATGCTCCTAACACAGTAGTCCCCCTTTTCTTGCCCTCTCCTGGGCTCAGTGAAGATATTGGACATACCAGAGGCATGAAGAGTGAACAAGGGGCTGTAGGCATAAGCAGAACTTGCAACAGAACTACGCTACCTGCCATCGAAGATTCTGCAGCTCTAGACAATGTGTGCCCCCATATGTGGCCTATTGCAAAAACACATGCTCAGAGCAAGATCCCGTATTTCTTTCTATATGGGGCAAACATAGCTTAGACTGCTCTGAAGAAAGCTTTGGATGAAACGCAATCCTCATTATAAGCTCTTAGCAGGGGTGAGGGTCCGAAAGACCAAAGAAAAGAACCGGGAAGAGTCTTCCTAGCTTGAGAGATAACTCCAAGAGCCTTCTGTCAGTTCTTGGCAGACGTGCCAGATGAAGGAAGATATTGGTCTTGGAAAAATAATAGATGGGGCCCAGACTCGTTGGAACCACACTGTTATCCCACACTGTTTAAACTGGATGATCAAAATACAAAAAATGGGAATGGAATTTCGGATATGGCGGGTCCGGTGGCTTAGTGGACTAATGCGTCTATTATAGGGGCCTGTGTTCGACCACATGATCACAGGTTCAAATCCTGGCTGGTCCACTCTGCCTTTCATCCTTCTGAGATCGATAAAATGAGTGCCATTGAGTTGGGTAACAATAAACATCTGTTATTCAGCGCCAAGATATCCTTGGGTGAACGTGCGCTTAACAAATACACGTTATGTAGATTAGATTACCTTCTTTTTCCATGGCACCCACAACAGAAATGGTATGTCTCAGAGTTTAGCCTAAAGTTACTACCACTCAGTATTGGACCTCTAACTCTACGCCTGGTGTTTTAAGGAAAACAGGCATTGATGCTGCGGTTCCCATACAGATGAATCCTGAAAGTCAGCCAGAAGAGGATTCTAAAAGCAAAAGCCCAAGTTTTTGTGCAGATACAAACCGACAAAGAAGGTACTGTGAAAACCAAGGGGACATGCCATCTGTAGTTACTTGAAAGTTAAGCACTTTCATGAACGATGCACTGAACATGGTTATTGTCTCCACAGACTCAAGTAGGAAATCTTGGGAGGCAATGCGAAGCAACTCACTTATCTGGCTTAGCAAAAGGCGGATCCAGGTGTGATGTGGCGCCTGCATGTAAAGATGTTAAGTGTACACACCCCAAAATGGTCAGAAAATGACTGTGCTGTCACTGCATGTCGAGCAGGCAACTTACCTAAAGCTCTGCATCAGACTTTGAATCTGGGAAGGGAGAGTTCAGACCTCACACGTCATCGAGTCATTTCCATGACTCCCATTTCACCTCTGATTGCAACCTACCAGTGATACAAATCTCGCCACTTGCTGGCTGCTCTTTGCACACTTGCCTGCTTTGTCTTCGTCAGCACTTTGTAGTTGCTATGATAGTTGAGTTTTATGCCCACCTTTTTGGCCTTCTCGAAATTCAACACTTTCTGCCAAATTGAATGTCCATTGCTTTTATAAAGTTGTATCTATTTTTTGTTATAATGTCCATACTTATTCTATCATTTAATTTTTCTTGCTTTTACCGATGCAAATTATGTATAGATTTTATTGCTGATCACAAAAGGCTCTTGAGGCCGAAGTGTCTCTAATAAACTCTAAACTCGTATTTATCTGCGGGGACAACTAGTCGAGGTGCTAATTTAGGGCACAGTGTCCTCTCTTAGAAATATCAGTGTAACTTCAGTTTTAGGCACAGTGGCCTTTCCCTTGAATCGTGTGTGAGTGATACAGAGGGGTTTAAAGGTTCAGCAACTAACTATAGGTGGACAATGCAGTGCTTGAAGCACTGGAGTCTTGCTCCATTTGTTGGAAGTGAAGCAATATACTTGCTCTGGTTCTTTTTTAAATCCTTTGAAGTTTTTGTAGTATGAGCTCAGGCTGCCAAGATAGAGCCAGTTGGCAGAGTCAACTCTTTATATTAGAAGAATGAGAAGGCAAGAGAGGATGTGCCTTGGTGTTTGTGTTGCCTAGAAGTTAACATAGAGAATGAAGGATAGGTTTGAGTCCATGGTCATTCCAAGATTCCTGTGTATGAAGGGGTGTGCAGTTCCTAACAGGGAGTACAGGGGAAGGGGAGGTCTTTCTTCGTGATGCCCTCACACACCCCGAGGGATGTCATGCTTCATCATTGGGCCGTGCTCCTCGTCGGGCCGGCGCTGCAATGCCCGACGGGCTCCCGTAAACGGGGCTCTTTGGCAGAGATCTTTTTAAGAAGCCGTAGGGTGCGTGCGGGTGTGAGGGCAGGGTAGTGCACGGGTGGTGGGTTTAAAATAAGTCTGGAGCAGTCCTCTTCAGAAATGATTTATTTGCTAAGGTAGTTCCAGCTTAGTTAAAATGTGTTGGAGCCCTACGTGGATGCAATGTTCCTAAAGGGCTATCGCAGTGTAGTGGGTCGACATGTTTCGTGCCTGTACTGCCCCTAGCGGGTCATGTGGCACTTCTTCAGGACCTAAGAAAGTAAATGGTGCACTACTAACGGTCTGGTTCCCTAGATGTGGTATGATATCCAGACACGGTAGAGTGATACCCTAGTAGACTTATACTGGGGTAGTGTAGACCTATATAGGGAAGAAGAAGGGGAGGGGAAAAAAACAACAACAATGGAAGATTTAAAAATGGACAAACGGCGTGGTATTCTTAGGGACAATAAACATTAAAACCAGCTGTGGTGTAGCTAACTTGTGTCATGCATATGTGGTGCGGTAATCTCGGTTAGCTCAGTTTTCTGTTCATGGCGTCAAGGTGGTATGATACCGGCGCCATGGTGCTACTAAATGTGACAGGTGACAGGATTTGACAAATGCAAATTCATGCGGTATGTGGTACTACACACCTTTATATCAGTAGTGCATGTAGTGTATGCTTGCAGTGTGTGTATGCTTGAAATTTAAGTTATATATTCCCACCGGCACCTTGCGGCTCCAGGCACGCCGTCTGTATGTACTCTTAAGGTAACTCGCACTCAGTGCTCCGTGATACATGTTCAATAGCTCCGCTGTGCTTTTTTATCTGATACGCCTCTTTTAAGGCACAACGCGACGTGTGGCACTAGTTACCAAGATAAAAGCACCATAACGCACGCCGACATTGGACAGGGACTTAGTGTTAGTCAGTGCACCTTCTCGGTAGCATGTATGTACATCCCATAACCTGCGTATATTACCGCGTTTGGAGTAAGGGTACTTTCTCGTGCTCATGAGGCTCCTTACATGCACTACTGATATAAAGGTGTGTAGTACCACATACCGCATGAATTTGCATTTGTCAAATCCTGTCACCTGTCACATTTAGTAGCACCATGGCGCCGGTATCATACCACCTTGACGCCATGAACAGAAAACTGAGCTAACCGAGATTACCGCACCACATACGCATGACACAAGTTAGCTACACCACAGCTGGTTTTAATGTTTAATGTTTATTGTCCCTAAGAGTACCACACCGTTTGTCCATTTTTAAATCTTCCATTGTTGTTGTTTTTTTCCCTTTTTTCCCCTCCCCTTCTTCTCCCCTATATAGGTCTACACTACCCCAGTATAAGTCTACTAGGGTATCACTCTACCGTGTCTGGATATCCTACCACATCTAGGGAACCAGACCATTAGTAGTGCACCATTTACATTCTTAGGTCCTGATGAAGTGCCACATGACCCGCTAGGGGCAGTACAGGCACGAAACATGTCGACCCACTACACTGCGATAGCCCTTTAGGAACATTGCATCCACGTAGGGCTCCAACACATTTTAACTAAGCTGGAACTACCTTAGCAACTAAATCATTTCTGAAGAGGACTGCTCCAGACTTATTTTAAACCCACCACCCGTGCACTACCCTGCCCTCACACCCGCACGCACCCTACGGCTTCTTAAAAAGATCTCCGCCAAAGAGCCCCGTTTACGGGAGCCCGTCGGGCATTGCAGCGCCGGCCCGACGAGGAGCACGGCCCAATGATGAAGCATGACATCCCTCGGGGTGTGTGAGGGCATCACGAAGAAAGACCTCCCCTTCCCCTGTACTCCCTGTTAGGAACTGCACACCCCTTGATACACAGTTCTATTTGGAGCTTTTGTGCAGGACCTGTTTAAACACGGCTCCTGGTCCCCCCCCCAATTCTTTGACATTCCAAGATTCCTCTCATCACGTCACATTTTATACATACATACATGTTTGTTATTGCAATTAATCTAGAATTGATCCTTTCCCAATTAGTTTGTCTGTTTATCGGCTGGACATGTTATAACTAGGTAAGAGTAGCACACTGGAATCGTAATATATGTGTTGTAGCCCTCCGCAGTCCAAAAATATGTTATGAATGCGATGAATATGAAATCTTTGCAAGGAAGAACTTGGGCAAGCAATTGTTCCTCCAACCTACACTCGTCTGAGCTCCGACATGAGCTAGGCTTTCCTGGGGGTGTGATGCATGGCGCTGGTCCCCGACACGGTGGTTGAGGAGCGACAGGCTCCTGCAGATGCATGGATAATCATCCGAGTGCTGCTGATGAACAGAACCCCTTGTAGTACAAGGTGCTTTTATCTTTCAGGGACTGTAATGGGAAACCGTGTTTAGGTGGATGCCTGTGCCTCTTATCCAATCAAACAGCAGCATGGCAGTAAGCAAGAAATGCTCCTCTGGGCTAATCTGAAATGTGAATGACTTAACGGGCTGCTAAAAAGGCATCACCTGTTCTATAATTCCAAAATGAGGACTTTATAAAGGTATATTTTCTATTCATAAAACTAAAAATATGCAGTTTCGGTGACCGCAGCATCCACGAAAAGGTCAGTAGAGAAAACATAAAACAGTTTTCTTTTTTAACTTTTGGGCAAGTAATAAGAGTATACGTTGAGAGCAGGGAGGATTCTGGTTGTTGGTTTGTGAGATATGGTTACTCTGCCTGCGGTTGGAGAAGTGGCGATGTAAGGCAAGAGAAAAGTGGATTGGGTGTCCCTCCTGAGCGCTCTCCTCAGTAAAGGAAAAGCATTTGCAATGCAATAGGTCTCGCATTTACGCGAGTTTAAGCAATTGGCATTGTAAATGACAATGCTAATAGCTTAAACTCGCGAAAATGCAAGACCTATTGCATTGCAAATGCTTGTTTAACTTTAAAACTGAGCGCGGCGCCGCTTCAAGGACACTGCGCTCGGTTTCTGGTTTTTTTCTTCTTTTTTAACTTTAACACTGAGCGCGGTGTCCTTGAAGCGGGCGCTGCGCTCAGTGTTAAAGTAAAAAAAAAATAAAGAAACAGCGCGCGGTGTCCTTGAAGCGGCGTCGCGCTCACTATAAAAGTTTTTTTTTTTTAAATAAAAATTAAACAGTGTGCGGTGTCCCAGAAGTGGATGCCGCGCTCAACATGAAAGATAAATAAATTTAGAATTGAAAATGATCGCGGTGTCCCTGAAGCGGGCGCCGCGCTCATTATGCAAATTCCCCAAAATGCAGCCGCCATTGTCCCCATTTAGTGCGAATGACAAAAATAGTGCTCACCCCCTAGATAAAGCAGGCTGTGTAACGAGCCAAGTAAAAGGTCCAGTCGTTATGGGCCGTAACAAATGGAGACAAGGTGGTACCAAGGCGGGACTAACAAGCCCATTTACGAATCAGAAGCCACCATTTAAGAAGGACAATGACACAAAGCCAATGACAAATATGGGTGGAGAGTGGGCGGGGCTGCCAGTGCATACCCTAATACAGCATGCCTCGCAGAGCGAGTAGTGAATGCGCGCTGCCGCTAGGCTCGACCTAATAAAAATCTATGGAGACAAAGGAGAAGGACAGACAGAAGGGTCAAGACTACGCAAGATTAAAGTGTATTCACAGGAATAGTTAAAAATATGGAGTGTTGAAGGAAGGGGCATACGATAAGTGGGGGATTTCACATTTAAAAAGGGAACGTCTAGGCGAAGGAGAAAGGAAAAATAAGAGTTTGTATAAACCATGTGGTCAAGAAAAAAGGGATCATGGTGTTTAAAAGATAATTGTAATGTTAAGGATAGAGAATTGTTGTAGTAGAGGTAGGACAATGTAACCAAGCCGATGCAAAGATAGTCTAGTTGTTGGCATAAATTCAGTAATTACTACTGTAGGGAGCTCCGATATGAGGGGTAGGAAAAGAAGGGAGAACCGATGATCTATCTGGTCTTTTACTCTTAATCTGCCAGACTGAAGATGTATCCTATAGCTGTTCCCATATATTATTGTATACTGTTTTTTCCAAAGTTAGCTGAAGTTTGAGGTTTTGAAAGTCTGTGTCCTCTTTAATGCATATGAAAGTTCAAAATAGACACTGCACTTCCTGTTGGTGTTCAGCTGTTTGGCACTCCTATGTGGTACAGTAAGTGGTGCCCCTCATAACTACACTGGATGTAGGTGAACCAAGCAAGGCTCGAACCAGGTTTTTGCAAGATGTCTTGTTCTGGCTGGGCCCTTGTCCATTGGGAAGTGGTGAGCCATAATAAAAACACACTAAACCTCTCCAAGCCTATGTTCCTTCTCGGTGCATTTAAAAAAAAAAAAAAAAAAAACTGTGGATGGTATTGAGCTTGAACTAAAAGCAGAGCGTGTGAACTAAGGTCCGTAGACAGCTGCGCTTTGCACATGCCTCATGCAGACCTGCAAACTGAAAGCACCCTTTGTGGTATCTGCAAAGCCACTTTGTTTTGTTAACCTATTTGATTGAAGTTTTTGAGGTCTCGGCTGCTCCTAAAATTGATAGTTTTTGCTCAGTTAGAGAAAGCTAGTAATGTTAACAGCCTCACCCTGCTATCCTTACCGAATAGCACTTTATTTTATCTAAAAAGACTTGTTTGTGTATTTCAGGTTGACTTAACATGCTTTATGCTCTGTGTACTAATACTATTCCATGAAATATTTGAACATAAAATATTGACCTTTAGTATCATACTGAAAAGAGACGGATGCCACCCTGAAGTGACTGAATTACAGGTGTGTAACCTGGACTCCAATCTCACTTTCCCCTTGACCAAATTGTGTGATCTAAGCCAAATCGTTGTACTTCACTGTCGGTCATTTTCCTCAACCAACCAATTTGAGAGCCCATATAAGTAATTACTTCCAGGCTCTGGGTATATAAAAACCTCACTTGTATATTCTTAAAGTAAAATAATCTTGCTTCACATTTAGTAATTGTTGCACCTGTCAGCTTTAGGGTGGTCTTTCCCCAAACGCTTTGGCTAACTCATATTTTTCTGATCTTGTTATAGTTTCCCTTAGGATTCTGTGCACTTTACCACTGCTAACCAGTGCTAAAGTGTGTGTACTCACTCCTTAAAACATGGTAACATTGGCTTATCCCCCAATATTTAATCTACTTCTAAATTCCTAGTAAAATGCTACTACATGTTTCCCAGGGACTGTAAATGAAACACTACTAGTGGGCCTGCAGCACTTGTGCCACCCTCTTAAGTAGCCTGGCAAACCTGTCTCAAGCCTGCCATTCCAACCTGTGTGTGCAGTTTTAAACTGCCATTTCAACCTAGCAAAATAAACCTTTTGCCAGGAACAACCCTTCCTTTTTAATACATATACTTCAATCCTAGGGTAGTCCCCAAACAGCCCACAGGTTAGGGTGCAATATATTAAAAAAGTAGGACATGTATTTTTAAGGTTTGCTTGTTCCTTTATTGAAAAACTCTTAAATTCTGTTATTACTGTTGCAAGCTTACCTCTCCCATAGGATAACAGTGGAGCTACAGTATTACATTTAATAAGGATATCTTCTAAATGGGAACAGGTAAACAGATCATGTTTGGTGTCTTTGCAATTGTAATGAAAAATCCTCTTTTATGGTAAAATCGGATTTTGAATTACAATTTTCAAAATTTCCCTGTTAGAAAGTTGGATTTTTCTGCCTGAGCCATTTAGTGCTTCCAGTCTGTTTTTGGGCAACATGACTAGGTGTAGTTTGCATTTGGTCTTTGTGTATTCCTCCTAGACAGCCATACACAATAGAGATCTTAGGTGTGTGTGAATGGGCCATCACTGGCAGGAATAGAGGGTGGAGCTAGGCACACCTCCACGTACACCTGGATATGCTGTGTGCTGCCGTCACACAAAGGACTGCATACCCCCTGTAGATAGTCTGGAGCCAGGGCAGGGGTAGCAGGAAACCCGAGCACTTCAAATGGAATCCTCTAGAAGTTTCTCCCACTTCAATGAAGGCACCATGCATAAATATTGGACCTCAGACACCAACTCCTGATTACACCTCTGGACTTGTGGAAGACTCTTCCAGGAAGAAGTATTGCTGTGCTGCTGAAAGGACTGCCACTCTGCTGGACTGCTGACCTGAAGAACTGCTCCCTTATTGTACTGACCTGCTGCCTTGCCTGGGTGAGAAGAACTGAACCTAGAACCTGTACCCAGGACCACCAGAGTGTCGCCAAGCTAGCCTCTTGTAACCAGCACCTGGACTCTGCACCTGTGAGTCCTACCCTGCCCAGTGGCACCTGCACAATCTTGGACCCTTGGAAGTGGGCCTGAAGGTGCGCTGCCAGCCCATCTGTGGACCCAGCAGAACTGACACATTTCATCTGCTGCACAGCGCAACCCTGAGCAGAACCGATGCTTAACCTCTGCTACAAGGACTCTCCCAGCGCAATGACTTCGCATCGTCTTCACAATCTCATTGGAACTGCCGCTGCGCTATGCATCTCCGACGCAGGCTCTCAAATCGCAAGCCTCTTGTCGACTGCTTTCTCGAAGACAACGCAGGACTTCACATCACAAGCCCCGCAGCTTCTTTGGAACCATCCAGTACGCAACACATCCTTGACGCAGGACTTCGCATCGCAAGCCCTCTTGTCGATGGCCTCCTCGATGACGCCGCAGGAGTTACATCACAGCCTTGCACACCCGGACCTCGCGTTGCCTCGGCTGTATGACTAATCCTGAAAGAGTGACCTCGCAAATCTCCGCAACCAAGATTTTTGGTACTCTTGTTTAGCTGGCCTAAGTGGGTCCCTGTAGCCGGCACGCACTCCATCACAGTTGGCCTGAACTTGTGGTTTTGTCCCGGTCCGGTGCGACAAGGTAACCACAGTTGGCGCTTTTTGGCACTACAATCGCTGAAACCTTTAAAATTGCATATCTCCGGTTCTGCTGATAGAATTGTTTTCATTTTTGGTCTTGTGTTATTTATTTGAAACTACTTATTTTTCTAAATTGGTTTGGAATATTTCTTGTGTTGTGTTTGCTCTTTATTGCTGTTTGAAGTGCTGCATAAATACTTTACACATTGCCTCTAAATTAAGCCTGACTGCTCTGTGCCAAGCTACCAGAGGGTTGAGCACAGGTTAATTTGGAATTTGCTTGTGACTTCACCTTGATTGTGGTTTCTGCTTGAATAGGATTTCATCACCCCTCAACCAGTAACCCAATTTCTTACAGTAACAGATTTGGCCACATACACGGGGAACATGATAAAGTGGCACATCTTGAGTAGCTGGTGGCAATGTTGTCATGTTATCGAGATATTATTAAATGTTTTATGTTTAAAAAATATTTCTGTCAATAAATGTGTCACAACGTAGCGTTATAGTAAGGTGTATTTAATTGGACACTTAGAAATGTTAACCACTTTTGTCTTCATTTTAAAGAGTCATTATCCTATTTTTCTGGACATTTGTTGCATGATGTATATAATGAATCTTAAAGATTCCTCCCACCTTATCTTATGCTCTTGAGTACATTCCCCTTAGTTACTGGTCACTTGTGAAACAGCACGAAGGTAGGTTTCTTTGGAAGCTATCTTCTGTATGTCAGGCATTTCCTGACAAGGTGTCACAGATGGATTTCACCCTCACCAGTACATACACCATATCGTTGGCAAATATAGTTAGGTAGGCCTTCAAGTTATTACGTTCTACAGCAGGCAGCCTGAGAGATCTTTTAAAATTGGAAACTTTTAATGGAAAAACACATAATTTCAGTTGCGGCCGGCATGACTCGCGGGGGGAGGGGGGGGTTCGCACGGGGGGTGGATAATTAAAAAAAATAAAATAAACTTACCTTCCCGGGTCCCGCGCCGTCTCAGCTCCTGGCCAGGTCCTGCGTTTTCCTGCTCTCCTGCCTCCGGCAGAAACAGGAAGCAAGCAGCCTCCCTCCCCTAAGCCAATCACAATGCTGCAATGGCAGCGTTGTGATTGGTGGGGACGCCGACCAGCCAGGCGTCTATGGGGAGGCCATTTTCTCCATGTAGGCTGCATGCAGCCTACATTGAGAAAAGTGAGAGTGCGTATGACTGGTTGGGGCCGACCAAACAGTTAGGGCCCGCAGCATTGGGCAAGCCACTCCTCCCCTGCCCTCGAGCAGACCCACCCACCCGCCCCAAACCAAACCCTTCTGCTTTCTCGCAGTGCGAGAAGCAGAAACCTAAAATGGTAGTTTTACCATTTTATGTTTCTGCTTCTCGCACTGCGAGATAGCAGTGGGGCGACGCTCCTCCGCCCTAATGGAGAAGGCGCCCCTGCATAATTTCACTTTTAATAATAACCTTGGGGTTACCTGTACTCATTTGCAATGTACAATGGATCCCCTCCTGAGGTGGACTCAAGCACAACTCAATCTGTTTTAAAACAAATGCCGTTGTTAGACTAAGTTACAGCAGCAACATCATCCACTGTTTGACATTAACAACATATAGGACCATTTGTGATAGATATTTTTGGGTTTGATTAAGAGACATACTATCTTTCTCTTTGGATAATAATGGGAAACAACTAATAATTAAGGCAAGATTAGGTATTTCATCTCTAGATGAAGTTAAAAAATGCTGGGACGGTACAGAAAATCCATCCGAAAATTGTTTTTTTTTTTTTGGTAATGGGTTTGGGGGTCTAAATCATGCTTTTTTTCTGTGTCCGCATGTGACATGGTGGAAGCTTTAAATCGATTTATGAAACCCCTGTATTTTAAAAGCAACATTTTTAAAATCTGATTAATTGATTTCTATGGTAAAGTCTCCACCTAATGAGTTTGTTTGCTATAATCATTTTCAAATGTTTAAATCCTTTTTAAAACTTAATAATTGTGGATGATGATTGTGATTTGTGAGTGATGGTATTTAAACTTTTTGGTAAACATTGTTGATCTCGGTCGAGATTTAAATCAATAAAATTATTGTTTATGTTGAAATATAATTAATCTTGATGGTTCGGCTTGTGCTTTGCCTCTTGGAGCCAAGCCAGATACCTGGCGCCCTCTCTGCATTTGTTGGCTCTGTCACTTCATGTATAACTCAAATTGTGTGGGTTGAGCACACCTATTTAACAAGTGTTGCACTAATACAAAATAAATTCTTGTGAAGCTTAGTGTGCTGCACCCTCAAGTGTTTGTCTGGCACGTAATACAACTCGACTGAAGGCCCAGCTAATGAGTTAGGCTGGGACAAGGCGTGCACAACGATTACAATTGTATTTCAAAATCTCACAATAAATTAATCAACAGATGACCAGTGATATTTCAAGTTCATTTATCTTTTGAAGCAATCAATTTTCTATGAAACCTAATCTTCCACAGAGTAATAATTATAAAATAAAACAGAATTTTTTTAACACAAAATTCAATTTTCAATCATTCTTTTTAACATATGCTGTCATGGCATTCCATGCATCTTCATGTCAATTGATGTTCATTATGCCCAATGCATTTCGGGACATTAAGTCCCTTCTTCAGGGGCCAATCTAAACAAGCATGGGCATAGCCAATAGGTCTCGCCTTTGGGACCTTATAAGTATTTAGTTATGCAGCACAATATCCTTGGTGCAACAACATCAACTGTTGCATGGCTAAACACTTATAAGGTCCCAAAGGCGAGACCTATTGACTTAGCCAATAGGTCTCACCTTTGGGACCTTTTAAGTGTTTAGCCAGAGCTATTGGCTTTGCCAATGTTTTTAAGCTATGTTCTAGAACAGCGTGGCTGCTGTGCAGCATGTTGAAAACTGTCCAATTCAAAACAAAAACATGTTCAATACTGTCCTGATTTGTAAATGTGAGCCACTTTTTAGCTATCTGGTTCGCTAATGGGGGCACTTTTATTTCAGTGCCCAGGACTATGTTTTTGTCCCAGTACAACCCTGAGTGCGCCTTGAGTTCTTAAAGCGCAGTGAGCAATGGGACGCAAATCCAGGCATACCTGTGCCACTGAGGGCGACTCATTGACAGAAACAAAAAACAATGGGTGGAAATGCTTGAATTAATCTTAATCGCTGGTAATTACTCAGGGTGCCTTCTATTCTGAAGTTATTTTGCTCAATATACCTTTACAGGCAGGGACTGTAATCAGCCTGTTTTTTTCACCTCGCACTCGTCACAGAAGAAGACCCAGACACCAGAGAAAACTGAAAGTATTGCATTCTATCATTTATGCCTGAAGATAGGGGTTTGTGTGAGAAGACCATTGGCAGGGACTTACAACCCTTCCCTGAGAACACCAAGTACTGATCGGCGCAGAACCGTTGCAGATGCCCTTAGCACAATAAACAGTCCAACTTCATTTTTGCCCTCATTTTATGTTAACTGTTTCACTGTGTAGAAATCAGAGACCCTGGCATAGATTACATTGAAAAGTAAAACACAACTTTTTTCCCTTTCGAGACACACTGCTTACATGTGTCTTTTCGCTGCCATGCCGGCTCTAAAACAATTATGTCACTTCTGGGGCACTTACACTTCACTGCTTCAACTGCACTGTGTAGAGAGGACCAGCTCTAATCCCTGAATAACGATACTGTAATCTACTTCCAAGTGATGGGAAACACGGGGGCGGGACATCTTGTACAAAAAAGAGCAACCAGCAAGAGCACTTAAGACAAGTGGGCACAATTTTCCAACTAGTCAACGAATCTCCGCAAGCTAAAGACACACCTGAACTACACAAAAATATGAAAATCCACACACAGCTGTGAAACAGGACACCGCGATTAGCCTGGAAACTACATTGCAACTTATTGTTTTACTGAAACAACGAGAAGGCGCTGAAAACAAATGTTTAAAGTTTCACTGAGAGCATGCCTTCTTTCTGCAGTCGAGATCTCTTTAAAACAGTGCTTTAGAGCCTATAAACATCGCACTCTCCTAGGCAAAGCTTAAGTATTTAGATAGTAGTGAGACAAGCAGCCTTCATGGGAATTGAAAGCTCTGTAAAACCAGACCGGTGTGATAGTGACTCAGACACAGGGACGAAAGCTATGGTGTACGTACAAAGTTATTATCGTTTGCAAATTCAACGAAAACGTAGACAAAACAGGGTTAAAGCCGATCAGCAGCAGGTGGCGTAGACAGATTGCCGCAGTGATTGTATGTGTTCTACGTAAAGCATCACAACTAGGGGCCTCTCTAAAACACAACCAAAGTTGGAGCTATTGACGCCGCAGTGAATGGCAAAATATTTCCAGTGTTGGATGTGCTAGGCTGCCTGTGTCCATACTGGGAGCACCACCACACAGGGCAGCAAACAGCACTGCCGGGATGCGCACTCTATGCACGTAGAGGTGGGGCGGCTCACAGTGGCTTCCGGGGTCACGTGGAAGTCGGGTGTCCTGCACTTACCGGTAGCTGTGGAAGGCAGCAGCATCCCAGCTCCTGTCCTTATGTGCTGGGCGCAGAGCAGCTGGCAGAGCCCCGGCTGCAGCTCGTTCGAGTGCTGAAGGATGCCTCCCAAGCAAGCCCAGTTGTGGAAAGGTTTCACCCGGTTCTTGCTTCTCGGCAGCGTGTGCTCAGCCCAGAACAGTAAAAAAAAAAAAAAAGGCAGTTGCGCGCGCCCCTCTCCCTTTGACCCTCATCTTGCTAGTTTTTGCTGGATTTTATGTTTGATCCCTACGCTAACTCGTCGACGGAGGCCCCGCCAGAGGGGTCAGTGGAGTTATTTGCGTAACTGAACATTTCTGTCATCGCGGCTGAGGTGGGAAGGAGCCACGGGCTCTGGTTAATCACCAAGGGGGTAAAAGCGGAAGGTGACGCTCACGCGTCTGAGGCGGGTAAATGCGTTGGTTGGAAACAACAAAACGCAAGCATTTAAAGAAGTGCTCGTTCTACATAGAAAAAAAAGTGCCACAGACACAAAATTCAATAACAACAAGCATTGGCCGCGCGGCCGTGAAACTGACACGGCCGCGCGGCCGTGAAAGTAATCGCGAGCGTCCAGATGGCGAGGGAAGCCATATGGCGCCTGATCGCGCGTGCACGCTCGCGTGAACGCAAGCTGGTCGCCAGCAAAAGCCACTGTTTGCACTTCCAAAACCCGCTTACTAAAACTCTCGCCAGAGCAGCGCATGCGCTAGCTCAGGCGAGACCTAAAAAAGGAATAAACATATATGACGATAATACAGCTTTATGTTGCAGCAGAGTAGTTCGATCAAACTCACGAGAGATTCATACCCCCAACATACCAGGTGAGTATTGAAATTCAACATCAAAGTTCTAACCATTAAACGTGATAATATTCAAAGCTGTGCCAGAGGCATGCAGTAATCGTACAGTATGTCATGCATAAAAAAGAGTGCTCGAATCAAATCAATTGGGTATTCCCTTACAGCACCACCCTGTGCATCCAAACTATCAATTCGCCAAGTGACACAACACCTCCTATTGATGATAGCCAGTTGTACCTTGATGCACGTCGTAAATGCTTAAAAAGTTGGAAAAATATCTGTAACCAACAAACAAGTCCACATTTGTAGTTACAACTTCATCAAACAGTTAAGTGTTCAAAACGCACACCAATGAACAGCCACATGTGGCAAAACTCCTAAAATCGCGTTGTTCTATTGATCCAGCGCAATATTAGCCAACAACATTCATACACCATATACTCACTTGGGCCCATACATTTACACTACACTAATACTTACGCTGGGTGTCAGATGTACTCTTTTATCAAAATCCCTGCTACCAATTACCTTCTGATTGAAGAGTAATAACTTACCAATGGATCCTTTGCTAATTGGGAAGTTTAAAATGAGTGACATTCACTATAATACATAATCCTGAAATAATCACTGAGTCAGGAAGTTTTAAAATGTTTATCTAAAGATTTTGCAGAGTAAAATACAGAAAAACACGGTATTTGATCAGAATACCCAAGAGGAAGCATAGGAACGAATTTTCTAATAACTGACAATGTTTAAGGAAATAAGAGAGGATAGAGACAGCAGCGCAACTAAAGGTTGCAGTATAGTTACCTAAATACGAGAACCAAACCCCTTAGCCAAGGAGTTGGAAAAGATAGGACCCTGGAAGGATGAAGAGCAAAGACATCCTTCAGGATCAGGACAGGACTGGTGACCTCTCTATAACGACGCCTGCGCCGTTCCCTCTCTGGCACTTGATTTCTCTTCGATTTCTCCCGTCTAATTGACTCCGCCGCCCCCTCCTCAGGACCTCTTCCTGATAAGGATTCAGTCAGCAACCGCTCAGCATGGCAGCCTGGAGCTCTTCTGTATGTTCTCTCTTCTGTGGAATCTAGCTCTGACTTCGTAATTAATTACTAATGCTATATTCTATTATACCCTTCTACGCCCATGTACCTCCCCTTAATGTTGCTAAAATATGGGACCACTACTTCTGATTGGGCAGGGACAGGGGGTGGATTCTCGTACCATGTCAATTTTGGCCTAAATTGTAAAGCCTATTGTATTTACGTTCCCGCCCCTTTAAATTAATACATTTGCTTTATTTCCCACCCGTCTCACGACAAATGTTATACATTTTACAGGAGAAAAGTAACAATTTCTGTCCCCCGGAAACTTTGGGTACATCATCTTCGGCCAATAGGTCGTGGCCTTGGGAGACGTCCAAGTTGACTTCACTTGGCAGGCAGACAGGACACATGCGCAGAACCCTCGGTTTCTCGAGTTTCAAGACACCAACCCAGGCCCAAGTTTACGAATCACTAAAAGTGCAAGAAGAAAATATTAAAATCACAAATAAAACGTTTCACTGTATACCCACTTTCCCTAACTCTATTCCCATTTAATCATAATACTACCCTGCATTAGTAGCGTTAAGAAAACGACAATTTAATAATGACATGAGAGCAAGCTTAAGCATGTGAGAACATTGAGCGGCCATTTTAATACACACTGCGCAGAAGCAGAAGTTTCCCACCAAGCAAAGAAAGACGTCGCACCATGTGATCAGGTTGCGACATGCGCAGAGAAGTTCCAGCGCTTTAGCGGCCATTTTGAGTTATGGACAAGCGTTATTCATTAGTAAAACACATAGGCAAGCGTCTATCCCTTTTGTATTCGTGAATGCAAGTATTAGTATTGACAGTACAAGTTTAATAAATTAATACTATGAGGAGGATTGCATACAAGCAAGTTTCATTTTTGAAACCTTGCTCCATCAATCCCCTCTCTGATGGCGTTTCTGAGCCATCAAAAATACTACCCTCAATCAGATACCAACTTCTAGCAAATCGTTTCATTCTCATTTTTACTTTTTCTATTCTTACAGTCTCCTTTTAATTTCTTGTATAAATCACTTCTCCATTCTTCTAGTTCGATCTCGTCTAGTTTTCTCTTCTTTCCTTTTCCTGTCACTTCATATGTTCCATCCTTTCAACAGCATTTGCACCATATTGTTATTGCTAAAATTATTATTGCTATCCCTGCTAAGGGTACTAATATTTGACCTATAAGTCCTTTTCCTATATTAGCAAACCAGGTTCCAATTGACGATATACTATTTGTCAATCTTTCCCATACACTATCAACTTCCAGTGGTTTAAGTTCCTTCTCAAGTTTAGTTATATTCTGAATATACGTTCCAATTTCTGCACTCTTATCAGGAATATAAGTGCAACAATGTTTCGTCCTCAATAATTTACAGACTCCTCCCTCTTTTGCCAATAGAATGTCAAGAGCAAGTCTATTTTGCATCACCATAGATCTAATCGCAACCATCTCCGTATTAATCATTAGAAAACCTCCAGCAGTATCCGTTGATAAACGATCAACCACTGTAGACAATTTACATATTTTCCTTGAGTTCAGAATTATTCCCACTGAAGGTATCAATGCACCAAATATATCACCTACAATTTCTGAAAAACTAGCTCTTTTACTACGTATTAATTCATTATTGTTTTCATTGCTTCCAGTGTTTCTTTTTACGTGGTATATCTTTGGAAAAACTATTCCAAAATAACAACTTCCATACCACCGTGCAGGAAGCCTAAAGTAAGCCTTATTCCCACATACATAATAAATTCCAGGAAAAACTGAATCTGTTCCTCCTTTAAGTCCCCAACCTCCAAGAATTAAAAATTGTGTTCACATTCACTGGTACCGATGAAAACATTATTATAGTCAGTCTTTAACCTATGTAGACAAATTTTCCCTTTCTTTACGAAATCCAGAGCCATAGCAGCTTGAGCTTTGCCAGGTGTGTAACTCCTTCTTTTTCTGCCCAAGGTGGCAACTGAGCCTTATGCTCTGAAGCTTTCTTTTGAAAATCATGTCTTCTATCTTCTACTAAATTCAAAAATATCTTTTCTTCTTCTAATAAAGAACATGTTAGATTGTGTCTATGTGCATGTGTTATGTCTATTGATTTCATTGTTAAGAAAAACTCTCCCATAAACTGTGCGTCTTGACTACTAAGCACTGGGTTCATACTCTTGCGAATCGGAACCTCAGAAAATATCACATCTAAGTTTGAATAATAATACTGTAGTCTACCTGTTCTATAAAATAAACTTGTTAATACACTACATGAGATGCCATATGTCAGTGGTAAATGATGGTATGTTAATCCTTCCGCTACTGATTCAGGTAATTTCATACAGACATAACAATTACTAACTTCCATTGTGTCTACATACTGAAACAATAACTTTGTGAAAACATTTAAACTAGTGTCGTTATCAGCTACTTCATGATGAATTTCTGCCTCATCTTCTGCCATTAGTTCTACTCTATTGCCCTTCATGTTTGCTGTCCTCCCTTTAGTTTCGTTATTAATCTTCTTCTTAACTATTATCATAAGGTAAGGAACTGCTACAATCAGTACTAGCCATACTATAAGCACCAATACTAGACTACAGATGCAGATTGCACAGCATCTCCTACAACAATTTCGTTTTGGTCTCCCAGTAACTCTATCATCAGGCATTTTTCGACAACGACAACGAAGATTGCTCTTCTTATCTCTTCTTTTCTTTAGAGGATTCTTTTGTTTAGTCAGGGTGGTCTTGTTTCTTCTTCGTATGTAAGTTCTGCACTTGTTCCTTCGCCACCACTGTCACTTGACTCTGAGCTTTCAAAATCTTCGAGAATAATATAAGTCCAGTCAGGACCCTTGAATTTGTTATTCACAAGTCTCAGTCTTTTACTTCTTCTTTTTCCTGACTTTTTCTCTTGTTCAGTTTGACTTGTCACTTCAGGTACTTGTTCTGGATCTTCACTTCTTGTTGTTATGTGGTATTTTACTCTTTTGATGACACTTGGCCAATGATCTCCTTTTCTTGTCTTCTTGATTGGCACTGTTTCTTTGTTTACGTCTTCAGAAATCTCGTTATTTTCAATGCTCAATACTGTTTTGTTTTCTTTGATTATTTGTTCTTTTATTTGTTCTTTTTCAGGTCTAATTGGTTTTTCTTCTGTAGCTCCACAATGACTTTCAAGATGTTGATCTTTTTCCCTTTTTATTTCTTTATGTTCATTTGTATTAACCCCTTTTTCTTTTGTGAATTCTTCTTGATCTATCTGTTTCTGATCAGGGCTTATTGCACTGTGAACTTCTGCAGCCTGACCTGCTTCTTCTAGACCTGTCTGTCCCTCTTCAAAGTTTATCAAATCTTCACTGTTTTAGTCCAATTTTCTTTCCCTATCTGATTTAGTTCAGGATCTTTTACTTTCTTGTCTTCTTGATCCCAAACTGTTTCTTCTTCACCTATCTGATCTTCTTTAATTTCTTCCAATTTTGTTTGATTTCTCGTTCTGTGGTATATTTCAGGCACTTCTACCACTGGTATCCAATCCTGACTTGTGCTCGGTTGTTCTCCGTCAGCTTCTCTCGAACCTCTAGCTTGAGATTCCTCAGCTGGGCAACCTTCAGCTTCTTCAGTGACTGGCGTTGTCTGTAGATTCTCTTCTTCAGGTTCTGGTACTCTCTTTGTGTGGCTTACGTGAATCCAATTAGGAAATCTTGCACACTTCACTGCTGTATTGGTGGTCAATATGACTTGACAAGGTCTGCTCCACCTGGGTGATAGACACGTTTCTCTGGTGTGATTCTTCACTACCACCCAATCACCAGGATTCAGATCATGTTCTAATTCAGGCTGCCTGGAAACTGCGTCTTCTCCAACCTGATGAGAGACAGAACGCACGAGGTCAGCCAATCCTTTGCAATAATCCAAAACCATATCATCAGATATATTTACTAATTTGTTTGTGGGAACATGTGTTTGTCTCATTGCTCTTTCCATCATAATTTCATGTGGGCTCAATCCTGTCGTTCTGTCAGGTATGCTTCTTATTCCCATCAAGACAAGTGGCAATGCGTCGGGCCACTCTAATGATGTTGATGCACACATTTTTCCCAATCTTGATTTTAAAGTGCTATTCAATTGTTCAACCCCTCCAGAAGCCTCTGGGCGATATGCACAGTGCAATTTCTGTTTGATTTGGAATGCTTCACAAATTATCTGGATCACTTTGCTGTTAAAATGTTTTCCTCTATCTGATTCCAAAGATACTGGGAAACCAAATCTAGGTATGAGCTCTCGTAGTAACAGTTTTGCAACTGTAATGCTGTCATTTCTCCTAGTTGGATAAGCCTCCACCCACTTTGAAAACAGACACACTATGACTAGTACGTATTTCAGCCCTCTACATGGTGGTAACTGTATGAAGTCAAACTGGAGTCTTATAAATGGGCCTTCTGCCTTTCCAATCTTTCCAAACCCAATTATCATTTTCCTGCCTGGATTGTGCATTTGGCAAGTTAAACATCTCTGGCAAAGACTCTCTGCAACAGCTCTGAATTTGGGATTGTACCAATTTTGTCTGAACAGTCTAATCATTGCATCTCTCCCTATGTGTGTGTCTCCATGATGCATTCTAGCCATTTGTGAGAGTAAACAGTCTGGCATGACTGGTCTACCATCTGCACTGATCCATACTTCATCATCTCCCCTTTGGGAGCAACCCACTTTGATCCATAAATTCTTCTCACTTTCATCAACCTCATCTTGTAATTTCTTAACTTCATTCCAAGTTTCTGGTGGCATATACAGCATAAGTTGGCAGCTGATTCCCATTCTTTCCACCCTCTTATTTACTGACGTTCTGGTTTTGGCACAATGTTGAGCCACCAGATCAGCATATCTGTTGCCAACTACCACCCAGTCATCTCCTGACTGGTGTGCGGCACATTTCACCACAGCCAATTCTTTTGGTGATTGTATTGCTTCTAGCAATTCCCTTACAAATTGTCCATTTTTAATGGGGGATCCTGAAGAAGTCATAAAATCCCTCTGCATCCACAGTTGGCCAAAATCGTGCACAACCCCGTAACCATATTGACTATCAGTAAATATAGTTATTCTCCGATTCCTCCCAATTTTGCAAGCTTTTATCAAAGCAATCAATTCAGCTACTTGTGCAGATTTTACTCCTGGTAAATAGGATGCTTCAACTATTCCAGTTAATTCACATACTGCATAGGCAGCGGTTAGTTTACCATCTTCATGTCTTTGGTATGAACCATCGACAAATAGCTCCCTGTCTGGCGTTTTAAGAGGCTGTTCCTCAATGTCTGGGCTTGGTTTTGTACATAATTCTGTAATCTGTACACAATCATGTTCATCTTCTTCGTCATCTTTATTTGTTTCATGATATGGGTCTGGCAATAGATTTGCTGGATTTATTATCATACACCTTACCATGGTTACATTTTCAGCAACCATTATTATTCTCTCATATTTAGTCAGCCGACTAGGAGTAAGATGCTGAGTTCTTGTTCTTGTCAACAGAATCACGACTGCATGTGGAACATACACTTTTACAGGGTGTCCCATTACAATTGACTCGCTTTGTTCAATGCTCAAACAAGTTGCAGCTACTGCTTTTAAGCATCCTGGCAACGCGGCTGCTACTGGGTCCAATGTAGCAGAAAAATATGCTATAGGACGTCTGCTAGTCCATGTCTCTGAGTTAGAACAGAAAGTGCACAATTTTCTCTCTCTTGACAGAATAATGCGAATTCTCTTTTGTAATCAGGCATGCCTAAGGCAGGTGCTGAACACAGTGCATTTCTCAATTTTACAAAAGCTTCTACACTTTCATCCTTCCACTCAACAGGGTCCTTTGCTTTCTTTTTCGTCATGTTAATTAAAGGCTTAGCCAACATGGAAAAATTTGGTATCCATTGTCGACAGTATCCTACTATTCCTAGGAACATTCGTACTTGTCTTTGGGTTACAGGCATTTGCATTCTTTTTATTAATTCTACTCTTTCAGAGGTTATTCTTCTTTTTCCCCTCTCAATTTGATGTCCCAGATATTTTACTGCTGTCCTGCAAAAATGTAACTTTTCAGGTGAGACTTTATGCCCTTCCTCAGCCAAAAGATTTAATAATGCTATGGAATCAACAACACAGTCTTCTCTGGTGGTCGACGCTACTAATAAGTCGTCGATATATTGAACTAAAACTGAGCTTCCTGGCATTACTAGTTTTTCAAGACACTTTTTCAGTATCTGGTTGAAGATGGAAGGACTTTCTGTGTACCCCTGAGGAACACGATTCCACACATATACTTTATTCTCAAATTTAAATGAGAAAAGATACTGGCTGTCTGGATGCAATGGTATTGAAAAGAATGCTTGACACAAGTCAATTACTGTGAACCATCCTGCATTCCAAGGAATCTGGTATAGGATTACTGCAGGATTTGGTACTATAGGACAACATGGTTCTACAATCTTATTTATTTTCCTCAGGTCCTGAACAATCCTATATTTTCCACTAGGTTTCTTAAGTCCCATGATTGGTGAATTGCATGGACTACTCATTACTTCTTTTAGAATGTTTTGTTTTACCATTCGATTTATTTCTTCAATGACTCCTGCTTTTACTTCTGCACTCATTTTGTATTGTTTAGTATTTGGGAAAATCGCACCTTCTTTTACAGTAATTTGAACTGGATCTATTTTTGCCATAAGTCCTGCTTCTTTTCCAGTGAAATCCCATACTATTTGGTTTACTGTACCTTTTAATTCTTCTGGTAACTCATCTTTTGTTATTAACGAAAACATTTCATCTATTTCTGTACCTTGTTTTGCAACCACAATTTTATATACATGGTCTTCATCTGGTGTTTGAAGAGCCACACCATCCGGTGTGCAGAAAATTGTACAATTCATCTTGCACAGCAAATCCCTACCTAATAAATTCACGAAGCTAGAATCGCACACTACAAATTGGTGCATTTCTCTGAAGTTTCCAATTTTAACTTCCATTGGTTCGGTAAGAGGTGTTCTAATTCTTTGATTAGCTACCCCCACTACTTGGATATCTTCACCAGAGAGAGGAAGGTCTGGGATGTCTGCTGATCTCACAGTAGACCTGGTAGCACCAGTGTCCAAAAGGAAAGTAATATCATTACCTTTCACATTTCCTTCAACATATGGACCAGACTGATCTACCTGTAAGGATGCGCCAAGTACGCACTCCTTCTTCCCCTCTCCCAGGCACCGTCACGAGTAGTTTTCACTGAAATTTTCCTGCAAAAGAAATTGTGATGTCATATAATCATTCTTACCACTTCCTCCTGGGTATCCGATGTCTGTACCATGTTTTGCTCTGCTTACATTACCCTGAACAGGTGGAGGTGGCAACTGACTCTGAGGATTTACACTCTGCTGTGAGTCATTCTGAGTTTGTTGATTTAAGTTTTGATTTGGGCCATTATTATTTCGAATCTTTTTACACTCGTCCTTCCAATGCCCCAATTTTCCGCATCCATGACAAGGAAATTTCTTTTAGCTTCTTCTCTACTCATTCGTCCTCTAAATTTTCCACCATTCCCAGTATCACCACTCGTTCCAGAATCTTTTCCTTGATTCTCACTCGGATTTTCCAAATTAATTCCCTGCTTCTCTGCCATTTTCACCTGAGCCCACATCACCTTTTCCTGCAATTTCTTGTGTCTATCCTCAATATCGTCTCCACAATATTTTGCATATTTCAAAATTTCATCTATGGGCTTTCCCTGCCAACACAGCATGTGTTGTTTAATCATCTGGCAAATCTCTGGCTTTAGACCGTAAACAAACCGATACACAAACTGACTCATATTCTTGTCTCCAATGTCCTCAAATCCACTATACTGTTTAAACACCTGTAATAAACGCTCATAGTAAGAATGTACTGTTTCATTGGCTTCTTGGGTAGTTCGATCTATTTTTACCCAATCTGTTTCTTTCGGGGGTATCTTTCCTTTCAGGTATGTTATCACCTGCTGATACTTTTTCATCACATCACTTGACGGGGCACCTGTCTTTGGATCTCTGGGATACTCATCGCTAGGCCAATCCACTGTGATCTTACAATCTGTCCATAAATCGGCAGGTACCACTATGTCAAACAGACCATCTAAATCTTTCAACAATACCTTTGATACTTTCACAAACCTTTCAACCTGCTTGTACCATTCAATTGGCTTTTCCCTCAGCTTTGGGAAATCATTCGTAAATGATAAAATATCCTGTCTGCTCCATGGGACATGTACATATCCTCCTCCCGCAACTTCTCGCATTGGATACATTTGATCTGCTTTTCCTGCTTCCTTCATCACATATTCAGATGCTGTTCTACTTGTTCGTGCTTCTTCCTTTTTCTTGGCCCACCTAGATTTCCATTTATCCAGATCTCCCCATTTTTGTAAAACTAACATTAATTCTCTTATTTGTAGTCTTCTTCCAGATGCATTCATATTTTCTAAATCTTTGTCTGAAAATTCTGCTCTATAGGGTTTCTGTAGTACTTTTGATCTCCCTATTTCAATTCCCATCTGTAGTGCTAGATTGGACAATTTTTCATGAAATACTCTCACATTTCTAGTGATACTTCTGCACAGAAACAATAATTCTTCTTCATCATAGGTATTCAAGCGTTCTACTCCTACATTTCCTGCTATTATTTCTTCTAATTCAACTTTTAATTTATGGATATCCAGTACTTTTGGAGGTGCGCACTGTTTAACTGACCCTTGTACCCATCTTTCTAGGTCTTCAGGTGTTACTATGGTAGCACTTTTTGCTCCTGATGAAGTTACTAAACTTACATCTTTTGAACCTCCAGGTACATCTCTTCTTGGAGTATTATTTACAGAACCTCGAATAGGTAAATCCATGAGTGATATTGTGGATTCACAGTCACTAAATTGATCCTCAATTATAACTGGAGCTTCAGGTTTTGGGTTACTCACAGGAGTATTCATAGGAGTTGGTACAGGTATTAATGGAGGACAATTTCCTTGAGTACCATATAATGGAACTACTGGACCAATTGTTACGGGAATAGTCAATGAATCAGGATGTACTTTTATCTGAGTTATTTTCCGTACTAATTCTGCTCTAGTCTTTTCTAAAGCTTCCTTTTCTTTGTCATGAAGTATTCTAGTCTGGGTAAATTCATGCATTACCTTTGGTACCATTGGAGTTTGTGGTGGTGCACTAGGAGGGCATCCACTTGTCCCTTCCTGATATGGAGGTGGATTTCTTAACATTTCTTCCATAAATTCGTCTTCTGAATCCTCATTTCTTATTAAATGTTTTGTCTTTTCTGTACATTTGCCTCCTGATTTCTCTCCTTCTGTGAATAATGGATACAGTCCTTCTGTAATCATTGCCCTTCTCCATTGTTTCATCTGACCCTCTCTTGACTCACGTAAATATCTGGGGTAAAATCCTGGGTAACTCTTATTACTTCTAGATCTATCCCGTTCAAATGCCTCGGTTTCCCATTCTTCTAGGGCTTCATACTGGGTTAATCTAGGTCTGGGTTCTAAATCATTCATCCTCAATCTCAAGTTTTGAAGAATTCTTCCATTGAAAGTGCCATTTTCAGGAAAGGCTAATACTCCATCATTTTTGGTATATTCTATCCAATTCTCCATCCATACACAAGTATGATAGCCTCTCTCCATCATCATGAATGATGCTGGCGTTTTAGCTGGTGGAATAATAATTCCTTCTCTAGTTTTGATTGGTTTGTCCTTTTTAAAATAATTCTTAATCTTTTGTAAGAATGACATTTTTCTTCTTTCTCCGTACATTCTATCTAATCTTCTGTGTACAAAATTATATTCTGCAAAACCTAGGAATCTCCTATCTGGACGATTTCTTATTAAAGTCGGATCGTGTTTTAACATGCAATCCTTATCCACTAAGAATTTTGCTTTTATAATTTCGACCAATCAAATGTCTGCTACCTTTTAATTCTGAGCCAATCCTTGCGCGGCCTTTTGGTGACGTTTCTCTGTCAACCCCTCCTTTACAATCTGCTCTTTTTCTGTTCTCGCTGGTTTAACCAATCCCAGCGCGACACCTGTGACGTCAGTACTACTCCTGACTACTGACCCCTCCTTTACCAGGGTTTTTCCACTCCCGCTGCTTCAACCTACCACAGCGCGGCGCTTTGTGACGTCAGCTCCCTCTCTGGCAACTGACCCTCCCTTTACAAAAATTTACGTAAACTTCTTTTCTCTATAAATCTTAATTAAATTTCAGTAACAACATAAAACATTCGCTATCGTGCCAGTTTCCACTAATTTCGAAAAAGATAGTTTCTCCTACACTTTAGTAAAACCTTTCCGTTTACTAATACATACACTACGAGTAAAACACTTCCGTCTACTCTTCACACAAGCTCCAGAAGTGCCTGTTACTTCTCCAATGTTACCCTTAAGAGTTGATATAACATCAAATTTTTATCAGCGTACCCTTTTTGCTATTACTCACACGCATAGAGTCCCTAACAAGTACTTGAAGTCCTGCTTAACTTCTCAGTACTATTTCTGCCTGACAGATAACCTCACTGCAGTATGGCTTCCACTTGCCACCCACTATTCTTTTTCCTACCCGGGGATTTCTGGACAACATAAAACATAACTCAAAAATAAGCGGATGTTAGTTCATAAAAATACAAATAAAATTCTCATTACCCAATTAACAAAGAGTAACAACAACCGTCCTCTGCTTACCAGAAAACTGATCCAGCGCAATATTAGCCAACAACATTCATACACCATATACTCACTTGGGCCCATACATTTACACTACACTAATACTTACGCTGGGTTTCAGATGTACTCTTTTATCAAAATCCCTGCTACCAATTACCTTCTGATTGAAGAGTAATAACTTACCAATGGATCCTTTGCTAATTGGGAAGTTTAAAATGAGTGACATTCACTATAATACATAATCCTGAAATAATCACTGAGTCAGGAAGTTTTAAAATGTTTATCTAAAGATTTTGCAGAGTAAAATACAGAAAAACACGGTATTTGATCAGAATACCCAAGAGGAAGCATAGGAACGAATTTTCTAATAACTGACAATGTTTAAGGAAATAAGAGAGGATAGAGACAGCAGCGCAACTAAAGGTTGCAGTATAGTTACCTAAATACGAGAACCAAACCCCTTAGCCAAGGAGTTGGAAAAGATAGGACCCTGGAAGGATGAAGAGCAAAGACCTCCTTCAGGATCAGGACAGGACTGGTGACCTCTCTATAACGACGCCTGCGCCGTTCCCCTCTCTGGCACT
Organism: Calotriton arnoldi; assembly: GCA_963921515.1. Lineage (NCBI taxonomy): Eukaryota > Metazoa > Chordata > Amphibia > Caudata > Salamandridae > Calotriton > Calotriton arnoldi. Next base: position 884,855 of record CAWUFW010003788.1, read on the forward strand.
CGATTTCTCTTCAATTTCTCCCGTCTAATTGACTCCGCCGCCCCCTCCTCAGGACCTCTTCCGGATAAGGATTCAGTCAGCAGCCGCTCAGCATGGCAGCCTGGAGCTCTTCTGTATGTTCTCTCTTCTGTGGAATCTAGCTCTGACTAATTAACTAATGCTATATTCTATTATACCCTTCTACGCCCATGTACCTCCCCTTAATGTTGCTAAAATATGGGACCACTACTTCTGATTGGGCAGGGACAGGGGGTGGATTCTCGTACCATGTCAATTTTGGCCTAAATTGTAAAGCCTATTGTATTTACGTTCCCACCCCTTTAAATTAATACATTTGCTTTATTTCCCACCCGTCTCACGACAAATGTTATACATTTTACAGGAGAAAAGTAACAATTTCTGTCCCCCGGAAACTTTGGGTACATCATCTTCGGCCAATAGGTCGTGGCCTTGGGAGACGTCCAAGTTGACTTTACTTGGCAGGCAGACAGGACACATGCGCAGAACCCTCGGTTTCTCGAGTTTCAAGACACCAACCCAGGCCCAAGTTTACGAATTACTAAAAGTGCAAGAAGAAAATATTAAAATCACAAATAAAACGTTTCACTGTATACCCACTTTCCCTAACTCTATTCCCATTTAATCATAATACTACCCTGCATTAGTAGCGTTAAGAAAACGACAATTTAATAATGACATGAGAGCAAGCTTAAGCATGTGAGAACATTGAGCGGCCATTTTAATACACACTGCGCAGAAGCAGAAGTTTCCCACCAAGCAAAGAAAGACGTCACACCATGTGATCAGGTTGCGACATGCGCAGAGAAGTTCCCGCGCTTTAGCGGCCATTTTGAGTTATGGACAAGCGTTATTCATTAGTAAAACACATAGGCAAGCGTCTATCCCTTTTGTATTCGTGAATGCAAGTATTAGTATTGACAGTACAAGTTTAATAAATTAATACTATGAGGAGGATTGCATACAAGCAAGTTTCATTTTTGAAACCTTGCTCCATCACTTTCAATTTTGTGTTAAAAAATTCTGTTTTATTTTATAATTATTACTCTGTGGAAGATTGTTTCATAGAAAATTGATTGCTTCAAAAGATAAATGAACTTGAAATATCACTGTGTATCTGTTGATTAATTTATTGTATAAATTGTGAGATTTTGAAATACAATTGTAATAGGCTGAAACAAGGCGTGCTGGGCCTTCAGTCGACTTCAGGTATTTTTTTTGTGCAGATTTATATAGCGCGAACTCGACCCGAAGGTATTGGAGCGCTTTACATGAGCACCAGTTATGTTACACAAGGACACATTCATTTTTTCGGTAGGCACGGGGAGATTAAGTGATTTGCCCAGAATCACAGGATGTGGGGTCGACCCCGAGGCTCGAACCTTGGTTTCCCAGCACCAAAGTCAGCAGTCTAGCCGTGAGACCACATCCTCTCTCCAACGTATAACAACATAATTGGCCATATAGTACACATTGTAAACTTCTATCTATATGTGTTCACTCATGGTAATGTCTTCAATGCACGGAGTAATTCCTGCATGTATTAAAGTGCTGTTTACAATGTATTGTGTTCAATACATGTCACTGGATGCAGCCAAGTAATATAACTTATTAAATGTAAGCATTGGCAAATGCTGAAGAAATAAGCTTGTTTGAATTTCAGTGTCTTTTGCCACGTTTTTATGACACTTGCTGTGTGATTTGCGTGTGAGATCCTGCGGTGTGTATCTTCCTTTGGTGCAGTGGCACCAGGACCCAGAGGAGCCCACTCAACCATGATTATTGCTGTATTTTATAATTCAATCAGTAGCCAGTGGGCCCATTTCCTCCCCGCTGATCTGCACTTGTCTTGGCTCAGAGATTTAAGCCAGGCCACCGGCTGACGCTGTGAAGTTGCTGACTTGCCCACCTCCACTACACAGGAAGAGTGCAGTGGTGGAAGAGCACTCCCCTGCGAGGCTGGCTCAGCGCATGCGTTTGACTTTAGGGTGAACTGTCGGTAGGGTGAACAGATGTCCAGATTTCCCCCGATAGTCCCGGTTTTCACACGAATGTCCCCACGCCTTTTCTAATTTTAAATGCATGCCCGGTTTTAGGACAAATGTCAACTTATACTTGAAAGCAAAATTAACAGTAACGCACGGCATTACGTAATTTATGTTTGTTTGTTTCAGGCAGAACAGGTCATCTACGAGCTCCCAGCAGACCGGAGACGGAGTCGGAAGGAGGACAGTGGCCACAGGGGTAGAGGTCCATGTTAGTGTAAACGTATCCTTGTAGGCATTTACATGACTATGTTTACATCTGACCTCTTCCTTCGCTGTCTAAAAGAAAAAGATACATTAGTAATTTCAGACAATTCTGCTTTGCAGGATGATATTTACAATGTTACGCAAAAACCGGGACTGGTCAGATATACCTTGATCACTGTCAGACTTTAGTCCTACTTCTGTGTCTGACCTGTCACGTTCTTTACTTCTCAGTATCAGGTCACCCGAACTGTCAATATCTGATAGCGGTGGCTGCTGTTTCACTGCTCGTGAGCAGCGCCCCTCCCACCGCGGCTTGGCTCGAACCGTGCAGCTGACGTGACGTGCTGCCTCGTCACTGCAGAGCAACACGTGTATTTGTTGTGAGCACGCCGACTCCGCCCCTCAAACCTTCACTACAACCAAACTGCCATCTATTGCGTAGCTCGCGCATTCAGCTCCTGCTGGTGCCCTGGCCTGTCACTGTTCAGGTTTCACCGCTTGTCCCGCGAGCTCCCCTCCCAGTGATCGGCAGGCTTTGGGTGTGTGCGACAGCTGATCGCCGCCCCTCCCCCTGTCACAGTACAGACGCGCCCACGTCCTTCCATCAGCTGGGCTGACAGTGCCCGCACAGAAACACCCTGTCCGCGGGCTCGGCAGCGTTCCCAGCCCCGGCTCACTCTAATTTTAGGGGTGGGACTGTGCCTGTAACCACCTGCCTTCCTTGCCCAAGCTGACGAGGCAAAGAGCCTGTATTTCTGCCAGGGAATCCTAGCGGCCCTCGGTTCCCTATGAGAAGATGAAGCTTCGACGTCTGAGTCCATAACTCTGGGACTGGGCAAGATACCACCTGGACGTGCACGTCGGAGAGCACCGGTCCCTTGGGGCCGTGTCTGTTACACCTTCAGGCTGGAGTGTTAACCGCTTGGTACTGTCAAGCTTCAAGTGCCAGTCCTTGGTATTTTTAAGACCTAGCACCGATACTTGTCTGCAGGACTTAACTCGAGGGAGTACAGGCTTTTCCCAGTGAGACTCTGGAACACTTTAGGAGCCGCGCCCCCTTTCCTGTATAGGAATGTGATATTGGTGAAAAGGATTGTTAGTGCCCTTTACCTAGGTTGGAAACCCTGGGAGAAGGTGAGTCCAGGCACTATGTTTTTATTAATAGATCGGGGTTTTCGGTGGCTTCTGTTTTTTCCATACTTATAACTGCTTGTCTTAATTTAACTCGATCACTTGAGCTAAAGTACCAGGATACAATGTTTGCTAAAACAATAGAAATTATGAAACATTTTTTTCATAGCTTTTTCCAAAAATATAGAAATACAAGGTAGTGGTTTTATATCGTCCAAGCAAACGTCCGCAGCCCTTCCGATTAAACAGTCCATTAACACTTTCGAGTTATGTGACACAAACTTGTGCAAACCTTGTACATTTCCTCTTCCCTTCTTTCCAAATCAAACAACTACCAGGCAGTTGCCAAACTAATAGAGATGGGCGAGCCACTTAAGGCTCGACCCAGATGCCTGGCTCTGGTTCAGCATGAGTTCCTCTTAGACACTCAACCCAAAAGCCAACAGTTTTCATTTGACTTCTGCTTGCCTTTCCTCCCGCTCCCCATGCTATAACTTTATACGCCAAGAATTAAAGACCAACATTAACCTTTGATGCAAAACAGGAGAGAGAAAGAGATGGACATCTAGTGGCTGAACTGCATTAAGTGAAACCAGAAAACATGGGATAAATCACAGCTTCCACTCGACCATATTTTGTGCTCGTAGGCAAATATTTTCTTTGTCCGAACCTATGCTTCCCTTTTTAGGTCGAGCCTAGCGTAGCGCGCATGCGCTGCTCTATGGGAGGCTTCTTGTGAGCACTCTAAACGTCTCCGTGTGGGTCTGACTACGCCCACACATTGGATTGGCCTTTGCGTGCGTCTTTCAATAATCAAAGCACGCAAATGGCCAAAGGCGGGTGCATGTCCCACCTCTTCTCCAAAGGTTCACTCCCATGCCGTTTTGCTCTCGGGAGCGAGCAGCGGCGCGCAGGGTGGCAGCTGCATTCCTCGTCGCGGATCAGGTTACTAATTAAACACAGCGCGGTCGCTTTCACTTTAGCGGCCGCGCTTGTTGTTTTGTGTGGGCTTGTTATTTGCTTGCTGTTGTGTTTTAGGCGCACATAACCTCTCACCCTTGATGTTTTCTTTGTGAGGGCACAGAAATTTCCTTGTTCAAACATCTTTGCTTATTTGTCTAAATGAATTGGTGCCTCTGAACCATTCATCATTTGTCTCAAAGTTAGTGTGGGTTCAGCACTTCAGACGCAGGCCAGAAATAACGCCGGTGCCTTGTTTAAGGAGACAAAATGACTCCTGTTTGCACGTGTACCGCGATGTGCTTTTTCTACACTTTTCTGCAATAAATTAGACTACTCCCTGTCATATATAGGAAAACCAGCGACATCATTATATTCCAATATATGCCCTAATAGACTACCAAAAAAGGTTTGGAAAGACTTCACTTCAAGCGTGATTGATGTTAACATGCAATCAGGGCTGCAACTGCTTTAAAACCTTCACTAATTACCATGAGGAGTAAACCTGTTGTTTCTGGTAATGTCGCTTGTCCCTTCATTTATGTAAAATCACCTTCAGCAGCTACACCCCCCCCCCCGCTGTCAGAATGTGATGAGGGGCCACGGAGTCTCCCAGGCTATTCATTGGCCTTGAGCTGAATAGGGGCCACCCCCACCGCCCGCCCTCTACCCCTCCTTCCCTTCCCACTCTCCCTCCGGCGCCGCAGAAGCTGCTGGACCTGCCTTACTCCCCTGTTGCTACATCCTCGAGGCTATTGTTACACGAATCGCTTCTGCATACGGGCATCGCCTATTGCAACTGAAGAAACTATATAGCGCACACTGTACTGGTTATATTTTCTTAAAAGATTTCCAGTCACATGGATTGCACTGGTGCCCATGTACATCTGCACCAACATTTGGATTAATATGCATAATCTCATTCTTGCACTGGACTCTTGCTTCTTTGTAGCACAATGCCATTTCGTGCTCTCGTTCATTCAAATTGTTTTAATTTGTTGGTAGGTGTATAAATAGAAAGCTAGGGTTAAAACTTAAAACCCTTCATATGTGTGTGTGGGGTGGATAGGGCTGCAGGTTGTTGACTGCCTCGGGAGGCATATTTTCACATAGGAGTATGGAGCACCATGAGCTCCATGACTGCCAGGATCTCTTTAAGTGCTGTAGGGTGGGACATGCATCTCAGACCATTCTTCTCCATTTGCGCAGTTGGAGGAGTTAGCTTTCTTTCCCGATGCTTAGCGAAGAGAGCTTTTTCATTTCCATTGATGAAAGAGTTGCAGTCCATAACAAGCGGCGACTCATTACTGTGCTGTGGGGAGCGCAATAACAGCTCAAGCGAATATGAGAACTGGAAATTAAAACTTGAGTAAACGCTATGTTTTAGGTCTCGGTTGTAAAGGTATTCCATGTTAGCGATGCAATCCCCGATTACATTTTACATGTTTCACTTTATCTTTCTCTGAGAGTGTATTGTTTTTCTGTAGTTTGCTACTGTGATGAATTATCACGTGTAACTGTAAATGTAAACTTGCTTTAGATAGGGGCCTTCAGTTGCACATAATGTCTTCTTGGTTATATATAAGGTAGCAAAAATGCTTTTAACACATTTTTATTATAACTTTTCAACATGCTGCACTGCAGCCTAATGCCTACAACATAGCTTAAAGACACTGCCAAAGCCAATAGCTCTGGCTAAACACTTATAAGGTCAAAAAGGCGAGACCTATTGGCTATGCCAATGCTTGTTTAGGTTGAGCCTGAGCCAGCGCGCATGCGCTGCTCTGCGAGGCTTCTTGTAAGCACTTTAAACTTCTCTGTGTAGGTCTGACTCCCCCCCACGCATTGGGTTGGCTGTTGCCTGTGTCATTTTGTTATTGTAGCCTGCAAATGGCTAAAGGCGGGGGCATGTCTCACCTCTTTTGCAAATGTTCACTCCCACTGCGTTTTGCTCTCGGGAGCGAGCAGCAGCGCACAGGGTGGCAGCTGCATTCCTCGTGGGTCAGGTTACCGTGCTTTCTCTTTCGCTTGTTAATTACTTCCGGCCTGAGTGAAGCACGAGGGACTCACCCGACCCACTTAAAGCCCTGGTTATGCTGCATTTTCCAAGTCTGCTCTCGCCTGCACGTTTAATAACAACCCATTAGCTCGTGTTCTGATAGTGTTTGCACGCTGCACACATGCTCGCGTGTGCATTCCTGCTGCAGGGTTCAGACGGATTCACCCTCCCCCGCGCCCCTCCCGCTCACTGGGATGAACTCGCTGACCTTGGCAGCATCTCCTCAGCACATGAGCTGGCACGGAATCCCGGCGCTGGTGATACTGGGAGCGCACAGTGTGGCTCCTGTGCAGAGTTAGGGAGCGGGCGGGCCAGGGACTGCGGGGGTTGCAGACTCTGACAAGGAGCTGGGGACGCCTGCCAAGCCCTGTTGTCTTTTTTGATATTGTACAAGACGTCAGACCACCTCAGGGAGAAACAGGAGACATTCTTAACAGCCTTTGCGAGACTCGTCTGTTTAAGATAAGTGTATTTTTATCGGTCTGGCCTCTGTAAGCATTTTTTTAAATCTCAACATTCTTCTCTGTAGTAGATTTCGTTATTTCTGTATTCCCCTCCTCTGTCATACTTGTTTGGCGCCCTTTCTTTCTATGCCATTTTGCTTCCAGTCCAATCGTCTCTATTCTCCTCTTTCGTACCCGCTTTTTCTTTTCTTTTTTTCTTTTTCTCTGCACTCATTTGTCTCTTACACTGTAAAATAATGCAGCCCCTGGTGCAGGACGCACTTGATTGTGAAATCAATAGTGGTGAGCGAGATTGTGAAATCTATAGTGGTGAGTTAAATGGTGGGACAGTGATACACTTTTTTTTAAGTGAGCGATAGAGTGATCGTGTAGCCGTATTTATATATCGCTGCCCTATTCAATTTACCCTCTAGGTACTACTGCGTTCTGCTGTCTCACTGGAAATGCATAATTGGTGCCCATTTCATGTCTGGGTTAACAGCACAGCCGCCAAACAACCTTCTGCTTACAATATACAGAATGGTCTTTGGGACCGCCCCTTTCAACCATTGGCTTTTTGATTTTTTTGTTTTATTCATTGGATTGAGACTTGGTCAATTACAGCTTGACTCAGCCCAGAATAGTGTCTCTCCCTCACCTCGTGCTAATGGTGTTAGGATGTACGGATGTATCTTTCATCTTCCAATCCATTGCTTACATTTTTACAATTCTAGCCCTCTGTCCACTCATATTGGCTCCCTCCAGTGTGTTTCGCTCTGTTCTTGTTAATGCTTCTTGCCCCCTCTCTCACCCCTCTCTTCTTCCCATGTGCAACTTTTTGTTCCCCCTGCGTGTCATTAGGTTAGAAACCTGCGGGAAAGTCGACTAAATTCCACTAGTGCAGTTTCCTGTGGGTTTACCATTTCTTCTATAAGATTGAGTATTTTCCATTACCACTGGGTCTCGCATTTACGCGAGTTTGAGCTATTGGCATTGTAAATGACAAAGCCTTTTATTTATGTTTCGGTTTTTAAAACCTAATTAAAAGGCATTGTCATTTACAATGCCAGTAGCTTAAACTCGCGTAAATGCGTGACCTATTGCATTGCAAATGCTTGTTTTATTATTGCATACAAGTGCACCTTCGAATACATGAGTTCAGGATCTGCATTGCACAAAAATCTCTTGTGTTTGATTTAATGGAATATAATGTTGCTCCTGTATAATAATAATCTAGAACTCAAATAGGTTGCACATGACAAGCAAATTAGCGTCTTAGTTGACTTAATGGCATTGTCATCAAGGCAGGGGGAGCATGATTGTTACAAGTTCACGTTTAAAAACTATTGCTTGATAAAAGCCTCTCAATGGAGCACTATGATCTGATGTACTAAGATGAAACAATCATATATATTATAGGAAATGCATTTAAAAAAAAAAAAAAGAATTGGAACTACTTTATCTTATTTTATATGATGTTTGTTGCACAATTTATATGCCAAACGCGGTTATAGCTGAGCTCTGGTTCTGTTCCCCTTTTTAATTTGTTAGCTCGCTCACCTTAGTGACAGGACATCCTTTCCACACATATGCTTGAAGGTCCTCCTGTTTTATTGACTTGTTTGAAAAGCTCCGTGAGGGAACAGTTGGAGTGTGAGGCTAATTGATCGGAGCGGAGTCCTCCATTATATTTGTTACCCATTGTGAGAAGCCGGCTTGGTATATGATGTCCACTAATGTAAGTGGGCACCTTGCACCAGTCCAGACAACCCTTATGGTGATTTAAGAGGTCTCAGACAACCTTAGAAAGCTGTCCAAGTGGTTGCTGTGGAGAGCAGCCTTCAGGCTTAGTCTTGAAGGAGTGTAAAGCAGCTTGTTTTACCAGAATGCAATCTTATAGTATAGATTAAATGAAAAAGATCCACGCAAAGTATTTATAAAAATATGTATTTATTGTATAACACTATCTAGTACGTTACAGTATCTCCCACACGGAGATAGACGCAAAGCACACAATACTTTAGCAAAGAAATCACAGTACAAAGCACTAATACACAGTGGGCCCCAGGGGGGACCAAACCATATACTCAGAGTGGTATAAGAACCACGACTCGAGTCAAGACAATGTCGAGAGGACGTAGAATAGCTGGGGACCCACAGAACCACCCAAGGTAAGTAGATAGGGACCCCATGGAGAGCGTGTGCAGTGTTGGAACACGACCGCGTGCTCCGTACAAGTCTATGTGCAAGTCGCAGTTGGATTTTTAAAGAATAGGGACCCTTCCCAGTGGACCCTGAAGAAACCCAGTGGAAGACAGAAGGTTGGAGAGCCACCCCACCTGTGGATACCGTGGTACCCAAGTTACCTATCCCAGGGAAGCCGGGTGCATAGGTGGGAAGTGGCGTCAGAAACTGGTGTCAAACCCAGTGGAGGACTTAAGGAAAGTGCCACTGCTGGAAGAGGAGAAAGTGTCCGGAGGAATCCAAACGTGGATTCTTGAAGAGGAGTACCTGAAAGCAGAGGGGACAGTGTCTGTATCACTCGGGTGACCAGGAGACGTAGAAGACGGATGCCCTCCGATGTCGGGTCCTTCAGGTAAGATGACTGTGACCATGACTCTGCAGCTGCGAGGACCAGGCAACGCTGAGGACGACCAGGAATCGGGTACGAGCTGTCCCACGAAGGATGTCGAGTGCTGAGGGGTCGGGGTCCAGCGGGAGCACCAACAAGCCTTGGCAAATGCAACCCAGGCAGGAAGTCAAGAAGGTGCACGGTTGGGACCAGCAAGGTCCAGGAGACTCACCACAAGCAGGGGAGTCAGGGCAGGCCCTGAGCAATCAGGGGAGCCCAAGGAAAACAAAGGTGACCCTCAAATGCACCCACAGGCCGGAGGCACAGGAGTCGCGCGAGGACCTCAGGCAGTTCACCGAAAGATGCAGGCCACGATGCACACAATGCAGTGTGGCCAAAGATTCTGGTCACTGGTGGTGCTCGAGGTTGGGGCTACTTGGAGCCCGAAGATCTTCTTGCAAAGATGTCAACAAGCCTTTGCAACTGCAAAGGGGACGCGATACTCAGGGGTTCAGTTATTGCAACCCCCACGAGGACTACTGGCCTAAAACTTTGTGAGAGAGTAGAGCAGGCCTCGGGAGATAGGGAAAACCACCACCTGTGTTGCAGAGCCCAGGGAGTCTGGAGGAGCTCAAGATCTGCAGACCGGTTGACTTGGTTGGTGTGCCTGCGAATGCAGGGGAGTGACTCCATCACTCCAAGGGAGATTACTTTGGTTGTCCTTGATGCTTCACAGGCCTTGGAAGGTTCCTGTATGATGCAAAGGCACAGACGATGCAGCAGACTGGAAGGGAGACTAAGTCAGGTCCAATCGAAGTCCAGAGTGCCCATACGGTAGAAGTGCAGTGGTTTCAATTCTGAATCTTATCCCATGATGAATCTAGGGACCTACACCCAGGTAAGCCCTTAAGTACCCTAAGGAAAGGGTTGGGACGATTCAGTGGACCCTCCCAGGGGAGGGTCTGGACAGGGGGGAGTTTACTCCCATGTCCTTTGTCCAGTTTCACGCCAGAGCGGGAGCCAACGGCTCCTAGGACTGGTTTGAACTGGATTATGCACAGGGACACCAAATGTGCCTCTCATGCAGACTTTCAGGTGCTGGCAAGCGCACCCACTCAGCCCTAATACACTAAATCCTGTCTGGGAGGTTGTCACACCTCCCTGTGACAGGATGCCTATTGTTCTACCTTCCCCTGCTTGAGCTTGGCTCAGCAGCAGGAGGGCAGAAATGTGTCTCTGGTCGGCAGCAACCATTTTGTGCTCTCCGTGACTAGAAGGCCGGTACCGGTAACACTGAGAGCCTAACAGAGGGCTCTTCCAGTGCTTGGAATCATACCTCTCAGTGGGGGTATGATTCCAACATGTTTGATACCAAACATGATAGGATTCGTTGCAGCGGTTTTCGAGATGGTCATCGCGCGATTACACGGTGCCCCTCTATATATTATATGGCTGCTTCACTGACAACCCGGGAGAATGGACTCCGTAGGCTGCAGGGGTGTCCTTCTCATGCAGGGGCACCCTCTCACTTAGAACCAATCACCCTGCCTTCAGGATTGTAAAGGCCTGCTATGGGGTGACTTACAGGTTTTAAGTGCAGTGACCCTTAGATATAGTAAACCTATATCTTTAGTAAGTGGTGCATGCACCAACGTACACAGGCTGCAATGGCAGGCCATTTTGAATGATCGCTCATGGGTGGCATAATGCATGCTGCAGCCCATGGGAGACCTCTGGGGTACCTATGCCCTGGGTACATGGGTACCATATACTAGGGACTGACAAGGGTACCCCAGTATCCAATGTGGGATGTACCTAAGTACTGAACACAACAATTTAGGGAGAAAGAAGATAGATTGAGGTCCTGTTTAGCAGGATCCCAGTCAAACTAGTCAAAAACAGCATCACATCAAGCAAAAAGTGGGGTAACCATAAGAAGCAGATCCTACTTTCCTACACTATCCCTGCAAACAAACAATACCTAGCCTCCACCAGCCTATTTATTTATCTATCTCACCAACCATTTTTCTGAAACCTCATGGTCCTCATTAATGATCACACCTAACTGGAATGCTTTGTTTTCTTGAGAGCACATAGCTAATCCCTGTAACCAACAATATCATTGGATTAACCACTAACCTTGGGTTCCAGAGTAACGTGGTTCTTATTGTAAAGTGCTTCAGCGCCTCGTTGGGGTTAGCAAGCGCTATGAAATTGCAGTTACGACATCTGGACTTGGTGTGCCTGAGCACTGGCTGATTCCTAGACTGAGAAAAGGAACAAAGACCTCTAGCACGATAAATTCGCTTAAGATTTAATACAGTAACTTCTTATTAGTTATCTGTATGTCGAATAAATCAAACCATGGAGTAAATAATTAATTTTGAAGATTATCTATAAAAGATTATTATCAAGGCATCGATATAGCGCAGTCAAGAAAGCAACTGACAAAGTGAATTATACCAAAAAAGTATTTTACTTATTTAGGGTTTCAACACCAATATTTTGACAAACAACCCCATACATACATGTTGTGTTAAGTATTCAAAACAATATTTTGGAAACTGTATATATGTATACATGTAAAAAAAAAATCTATCTTTTGTTAGGTGAACGTTATGCTAACAATGACGGACAAATCCATTATTCAAGGAAAATAAGGTTCTGTCACCAGGTAAGAACGACTTAATAAAATTGATGATAGTAAGTAGAACTTCCTTTGAATTCTTTGTATGGCGAAAATCCTAGCTGTAGGTGGTTGACGCATTTCGGCTTAACACTTTTAGGCCTCTTCAGGAGAATGCGTTAAGAGCACCATAGCATATCAAAATAGGCCAACTCTCCAAAATATAAAAGGTTGCTATGTCTTCGCCGTGGATTGCAGAACATGCCACTATTTGATAATGGAACTTTTAATGGTAGGTTGTGGAAGAATGCGTTGGGTCGCAGCTGCGAACCACAAGACAATGTAGGTAAACACTCCACTCTACCAAGTATATATTTCTGCTTGGGCTTGGGGGAATTCAACAGTCCTAAGGAAGTGTAAAGAGCATAGCATCAAAAGCTACCGCCCTGTATAAGCAAACGATTTGGCTCATTTTGATATGCTGTGGTGCTCTTTACACAAAAAGAACGCGTCTACCACCTATAGCTAGGATTTTCACCATACAAAGAATTCAAAGAAATTTCTAACTGTACTGTAGGCCATTACTTGAACTATTATTAATTAATTTGTATATTAGATTTGCAGGTCTGTTGTATTAAGGCATTCTTACCTGGTGACAGAACCTTCTTTTCCTTGAATGATGGATTTGTCCATCATTGTTTGTATAATGTTCACCGAGTAAAATACAGATTTTTTTTTTGTACATGTATAAATATACAGTTTCTAAAATACTGTTTTGATTACTTAACACAACCTGTATGTATGGGGTTGTTTGCCAAAATATTGGTGTTGAAACCCTAAATACGTTAAATAATAAAGTGCTGATCTTCGAGAACAAGAACTCTCCTTGGGGCTCCACCTTGCGGCCTTCTGTGCATGGACCCACACTAACCAATCATGCCAAAAACCTGGTAATCATTCTGGAGGACAAGTTCAACATGACAGCAGGGCTCAATTCGGCCAGCTCCTCCTCCTTCCACATTCTCCGCATACTCCTCAATATCTTCAAATGGCTACCCAGAACACTAGACGCACAGTCACGCAAACCCTTATCAGAAGCAGAATAGACTATGGCAATGCACTATACTCCAGGATTTCCAACCATTTCTACCACCGACTCTAGACCTTCCAGAACGCCGCAGCAAGACTTTTCCTCAACTTTTCACGACGCACCTACATCACATCACACCACACCTAAGAGAGCTCCACTGGCTTCCAAAACACAAACGCTGCCAATTCAAACTCCTCACTCGTGCATACAAGGCACTGCACAACATCAGTCCAAAATATCTGAACATCCCCCTTCACTTCCTCTAACCCACCAGACACCTACTCTCAGCCTCTCTCACTCGCACTCACCCCCACATCCACAAAAGAAGAATGGGAGGTCTAGCATTCCTGCATCACACCTAAGACCTGGAACGATATCCCTCAACAGATCAGGGCTTCCTCCTTTCAACTAACTCACTGGGGCCAATACCCAACACCTTCGGTCTTACACCTACACGTCTGCTCGAGTGCCTGGATACCTTCATCACTGTGATTTAGTCACACTATACAAATCCACATGACAGCATAACAAATAGCGCTGTCATACATATAAAAAAACTGCTCTTGTTTTTTTATGCATCTCAGACTAATCATGCATGTTCTTTTTTTCCGAATGGTTTTGGTAAAAAAAAATGTTAGCTTCATCTGATCGACTCCTTTTTTGAGTTGTGTATATGAAGTTACAACACACGATTCTTGCTGCATTTTCAACGAATGAAGTGCACCATTCAGATAACTGTCTAGCACCATTCAGATACACAACCCCTGTTTTTTTCTTCTTTTTATGGCTCCTTTAGCATTGACAATTCAGTCAAAAACAAAAGTTTTAGAACTCTGAGGCACCACTGACTCAAATTCTGGATTTAAAAAAAGCTTCCAAAGCCTGAGCCTCCTTTAAGTAGCATAGTTATGATCTAATTTGCGCTTGGACTGTTGCATATGCTAATCTGAACATTAGTCGGAAAGAACAACACAAGTCTTATGTACTATAGGACCTAGCTGTAAAGTGCCCTTACTCTGCGCTCAGTCTTGATCGTATTTAACCAACACACTATTGTTCCCAGCTGAAAGTGATGTCACTCTGCGCTTAGAGTCTTTCTTGATCGTGTTTTAACAACACACACTTAATGTACTATTGGACCGAGCTGTAAAGTGCTACCACTCTGTCCTCGGTCTTGATCGTGTTACATCAAGAACTGAAATTAATTTAATAAAAAAAAAAAACAACTGGTAACATAATGAATGAAGTCTTTGGAAACACCAACTTTCAAACTATAATTGACTTGCAAAATTGTATGTGCAATTTACGTACTCGCTGTTGGTGAATCTGCAGTTCCCATTTTATTTATAGTGTGTGTTTTAAGCTCAGTTTCTAGTACAATTGAACTTATGTTTAACTAATTTTTTGAATCGTTTAATTTATGGGTAAAACGAATCCTTCAAATATTATGTACCAATTTTCTTCTATGGCTTATTAATGAAGTAATCTGTTCCTGCATTGGTTAAAAATAAATTGACTAAGGGAAGTTATTTGATGAATTCCTTTAATGTATTCATGAGTGGTTGTAAGGGGGCAATTTAAATACATATTTAATTGAATACCACAGGATTCGCTCTCCTTTTAGCTTGTGTTAACACCGAGGCCCCTGTGGCCATAGAGGTTTTCCCTGTGTGCCTTTTAGTATCGGATTGCAGTTAGGCAATAAATTAATGACTAGCCTTGGATGCTGGCCCGGAGCTTTAAAGCGGACTTCTGCTGTGTCACAGTGACAGAGCATTAAGAGACTTGATTACCGTGTGCCTTGCACACCAGCAATGAGTCGCACCCTTCGGTGAATTGCATGGAGCACGAAGGACATCAAAATAAATGCTTTATATTTGATTAGTGTTCAGATCCAACCTTGTGCGTGGTGGTGACCAGTGAACTTTGTGCATTTAGTACTGATAGAGGAATTACATGCAGTAACCTTACAGTCGGGTATCTGGGGGCTGAATCAGCTCGCACTTTGGATTCTTGTATTTTATCTCATAGTTCGTATAAGAGAAACAAAGGAGACAGTTCGTCTTCCGCATTCTCACAGTTATCAGCTGGGCAATTAGCAAATAGTGACCCAATGGACAGCTGAACAGCAAACCATTTGCAGTTTTCCACGTTTTTTTGTTGTTTTTTGAGGCAGGTGTAAAACAAATTTCATCCATATGACCAGGTGCAAAGTATCGACTTGTCAATCTATTTTGTACTTTTAGTAAACACACTGTGTTTACAAAAATGCAGAATGGATTGACAGGTAACGTGCTTCTTTAAGAACTCATCCGATCTGGACTTTGAAACATGGGCGGCAGTTGCATGGACCTGAAGGAAGCCTCAGTTTGCTCCCAAAGCTCTCCTTTACGTTGAGTGTCTGGAAACTTCTCTTCTAGCATTAACGAAGGCGGCGCAGTGGTTGCAAGGCCCTCCTCTATGGAAGCCTTTGTTCACTCCAAAACAATCCTTTACAATGAGTAAGTAAAAAAAAAAAAAATGTATCAGTTAACTTGTCCTCTTCCAGCATTAGAAGAGGCAGCAGTTACAAGGACCTTTGATGGAAGCCTCTGTTCACTCGAAAACAATTCTTTAGTGTGAGAGTCTATAAACTTATCCTTGTCCAACATTTGCAGAGGCAGCGGATACAAAGACTTTCTTTAGAGGAAGCCTCTGTTCACTCACTAAGCTAACCTTTCCTTTGAGAGTCCATAAACTTCTCTTCTTCCACCAGGCCTATTGAATTAGGCAAGGTAGTTTTGGCGATAAACCGCTTAGCCCCTGGTAAAGCCCCAGGACCTGATGCAGTGCCAGTTGATGTCTTTAAATCAAACATATATCTCTGGGGTCTGGTCTTAACAGACGTTTTAAGGTGCGTAGTGTAAGGCTACATACCCAAATCATGGCCCTCTGCCACCTCAGTCCCTATTGTCAAAAAAAGAGACAAATCAGACCTGGCCTGTTATAGCCAATATCTCTGATTGACGCTACTGCAAAAATCTTGGGAAGGGTAATACTGGCCCACTTAGGAACGTGGGCAAATGAACCCCTGTTCAGTTTGGGTTTAGACCGGGCATAGGCACTATAGAGCAATCCTTAAACCTGCACCTTATTGCTAGTAAATATGTATCAGCAAAAAGGGGGGCCCCATAGGTGTGGCTTTTATAGATCTCTCAAGTGCATTCGATTTAGTCAAGAGGGTCAAACTTTGGGAATTAGTGCTGAATATGGGGGTCGCACCTGATCTCCTTTAGTAAAACGTCTACAATATTGTCTCAGGGGGTTTGTTAAAGCGCAACTACTCACCCGTAAGGATCTCAAGGCGCTAGGGGTGGGGGGGGGGGGTGCAGGTTCCATTCCATCAAGGAGGGGGTCTGTCGAAGAGCCAGGTTTTGAGGTTTCTTGCGAAGATGGGGAGCGATGTTGTATGTCTGAGGTGGAGCGGAAGGGCGTTCCATGCTTTGGCCTCGAGGAAGGAGAAGGAGCGGCCTCCCGATCTGGTCTTTCTGGTGCGGGAGACCACGGCGTAGGAGAGCTGGGCTGATCGTAGGGTCCTTTGGGGTGCGTGGAAATTGAGTCGGCTGTTCAGGTATGCTGGTCCGGTGCCGTGGAGGGCCTTGTGTGCGTGGGTGAGCATCTTGAAGGCGATTCTCGCCTCGACGAGGAGCCAGTGGAGTTTGCGCAGGTGCTGGGAGATGTGGCAGTGTTTTGGCAGATTGAGGACCAGTCTTGCGGCAGCGTTCTGGATGTTCTGTAGCTTGCGGGTGAGGTTTTTGTTTATTCCGGTGTAGAGTGCGTTGCCGTAGTCGAGTCTGCTGGTGGCCAGGGCGTGAGTGACGGTCTTTCGGTGTTCGAGGGGGATCCATTTGAAGGTCTTACGAAGGAGGCGGAGGGTGTGGAAGCAGGAAGACGAGACGGAGTTGATCTGGCGGTCCATTTTGAGCTCGGAGTCCAGGATGATTCCCAGGTTGCATGCGTGGTCTGTGGGGGTTGGCGGGTTTCCGAGGGCGGGGGGCCACAAGGTGTCGCTCCAGGTGTCTGGGTTTGGGTCCATGATGAGTACTTCTGTTTTGTTGGTATTTAGTTGTAGGCAGCTGTTTTTCATCCATTTGGCGACGGCTTCCATGCCTTCTCGAAAGTTGCTTCTGGCGGTGTTGGGCTCGTTGGATAGGGAGAGGATGAGTTGGGTGTCGTCTGCGTATGACACGATGTTGAGTCCGTATGTTCTGACGATGGGGGCGAGTGGAGCCATGTAGACGTTGAAGAGCGTCTGGCTGAGGGAGGAGCCCTGGGGGACTCCGCGGGTGGTAGGTGTGGGGTCCGAGAGGAAAGGGGGGAGTCTGACCCGCTGCGTCCTGCCGGAGAGGAAGGAGCGGATCCAGTCGAGGGCCTTGTTCTGGATTCCTGCGTCGTAGAGTCTGCGTTTTAGGGTGCGGTGGGAGACTGTGTTGAACGCCGCTGATAGGTCGAGGACGATGAGGGCTACTGTTTCTCCTTTGTCCAGTAGGGTGCGGATGT
The DNA here is from genome assembly GCA_963921515.1 of Calotriton arnoldi. Lineage (NCBI taxonomy): Eukaryota > Metazoa > Chordata > Amphibia > Caudata > Salamandridae > Calotriton > Calotriton arnoldi. The sequence continues at coordinate 902,545 of CAWUFW010003788.1, forward strand.
CGTCTGTTGCGGCGAGGAGGGCGGTTTCCGTACTGTGGTTTTTTCTGAAGCCGGATTGGGAGGAGTCGAGGATGTTGTGTTCTTCAATGAATGTGGCGAGTTGGCTGTTGATGGCTTTCTCGATGACTTTCGCTGGGAACGGGAGCAGGGAGATGGGTCTGTAGTTTTTGAGGTCGGTGGGGTCCGCTGAGGGTTTCTTTAGGAGGGGTTGACCTCAGCGTGTTTCCAGTCGTCGGGGAACGAGGCGGTCGCCAGGGAGCGGTTGATGGTGTGGTGGAGCATGGGTGCGATGGTGTCGGCGGCTCTGTTGAAGATGTGGTGGGGGCAGGGGTCCGTGGGGGCCCCTGAGTGGATTGACCTCATTGTCTTCAGTGTGTCTTCGGTGGTGAGGGCTGTCCAGTCGTCAATCGCTGGTTTCCGGGTGTCGGGGGTGGTTGGTGAGGGTTCAGCGTGTTGGTTGTCTTCGTCGAAGTTGTCGTAGATGCTCTTGATTTTGTGGTGGAAAAAGGTGCTGAGTTTGTCGCAGAGCTCTTGTGAGGGAGGGATGTTGGTAGACTCGCTGGTGGGTTGGGCGAACTCCTTGATGATGCTGAAGAGTTCCTTGCTGTTGTGCGCGTGGGTGGAGATTCTGTCTTCAATCGCTTTTTTCCTTGTTTCTCTGATGAGTTGATGGTGAGCGTTGGTGGCGGCTCTGAAGTTGTTGTGGGCTTCTGTGGATTTGGTGTTCCTCCAGGCCTTTTCGAGGCGGCGGCATGTGCGTCTGGACTCTCGAAGTTCGGTGGTAAACCATCTGGCTTTCTTGGCGCGGGTATTGTTGTTTTTCTTGAGGGGGGCTATGGTGTTGGTGCTGTCCATCTATGCAGGGTTCGGGCTGCTGTGTTGGGGTCGTCGTTTTCCGCGATGGTTGGGGTGGAGTTGTTGAGTGAGGAGGTGAGCTGGTCGTCGGTGATTTTGGTCCAGTTTCTTCGTGGGAGCAGGTGCTGGTGTCTGTGGATGATGGGTGTTCTGAAGGTGAAGTGGACGCAACAATGGTCGGTCCATGGGAGTTCAGTGGTGTGGCTGAAGGTGATGGAGTTTCCTGTAGGGAAGAGGGGGTCGAGGGTGTGTCCTGCTGAGTGTGTGGGCTCGGTCACGATCTGGCGGAGTCCAATGTTGTGGAGGTTGTCCAGGAGGGATGTGGTGTTGGGGTCCAGTTGGTTGTCGAGGTGGAAGTTGAGGTCTCCCAGCAGGGTGTAGTTGGTGGATGCAATGGCCTGCGGGGAGATAAAGTCCGTGATGGAGTTGGCGAAGGGTCCGCGGGGTCCAGGGGGTCGGTAGATGAAGGTTCCTCGGAGGGTGGCGGTGGGGCTGGCCAGTATCTTGAAGTGAAGGTGTTCCATCAGTTCTGAGGGCTCGTCGGGTAGTGTGCTCAGGCGGAGGCTGGATTTGTGGACGATGGCGATTCCTCCTCCTGGGCGGGTGGGGCAGTCCTTCCTGGAGATCTTGTATCCTTGGGGGATGGCGATGGCGATGTCTGGTCCCGAGGTGGTGTTGGTCCAGGTTTCGGTGAAGAACGCTACGTCCGGGGTGGTGCTGTCGAGGAGGTCCCAGATTTCGGTGGCGTGTTTGTGGAGGGATCGGACGTTGAGGAGGATGCATTGCAGGGTCTTCGGTTCGGTTGTGTTCTTGTGGGCGGGTTGTGCTGGATCCGTGTTCTTGGCGGTGCTGCAGGTGTGCCGGCAGCAGTGACAGCTGAAGGGTCCGTGGGTGTCGGCTGGTGATGCTAGCTTGCAGTTGTTGTTGCGGCCTGGGTTGAGTGCGTGGAGTGCTGCTGGGTCGTAGCGTTGGCGGGGCGGAGGTCCAGGGTTCCTGGCGCTGGTCGTCTCAAAGTAGCAGTAAGCTATGGACCGCAGGGAGAACTAACCTCCCTAAGAGGGGTATGACAGGGCTGCATCCTAGCAACCTTTTCTGTTCTTGCTATATATAAACGGCATTACTGAACATCTTGTGCAGGCTGGGGTTGATGTGCCCAAGATAAGTGACCGCTCTCCTACCATACTTCTTTATGCACATGACTCGTTACTAATTGAGCGCACTCCAAATGGCCTCCAGATGCTGCTAAAATACTGTATGGAGTATACGGAAGACGTGGACTTAAAAGTTAATCAGGGAAAATATTATACCATGACATGCAGGCATTTACACACAAAAACAAAGTGCATGAGAATGGGGGGGGAGGGGGCGGGTTGGGGGTCCTCACTTAAAAAGACAAATAATTTTGGTTACTTAGGAATAACTTTTAGCTCCGTTCTAAGGTGGAGGGCACATATCCAAATGAAATCTTTGCACATGAGCAGAAATACGGAAGTTATCTTCCGAATTTCAAGGACTTTAAATTACAACCCCTGCCTGAGATGATTGCCTTGTTTAAATCAAAATGTATTTCGGCTGCTATCTATGGGGCTGGTGAGTGAGGGTTTCAAAACGCTGATAAACTGCAGCGTATTGAAAATGGTTTTACCCCTAGATTGCTGGCAGTGCCGAAATATGCTGCAAATTTTATTTGCCACGAGGAGCTGGGCATCGTGTTTATAGAGGACCAAATAAAAATTGTCCCACTCTTGTTGATCACATGCTGGCTAAATCCTGAGGCTGAGCTGGTAAGAGAGTGCGTCTCGGACTGCCTAGCCTTACAAAATGTTAACAAAATCCTGTGGTTGGTGTATATTAAATCTGTTTTTCTGAAATTTGGCCTTACTGATATGTTCACACATCCCTGGGACATTAAGGTTGATGCAAAGGCCACTGTAACATCACACCATGCAGAGTTTTGTAGGGACGAAAGATTAGGGAGCGTGTAAATGAAGTCTGTTGAGTTGTATGCCCATGTATAAATGGACACTAATATCGAACCTTACTTGATCTGGATTGATAATGCATTGAATGTTTGTTGTTAACATGTTTTAGACTGAATCTTATCCATTTTAAATTTGCTTTTCCAACACCATGTACATGGAATAATGTATTACCTACCACCTTTTCATTGTAACAGTGTTTCATCACAGAGCACATGTCACTTTACCTTATTTTGTCCTTTACCTTATTTTGTCCTTTACCTTATTTTGTCCTTTATATTCAAGTCCAAGAGTTGCCTTCCTAGTACCTGTACTGTGTCAGGCAGGAATGACGTCTTGTGTGCCTGCAATGGATTACTTACAAAAATTAGTCTCAATAGACTTGTGCCAAGCAATCCTAAATTTCTTTAAAAGTGTGCTAAATATTAGAAGACGCTATGAGCTGCTAACTTTTTAATTGGCTGTAAACCGAAGTTAATGTGATTACTTATTATTTTGCTTATGAGTACAATTATTAGTTTCTAACGAATGTTAATGTCCTTGTCCCTTTGAGATAAATATTTTAAAACGACTATTTTAAAATTTTGGAAAATATTTTATCATGCGTTTTTGTATATGTTTTATGCTTTTATGGCAAATAAGCTGAAAAACGTTGATCTTGACTTGACATAACCTTATCCCATCCTCCTCGCCAGTCTGGTTAGGATGTAGAATAACATGTATTATGTTTAATAATAAGAACTAAACACTGTGCCAGAGTGGTAGAAACATAGCAGTATTACAGCAGATACCGACTCACACTCCCAAACAAACCCACACATTTGGTACACACATTCCACATCCAGTCCCATTACCCCGGTCATCACAGGTCCATGCATACGTAACACAGCTGCATGCCACACCTACCTCCTTTTTTTTTTAGGAGACTGTCCCAACTACTTGAGCCTCATTACTCAAGTCTTGAATTAACTTCGGTCAGGTCCTGAGACCATTTTTGTCAGTAATGTAATTTTACGTGCAGGGTTCATTAAAAAATAAATATAGCTCTCAGAAACCCGATGTGTGTGGTGGTGATTTATTGGGCTGTGTGCACTAACTTTAATATCAGCGCTTTTTCCTTTGTGTTTGCAGGTCCAGCCCTGTGGGGGTCTCTCTCTGTGCTTACTCGCAAGGAATCCGATTTTAGAAAGTCTGCATTAGTTGCCCAGTCAGACATGAAGGTCGAGCTGCTTCCAGCACTTACGGATAATTATATGTACCTCCTCATTGACGAGGACACCAAGGAGGCAGCCGTCGTTGACCCGGTGCAACCCCAGAAGGTGACTATCCGAGATTAGTACTGCCTGCTGTTATCCTTGTTTTTACAAGCAACGGCCTCGAGTGTTTATCTGCGGTACTTGACTGTTAATCAACTCGAACATGCGAGCTTAGTTTTAATCAACCCTGTCTGCTCCAGATAGGCTGTTGCCAAAATGACTTGTCTCAAGTAATGCAGGCTCTTAGTCTCCAAGGTTAACCCTCTGTTGGTGGCTGTGCTGAGTTTGAAAGGACAGTGTCGCCCCTTCGTAACAAAGTAAGTTAGAGCATTAGATTGAGGGCTGCTGCACGTTTGCCTGCGACTTGCAGTTTTTGCAGGGCCCAAACTTTTATCCTTGCGAGATCAATAATATGAAAGTGGTCGAAGTGGCTTACAACACCTAGTATTTGGCCACTAAGGGCAAATGGTGTGCACCATATAAATTATGAATATTAATGTAACAAATGACCCACAAGGTTAATTCTAGCTTTTCTCTGCCGAACTCTAGACCGCCCTTACAGACATGAGCTTACTGGACTTAATGGACATTGAGGAAGGCGACATGCCGAAACGCGTCTGTCAGTGCTGGCTACTTGTCAATAAATGAATGCTTTATTAAAGACCCAGGAGTGCACTCTTATTTGGCTACGCAACAGCGAGACGCCGTGTGTTTGAATATATATATATATATATATGTGTGTGTATATATATATATATATCGTCCTCCATTTGGCTCTCTTCAGCTGGCTATTACGGCGGTCTTTGATGGTGCGAGACCCCACGTCCGAGCCTAGCCGTTATACATTCAGCACTCTCCCCCGTAAGAAAAAGAAATGGGTCGCACTCATGGGATGATTAAACTTCTTTACTTCCAGTGGAATAATTCATTTCATCAAGCAGCAACTGCAAACCAACGCGTTTCGGTCTCCCCGAGACCTTGTTCACAGGGGCAGAAATGGGCCTGGCAACCAGAGAATGATAGATTTGTGAACAAAACAATCTTGTGGCTGAGGTTCATTGATGACCTTCTCATTGTGTGGGATGGCTCTGAAGAGGAGTTTAAGGAATATTTTGATATCTTGAATTCCACACCAGCAAATTTCAAATTCACTTATAACATCAGTCAAATAAGGGTAACATTTTTGGACACGGAGATTTATATACAGGATAATCAAATTCACACAACGTTACACCAGAAGGAAACGGCAGCGGCTGATCAACAAATTGAAGTATTGGTCATTGACGTTAGAATCTATTGAGTTCTTTTCTCAGACAAAAAGCCCTGCAATATATTTTCGGTTATGGAGATTCAGACATAGTTTCTTACCTCACAGTGTAGACCTCCCAAAATCAGTATAGAATAAAAGTCTTCAACTAACTGTCCTTCAAAAAATGTATTGAAAAGCATATGCTCATTGCAGACAACTGGTGACTAGAAACAACCACAGCCTCCGTTTTAGAAAGATAAATGAAAGCATTGGTGTTCTGAAACTCAACTGTTATCATAATGAACCGAGAGCTGGCAGGCTTCTTCCAACATGCCTTCCATGAAGGCATGTTTTGAAAAGGCAATGAAGTTTTTATGAACTGTACTTCAAAATAAAAAGAAACTCCGACAAATTCAAATATTTATTAAAGGCGGCCCTAAAAAGGTCTAAATTTGTGAATAGGAGACAGTCGGTAATTGTGGTTTGTGCAAATTACTATCCAATGCTATCAGACAACTCCAAAAGTCCTCAAAAAGTCCCTTTGCCTTTCAAAGCAGGCATGTCTGCTGCTATCTTCAGGTCAACAAAAATATCAAAATAAGGTTAATTAATTGCAAAATGAAGAGAGAGAATAGCAGGTGTGGACAAACGATAGTCTCTTAAATCGTACAACAACAGTGGAGATAACCTAGTGTTGCTGGTGACTACTTGTGAGGGGCTGGCTTAGTATATGGTGCTCACTTATGTAAGTGTAGCACCATGCACTAATCCAGACAACCCTTATGGTGATTTTAGTGCTCTTAGACAACCTTAGAAAGCTTTCTAAGTGGTAGCTGTGGAGAGCAGCCTTCAGGCTTATCTGGAAGGAGTGTAAAGCAGCTTGTTTTACCAGTACTAATCATATAGTGTAGGTTAAGTGAAAAAGAACCACACAGTGTAGTTATAAAAATATGTATTTATTATAAACACATTGCAATATCTCCTACCTGAAGATATAATCCCAATACACACAATACTTAGGAAATAGAGCACGTAAGTAGTACAAATACACAGTGGTCTCCAGGGGGAGAGCAAACCATATACTAAAATAGTGGAATGCGAACCACGACTCAAATCAAGAATGGACCCAGAAGACGTAGAAGAGCCGGGTACCCAAAGAACCACCCAAGGTGAGTATCTAGGAACCCCACAGAAGTCGTGTGCAAAGTGGGAACACGGCCACGTGCTCAATGTTAGTCAATAGGTAACTCCCGGTTGCAATTTCAAAGAAGGACCCTTCCCAGCAGACCCTGAAGAAACCCCTTGGAAGATGGAAGGTTGGAGAGTCGCCCCACCCGTGGATACCCCAGGAACCAGGATACCTACACCAGGGAAGCAAGTTGCATAGGTGTCAAGTGACGTCGGAAACCTCTGTGGACCACAATGGAGGACTTCAGGAAAAATGCAGCTGGAGATGAAGACGAAGGAGTCTGGTGCAATCCAAAGGTGGATTCAAGATGAGAGGTACCTGCAAGCAGAGGGGACAGATTCTATGCCACTCAGGAGTGACCAGGAGGCATGGAAGACGAATGCCCACCGATGTTTGGGATGCAGGAGAGGTTGACGGTGCCCTTCATGTTGCAGATGTTTGGACCAGGCTACGCTGTGGGATACCAGGAACCGTTTACAAGCTGTCCCACATTTGATGTCGAGAGCCAAGAGGTCCGTGTCCGGCAGGGGCACCAACAAGCCTTGGCAGCAACAACCAACGTAGTCGATGAAAAAGGTGCAGTGTCGGGACCAGCAAGGTCCAAGTGACTCACCACAAGCAAGTAAGTCAGAGCAGGCCCAAGCAAGCAGGGTAGCCCACTGAAGGCAAAGAAGACCCTCAAGAGGACCCACAGACCAAAGGCACAGGAGTCGCAAGAGGACCTCGAGCAGCTCACCAATGAAGAAGGCCCACGGTGCAAAGAAAGCGGTGAGGGCGAAGATCTTGGCTGCAGGAGTTGCTTGAGGTTGGAGCTTCCTGGAGCCCGGACATCTCTTGAGGACAGAGTCAACAAGGCTTGGCAACGGCAAGTCGACGCGGTGCACAGGGGTCCTGTCCTGTTCCAGCGGTTTCGACGAGAGATACTGGCCCCAAACTTGGTATGAAGACAGTGCAGGCCTCGAGGGAGTTGCAAAACCACCACCTGTGTTGCTGAGCCTTTCGGAGTCCGTGGGAGCCCCGGATCAGCAGACCGGTCAGCTGTCTTGCGGTGCCTGCAGATGGAGGGGAGTGACTCCTTCACTCCAAGGGAGATTCCTTCGGGTGTCTTGGATGTCCACAGGCCTGGTGAAGAACTTGTATGGAGCATGGGCACAGTTGTTGCAGAAAACCAGCAGGACGACGAGACCAGGAGCAGCAGGAATCTTCCCCGGTGCAGTCTCGGTTCCCAAAGCGAAGTCCAGAGTGTCCAGACGGTCGAAGTTGAAGTGGTATGTGATCTGAATCTTGTCCCACGACGAATCTAGGGACCCACCCACCGGTAAGCCCTTAATTACCCTTAGGAAAGGGTTGGGCCCATTTAGGGGTTCCTCCAAGAGGAGGAGCTGGACAGTGGGGAGGATACTGCCATGTCCTTTGTCCAGTTTCACGCCAGAGCGGGAGCCAACGGCTTCCTGAACTGGAGTATGCAAGGAGGGCACCAAATGTGCCATTTAGGCAGTCTCAGAGGCGCTGGCAAGCGCCCCCACCCTGTCCCAATACACTAAACCCTGTCTGGGAGGTGGTCACACCTCCCTGTGTCAGAATATCTTTTGTTCTACCTTCCCCTGCTCGAGCTTGGCACAGCAGCAGGAGGGCAGAAATGTGTCTCTGGTCGGCAGCAGCCCTAGCTTTCTGTCCGGTTCTGGAAGATTGGTACCGGGAGCACTGAGGGCCTCCCGGAGGAGCTTTAGAGTGCATGGAATCATACCCCCACACCATATTGGTGTGGGGGTATGATACCAACAAGTTTGATACCAAACATGACAGGGTTCGTTACAGCCATTCGGAGATGGTCATGACGCATGGCCACTCAATATGTCTCAATGGCTGATGCACTTACAACCCGGGAGAATGGACTCCATGGATTGTAGGGGTGTCCTGCTCATGCAGGGGCACCCTCGCACCTAGAACCAAGCACCCTGCCTTCAGGATTGAAAGGCCTGCCTTAGGGGTGACATAGGTTTTAGTGCAGTAACCCCAGATATACAGTAACTTATATCTGTCGTAAGTGGTGCTAGCACCAGCTTACCCAGGCTGCAATTGCAGGCCTGTAGTCCCAATTTGAGTGGTCTCTCATGGGTGGCATAATACATGCTCCTGCCCATGGGATACCTATGGTGTACCTATGCCCTGGGTACCTTAGTACCCTATATTAGGGACTTATCAGGGTACACCAATAGCCAATTTGGAGTGTATCTAAGTACTCACCATGTCCAATTTAGGAAAGAAGCACAGAGACTGGGGTCCTGAATAGCAGGATCCCAGTCAGACTAGTCATACAACATATTGACACCAGCGAAAAGTGGGGGTGACCCTGAAAGCAGATCCTACTTTCCCACACTACTCTACCTTTATTATTGTTAGTGTGCTGGAAGATCACCTTCCTTTGTTAAGTATTAACCATCAACTCTGTGTCATGGTCCTCCTTTCACTGCACCACCCTCAGTATCATAACAAAGGTGAAATGGACACTCCTATCATTGTCAACAGAGTCTCCATGATTGAGATAAGTTAATAAAGTCCCCTTGTGTAGCAAACTAAGGCTTTTGATACTCAACTTAAGATTGGTTTTCTATCGGTCACTTTGTGGGTAATAACCCAAACCTCTATATCAGATTGAAACAGGATCCTCCACCGCTTGCAGCTGAGGAGAATGTATCTGATGACCTGATGATACAGAGCCCTTATACTTTGGAGTGTGGTTTTGGCACCTGTGCAGACATACCCTCAACGTTTAAGACTCGCATGTAAGAGTCACTACTCATGGTGCTACACTCATAAATTTAGAACTAACTTCACAATTGTCCGATAGTTTAAGTAGAACAGTAGTCCAGGACCATTCATTTTCTGCTCATGTTACAAATAAGTTATAAAGACTAGAGACTATCACCCAGGTCCATTTCCAGCCCCTCTGGCACTTAGCCTGCTCATCAATGTGAAACGTGTCCTCAGTAAGCCTAGAAACATGGGTCACTTACTGTCCAGAATCAAAACGAAGCGAAACGTCAGGGAACAGAGAAGATAACGGGGGAAATGGAATGATTCAGCCTAGGAGCAGGGTAAATGTTGTCTCTTTTATTTCTGTTACAGTGCTGGCGATTTTCATGTACTTGAGGACAACCCTAACTGTGCATAGAAGAACAAGTTACTTACCTTCGGTAACGATATATCTGTAAGAAACATAGGTTAGTTATAGATTCCTTACCTTAGAATTACCCCCAGGCGTCAGACTGGATCCGGAAAGTTTTTCGTCAGCAGTACCCCTGCGCGTCGGAAGGTGGCATCAGTCGACTCCGCGTTAGTCGTCAGCGTCGTGGTCGCCGGGATGACATCGCGGTAGCTACATAGACACCGCCCTCGCGTGCTGAAGTCAGTTCTGTACACGACTTTCCACGCCAGAAGCGCAGAGCCATGCAAGACACTGACCACTGGTGCACAAAACTAGGGCCCTGAAAGGATGTCCTTAAGCCTAGAAGTCAGTTCGCAGAACGGGGAGGATGGGTGGGGCGGTAAGGAATCTATAACTAACCTATGTTTCTTACAGATATATCGTTACCGAAGGTAAGTAACTTGTTCATCTGAAAGAAACAGTTAGTTATAGATTCCTCACCTTAGAATAGATACCCCAGCAATACCAACCCCGGTGGTGGGTCTGCAAACCAAGTTCACACCAGAAAGTCCTGGAGAACAGAACGGCCAAAGAAGCCGTCTCTCCGGACTTGGCTGTCCAGGCAGTAGTGTCTAGTAAACGTGTGCAACGATGCCCACGTAGCTGCCTGACAGATGCCATTTAGGGGGATTCCTCATCCCAAAGCAGTGGTAGCTGCCGTCGCCCTTGTGGAATGGGCGCGCAACCCCACTGGAGGCTCCTTCTTTGCCAAAGAGTAGCAGGCGTTGATGCACAGAACGACCCCCCTGGAGATGGTTCGTTTGTGCACGGCCCAACCTTTCTTAGCGCCCACGTAACCAACAAAGAGCTGGTCATCCACCCGGAATTGTTTGGTGCGATCCAAGTAGAAGGAAAGCGCACGTTTTTGATCCAGACGGTGGAGCCTCTCTTCCTCTTTTGAAGGATGCGGAGGCGGAAAGAAGTTGGGCAAAGTGATGGTTTGGCCAATGTGGAAAAAAGTAACCACCTTGGGAAGGAAGGAAGGAAGGTCTAGTTCTCAGGACGACCTTGTCCGGATGGATAGCCAGAAAGGGAGGCTTGGAAGAAAGAGCTTGTAACTCACTCACCCTGCGTGCAGAGGTGATGGCCACCAGAAAGGCTGTTTCCAAAGTGAGAAGTCTGAGAGGACAGTTATGTAGTGGCTCAAAGGGAGCGCACATGAGGTAGGTAAGAACCAAGTTCAAGTCCCACTGAGCATTACGAAGGGAACAGGAGGAAAAAGATGAGTAATGCCCTTCAGGAATCTATTTACAACAGGGGACTTGAAAAGAGAAGGCTGATCAGGAAGCCGATGAAAGGCTGAAATGGCCGAGAGGTAGCCCTTAGGAGTGCCCAGAGCAGAGCCCTGCTGGGCCAAAGAAAGGAGGAACAAGAGAACCTCAGAAAGAGGGGCGGAATGGGGATCCACAGCCTTTGCTGTGCACCATGCCACAAATTTGTTCCATCTGCAGGCGTATACTGTCTTAGTGGAGGGACGCCTGGCTGCCAAGATAACATCGCAGACTTCGGGAGGCAGGTCAAACGACGTCAACTGCCGCCGCTCAGACTCCACGCAAGGAGGTGGAAGCTGGACAGGTTCGGGTGGAGGACCGTCCCCTGCTGCTGCGACAGAAGATCCTCCCGAAGAGGCAGTTGATCGGAGGATAGATGGCCATGTTGAGCAGCTCGGGATACCAGACTCTTCGTGCCCAATCCGGAGCCACAAGAATGACTTGGGCCCGGTCGTGCTTCATTTTCTTCAGCACTCTGGGCAGGAGTGGTATAGGCGGAAAGGCGTATAGAAGACCGCAACTCCACTCGCGACGAAAAGCGTCGCCGAGCGAGTGCCGCCTTGGAAATTGCTGACATTGCTCGTTCTCTTCGGTGGCAAATAGATCTAACCAAGGCTCTCCCCACTGCTGAAAGAGACCTTGCACCACTTCCGAGTGAAGATGCCATTCATGATCCATCATGCACCTGCGGCTGAGTTCGTCCGCCTTGGCGTTCAGAGAACCTGCCAGGTGTTGAACCACCAGGGATATGCCCTGATGTTCCAGCCATGTCCAGAGGCGGAGAGCCTCCTGACGTAGGGTCCACGACCCCACCTTGTTTGTTGCAGTACCACATGGCGGTGGTGTCCGTGAACACCTGCACTACTCTTCCCCGGACAGAGGGAAGGAATGCCTTGAGTGCAAGACGAATCGCCTGAAGCTCCAGAAGGTTGATGTGGAGCCCGGACTCCGCCGGAGACCAGAGGCCTCTAATCTCTGCCTCCCCCATGTGGCCGCCCCATCCCAGAAGTGATGCATTGGTCACCACTGTGAACTCTGGTTGAGGATGGGAGAGGGATCTGCCTTCGACCCAATCCTGGTTCGTAAGCCACCACTGCAATTGGTGTGCGGTGCCCTCCGAGATCTGGACGCAATCGGACAGATTCCCTTGATGTTGGGCCCACTGGAACTTCAGGTCCCACTGCAGAGCCCGCATATGCCATCTGGCATGATCCATCAGCAGGAGGCCATCAGACCCAGCAGCCTGAGGGTCATCCTGACCGAAACCCTGGATAGAGGCTGTAAGATCGGAATCATAGCCCGAATTTCCCGGACTCGCTGCTCGGGAGGATAAACCCGAAACTGCGTCATGTCCAGAACCGCTCCGATGAAGAGGAGCTTCTGAGAGGGGTCAGGTGTGACTTTGGCACGTTGATGGAGAATGCAGGAGGTCGGCCGTAGTCTGGAGGTGGGAGACGACCGCCTGGGACGAGCCCGCCTTCAACAGCCAGTCGTCGAGATGGGGGGAAGACTGAAACCCCTGATCTGCGCAGATGAGCTGCGACCACGGCCATCACTTTCGTGAACACCCGAGGGACGCTGGTAAGGCCAAAGGGGAGCACGGTAAACTGAAAGTGCTCGTGGCCTACCGTGAACCGCAGGCAACGCCGGTGGGCCGGCAGGACGGGGATGTGAAAGTAAGCGTCCTGCAAGCCCAACGCTACCATCCAGTCTCCAGGGTTGAGGGCAGACAAGACCTGAGCGTGCATCAACATCTTGAACTTCTCCTTCCGGAGGAAGCGGTTGATGTTCCTGAGATCCAAGATAGGACGCAAGCCTTTGTCCTTCTTGGGCACCAGAAAGTAGTGGGAATAACAACCACGACCTACTTCTGGGGCAGGAACGCGCTTGATGGCACCCTTGGCCAAGAGTGCCGAAACTTCCTGTTGGAGAAGGGCCAGGTGATCCTCCGACATGCGATGGTACTGAGGTGGCATGAATGGAGGGGTAGTCTTGAAGGGGAGGGAGTAGCCCCTTCGGACTATTTGCAAAATCCCCCTGTCCGATGTGATGGTGCGCCATTGGGGGAGGTGATGGCGGATCCTGCCGCCCACTGGCGTTTGGTGGCCCTGAAAGGTCAGACTAGGAGGCTGCTGCAGAGGGGGCTGTGGTGGACTGGCCCGCCCGCTGGCCCCCAGAACCACGGCGGTGGTTCCCACATCCCCGGCCGCTCTGAGGCTGAACATCTTGCGCCGGCCTGTGGCTCTGGGCGGGACGTAGCGGGGCACCCCTTCCGTAGCCACGAAAGGGGCAAAAGGCAGATTGCGCAGGGCGGGTGGTGGAGAGGACCAAGGACCTGGCCGTAGCCCGAGAGTCCTTAAAGCGCTCTAGCGCGTTGTCTGCCTTGTCGCCGAAAAGGCGACGGCCATCAAAGGGCATGTCCATAAGTGTGGATTGGACATCCCCGGAAAAACCAGTCGAACGCAACCAGGCGTAGCGTCGAAGGGCTACTGACGTTGCAATCGTCCTGCCAAGTGCGTCGGCGGTATCCAGCCCACAGCGGATGGTAAACTTAGTTGCGTCTCTCCCTTCAGCAACCGCTCGAGAGAGCACAGCCCAGGCCTCCTCAGGGCACTGAGGCAGCACTTGCGCAACCGTATCCCACACGGAGTGGGTGTAACGCCCCAATAGACATGCAGTGTTTACCGACCGCAGTCCCAAGCTGGAGGAAGAAAACATCTTCCCAAGATGATCCAGCTTTTTGGATTCCCTGTCCGGGGGAGATGAAGGGAATGCGCCCTTGGATGTGGAGGCTTAGACTACCAAGCTCTCAGGGGTGGGGTGTTTGGAGAGGAAAGTGGGGTCGCCCGGGGCCGGGCGGTGGCGTCGGGCAATCATCCTGTCCACAGGAGCCCCTGTGCTGGGCCTGGACCAGGTGCCCAAAAGGATATCTGTCAGGGCTTAATTAAACGGCAGCAGGGGCTCCGAAGAGCTCGCTGCCGGTTGAAGCACTCTGTCAGGAGGTTAGTCCTGACTGCCACCGTAGGAAGCTCGAGGTGGAGAGCCTCGGCCTCCCTACGCAAAACCACTGCGTATGATGCTCCCTCCTCCGTAGCCACGGTAGGAGGAGACAACATGCCAAGGTCTGGTGAGGTATCCAAACCACTGGCTTCCCCCAGTTCCTCTCTCCAGTCCTGCTCATACACCATCTGGTCTGTTAAAGGGTCTCCAGACCCCTCCCAGTCCTCCTCACCCTCCTCTAGCTGCCAATCTGGCCTCTAAGAGCCAGGGTAGAACAGGGGCTCAAAAGTACCCGTCAGAGTCTGATCCGGCGTCGGTCGACGCCGGTCCGACTCAGTGTCTACCTCGAGGTGGAGGCCGGGGTCGACGTCGGCTGGGGACACAGCCGACGCCGGTGGGGGATGTGGTGCCGGTGGGATCGGCGCCGGGGGAGGCGTAACGAGGTCGACCGGCGCCGATCCGGATCCAGACCTGGATCCAAGGGGACCCTGCGGCACCGGGGCCGAAGCCGCCGACGCAAAGGCCCAGGGCCCCCAGCTGAGTCCGCGGGGCCCGAAGGCGCGCCGGCGGAGTCGGGCTGCCCAAAGCTGGCATGCATCGCTTCGTAGAAACTCCGAAGCCGGGCAGGTGTTGCACTGGGTCCCGGAAAGGGGGGGAAACCCGAAGTTGACCCAGCAGGCTCCTCACGCGGAGCCGCAGGAGTGGCACCACCCGCATCCCTCGTCGTGTCGGCCGACGGACGGGGAGAAGTCGAAGAGCGACGATGCTTCTTCAACTTCTTTTTGTGCTTCGACTTACCTGACCCGAGTGCGAAGACTTCGACCAAGAATGGTGTTGGCTCCACGACCGGACCCTCGACCTCCTCCGCGACCGGGACCTCGAGCGGCGGGGAGCCGACAGCCGGGTCTCGAGTAGCTTTCGGGACCGCTCCCGCAAAGACTTCGGGGCCATGGTCCTGCATTCGGAGCACGACTTGGGGTCGTGGTCGCGCTCCAGACAGTAGAGACACACGCGGTGCGGATCCGTCACCGACATGAGTCGGTTACAGGAACCGCAAGCCTTAAAGCCGGGCATCCCTCGTGCACCAGGAGTCGATGGACTCAAACAACAACAAAGTCGACAAAAGTCGAGAAAAAGTTCAGTCAAAAATTGACTGGGGGTACCGCTCTCTCCGGATCTGGGCTTGCTGGCCCGGAAAAAGAAAGAACTGACGTCCGCGCGCGAGGGCGGAGTCTATGTAGCTACCACAACGTCATCCCGGCGACCACGACTCCGACAACGAATGCGGAGTCGACCGACGCCACCTTCCGGATCCAGTCTGACGCCTGGGGGTAATTCTAAGGTAAGGAATCTATAACTAACTGTTTCTTTCAGATATTAAGTTCTACATTCTTAGGCTCAACCGAAAAAAAGATACCATCTTCCCATAAAGAATATTGCACCTTCAACAACATACTCCTGAGTTTATCCCTATTAACGATCGGCCTGTTAACTGTATGAATTTAATGGATCATCGTTTTTCACATCATCTTTGTTTCGTACAGTTTTCATAAATCCTTGAACTCTGAGGTGATGTAGCTTTATAATATTGTGAATAACGTTATGCCTCTTTTTTTTCAAGATTATAGCAAATCAAGGAAGACCCGCCAGAATCGTTATGTCATAACTGCTTATAAGAGCACTTTGTTTAATACATTTCAGTGGCATAGATGAACCTAAGGAGCCATAACTGATATATGGAGCAGAAATAGCAACTTACTTACTCCACTATTATTTTTTTTAAGTTTCTTGCATGCTTTAATTTTGCCTCATACATTTGTTCGTTTTTACCCTTTGATTCCTGCTCTGTAGTTAATTTAGCCAGACACTGCTAACCATATTGTTGTATGGATAAGTCAGTGTCTCGTTCAGCTATCTCTTATTGTTTCTTACAGGTTGTGGATGCAGTCAAAAAGCATGGTGTCAAACTGACTACAGTTCTTACTACACATCACCACTGGTAAATATTAATCTCAACTTTTTTTATTTTTCCCTGATTTGCTTTTTGGTCTATAGAAATTACACAAATAATAAAATATGTTTAAAAGGTAGAATGCATCTTTTAAAAAGTAACCTCCGCCCACGTTATGTTTGATTCCAGGACCTGATTTAGAGTTTTGTATTAACAGAACATTCTGTAATTTGTGAAGGTAGTACTAAATCTGGAGGGGAATCTGCTGGCAGCTAGTCATCCATCAAAGGCATAGATTGGTAGAGAAAATTCTTCAGGCTGATTCTTTCGTGGATTTCATTGCATGCAATAAAGGAGTTTGCAAAAAATGATAGGTAAACAATGGTACCAAACATTTATGTCTATAGACAAAACTATAGAAGTAAAAATTTTGAATTTTTACCATTTAGATTTGTGATTCCTCTCTTCATCTGTCCTATTAATCCCTCTTTAACACTAACCTCTTATCCCTGAGCTCATAATACCTCTGCTATTTTGTAGGAGAGAGGATACTACTGTACCATCGCTTCTGCCACCCGTCTCTTCTTTCACTATTAATTTCACCTTCAAAACCCAAAACCCAATTCCTAAAACTAATCTAATTTCGCCCCATCCCATAACCAAATCGTTAAACTAAGCCTTACACTGATCCTTGCTCCTGACTCCAAATCATAATACATTCCCTTACACCATCCCATACTCTAACATTAAACTAACCCCAAATGTTAACCTAACTCTAACTCTGTCCCTTAACCCCTTCGCTGATAGGCCTTTTCCCCCCCTGTGCTAAGCCTTTTTTTTGGCTATTTGGGGTAGTTCGCGCTTAGGCCCCTGTAACTTTTTGACCACATAAGGTATCCACGCCAAATTTGCGTCCTTTTCTTCCAACATCATGGGGATTCTAAAGGTACCCAGGGTTTGTGGATTCCCCTGGAGGGGACCCAGAAATTAGCCAAAATACAGCAAAAGTTTGTTTTTTTGGGGAAAAATGGGGAAAAAAGTGCTGCGAATGAAAGAGTCTGGTTTTTCCCTGCAAATGGCAACAACAAAGGGTTTGTGGGGCTGAAATCACCATTTTCCCAGCTTTCAGGGACTGACAGACTTTTGTCAGAAAACCAACATTTTTTACACAGTTTTGGCATTTTACTGAGACATAGCCTATTTTTGCTATTTTTTGTGCTTTCAACCTTCTTCCAGTTAATGGTAGAAATGGGTATGAAAGCAATAATGGATCCTGGAAAGCCATACATTTTAGAAAAGTAGACAAAATTCTGAATTCAGCAAGGGGTCATTTGTGTACATCCTTCAAGGTTTCTTTATAGAAACTAACAGTTGAAAATAGGAAAAATTGAAAATGAGTTGAAAAAAACAGCCATTTGTGCCAACGGTTTCACCTGTAACGTCTTCTAATTATGACAGATGTTTGAAAGCAATATACCGTTACATCCACTGGACCTTTCTGGTTGTGGGGATATATAGGACTTGTAGGTTCACCAAGAACCCGACGAACCCATAGCCAATAACTGAGCAGCGTCTTGCAATGGTTTTTTATTATGTACCGGGTATATAGCAATTCATTTGGGAAAATATATACAGTGAAAAATGGGGATGAAAGACACCTATGTAGTTCTGAAATTAGAACAAAATATTGAGTTTAGAAACAGTAGCTATTTGCACATTTCCGAAATTGTGAGTACCCATACTAGCATGAGAATTATAGGACATTTTTCAAAGTGACTTCTTTTTTACACATTGTCTTTCATTTCAAAGGCAGAAATTCATCGAAAGTCAATAGGTAATAACAGTTGCTTTACAATTCTGTATTACCCTAAGTCTCCCGATAAAAATGGTACCTCACTTGTGTGGGTAGACCTAGTGCCCGCGACAGGAAACGGCTCAAAACGCAACGTGGACACACTTAATTTTTACAGTGAAAACGGACCATTTTTTTGCAAAGTGCCTAGCTGTAGATTTTGAACCCTAGCTCTGCCGGCACCTAGGGAAACCTAGCACACCTGTACGTTTTTGAAAACTAGACACCAAGGGGAATCCAGGATGGGGCGACTTGTCTGGCTCTCACTAGGTTCTGTTACCCAGAATCCCTTGCAAACCTCAAACTTTGGCAAAAAAAACACATTTTCCTCACCTTTCTGTGGTGGAAAGTTCTGGAATCTGCGTGGATCCACAAAATTCCACCCACCCCGCATTCCCCAAAGTCTTCCGAGAAAAATGGTACCTCACTTGTGTGGGTAGGCCTAGTGCCCGCAACAGGAAACTGCCCAAAACGCAACGGGACACATCACATTTTCACAGTGCAAAAAAAGGGTCAGTTTTCAAAGTGCCTAGCTGTAGGTTTTGAACCCTAGCTCTGCCGGCACCTAGAGAAACCTAGCAAACCTATACATTTTTTAAAACCAGACACCCAGGGGAATCCAGGATGGGGTGACTTGTCTGGCTCTCACCAAGTTCTGTTACCCAGAATCCCTTGCAAACCTCAGACTTTGTAAAAAAAAAAAAACATTTCTATGGTGGAAAGCTCTGGAATCTGTGTGGATCCACAAAATTCCACCCACCCCGCATTCCCCAAAGTCTTCCGAGAAAAATGGTACCTCACTTGTGTGGGTATGCTCAGTGCCCGCGACAGGAAACGGCCAAAACGCTACGTGGACACACCACATTTTCACAGTGAAAATCCACGCAGATTCCAGAACTTTCCATCACAGAAATGTGAGAAAATGTGTTTTTTTTAAACTAAGTTTGAGGTTTGCAAGGGATTCTGGGTAACAGAACCTGGTGAGAGGCACACAAGTCACCCCATCCTGGCTATTGCCCCCATATGCCTCCCGAGGGGGCCGAAAAACTGTGGTAATTGTTTTTGGTTTGGGGGCATTGGCATGCCCATTCTGGGCAGCCCCCACCCTACATCATAAAAAAGAAAAAAAATCCCTGGTGCCTAGTGGGCTTTTTGCCTCCCCCCTCCCCCCCCCCGGGGCAGATCAGGGGATACTGCCCCCATCTGCCCCTGGGGGGGCAAAAAGACTGTTGCATTTTTTTTGGGGGGGTGGGGGCATTGGCCTGCCCATTTTGGGCAGCCCCCACCCCTACATGAAATTAAAAAAAATCCCTGGTTTCTAGTGGGCTTTCTGCCCCCTGGGGGGGCAGATTGGGGGCTACTGCCCCCATCTGCCCTCCCAGGGGGTGCAGAACAACTGTAGTGGCCAAAACTAATTGGGGGGAGCAAAGGCCCTTGCCCAAGGGGCCGCTCCCCCCCCCCCCTCCCTGGTGTCTAGTGCGTGGATCCCTGCTTGGGGATCGCCCTCCTGGGGCGATCCCCAAACAGGGATCCACTAGGGAGGGGTACCATTGGAAAGGGGAGATTCTCCCCTTTCCAATGATACCTCTCCCGTCTTTCTACGTGCTCGGGGGGCTGAGATAGCCCCCTGAGCACATAGAAAGTGAAACTAAAGGCTCATTTCAGTTTCGGTTTCTATGAAATGACGACAGCGCAACGTGCGCGCTGATCGTCATTTCACAGAAACCGGGGGGAGCCTCGGGAGCTGGGGAAGCTCTTCCCCAGCTCCCGAGGCTATTTGGGAGGAAAGGAAATCCCTCTGGTGCCTGCACCAGAGGGATTTCCGGTGCCATGTGCCAGGACGGCCGGGAGCCGTCCTGCGCACACAAGCACTGTGGCGCACGACGGCTCCCGGCCATCGTGTGCACGCAAGGGGTTAATCCTACTGTGAAAAAATAAATTATTAGTTTGAAGGGGGAGGGATGAGTGTGCCCTACCAACTTAATAAGACTGTGTCTTGCTAGGTTACAGCACAGTAGACTGATAAAACTGGTGAAACCCTGGCACAAGCACAAGCAGCAGGCTTTTGCCTAGAGAAACGAGAAATTGGTGCAACCTGTACCAGACAACCATAAATTAAAGAAAACCATTCAGTATAGTTGAAAAAATCAAGAACATATAATAATCAAAATGACACAACCAGTGTTAAAAATCTGATTAAGTAAGCCTGGAAATATGACTTGTTCCAGTCTTAAAATACCCTTAGGAAAAATAATATCTGATAGAGCCTTCTAGCTGCAGATTTCTTACCTTTGAATTTCCCAGGCATAAGCTGGATCCGTAAACATTTGCTGAGCAATACCCCTTGCGTGCGTCGTCGGGTGGCTCCATTCTGCTCCGCGTCAGTTATGACGTTGCAGTACCTATATAGGCGCCACCCAGGCGCGTGTACATCAGTTCTTTTCTTTCCCTGCCAGTTAAGCGCTGATCCGGAAAGCGCTACCCCTCTGCCGCTTTTTGGCAGGTTTTTTTCTCGACTTTTGTCTATTTCGAAACTTTTTCCACTTCGTGTGCGAGGGAGGTTTTCGAGGGAGACCGGTTTCAAGCCGTGCGGTGCATGCCACCGCATGATGTTGGTCACCGATCCCCACCTCGTCTGTCTCTGGTGTCTCGAGCACGACCATGATTCGAAGTTGTGCTTGGACTGCCGGGCCATGGCTCCGAAGGCCTTGAGGGAGTGGGCGATGACGCTCCTCGCGGCCTGGCAGTCGACACCGTCCAGCGAGACTACGCAGAGGTCCCAGTCCCGATCGAAGAAGAGGTGGTCACGGGACCGCTCCCGGAGCCCTAAGTCCTCTTCTTCCCACTCAAGTTCCTTGGGACTCTCGGGGAAGAGGCATAAGATGAAGTCCCAAGCGGACTTCATCTTCACCTCTGCTGTTGTCCGTTGACGAGAAAGGTAAGGAGCACCAACGCTCTAGGCAGGGTTCTGCGGAGCTGGAGCAACTCCATGTGCCACGTATTTGAGCGGAACGACCCTGCTGGTGAGTCCTCCGGCCCCGCAGAGTTGGAAGGGGCCCCATCGGGTTTGACGCCGTCGGCTCCGACCACAGCGCCAGTGGGGCCTCAAGGATCCGATCCCAGATCCATGTCGACGCCGGTCGTGCCATCGTGACCTCCCCTGGCGTCGGACCCGGAGTTGGTGCCTGCAGCGCCGACAGTGCCCATTGGCCACGCCAGGCCCATCCTCATTCCCGACGACAAGGAGCTGGAACGACGTCGATCTGCGCCGATTCCGGCGTCAATTGAACCCAATGGTTCTGTGTTGTCACCTGAGCACTTTTAAGATGTTCTAGCCTCAGGAGAGAAATGGGAGGGGTCTATGGACCCTCTGGAACACCAGGATGTCTCTGTGGAGAACTTGGACTGGTATGGGGAACTTGGGGAGGCCAGTGGACTGGACACTTCCCCAGATACTGGCAGGCTTTCTCCGCCAACAGTGGCTACGGAGGAGGGGGCATCCTATGCCATGGTGGTAAAGAGGGCAACTGAGGTCCTTGTACTAGAACTGCCCTCAGTGCAGGTCAGGACTAATCTCCTGACTGAGGTGCTTCAACTAGGGGCTACCACTTCCGGACCCCTTTTACCCTTTAATGAGTCACTTACGGACGTCCTTCCAGGCACATGGTCCAAGCCTAGCACAGGGGCTCATGTGAATAGGATGATTGCACGCCGGTATCGCCCGGCTCCGGCGACCCAAAGTTCCTCAGCCAACACCCCACCCCAGAACGTTTGGTGGTGCAAGCCTCTACGTCCCAGGGCGTGTTCCCTCCTGCCCCTCCAGATAGGGAATCGAAGAGGGTGGACTCATTTGTAAAGATGTTGTTTTTTTCCTCCTGCCTGGCTATGCGGTCGGTGAATACCGCATGCTTATTGGGCCTTTTCTCCCATTCCCTTTGGGAGACGGTTGTGCAAGTGCTGCCACAGGTGCCGGCGGAGGCCCGGGCTGTGCTCTCCCAAGCAGTCAAGAATGGGCGAGATGCAGCAATATTCACCATACGGTATGGCCTAGATACGATGGATTCGCTGGGCAGATCAAATTCAACGACAGTGGCATTGAGGCGCCACGTCTGGCTTAGAACAACTGGCTTCTCTGGCGATGTCCAAGCCAATCTGATGGACATACCCTTTGATGGAACCCGTCTTTTTGGGGAAGAGGCAGCCTCGGCCCTGGTCAGGTTCAAGGACTCTCGAGCTACAGCCAGATCCTTGGGCCTCTTCTCAACTCCTCGTGGCCAGTCTTCCTTTTGCCCCTTTCATGGCAATGAAAAGGGTTTCCAGCAGCATCAGCCCTATCCCAGTCACCGTCCTGCACAGACTGCCCAAGCCGTGCAAGGACGTGGATACGGTGCATTCCGATCGAGGAATGGAGGCCAGAAGTCGTCGGCCACACTGCCCCCAACAGCCGTAGCCTCCAAGCACTCCTAGGCTGACTCTGCAGGACCACACTACTCCAGTTGGTGGGAGAATTCATCATCATCTCCCCCACTGGAGATCCATAACATCGGACAAGTGGGTCTTGCAGATCGTCCAGGAGGGCTATTCTCTGCCTTTCCTCTCTTTTCCACCTCTCATTCTGCCAAATTAGGAACGGCTGAAGGAGGATCATTTAAGGTTGCTCCAAGAGGAAGTTACAGCTCTCTTGGTCAAGGGAGCTATAGAAAGGGTCCCAGTTTCAGAAGTAGACGGTGGCTGTTATTTCCGCTACTTTCTGATTCCGAAGAAGAACAAAGGGCTGCGGCCCATTTTGGATCTTCGGAGCGTCAATCTCTTCCACAAGAAGGAGAAATTCAAGATGCTCACTCTGGCTCAGGTCTTGGCTGCCCTAGACCAAGAAGACTGGATGGTAGCGTTGGATCTGCAGGATGTGTATTTTCTCATCCGCATCCTGCCAGGCAACAGGCGTTACCTGCGGTTCAAGGTAGGCCGCGAGCACTTCCAGTTTATCGTGCTCCCCTTCAGCCTTACCAGTGCCCCTTGGGTGTTCACTGCGCAGGTTAGGGTTGTCAGTCTTCCCCGACCTCAACGACTAGCTGTTGAAGGTGTCCTCGCCCCAGGCAGTCGTCTCCCACCTTCAGACTACGGCGGACCTCGTGCATTCGCTGGGGTTCTCTATAAACGTGCCGAAGTCCCACCTGACTCCTTCTCAGACGCTCCCTTTTATTGGTGCAGTTCTGGACACAGTGCAGTTTCGGGCCTATCCTCCTGAGCAGCAAGTCCAGGATATTCAGGTTATGATTCCGATGTTTCAGCCTCTATCCTGGATTTCTGTGAGGCTGACTCTGAGGCTGTTGGGCCTCATGGCCTCCTGCATTCAGCTGGTAAAGCATGCCAGGTGGCGTATGCAGGCTCTGCAGTGGGACCTGAAGCTCCAGTGTGCACAGCATCGAGGAAATCTCACTGTCATGGTCCAGATCTCAGAAGGAACTGCGAGAGATCTATAGTGGTGGTTGACGAACCGCGATTGGGTCAGTGGCAGACCTGTCTCCCTTCCCCAACCAGATCTCACAGTCTTGACAGATGCGTCACTTCTGGGATTGGGCGGCCATCTGGGAGAGGTGGAGATCAGGGGACACTGGTCTACAGCGGAGACGGGTCTTCACATACATTTGTTGGAGCTCCGGGTGATTCGAGTGGCATTGAAGGCATTTCTTCCCTCTGTCAAGGGGAAGCTGGTGCAAGTGTTCACGGACAACACCACCGTCATGTGGTAGTGCAACAAGCAGGGCGGGGTGGGCTCGTGGACTCTGTCGAGAGGCCCTGCGTCTCTGGACATGGCTGAAACAGCAGGGCATAACCCTGGTGGTTCAACACCTGGCAGGTTCTCTGAACGCCAGGGCGGACGAACTCAGTCGTCGATGCCTAGTGGATCACGAATGGCGTATCCAGTCAGAGGTGGCGCAAGATCTCTTTTAGCAGTGGAGAGAACCTTGGTTTGATTTGTTTGCCTCCGAAAAGAACGTGCAGTGTCAGCAGTACTGCGTGCTGGAGTTTCCAAGGCGGCTATCGCTTGGCGATGCTTTTCGTCGCGAGTGGAGCTCAGGCCTGCTGTACGCCTTTCCGCCCATACCACTCCTGCGCAGGGTTCTGAAAAATATCAGGAGCGACCGGGCCCAGGTCATCCTTGTGGCTCTGGACTGACCAATGAGAGTCTGGTATCGAGAGCTTCTGAGAATGAGCATCGATCCTCCGATCAGGCTGCCTCTTCAGGAGGATCTTCTGTCGCAGCAGCAGGGGAAGGTTCTCCACCCGAACCTGTCAACTCTGCGCCTCCATGTGTGGAGATTGAGGGGCGACAGTTGATAGCTTTTGACCTTCCTCCCGAAGTCTGTAATGTTATTCTGGCAGCCATGCGGCCCTCCACTAAGACGGTATTTGCCTGCCGTTGGCAGAAATTTGTATTATACCGTACAGAAAGGTCTATTGACCCTCTTTCTGCTTCTCTTACTACTGTCCTTTTGTTCATTCTGTTCCTTGCCCAACAGGGCTCTGCTTTGGAAACTCTCAAGAGTTACCTTTCTGCTCGGTCTGCTTTTTTGCGGCTGACAGCCCAGCCCTCTCACTTCAAAGCTCCCATTGTAAATAGATTTTTAAAAGGGCTGGCTCACCTGTTTCCACCTACGCCCTTTGTTATGCCGCAGTGGGACCTTAATTTGGTCCTCAACTACCTGATGTGCGCTCCCTTTGAGCCTTTACACAATTGTCCCCTCGGCTGTTGACCATCAAAACAGCCTTCTTGGTGGCGATTACATCGGCCCGGAGGGTGAGTGCGCTGCAGGCGTTATCTTGCTCGCTTCCTTATCTTATGTCCTTTCCGGACAAGGTGGTGCTTCGCAACCCGGCATCCTTTTTACCAAAGGTTGTGACCCCTTTCCACCTGGGCCAGTCCTTCACGTTGCCCACCTTCTTTGCTCCCCCGCATCCTTCTAAGGAAGAGGAGCGTCTCCACCGGCTGGACCCAAAAAGAGCGTTGATTTTTTACCTTGACCGCACGAAGGAGTTCCGGGTGGATGACCAACTCTTTGTGGGGTACGTGGGAGCGAAGAAGGGAAGGGCAGTGCAGAAAAGGACCTTCTCTCGCTGGGTCGTTCTCTGCATCAAGATCTGTTATGCCTTGGCAAAGAAGCATCCCCCTGAGGGATTAAGGGCCCATTCCATCAGGAGAAAGGATACGACTACGGCCTTGGCTCAGGGTGTCCCAGTCCAAGACATCTGTCAGGTGGCAATGAGGGCATCTTTGCACACGTTTGCAAAACACTACTGCCTAGATGGTCAGGTCCGCAGGTGCAGGCACTTTGCCTGATCGGTCCTGCAGGACTTCCTAATATAGGATATGGGTTCATAACCCACTGTCGGGATGGTATGGCTCGGGTATCTAATTCAAAGGTCAGGAATCTGCAGCTAGAAGTCTCTATCAGATGAACGAGTTACTTACCTTCAGTAACGCATTATCTGGTAGAGACTCTATCTAGCTGCAGATTCCTTACAGCCCCACCCATGCCTCCCCGCTTTGCGGACTAATCTTGTAGGGTTGCTCTCCTTTTTAGGGCCCTAGTTTTGCATACGACTACGTCAGTTGCTTCGTGGCTCTGCGCTTCTGGCGTGGAAGAAACAAAAAGTACTGACGTCAGCATGCCTGGGTGGCCCCTATATAGGCAACGCGACGTCATAACTGACGCTGCCGACGACGTCATGCGGAGCCGAATGGTGCCACCGACGCCGCGCCCAAGGGGTATTGCTCAGCAAAAGTTTCCGGATTCAGCCTGACATCTGGGAAATTCAAAGGTAAGGAATCTGCAGCTAGATGGTGTCTACCATATAATGTGTTACCGAAGTTAAGTAACATGTTCGTTATTAATCAGGGTTGTTCTCCGTGCATTACAATAGGTGACCACCGAAGGCCAGTCTTTAACCAAACACAAAACAGTGAAAAGTTACTAGCCAACTGTTCTGCCTCACAGATGCTGGGAGGGAATGCAGAGAGTCGTTTACCTTTCAGACAGTTACACTTAAATGCTAGCTAACTTCCTTGAACACATCTGGCGGACCACTCATAGCCCCAAGACTCAAAAATACCTTTCTGCTCCTGCTCCATCCAAGAGTACCAGTGGCAAGTCGCCCCACATCTCCCATGGAAGACTCCAGCGGTCCAGCTCTAACTAGTCATGATCCTGCAGTGCCCAGTGCTCTCCACACCAACTGGACAGCTGGTTTTCCCACATCAAATGGGAATCTTCATTTAGCATTTTGAGTCAACGAAGCCATACAGTAACAGCACCATCTGACCTTTGATGAGCACTCCAGTCTGTGTGTGCAAGTAGTGAGCAGGATACATTTCTGCTGTCTTCACAGGCAGGATCTTCCCTCTCCTGAGTACTCGCCTGCACCAGGAGTGTTCTCGTGATGTGATGGAATTTTAATTCTGTACCATAGCCATTAATGAATAACGTTTCCTCTCCAATCCTTGTAGAATTCCCGTCATTCTGATAGACTTTTTTTGCAGTCATTCCTGTTTGCCTGCCTGAAAATTATCCTTCAAGCTTCTGTTCAAGATGACAGGACCTTGGCACCCGTTTTCACAGAAGTCTCTCCTCTAAGGACCTACACTAAGAAAATCAGGATCAACGATCTCTGACTGTGCTGGAGCACGTTTTCATCATACTGGTAGCAGAGACTGATGCCCACGTGGGCTTTAACCATGTCAAAACGAGGCCTACACTTCGGCTCTTTGTTTGACCATCTATTCCTGTCCACTCTAAACTGTTTTTTTTCCTTTAAGTGTCCACTGAGGACTGCTCACGAGTATCCTGCTCTCAGAAGTAAATGTTTTGATTCACGTATAAGATCTTTCCTTCTCATCAAGTCCTAATCACTGTCAGGAGGGATTCCAAACTGGCCTGAATTGCCTTCTGCTAAAGCTACAAGTGACACAAATTATGATTTTATGAAGTTACCTTTCCAATTTGTTTATCAAACATCTACCTTCATGACTGAACTAGATTTTGATAAACAATAAAATGAATCTTTGTAGGCCTTTTTCTAATGATCGTGTAAATTAACTTCTTAACAAACCAGGCTTTTTCTAGGAACCAGCTACCTTTACCTATAATGTGAAAACATTTGGCAGCTGGACACTCCAGGGAAATACCTTTCTTAATATTTAACATGTTCCACTTTTATGCCTTAGGCACACAGCCCTGTGTGGTACAAGGTACAATTAACGCACTTAGATGTAACTTAGCTAATTTATTAAAGTAGGTTCTACATTTCATAGCACTTTCCTTTTCTCATACATGGCTGCAGGGTTTAGACTACAGCCGGCCAGGTCACAATGCTTAACCTGAAGCAGTTTTTTTCAGTCATATGTGTGGTGGTGTAAATTTACACTGTAGCCCACAAGAAACATTTATATTTTATGCCACAATTGCACTTCCTACGTAAATTAGCCAGTTGGGTGTAGCCAAATTTATCGTGTGTGTTAGGGACTGAGCACATGCATTGTGACAACAAATGCTAGTGTTACAGTGCCCAGAGTAAGAACATCAGCAAACTCATTTCAGAAAGGAAGAATCTGGGGAAACCACGTAAAAAGGGAATATTGCTACGTTTAAACACAATCTGAACCTACCTCCAAATTTCATCCTAACCTAATCTTTTACCCATTTAATTTTTATACAATCGTTTTGTCATTTTTTTGTAAATTGTACTTTGTTATTGTCCATATTTTTACTTTTCTACTTTCTTAGATCTTTTCTGTTACTCTACGTTTTCTCAATTTGTTTACTACAACCCTATATTTAGCACTCCCTTCTGACAAATCAAAGATTTTTTATTAACACTCAATTCTAAATCAGTCCCTTAATCTTTCAGATGATAAACAAGCTGGTAAGGTTCAGAACGAGTCCCAACCACTGCTTTCTAATACATTACCAATAAAAAAATGCAGCTATGTTGGGGGATGACGTGCCATAGCTATAAGGTCCGCTATAGGGCTATTTTCAGTATAGTATGGACTTATAAGGTGCTTAGTAATTTTAGTTTACTATGTGTCATAATTGTCTTCACCTTTGGCACTTAATTATTCCTGGTGCTCCTTAATG
This sequence comes from Calotriton arnoldi, assembly GCA_963921515.1. Classification (NCBI taxonomy): domain Eukaryota; kingdom Metazoa; phylum Chordata; class Amphibia; order Caudata; family Salamandridae; genus Calotriton; species Calotriton arnoldi. The sequence goes on from CAWUFW010003788.1 coordinate 930,494, forward strand.
ATTTATATTTACAGATTGCCTAATTGAAGCACAGATTGGTCCAATTCTAAACATCCAGTTGGCTGGCAAGTGACTTCAAAGCCAAATGAGTGCATTAGCTGATCAGAATCTGATAAGTCCTAATATTAAGGAAATTCTCTTTTGCCTTAAGGCACAACTTGCCTTTGGCTTCTTCTACATGTAAATGCTGTATATTGAGTGGTATGTTTGTTTTTCTCAGGCTTTGTGCTTTTTGTGAATAGGTTTGTCACCTGAGGCAGTGAAGATTGCTTTGCTTTACATGACCAGTGGTTCCAAGACATTTGAAAAAACTGAAAACAAAACTATTTTTTGATGTATTGATAAAATGGCAAAGCTCATCATGTACACAGTTTACAAACATTTTTTCCCTGTAAGATATTTTGAAAGCAGAGACATAGATTAATCGTTTTGTATAGCATGCAGTGGTTAATTATCCTGCTTAGTATTTTGTCATGTCCGGGGTCTATGAAGAGCTAATTCTACCAGAAAAGTGTCAAAGAATTTGGATTGAGTTTGAGCTGGAAAGGTTAGTCTCCATCATCCAACAATATGGGTAACTCTGAGTGGAATAATGTGGTGTTTCAGCTTTTTCTTTTTTTTAAGTGTTGGGGCTTTCCAGAAATGTGTTTTAGTACTGGTGGAGCGAGTGAAGTTAATTCTAAATATTCATAGTAGCAACAAACACAACTTTTCTTATTTTTTGAGTTACTAGAAGATGTGGTAATGTGTCACACATATCTGATATCGGGAAGGATGACAACATATGGTTTAATTACTAATTTTCAGGTTATAAAAGTTTGTGGTTGAAATTATACTGCTGTTTACAATATGCTAATGAAGTTGACGATATGCTTCCATAGCAGTTCTATATAAGAGAGTGATTAAAAATGCTTTCACTTAGCAATATGTTTATGTACTTGTGGCTACGTTGTTTCCAAATTCTCACTATCTTTTTCATTGCATCATACATCTATATTTCACATGCACAACTTGGAAGTCTGAGAAAGTTGGTCTTGTGTTTTCCCCATTGTGACAATTTATGAAAGCTCTGGATTTTATCAGCTCAGGGAGGCGATTATTGGCTGTCAGGTGTGACACTATGAAAGAGCGATGGGCACCATTCCCATGAAGTCGTAACATTGTTACTCGTGGTTTTTTGCTGGGTCAGGGTGGACTGTGCCCCATGCTCGTTCTTTAAATCCAAAACTCTTGTGCACAAAGATAAAATCCTTTGAGCATATTGGGTGACTACAAAAAATGGCGGGGCTGCCAGAGTTGCAGAAAAAAGAAACCGGTGCTTCGTCGATGGAGAAGATGGGTTTCTCCTACAACATCAATGTGGAGGAGACTCTGGGAACATTAAGACAATGAGCTTGAGAATGTTACATGTGAAGGCGCGGAATACCATAGACAAGGCCCTAAACCTACAGTGCCACATGCTTGAAAGCCATTGGAGGTGTCCAAATGCAAGTCAACCAGGTTACTGTTTCTAAGATTAAAAGCACAAATCTTCTAGCTAAATTTTAGAAGCGCAAAAAAGCAAGACCTCCACCTCAAAAGTACATCCAAAAAAACCTGCGGTCTAAGGGGCTAAAGAGACTTCCCATACTCCTGGGGAAAAAGGAAAGCCCCAGTAAGGATCTGGTCAAGGGCTTCGCCTCGACGTCCGGAGATGATGGAGTGTGAAAGGGGGAAGGCGGGGCAGATGCCCTCGAAAAAGAAAGTTCCAGGAGGACAGTAAGACCTCCAAGTTGAAGAATGTGCAAAGATACACAGTCTATTGGTCAAATATCGCCTGATCAAATACATATCAATCACTAAAACACAGGTCAGCTTTGGACAAAGTACAAAGTCTGAGAACCCAAGAAAAATAAATGGTAGCATCCGTGATTGTGTCCAATGGAGACAATTGATGAAAATGGGTATGATCAGTAGACATAATAAGTGAGGCAAAAGGGATGGTGAAATGTCTTGCGACAAAAGGAAGCACGCATTTCTCTTAGACCAAAAGCGAGTGAAAACATTGCTACCCAGGATGCGAGTAAAAACATCAAAGCGCATTAATCAATCATAGACTAAAATTGGATTTCAATATTTTAATAGAATCCAAAATGGTAACGCGTATGTCGCAGATAACCATATCACATGGCATCAGCAAATGTTCAGTGCTTAAAAACCTAAAATTATTGTGGTAGCCATTAATAACAGCTTAAACCAAAAGTGAGTTAAACCATCGCTGACCAAAAAACAAGTGAAAACTTCAAAGGTCATAACTAAATTGTTAACTAAAATTGGATTTCAAATGAATCCCAATTAGCAATGCCATTGTCGCTGATAAAATAAGGATGCATCAGAAAGTGTCCGATGCACAAAAACCTTAAATTACTGCAATAGCATAGTAAAAGCACTTACGGCTGGGGTGGGGAGCCCTTGGTTTGTGAACAGCACTTTCCGAGGATCGGTGCCACGGGTTTCTGCGGGCTTGAATCGGAAAACCAAATGTTTTATCCACAAGTGTTTCAAAAATGGCAAAGTTATGACCGCCAGTGGAGGGTCTGAGGAAACTCACCCTACAATCGTTCTGCTGGGCTACGACCTGCGCTGCTGTGTAGCCAGATTGTGCCGTGGTGTTTTAGTAATAGAAGCAACGAGCGTGCGTAGCATGCACAAGGTGGCTAAAGACAGAAGAGATCTGTCAGTAGACGAAAGCTTTGTCAATTGGGAACAACCAAGGTGAGGCACAATGTAAAACATTGCTCACACAGAAGTACGATATCCTGGAAAAAAATAATGAAAAACTGAAAAGGAACTTTCTAAAAGGTAACTAAACAACAGTAGACATAGAAAAGTCGCTATGCCTAACCACTAATAGTGAAAGGTAAAAAATTAACCAGTGAAGGGAACATTGACTGATATGCTGTAAAAAGCTGCAGTACTGGCCCTATATGCTGGTCCTATACACAGATGCACATTATTTTACCATTAGAAGTGTACGCTTTTCCCCGATGAACCGTTGAGCCTGATCGTGCTGGATACTCTGAACTTCTCCAGAACAAAATAAGTTACTTACCTGTAATTGTAGTTCTCCAGTATTGGAATCTTTCATAGATTCATATGCTTGAATCATTCCCCGTCCTCGAGATGGGAGTCCCCGGTACCGTAGAAAAACAATGTCACAATAGACCTAGATCATAGAGGCCTTAGGCCTTTTTGTTTAGTAACATTTCACTGTCCTTATTAAAAAAAAAAGGACCAAACTTAAAAGTCAACCATTCAGATCATACCACCCCTTAAAACCTTCCTGAGAGAAGCTGCAGTCCCTCAGATTTTCAGAGCAGTAGTGTGTACACATAGCATTACACTAAGAGAAATAAAGGTGAGCTTCTCCAAGGAGGTGGGCGGGTCATATGTGAATCTATGAAAGATTCCAATACTTGAGAACTACAGTTACAGGTAAATAACTTATTGTCTTACTCCAGTATTGGAACTTTCATAGATTCACATGCTTGAATCAGAATAAAAAGCAGTAACACACACATTTTGTAGAGATACAACATATCTTGAGGCTGGAAACCATAATACAGAGAAACTCAGAAACAGCAGAGAAAAATGCGCGTAAACAGTTAAAGGGGGTGGTGGGAAGACTGAACCGGCTCACCTTTATTGAAAACGAGGTCTTAGAACCGCTTGTCCTACTGCTGCATCTCTGAGGACGTCTGAATCCAAACAATAATGTTGCGTGAAGGTGTGTGCACCTTTCCAGGTTGCTGCACAGCAGATATCTAGTAACGACACCCCTGCAAACAATTCCATGGAAGTGGATATGGCTGTTATAGAATGAGCCCGTACTTTAGAGTTCAAAGGCTGACCTGCCTTTTGATGACAGAAAAGAATGGCTCTGGATGTCCATCTAGATACGCTCCGTTTCGTTAGAGGAAAACCTTGCCTTGGTGCACTGTAGGCCACAAAATGCTGCTTGGTTTTTCGAAAACTCTTAGTTCTGTCCAAGTAAAGCTTTAAGCACCTCTTGATATCCAGCGAGTGAAGTGCTCGCTTAGCTGATGTTTGAGGGTTTGGAAAGAATGATTTAAGAATTACAGGCTCATTGAGATGAAAGTCAGATGGGACTTTAGGAATGAACTTTGAGTTAGTACGTATCCTCTCTGAACTGAAGAAATGGTTCTTAGGTGGTAAACGCTTAAATCTCACTTACTCTACATGTAGAGGTGAGAGCGGAAAGGAGTGCCACCTTCCAGGAGAGATACTTCACATCCGCTTTATGGATTGGCTCGAAAGGAGGTTTCATCAATTGCCCCAATACTGTGTTGAGCTGCCACTCCGGAGGAGAGGGCCTGACAGGGGGAAATGCTCTGAACAATCCCTTGAGGAATTGATTAATGAGTCTGACGGACCACAAAGATGGCATGTTGGATGATCTCTGAAAACGAGAATTGGCAGCGAGATGCACCTTAATGGAGGTGTGAGCTAAGCCTAATTGTGCAAGGTGTAAAAGGTACAGTAAAATCTCTTTTGCAGAAGATGAGATGGGATGCACCTTAGCATTTCAACACCACATGTAGAATATCTTCCATTTTAAGGAGTAGGTTTTATTAGTACTGTCAGCCCCTTGCCCTGCAAGTACGTCCCTGCAATCTAAAGGAATGCTGAGATGACCAAATTCTTGGAACTCAGAAGCAAAGCTGATCAGATGATGTTGGATCATGCAAGGGCACTACTAACGGAGAACAGAGTACTGGTTTAGTAGGAGACAGACTCTCTGATGGCTGAGGAGTGAGCGGTTGAGGAGGCACAGAGACTGTGGAGACTGAAGCATGCTGAACAGGAGTACACACTGTAGGGATTGCTGAGGGTGATGGTAGTCCTGTGAATAATAATCTGGCTCATAGTATTCCCCCTCATCTGAGTATTCCTGACATTTTACATGAAGCTCTGAAGGGCTCTGAGCTGCCTTGTAGAGGCTGTTCTCATCAGAGTCTTCATTATCCAGGAGGTGGGATGGCAGGAGTGAGGGCACCTTACTCGACGAGGTATGGGATGGCGTTATCCAATTATGTTTTATTGTCTTTTGGATGGTTACTGTTTAGCTCGTTGATGGTTGTCGATGAGGAAAGAGGCAATGTGGATGGTCTGTGGCTTATCGTCTGTGCTAGAACTGTTGCGGACAGGGTAGAGTCCATGGACGGGAGATCACCAGGTCATCCGTGGCGCCGTCGACGGTGGAGATGTCGAGGATGATGAAATCTTACTCGTCTACGGCACAGGAGCTGCAGTTGTCGACGAGTAAGATGCCACAGTCGACACCGTAATTGTGGTGACGGTAGACGCCACTGAAGTGACTGTGGACAGCGCCGTCTTTGATGTCCTCGTCGACGGGGATGCTGTAGATTATCCATTCGTCTGCGGTGCTGAAGACAGTTTATTTGAAGCATTCTTCATCTGCGGTGGCGGTGTTGGGGGCTCTGAAGACGATTTCTGAAGAGATTTTTGAGGGGAAATCTGACTTCTTTTAACCTTTCTTGATGGAAAAAGGGCAAGTTTGTGAGGTGATTTGGGGGGGCTGCTGTGCTTATGAGCACTCTCAGAAGCCTTTTTGGACACCTTTTGCAGAGGTTCCTGAGAGGTATGAGGTATTGGATCCTCTCTAGCTCTTTTGACAGGCGTTTTTGAAGATGACCTGGACGGAGTGTCGCTTTTCTCATCAGACACTGGGTTGTCCCTGGATTTGAGTCTCTGCAGCTAAAGGAGGAGATGTCCTTCCCGATCCTTTGAAGTTTTAGTAGAAAACGTGAGACATGTCTTGCAGTCCTTCGTTTTGTGCTCTGGATAGAGACCGTATATACAGCCTTTATGAGGGTCATCTGTGTAGCCTCTTCTTTATACAAGTGCCACAAGGTCTGAAGAGCCTCTTTTTGTTGGTATCTCTGACATTGTGGAAGTCTGTTTGAATTGCCAAAAGAACAGATACAGGCAGCTGTAGAGAAAATCTTCCATTGTTGAGAAACAAAGCTGTGAAAATATTCTTCAAACAGTTGTGACTGGAACACACTGAGCAGATCTCAGTGGAGACTCCCTAGCATGATGTGTGGTAGAAAATCTGAGCGACTTCAGCTTCTCTCAGGAAGGTTCTAAGGGGTGGTATGATGTGATTGGTCGAATCTTAAGTTTGGTCCTTTTTAGGTCTCGCCTAGGCAGCAAATGCACGGTCTCCTTGGGACATGCTGTGTTCAGGAAATGGGCTTGAAGCCCCTCCCATCATTTCTAAGCCCCTTCCATCTTTTCTATTGGCTCCTCTTACTGTCCTTGGGCTTTTCATTGATGAAATAGCTTACTAGTCCCTCCTTCTAAAATTTTGTAACCTCTCATATGGACTGGACCTGTTACATGGGCTCTTACGCTGCATGTTATTTTAACACTTGTAAGCACCATTTACAATGCTAATAGCTCGAACTTTCACGAATGTGAGACCTGTTGCATTGCAAATGCTTGTTTAATAAAAAGGACAGTGATATCTTATTAAACAAAAAGGCCTAAGGACTCTATATTCTATGTCTATTGTGCCATTGCTTTTCTAAATTACCGGGGACTCCCATCTCGACGACGGGGAATGATTCAAGCATGTAAATCTATGAAAGTTCCAATACTGGAGTAATTACCATGATTCTCATTGCTCTCAAATGGCCTCACCAAATATGGTCAGAGCAGCAGTATGTCAACATTCTTCTGCACAAAGATACCCTGACCATCCAGCAGGGAACGATGTTCAACCCAAACCCAGGGGAACGGCTATTAAGAGTATGGTTCCTGAGGTAGCGGAGTTCCAGCATATACACTTACCTAAAGTAACACTACACATAATTAAAGAAGCACATAGACTATCCACTAGAAGGTGCTATGCATTCAAGTGGAAGAGGTACTTACATAATATCAAACTAACAAGCTCCAACATGTTTCATCAGGACGCGATCATAGTCCTATACCTTACAAAATCTGACAAAATATATACTCTCCTACGATATTGCAACTTATTTGAAACACTAAGCATTTTTTTCAAAATCCTGCTAAACAAAAGGTTCAATGAGGGTGAAAAACAGAATCTTCCCTGCTCAGGTAGTACCTTTCCCACTGTGGAACCTCAGCTTGGTCCTAGCCGGCACCCTTTGAACCCATACACAAGGCTGCACTCAAACAACTTGCATTAAAACAGTCTGCTCTGTGGCCATCACATCATTTAGAAGGGTAAGCAAGTTACAGGCGTTCACATTACAGGAACCATAAATATTCATTATAAGGAAAATGTGATTATGAGAACACACCCAAAATTCTTACTAAGGATCATTTCACCTTTATACATCTAGCAAACCATCCGCTCGCCATCTTGTTTCAAAAAGCCCTCCAATTGTGCCGAAAGGGCCTTACACACACAGATGTCAAAAGAGGTAGCATGTATTACATACAAGGCAATCAGAACATCAGAAAAAAACACAACTTTTTTTGTGGGAGGCTCAGTGCATGCATGCCTTGGGTACAGCTTTGCCAAGGAGACAGCTGAAGCAAAGTAAACTGTAACTAGATGGTTGTTCAAACCATTGAAATGTGTTATTCCCTAGCTGCAAGCCCTTTAGACATCTAACCAAAGGCACACTTGACTAGAAAAAAAGGAGCTACAAGGGCGTTTATGGCAGGGGTTTAGAATTCAAGAAAATATCTACTTGTCCATGGGGCAGGTTGCTTAATAAATCTACTTGTCCTGTAACAAAATCCACTTGCCGCTTTGGTGTCATGTAGTGCAGCGACAAATTATGGCAGCAATCTCATTATATAAGAGCACTGATACAGCCTCTCTGATTATGCCAGGGCTCATACCATAGTGTTTGCATACTTGCAATCCCCTTATTTTGCCACGCTCCCGCAGATCTACATACTGGGGCTGTAGGTAGTGGTAAGCAATAGTTCCAAGGTTAGAATGCCCTTTTGAGTCTGTGCAAACCTACTAACTTGCACGTTTAAAGGGTTTTCAACAACTCTTCTCTAATCTTTTCCCATACTGAGATATGTTGGAAATTCACTCCTGACAATGGCAGACGTAAACCTTCTTACAGGGTGGGGAAAAAAGTGGTTGGAGGGAAAATGAACTTTCAAACAGTCAAATTTTCGCATGAGCAAATCTACACATGCACATTTGCTCATGCTAAAATGCAGTTCACAAATATTTTCTAGGAGTACTATTTCTTGTCCTACTTCTGTAAATTCTTGGGAATTCACGAAAGCCGCATAGCTGCAATTAATGCAAGGACTTGTACCATGGGTGCACTTTTGAGACTTTCTTTGATAATTAGGCCCCTAATTTGGTCTGGCGTTGACTGTGACCTTTTGTGTTTATTGAAATTCGGTCTCGCTCTCTCTGTATTGACTGGCTTCACTGTGAGTGACAGCATTATGTTCTTTCACAAGGAGCATATCGGCACACAAAGTAGTTTTTTTCAGTGCCAGTAACTACTGTGGCAGGGCGTGCTTTTTGAGACCAAAATAATTTTTTTGCTTTTGCCAATGTTTGTTATAATGGTGAGGGCCTGGCAGCTCCCACACCAATAAGGCTTTACAAAAACAGTGCCAAAACAAGTCACACATTGACAAAACTAAAAGCTTACCACCAATTTCAGACCTACTGGCTTTGCCAATGCTTGTTTAATTTTGTTTCCCATAAACTTATTGTACACTGGTTACACTGATTTTCTATTATGAATATTTTTGGGAAATACTAGCATGCATCAACACGTTACTAAATGATGCTGCAAAGAAATGATAACTGAAATTTTACAGTAGGTTAGCAAAATGATTTTGTTTCCTGCTTTCATTTTTTATGAACATTTTATTTTGAAAGCAAAGAATCATCAGTATTGCTTTCAAGCTTCTGCACATATTTGCATCAAACCAGAGAGCATTCTGGGAGCATTATACATAGCCTCATATTGCTAAACTTTGAAAATGTTTGCACACATTTTTATACTGGAACCACTGTCACTAGTGCAGTCGGATCTTACAAAATTTACTTAGAGCGCTCACCCAAATAATAAAGGCTTTCAATTAATGAACCATAAATACAAGTTTGAACAGCATTAACATATGGGCAAACATATTACCTTAACTACAGACAGTGCAATTCCCTGATCCATAATGTGGTACTGCAAACTGGCAGCCAAAGGGTTTGTGCTGCAGGGGGTTGGGCCTACTTGTCCCAAGGACAAAATACACATGAAAACCTGTTGCCCTTGACCCCAAACAATATGTCCTGGGCGTCGGGCTATAGGAATTCCACATTCCTGGTTTATGGTCAATGTTTCTATGCAAGAGACATGCATTCATATGGGCCTCAGAGCATACCTTCTTCATAATGTTTTACTTTGTATACTTGCAGTCAAGAAAAGGGGTTGCAGTGGGACCAACAGTGCGAAAAAATATTTTTACTTTCACTCCCTCTTCAGCTTGCATCCTCTGATATTCTGTGGAAAGCATGTGAATATAGAAGAGAGTTCATCCTGCAAAACAAACCAGACAGTTATCTGTAATTATGGCTTTGCAGATTGAAACTCTTCTAGAGTCACATGCGACCCTCCCACCTCCCCATTGAATGAGATTTGTGGAGGATTAAAAAACATAATAATCTAAGATGGTGGGCATGTTTATGGACATTGTGGGATTATGGCCAGTGTCCTACAAGGGCATGCCTATGTCAACACCAACTCATGAGCTGAGAAAAGTTTAACAACAAAAACATTTCCAGACCCACTTACTAGAAGGCAGAATTGTGCAAAACATGTGACTCTAGAAGAGTGTCGAGCACAAAACCATAATTTCAGGTATGTAACTTTTCAATACAGCAATTGTCATTGAAAACGAATGAGTAAACAGCCATAGACCCCCCACAGTTGGCTCATCCATCTCAGTATATGACCAGAAGTCCAGCCAATCAAGTGGAGGGGGTCATGGTTCCAGCCCTCCTCAGAGGCTCAAACTGGTAGATTTTCTACTGCAAGGTATCAGGAAACAGGGAATCCTCTGAGCGCTGCTCAGCTACTCTTCAGCTGTTCTTTTGACTTGATCTCTTTACTTCAAGTGAGCAGATTGTCTGCATCCCTTCTGTTACAAGGAGTAGAAGTACGTTTTGTGAATTGTTCTGACTTTTAACAGTGGTTGAATCCTCACATTCAAGCACTCTTTTTAGGCCATGTGAGTGAGTTATGTGGGGCCAGGAACGTCTACACTGACGACCTGCACAAAGAATGAATTTTTTGTCTGCATAAATGATTTGATTTGATTTGTCGACTTCTATAGCGCACATATGCCCGAAGGCGTCTTGGCGCTGGGTTTGGCAGGACATATGAGGTGATGGGATTGAGCGATGCGTTATGGGTTTCCAAAGCTCAGTCGGAGAAGAGCCAAGTTTTCAGTAGTCTTCTGAAGGACATGAGTGAGGTACTGTTTTTTATCGGCATTGGCAAACGGTTCCAAGTTTTTGCTGTTCCCAATATGAAACTTCTTCCTCCCCAGTGAACCTGCCTGTACTTGGGTAATTGTAGCAGTTTTAAGTGAGAGGATCTGAGATTTCTGGCTGGTACGTACCATTTCAAGTGCGATCTCAGATATAGTGGTCCTTTACCCTGAAGTGCCTTCTAGGCCAGACATTGTGATTTGAAAATAATTCTCTTCCCCACTGGGAGCCAGTGAAGGGCTCTCAATCTATGGGAGATTGCTTCATGTTTGGGGACACCCAGTATCAATCTGGCGGCGGCGTTCTGCAGCCGCTGCAGTTTTTGTAGATACTGGGATTGTAGCCCTACATATAGGGCGTTGCCGTAGTCCAATCTCGAAAGGGCCAATGATGTCACCAACGTCTTTAATGCTTCCGGGGGTATGAAAGAACGAATCTTTCTGATCATCTTTAAGATCCCCCAGAAGGTGGATGAAAGCTTGTTGATTTGACCGTCAAATATCAGCTTGTCATCAAAGACCACACCTAGGTTCTTGACCTTGGAGACTGGCATCGGACAGTCTCCAAAGTTATCTGGCCACCATCTTGGTGACCAGAAAGACGGATCTGTCCAAAACCCATATGATTGCAACATTATATGCAACCGTTAGTACCAAAAACATTAAAGGACAGAAAGGGAATGTTGTTGCGTTGTCTGAATGCTGAGTCACCTGGGTCATCTTCCGAAAAATAGTGTTTTGAAATCTAAAATCTCAAGTTGGAACACATGCATGGAAAGATACCGATTCTGGAGCTTCCTCAGAGCCCTGTGTGCCACCACCAAGAGACGCTCTGTCCCTCCCCTGAAGTGACATACTTCTGGTAATGGTGAGGGTGCACCTGCAACCTCAAGAGACTCGCCATCTAAGGAAAAGCTGAAAAATAAACACAAAATTTATGTCTCTACTATCCACGAGTGTACCACACTCCCTTACGAGATAATCCGTCAACAAAGACACCATCTTTGAGTACATCTTAGACGATGTTGTCACCTAAAGGTTCATCGCCAACAACAGTCCCACTATCGAAATACAATTTATCGTTGATGAGCAAGTCTACTAAAAGAGCCAAGATCACATTGACGAACAAGCCATCACACATGACTCTACTATCAATAAAAACCCATCTGTCAACAAATAATTTATTTTTGGTGACCTAGGTGCCAAGGAAGGCACTGTTGATGGAGCAAAGGCCCCCTTGATGACCTAAGTAGTGCCGTAAGCAAAGACTGCAGCTTCTTATGCAGGGTTAAGCTGTGGAATGCGAGTCAGTGTATTTAATGTAATGTTATGTGCACACATTATTAATGTTTAACTTATTAAACAAATACAATGTTCTAAAAGAAAAATACTTCTGCTATCACTACAACTTTATACCCACCAGTAAGTTTTATTTTGTATCTAACCTTTCATTGATTTTATAATAAAAATGAACATTGAAGAAGGTTATGCTCACAGCCCTTTATCCACACCTTCCCTCATTTACTCTCTGGCAAAGAGGAAGCAAACAATAGAGAGTGCTCTTCCCCATTTAGGCTCTTTCACCATACATCTTTCACAATTGCCAGTCTCTCATCAATGTTCACGAAAAGAGCTGCAGGGCTCTAAAACATGGCAGGCACTAAATGTGTTTTTCCACTATAGATAAGTAAGTCTCGACCAGATGGTTACCACACTTTTTGGACAAGTCACAAGAAAGTATTTTATTCAGTAATATCTGCTACAACCTCTGAATTCATTGTGAAACCTGGGAACTGCTACTTCGTTTCCAATGCATGGTAAGTGCATCTTTGCAGTACCAAGCATAGTAGTTAATAAAGTGCTGTCCACCCTGGACTTTTGCTTCAGCCTTCCATGGCTCCGGGCCAGAATCGCCCCTCCCCGTTCTACAGTCAGGGAATACCTCCTTTCAGGAGGGTTGGATAGCAGAGCAAGACGACCATTTGCAGTCCTTAATTAATGTACAAAGGGTAATGTCTTTTTTCGTGTAGATTTTCTTAAGCCAATGTGGAGTAAGATACCTGAGAAACTATATTTTATAGAAACCTAAGGCTCTGGGTGTTGCCATACACACAGGTTCTCCCTTTCCTCTTGGAAAGTTAATTTGCAAAATATAAGCCTTCTTGTATTGTACTTGTAGTCACATAGCAAGTAATTTATGTGTCTATGTGATTGTGGCTGGTTCCCTCCCAAAGGGACCACTTTTTGGGTATTAACCTTAAATTCATCCTTTTCTTCTGACTATGAAAAGTGGTAAAGGATGTACCTGTCAACTGGATCTCTCCTTACCTTAAGCTGTGACACCTGATGCAATGTTTACAAAGTGTGACCAATCATACCATATGTACAGGTGTATGGATATCTCCTTATTAGTCCAGGAGTACACTGGCTGCATGTCTCTTTTTGTGGGTGTGATTGGATGCTTTCTTTCTGTCAGTGCTTAGGGCCAGAGCACTGCAGCCCTCTTACCGGCTCCTTGCCATGCTGCATGTAAGGCTGCTGTTTATCCAACCTGCCTGAAGGTTTGCTGTTGTTGAGCACCACCACCAGTTCCTTCTCCCTGTCACTTCCTAGCTGGCCAAGGACACTCATGGCATGGAGCTCCTCACTATGCATCTGTGGCCGACCAGTCAGTAGCATTCAGTGTTTGCGGCTGCCCCAGATCAAGCTGGTCCTCCACCGCCCCACACGCGTGCTACCAATTTGTATGAGAGTGCTCTGCATGTGATCCCCTTCATATTGAATGAGTGTCACCTAGGCACTAGGCGCATCAGTCGCCTCAGTCTTCTGGGCGGTCCGAAGCTGTGTAGCGTAGTTCCCCAAATGTCCACCATCTTGGCAGCCAGTCATTACCCCAAATATCCTAAATTGATTATACCACCAATTTTAAAGTATCATTTTGTGATGCTTACTTGCCAATTTAAGGATTTTCTGGGTGTGTGGACCTTGTACCCAGGAAGTTCTGTATGACAATGCAAGCTATTGAAAAGGAGTCATAATGGGTGTCACAGGGTGAAACCACCCCACATGCTTTAGAATTCCTTTTGTATCACACAGTGAGTAAGGCAGTATGGGTCGCTGCCTAGGAGAAGCTGCAGCAGAGGCAAAGAAAAAGCACACTTATGATAGCAATCTGCTGCATCTCCTATGTCTTGGGGGGGAGCCTGGAAGTGAAACATTTTTTTACCTATTATAGAGGTGACAATGGTGCTAACATGAAGATACATACATGCATAGTCCTGATGAATAAATATGGGAATTATTGTGTCTAGGGATAGTTAGAAAGTGGTGAGAAGGTGAAAGGTGCAAAGTACATTTGTAGGGTGCTTCTTCCTCCGTTATTCGTGTGGTACCACAACACCCCATATTGTGTGCACAATGTGTGATCTAGCCGTAAGACACAATATGGCATGAAAACACAGAATACTCCACATTATTTCATCCACTGGCATCCATATGACTTGACACACATATCCTACTTGTGATCTTAAAACAGAATCCCGCTCTGTACTCAAAAATATGAAGTACTCATAGAGTTCTATGTCTATTGGGCTTGCATCATCCATGTTTTCTAGTGGCCTACAAGATATTACCATTTGACATTGCAGGGACCATGCTGGAGGGAATGAGAAGCTTGTGAAGCTGGTTTCTGGATTAAAAGTGTATGGCGGAGACAGCAGAGTAGGAGCTCTGACCCAGAAAGTTTCTCATCTCACTACTTTTCAGGTAAGTGCAATAACTGCTGTGTGGAATTTCCAGGTGCCTCTAGATCACTCGTACTGAATACTCCTAATAGTTCATGTCTATATAGAATGTTCCATATACACAGCTTCTGTTGCAAATGCATTTTGTACAAGAATATTACTCATGTTTATCTCATGGCAGTTGTACACAACTGTCTGGGTGTACCTTAATTAAATTAGCTGGTTACTGTTCTCCCCCATGTGGGACTGACGTGATATTTCCAGTGACCACATATCACTGATAATGTTTTCAGCATTTCTTGTACAGTTGTGCAAGACTTTTGCAGGCTTTTTACTATATCCAGTGCAATGATTTTAATCCAGACGTTTCATTAAGATCTCTTGTCCATACCAATGGTCACTGGAGTAGAACATTTGTGGGAGCTGTTAAAAATAAAAAAGTAGAAATGTGCTTATTTGTTTTACAAAGAAAGTTATACAGAAAGAATTGCTAAATGATAAACCTACCCTATAATTTAGAGATCATTCATGTAAAGCTAGAAAATGTGTACACATGCTCTTTTGAGTTGCTAACCATGTGATGTGGGATGGGAAGCAAAGGTTGCCACAGGCAGTGCAGCTTGATTCTCCTTTACTTTGGGTCTACACTTCTCGGAGTGGACTGAACACGATGCATGTAGGCCAGTTCTGGTCGTGATTGAGAGGAAAAGCCCAAATTCTGGTAAGGGCTCCAGAATTTGCCACAACACCATCCATGCCTAGAATCACAACTTGATCAGGACTACAACCTTCCATTGGGCTTTCACAAAGAAGACTCCATGAAAGGCATCACGACATGGTGAGACCAGTAGCAAAAGCAGCAAGGGGCGAGCGCAAGAGATACATTACAAGCAAGGACTGGTGGGGAGTCACTAAAACGAGGAAAGGGCTGCTATGTCTTTTTCTCTTATTCTCATGCCAAATTCCCTAATACCCAAAGGTTAGTGTCTTTTCTATTCACTTTTCTTCGCCAATTTATCCTTTATCTTGGACCTGTGGAGCAGGCATATTTTAGGCAGAGGAAATACAATACTAGGCTGAAGAAATACAATACTGTTAATGTTGGTTTGCTGAGTTTGAGAGCGAGGTGCCAAGAGTGGTTTGCTGACTTTGTGAGTGAAGATGTATCGAGCACTACCTGAGACTTGCCACCATGATCTCTTTCCGCATCATCCCACTCTATCCTGTTAGCCCACACTTAGGGGTGTGTGTCAGGCAGCAAACACACCCTCTCCAGTCTTAAAAGGAAGTACCCTCTCTACAACAGCCAAGGTTTTTTTCAAGAGCATTTGATGCTCCTGGCATGGCAAGAAAGTATGAACCTATATGCTATGGTTTTGAGTCTCCTGGCTATACCTAGCTTTATTATCAGTTCTCCTACATGAAAATTCTAACTTTTGAGAAATTGGGTTGTTGGTTGAAGAGTGTGAGCCTTCTCAAGCAACAGCTGCAATCCTTGTCAGCTTGAACCACAAAAGTCACTAAATTAACCGGTGCTCAACCCTGTGGTGGCTTGGCACAAAAGCAGTCAGGCTTAACTTAGAGGCAATGTGTAAAGTGCTTATGCAGCACTCACACAATAATAAAGTGAAAACACAACAGAAGAAAAATCCCAATCTAAATTAAGAAAAATAGAGTAAATTGTAATAAATTATTTTGCACCAAAACAACTGAAATCCAACCAATAGAACTAGACGTGCATTCTTAAAGATTTAGGTAAAAATAGCTTGTAGAAACACCAAGCGCCAACTTTGGTTTATCTGGTCGCACAGGACCTGGGCAAAGTCGCAAGTTCAGGCCGACCATGATGGAGCGCAGGTCGGGAACAGGGACCAGGTTGATCCCACTGAGAATTGAACCTAATGTCCTTGATGCGAGACGTTACTTCGTGCTGCATCAGTTCCGATGAGGAGCTGTAATGCGAGGCCTTGCGCTGAGTTGCGTCACGCTTCATCAGTTCAGATGAGGAGCTGCGAGGTGCATAATGCGAGGTCCTGCATAAAGTTGCTTGGTGCTGCGTCCCTTCTGATGACCTGCAAGATGTGCGGTGCGAGGCCCTGTGTCGAGCTGAATCGATTTTGATGGGGCCCACAGTTAGGCTGGTAAAGTACCTATGGCACCACCTTCAAGGGCCCAGGACTGGAGTGGTACCACTTGGAGGGTCAAGACTCACTCAGGCTGGGTCCAGGTGTGAGTTCAAGATGGTTGGAGCCATTTCTGTCCCTGAGGCTCTGAGGCCTCCAGCCTACTAGCCCTTGGAGTCACTCTGAAGTTCTGGGTTCAAGCAGAAGTGCAGGTCTCAAGCAGCAGGGCAGTACTCTGAGGGCACCGGGCAGGCTTCAGGCAGCAGGCCATTCCTCTTGGTGCAGGTGCAAGTTCAGGATGATTGGAGGGGAGATGACGATCGTCGGCGGAGACACCAGCACTCCTCCTCCTCGCCACATCAGGACGCTACGTGTGATGTTCGGTGCTTGATGGCAGCCGCCAGCTGGTGCATAGAAATATGCTAACGGGCCGCGCGGCGAAACGAGGTCACAGCCGGAATTTTATCGGGCCGAGATTTCGGTAGGCGGCCACGGGAAACACGAAGGAGCTGGTCTTTTCTTAACTCGACAAGGAGCCCAGTCACAGCACGCTGAAAGCGCGGCTGCACACGGCACATGGGGGGGTATGAGAAAGGCACAGTGCCCCCATAGCAGATCGTATTTGGAGGAAGCAGGCTGCGCGGAGAGCAATGTGTCCAGGCATAACTTCCTATTCTCCGGGGGGTAAGTGCATGCGCTCTGCTTCTGTCAGGAGGGAGATCCGAAGGTCGTAAATATAAGTCACATCTCCGGCGCCAATAGCCCAGAAGC
This sequence comes from Calotriton arnoldi, assembly GCA_963921515.1. Lineage (NCBI taxonomy): Eukaryota > Metazoa > Chordata > Amphibia > Caudata > Salamandridae > Calotriton > Calotriton arnoldi. The sequence continues at coordinate 947,661 of CAWUFW010003788.1, forward strand.
AGGAACGGCTCCACCTAACCAGACACCGGCGGAAAATTCAGTGGAGGCCAATCTGGGACAAGAGGTCAGTGTCTAAAAGAGTAAGGAAGTTATGGAATATCCTCTATTCATGAAGGTAAAACCTGGTACAAGCTCTGGCATGAGTCTCCGGGGAGATTCGTCTGAGAATTTACAACCTCCGCGGCCAATCTCTGCTATCCCTCTGGATGGTGACTTTAACATATTTCAACCACTGATGCCTCCAATGCAGTTGGCTACGATTCTTTGTCCGTCAGGAGATATCGAGCAGGATGCCCCGGGATGTGAAAAGTTGCAAAATGAGCCTGGCTCAGATCTGCCACATGATGAAGTGCTGCAGGGGAGCATGCCATCTACTATGCAATGGGATGCTGAGACTGCTTAATCTTATCCTGGAGGAAATAAGGGATCTGAAAGACTCACCAACTACAGAAATAGCAGCTCTACGTGTTCGGCTTTCTAAGACTGAGGAGACCGTGGCCCAGATCCCAGAGAGGGTAAAAGAAGCGGAGGCGCGGATTTAGCAGTTAGAGGTCCAGGTTACCATAATGCATGAAACGGTGGCCATATTTCAGAAACAAAAGTCTTCAATGAAGCATAAGCTAGAGGAATTGGAAAATCATTCTCGGAGCACCAATGTCCGCATCGTAGGGGTTCCAGAGGGACTCGAGGGACAGCAAACGCTCCATTGGGTGAATACCTTCATTAGAACATATGTTCTTTCAGAACACTCTGGGGACCTTACACTCGCAAGAGTCCAAGTGCCAGCACATCAGCCTCCAAATCAAAAATTTCCTCGTACAATACTCGTAAATATCGGAGACTATCGTGTGAAAGAATGAGCATTATCCAAAGCTATTTGGCAGAGACAGTTCAGCACACCAATAGTCCCTCTGTATTGTATATTTTCCGACATGTCTGCTTCAGCAGCCAAGCGAAGGAAAGAATTTGTAAAAATGCTTTACTTGTTTAAAGCGCAGGGCGCAAAGGCAATGATTGCGCAGCAATCCAAATTGAACGTGCTGGTAAAAGCCAATTCCATGTATTTTGTGATGCCTCAGAAGCGCTAGAACTGTTACAGCAAATCTCTAATAAGCAATGGGCGGCCCTAATGTTGATTCAACACTATTTAGCTCATTAGAATTGTGATTTAGCCTGATGTCCTTGAATGGTACTTATCGATTTTGATTCTATGCTCTGCATCTCTTTCTTCTATGCACCATGTGTTTTTTAGGCTGTGTTTTTCCTTTTTCTTTTTTTTGTAGCTTCCTGAAGGGGTAGGAGATGGAGGGGTAGGCCGATAGATCTTGGCACAAGGTCAGAGTGGCAGGTTTTGGGGGAGGGTAAGCATGTCAGGTGTGAGTGGGATGGCGAACTACTCACCACAGCTTAGGGGAAGGGGTTAGGGGGGGTTAGTGGCGCAGGGTTTGGTGGAGGTATAGGGGAAAAGCTTGCTAAAAAGTGATCCAAATTTGCAGCTGGTTAGTTCAAGCACCAAGGGTAGAGGAGTAGAATGTCCATCCTACATGAAGGGAGGACCAACCATAGAGTTAATTTTTCCATTAGCCTACGGCAGGACAAGGCTGGGGTTCAAGGATTTACCTGTGGGAAAGTGCAGCTATATAGCTTTGGTAAACCAGATTTGTATGTACTAGATGGAGGTTAGTAAAAGTATAATTGTTGTTCGTAAGGGTTATCTTGGAAAAACAAATTGATAATGAATAATATTTTGAAAGTAGTCTCCTTCGATGCTAATGGTCTTAATAATAATATGAAATTACGGGCAATAGAAACTTGATTTTTAGCCGAGAACCCAGCAGTGATTTTAGTCCAGGAGACCCCTTATTCCGGTTGGAAAGTTATCAGAATTTACAGTGTTTAAAAACTGGGCAGCATATAGAGGGTTTTCTTCCGCTCAGGCGACCCATCGGGGCACCGCTATTTTTTTGGCAAAAGGGCTGGGGGCCGAAGTAGTAAATAGTGCTAGTGATAAAAGCGGTTGTTGGTACTGGGTGAGCTGCATGGTGTGGTCAAGACCACTCACTTTTGTTTGCTTTTATGCCCCATTCGAAGTCAATGCTATGTCCTATGAGGAATTGTTTGTCATTACAAAATTCGGGCGAAGTGATATTCTGGGGGGATTTCAATGTGTTGCAGAATCTGAAAATTGACTCTTCTGTTAATTAAAAAAAAAAAAAACAGACAAAACCAAAAACTTTGAAACTAATTCGAAATTATCAGAAAACACTTGGATTAATGGATCCTTGGAGGGCGGCTTTCCCTACAAAAATTACATACACCTATTTTTCAGGGAGATTCCGTAGCTCTTTGCCCATAGATTTTTTTATTTTAATTTCAAAAGCCCTGACCTTTAAAACGTAACGCATTTTACCTAATGGTTTCCCAGACCATGCAATGGCCATTCTTGAGATAGTTGTGGGAAAACCCTCGAACCGCCTAGATGCTGGGTTTTCAGTAAACAATACCTACAGGAGGAAGGGTGGGTGCAAATTTTTATAGAGGAAATAAAGGAATTTTTTAACAATTAACCATGGGACAGATTCACCAAGTAAACTATGGGACGCTCTGAAGGCATTTATCAGAAGGAGGGTGATGGGTAAGGATGCAGAAAATAGTAAAAAAGTTAAAATACAAAAGCAAATTTTAGAACGAAACGTTCAGCAAAGCTATGATAGATTTCTGAGAAATTCATCCAAGTCTAATAAAAAATAATTTGATTATGCTAGACAGGCAATGAGTGAGGGAGATTCTTAGCCTGGCAGGCACGTGAACAAGCTACCAACAATAGGATTGATACCCTGAAATGTCCAGCTTCTGGAATTCGTAGTAAGGAACCGGAGAAGGTGGGGGAGATCATGCTAGATTACTATAAACGGATCTACACACAAAATCAGTTGGTAGATATAGACTCTCTGGAAAGGTTTTTAGAGGATTGTAATATTCCAATGCTAACTAGAGAAGAGGGGGTTAATATCTCTCGACCCTTCTCTAAAGGAGAACTGATTGAGGTTATTATGAATCTCCTGAATTGTAAGGCCTGTGGGCCGGATGGATTCCTGGCGGAATTATTTTGGATCCTTTGTAGATGTTTTAGCTGACTACTTTTTACTGGTTGCCAATACAATGTTACAAGGGGGTCCTATACCATCTTCTTTTTTTAAGGGGAACGTGGTGAGCTTCTTAAAGAAAGGTAAAGATGCTGAGGATCCAAACTCCTATTGCCCAATTACATTACTAAACGCTGATTATAAAATCATCACAAAGTTATTTGCTAATAGATTTAATCTAATAGTTTCAGGGTTAATCCATTCAGATCAGAAAGGTTTTATAGCCGGGCGACAGTTAGGGACAAATGCACATTATCTGGTGGAAGCCTTGGACTATTTTGCAGTTAATGATATACCAGCTTTGGTGCTTCTGCGAGATGCAGAAAAAGCATTCGACCTTGTGGTCTGGGAAACTCAATTTAGTATTTTGTCCAGATTCTGTAGTCCCCCCAGATCACTGGGTTGATAAATAAGATGTATTGCAATGTAGAAGCCAGTATTATCCAGTATTGGATCTTTCGTAGAGTCACATGCGTGAATTATCCCCGCCGTCGAGGTGGGAGTCTCACTGTCAATTTATAATAACAGTAATTAATTTTACCATAGGCTATCATGCATTGAACAGTCACTGCATTAGCCCATCCATATCTTTTTGTAAAACGAACCAAAGTTAAAACACACCCAATTAGACGTCAGCACCCTCTAAAACACTCCACAGAGACGCAAGTCCCTTCCAGCAACCTTGCACCGGGGGTCATAGGGACTTCAGTCCCCAGTCTGCTTCGCGCCAGGAGGCGCTCCTGCTGATTTCCGCGCCCGGAGGCGCTATTAAATCACCGCGCGGCTCCCGCAGCGTGGGAAGCCGCTTCCAGCAACCTTGCACCGGGGGTCATAGGGACTTCAGTCCCCAGTCTGCTTCGCGCCAGGAGGCGCTCCTGCTGATTTCCGCGCCCGGAGGCGCTATTAAATCACCGCGCGGCTCCCGCAGCGCGGGAAGCCGCTTCCAGCAACCTTGCACCGGGGGTCATAGGGACTTCAGTCCCCAGTCTGCTTCGCGCCAGGAGGCGGTCCTGCTGATTTCCGCGCCCGGAGGCGCTATTAAATCACCGCGCGGCTCCCGCAGCGCGGGACGCGCGCGGGCCAAGGGCGAGCCCGTCTGCGCCCGTCCGCGGCCAGGAGAGGCTGGGCTGGGCCAGGGCTCTAAATCCTCGTGGTTTGGTCTGTGTCCCACTAGGATATGGCGTAGAGGTCCGAAAAACGACAAGGTACCTGTCCGCACTATTTCACTTTATTCTGCGTTCTGTTGCCACTTTGCTGTTACCCACTTTGGAGCGAGGAGGGCTTGGTCTTTCACCGGTACTGTGGGCTACATCAAGTTTTTTTGTTGTTGTTTTTTTTTGTTGTTTTTGTTTTTTATCATTATAAGTGCTCCTTGGCCAAGCGGAAATGGGCAAAAGGAAATTGACTGTGGGGGGAGCTTCAGGGTCAATTGCTGCAGGCTCAGCTGGGACGATAGATTCCTTTTAACCAGGGCAGCCGATGCCATAACAAAGGAGATAGCCCTCACTGAGAAAAGACTTTCTCTGGAAACTGAGAAAATTGCACTGGGCAACGTTGGGTGCGGTTTGAATCAGGAGGAAAACAGGGTCCTATCAGAAGAAATAGGTTCCCCCGCACCATCGAGTACATTGTTGGAAGGCCAAATGGGTGGTCAGGACCCATCTATTGGCACTCCTGTGGCCACTGTAACTGTAGGTGATGATTTGGACGGCCCACCAACGAAGAGAAAACGAACTGTGGGAAGTAAAGCCTTGAGAAAGCCCCCACGGACCAAACCAACATTACCACTGGCAGCGGTATTGGCTAAGCCAAATTCGGATCTGCTGCTGGATAGCCTTTTTCTGAGACTTGAGTCTATGACTAAAGCCCTATTAGCACCTGTAATTGCTAAGATGGAAGGCATTAAGCTCAAACTTGATTCCTTTGTCTCTATGCATAATAATTGCTCTGCAGGGGGTGATATTGCAGCCGGCGGGAGGAGGGGCGTCATTGAAGTTGCCAATGGCCCGGAACGTAGACACCAGAACGGTAGCATACAAATAGATAGGGTGACTGGCACTCGATCCACCCTGGGTGTGTCTCATCTTAGCTCCCTAACTACTGATTGCGTGCTATTGGGGGTGGTATTGAACCGCGGGTAGTTTGTCAGGAAACCCGGGAAAGTGTGAACGAGGATCTTCCATCTACACTCACGTTAGCCCATAATAAACGGGTAACATTGATAAACAAATGTACAATTGATCTTCCACCACAATCAGCGCCTTTAGTAGCTGTACTTGTGGGGGTCCCTCCTCTTTCATCTGGTACAAAGGAAACCTCATTAGATCTGATACATAAGACCATCCACTGGTGTAATAATAATGTGATAAATAGCTCAAATATTACTCCAGATATCATCATGGCAAGACGGGTTGGTTGGATCGGCCACGGGACTAGGAAAAATATGGAGGGGGATTGTATAATTGTCAATTTTAAGCACCACCTGCAAGCTAAAGCACTACTAGATTGCAAACATAAATATGACGCTAAAACTACAATTAAAATAGTCCCACTACAAACTTTCTATCCTCCCAAATACTTTCCAGTAAATAGCGATCGGCAGATGCCTGGCAGAAGCCTTTTAAGCTACTCACACGCCCCCAAGAAAGCAATTTTAATACTACATTATCATCATCAAATCGGTTCTTACCACTAGCGAATTTGCAAGGACTTGATGAAAATGATTGACTGACAATGGCAGGGGGAATGCCACAGGTTAAGACCACACAGCCAGTAGCATATATAGAACCATTAACAGTTGCCCCCACTCCCCAATGTTTGCTGGATAATTCTACCAACTCTACTACTATTCCAGGTAGCCCTAACAATGCCTCTATGAAGGTATTGTCCTGGAATATAGCCGGGCTGAGATCAAAGAGGGGGATACTTCGTGGGTATACTTCCTTGCTAAGCATCATATAATTGCCCTTCAAGAGACTTGGGAATCTAACGATTGCTTTTATCTTGATGGCTTTACCTCTTTTGCAAACATGCAATTCCGTCTAATATGGGTAGAGCCAAGGAGGTCTCCTCTTGATGTTTAGTCTTAAACTCTGCTATAGTGCTAAACTGATCGATTCTTCATCATCCTATGTGCTAGCAGTGGAACTGTCAGGAAAGAATCTTACCACTCTGTTAGTGGTAAATTTTTATAATTCTTTTTCTAGGACCCATGAGACTGAGCATCTCCTGGCCCTGGAAGAATTATTAAAAAATTATGGAGAAGACAGCCAAGCGTACTATGATACGCTAATTATGGGGGATTTTAATACACGGAAATGTTGTTTTAATTGTCCTTTGATACTGAAGGAGGTAGATGACTTACAAGGGTCAAATCACTTTGAGCATACATTGTCAGGAACGCTTATAGAAGGACTGCTCTCTGTGTTTAACCTGAACTGCTTACAACAATCTGACAAATCCGCCCTGGTCCCCACTTATGTAGGTAATGGTAGTGTTAGCATAATTGACCATATCTTTTTATCTGCTCTAATAACTTCGGCTGTACAGACTTTTAATGTTATTTGTAATTGTTTTAGTGATCATAACCCTTTAATATTGGTTCTCCTCCTCTCATCTGGTATAATAGGGGGCTGCGAACCATATCACTAATGTAAACATTACTACCAAAGATCAAGCACGAAGGCTGAGGTGGGAAAAGATTACTCCAGATAGTTTTTTGGAGAACTTGTATACTACTTGTGCCTCAGAGCTTAAAGTATGTATGAACCCTGCACTACAAGATAGAGCTACTTTAGATGCCTTTGATATTATTGTTAAAATGGCAGCTTCGAACTTAGTGACCAAAACCAAGGTGAAATCCTTAAAACTAAAAAGGTGGTTTGATGACACATGTTCAGCTGCCCATAAGGAGTTAATGAAGGCTGTAAAGCAAAAACCGAGGGACCCGATACTAACCAGGAGCTGCAGGAAGGCGTATAAACTGGCTGTGTGCGAGAGAAAAAAACAACTAAGAGAGCACGCCTGGGAGGAGCTTGGCCAAGCTAGTGTCCTGTCGGACAGCTCACGATTTTGGTCCATAGTTAACAGTCCTCTTTTTTCAGATATGCCAAATCTAAGTAAGGATTGTATAATACCGGCAGAGAAGTGGGTCCAGCATTTTAGCAATATTTATAGTAGCTCCAATCTAGCAGAAATAGTGGGACACGCAGCTCCCGGATCAAACAGTGCCCCCCTTCATTTTAATATAGAAGAAGTTTATAAAGCTATTTTATCGACATCGGGGGGAAAGGCCCCTGGCCCTGACGGGATACCGGCAGACCTTTATAAGGCAGACCCCAAAGTCTGGGCCAGGATCCTAACACATGTTTTTAATGCTGCCTGCGCTTATGGTTTCCCCCCGTCTTGGGCAAAGGCAGTTATTGTCCCCATTTTTAAAAAGGGCCTCCGTGACGATCCGGCTTGTTATAGGCCAATTTCGCGCTTAGATTCTGCGTCTAAAATTATGGGCAAGGTAGTCCTGGATCGCCTCACAGTCTGGCTTGATCATTTTAATGTTATTTCCGATCTCCAATATGGATTCAGACAGGGAAGGGGACAATAGACCAATGCCTGAATCTCCATTTGGTGATCGGGAAGTATACCATCGCCAAGGGAGGTGTCCTGCATCTGGCCTTTATGGATCTAACCTCAGCTTTTGACCTTGTCAATAGGTCTAAGCTGTGGTTGGTCCTTCGTGATATAGGGCTAGAGGCTGAATTGATTTCCTTCCTGCATACTGCACATGTTAACACCACGGCTGCGGTACGGTTTAATGAAGATGGCAGCTTGACAGATTCTTGGCCAGTAGGAAGGGGGGTCCGGCAGGGGTGCATTTTGGCTCCCCTGCTATTCACCCTATATATCAACAAACTGGGGGACATTTTAACATCATGCTGTAAGGATACGCCAAGGGCCGGTGCCAATTTGATTCCCGCATTGTTGTATGCCGATGATGCGGTCTTATTGTCTAGAACTGCAAGGGGCCTGCAACAACTTTTAAATTGTTTTATAGATTTTATGAATTCATTAGATTTGGTAACGAATTTTAAGAAATCTCATGCAATGACGATTGGTCCGCGAAAGGCAGCCAAGGCTAAATTTTACTGTAATGGGGACGAATTAACCAAAGTATCCACTTTCCCATACTTAGGGGTACTCTTTGATGACCAAGGTACATGGGGAGCACAACGAACACTTAAAAAGAACATTTTGGCAAGAGCAACGGGGGCCACTATGGATTTTGCAAAAAGATTAGGGTCAAAACCCTGCCCGCACTCTTGAAAGTTTATACTGCAAAATGTATTCCTATGGCCATGTATGGATGCGATATCTGGGGCTATAAAGATGTAAAGGAAATACAAGTGGCAGAGAATAATTTTATGCGCAAACTACTTGGGGTCCCTGTAGCCACTCCTGTTTACTGTCTGCATGAAGAACTGGGGATGGGGTATATTGCAGACCAGATCGCAGTTTCCCCCCTGCTACGATGGCTTAGAATCTGGACTCAACCCCCTCCGAATCTAAATCAACTTATAATGTCAGATTGTATGGCGTTAGAGAGAGCCCAGCATATCCCTTGGCTTAAATATATAAAGGAAGAAACAAAATGTCTAGGGTGCCCAGATTTGTTTCTGACCCCAAAGCCTTTGGGCAAGACTGCGATCATAAATTTTAAACGGCAGTTTGTGGATAGGCGGAAATGCCTTAGGGAGGAGGCTGAGCTAGGCAAGCCCTCGGTGAGAAGGTATGTCACTCTGAGCCTAGGCCCGCAACTGCAACCATATTTATCTTATGTTAATAAACCATACCATCGTTTTGTTTTAACAAGATTTCGTTTAAATATGGTTCCCTGGCTGCTGGCATTCCCGAGAGGATATTCAAAATCTGAATTGTTAAAACCCTGTCCCTGTGATAACTTCTCGGAACAGGATACCTTGCACCTAATGTTTTTCTGTATCTACTATGAGTCCCTGCGTAGGCAGCATATCCTCCCTCTACTTAGAGAATGCCAGTTTGTCCAAGTGAGGCCAGGTCTGCTCTATTTACAAATGCTGGCATCACCCATGGTTTGCCTCGGGGTCACAAGTTTTTTAACTGGGGCCATTAGACATAGGAACAGATTACTCCCGTAATAGTAATTTTGTGTTGTCTGTTGGCTCAACTGTGTTTTCCCCTTCCTGATTATTATGGTACATTTTTTTTTTTTTTAAACGTGATATTAGTTAAGGATCTGGTCTATTGCTTAAGCACAGTGCACTTTATATGATATTGGCTCTTTTTTATGAATGTTTTTAGATATGAATATTGTGATTGATTAGTGGGACTATTTTATTGCTATGTATTTGGCTGGAATGTGTATTTTCTTTTAATAATATTGTATGCTTTTATGACTCTTGGCTGTCGAATAAAGTATTTCTGACTGACTGACTGAAGTCCCTCAGATTTTCTACAGCACGTCGTGACAGGGAATCTCCCTGAGCTCTGCTCAGTTTTTCTCTTCATCTTGGATATTTGGATTTCAAAATGTCAGATTTTTCAGAGAAAGGACTCTTCAGGCCTTGTGGGTCATGTGGTAAGAAAAGGCAGTATGCTGAGGATCCTCACAAGGATTGTATTTACTGCTTATACTCTCTTCATAAGGTCAAAGACTGTAGGATTTGCAGAACTTTCTTTACTAAGACTTTAAAAGATAGAGAAGGTAGGCTGCTTATTTGGTTAGAAAGACTCCAATCTAAATCTTCTGTGCTCTATGATGAGGAAGGCAGTTTCAGTTCTTAGACATCCTTTGAACTTTCAAAAAAGAGGGATAGATCTTTGGAATCCCCTAAGGGACATAAAAAAGCGTCAAAAAAGACCCATCATGCCTCAAAAAAAAGGTAAGCTACCATTCCCTTCTGAGGAAAAATCTGCCTCAACAAATGCTTCTAAACATGTAAACACTCACTCAGAAGAGACTTTGAAGTCGTCGTCGAAAAAGACCTCGTCCGCTCTTAAAGCGCCGTTGGAATTCATTTCCCAACAGTCGTTGACGATGCTTACATAGTCTACGGAGGCTTCGTGGACTAAGAAAAAGCTGACTGAAGTTTTGTCATCGTCGACGACATCTAATCCACAGTTGGTGCTAATCTCTTCGGCGCCTACACAGTTGACTACACTACTATCGTCAGCGCCTCCACCGTCAACAGCGCTCTCATCGACGGTGCCCTCGCCATCGACGACAACTACTTCGTCGACAACAACTTCTTCATCAACAGTGACGGCTCCGTCGACTCACCCACAATGCCAACACCGTCGCTGACCACCGTCTTTTCTGTGTCGACAGTACCTGCATCACCGTCGATAAAGGTTTCGTCAACGCCTCAATTAAAGAGATCTTCCACCTTACTAATAACATCTGTTTTGTCCTCAAGAATCTCGTCGACGATGCCGTCGTGGAGAGGTTTTTTCATGATCCCTCTCATATTTCACCTTTGCCTCCTAGTCAGTTTTTAGAAGAATCTGATGATGAGGGGATGTTCAGTCCAGTGCACAGCCCTTCACAACTCCATGTCAAGTTTCAGGAGTAGGAGGATGAGGACGAAAATTATGGGCCCCAATATCACCAATCTATGGACAAATCACAATTTATGATGCCACGCCAAGAACAAATGAAACAGCTGCCTGTTGCATTGGTGCAAGATTTGACAGCTATGTTGCATGACTGTCATACCCGTTTCCCTACAGCAGCGGTATCAGCGCAGGCAGCAAAATCTCCTCCGGAATCACAGGTTTCTATACCTGTGCAACAAGACCAAGTCCCACTGGGTGATGAGGTAGAAGAAGGTGAAATTCAAAATGCTCCACCAGTTATTGATGAATGAGAAGATAATTTAATTCCTACGCCTTCTCCTCCAGCTCCTCAGGCAATTCACTTTCCACCTGAGGATATTGGCGGATTCCATGCCATGATGGAAAGAGCAGCAAATCGTTTTCATTTCCCTATGCCTATATGATTTTAAAGATCAGGCCAGGAAAACAGTAAGTGCAATTCCTATTATTGATCACATTTGGGAGGAAGGAATTAAAATTATTAAAGCACCATATTCAGTTCCAGCAGTCCTTCCCAGAATTGATAAAAATATAAGGCCCTTCATGATGCACCAGTCTGCTTAGTGGGCCATCTGATGCCGGATTTGTAATTGCTCAGGCTGCACAACGAAGGTCATGAAACCCTTCAGTGCCTATTACTGCTCCTCCTGATAAAGATGGGCGATGCTTGGACAATATTGGGAAAAGGTTTACCACCATTGCAGGTGCGTCGGTGCGTGCTGCCAATTCCCTGGCAATTTTAGGACGATCTGACAGCCAGATGTGATCGGATGTGGCATCATATCGTGAATATTTACCAGATGATAAGAAGCGGGATGCACGAAAGATTCTTCTTGAAGGTGAAAGATCAGCCTCTGAGATTATTGATGTATCCATGGACATGGCTTCTCTTGCTTTTAGACAGTTGGCTGGAGCGGCAGTTCTCCATCGCCAGGGTTGGTTAAAATCTACCACCTTCCGCCCTGAGGTGCAGAGCAAGATTCTGGACCTGCAGTTTGATGGCGATGCGCTTTTTGGGAAGCACATTGATGAGGCATTACAGGCTATTAAAGCAGATACCGATACTGCTAAATCTTTAGGGACACTCCAATATAGGGAAACACCCTGTCGCGGAGTGCGCAGGAGAGGATCTTATTCATTTAGTTGAAATTTCCAGAAATACCAGCCACAATTTTATCAATCTTACCGCTATGGGTATCAGCAGGAACAATTATATTGAACACCACCGTCCGCTGCATATTCCAGACAACAGCCCAGGAGGAAACAAGCTACCCAATCTAGAGACAATACTAGAAAACAGTGACAACATCCCAGCACCTGCTATGACTCCATTCATGACCAACATCAATCCAACGCGTGATTCTGCATTTCGATCAGTGGAGTCAAATTACAATGGACAAATGGGTCCTAGACATTATAAAGTATGGCAATACTATAGAATTTGTGACGGTTCCACCTTCTCATCCACCTTCTCATCCACCTATAAGATGGCTTGCATCTCATCTACAGCTGTTAAGAAAGGAAGCATACGTTATGCTTCAGAAAGGGGCATTGAAAAAGTTTCTCTTTCTCAGAGGGGAAAGGGTTTTTATTCCCACTTCTATCTAATAATGAAAAAGTTGTGGGAATGGAGACCCATTCTGGATCTGAGAAATCTAAACAAGTATCTGCAGCAAAAATCTTTCCGCCTGGTCACTCTACAGGAGATACTTCAACAACTTCTCAATCACGTGGATTTCATGACAACTCTAGATTTACAAGATGCATATTTCCATTTCCCAATACATCTCAGGCATCGAAAATTCCTTCATTTCACTGTAGCAAGTGCTCATTTTCAATTTAAAGTCCTCCCGTTTGGTCTCCGCTCAGCCCCACGAGTGTTCACCAATTGCCTAGCTTCAGTTGCTGCTCGTCTCAGACTTCAAGGTCTTCAACTGCTCCCTTATCTCGACGACTGGCTAGTAAAGGCACCGTCTTATCAGCAGGTCTCAAAGGCAACTTCGATCTGCTACGGATGTTTCGCTCCCTGAGGCTGACGCTCAATTATCAAAAGTCTGTTCTACAACCTTCTCAAAAGATTACCTTTCTGGCAGCAACTCTGGATACCATGCAAGACGGGGCATTCTTGTCTGCAGAAAGTCAAACAAATCTCATCTCTTTAGCGACCAATCTAGCAGGAAGAGAGTTTGCTTCTGTACGCCTAATAAAATCTCTGGTTGGCATGATGGCTTCGGCAGTTTTGACGGTACCTCATGCACGTCTCAAAATGAGACCCTTACAAGAGCAGCTAGACAAGCAATGGCTCCAAGTAACTGGATCATTCGACAACCTAGTTTGGATAACTCCAACCATGGAAAAAGCCCTTCTTTGGTGGCAATCCTCCAAGAATCTCTCGACAGGGCTAACTTTCCTATCCCCGCTACCGAATTTCATCCTTACCACAGACGCCTCTCTAGAGGGCTCGGGGGCCCATCTTTAGGATCTTCGAATAAGAAGCAAGTGATTCAAATCGCTTGCAAAGATGCACATCCACTTTCTGGAGTTGCGGGCCATTTTCCTAGCCTTACAGGCTTTCCTCTCAAGGATACATGGCTCTTCGGTTCTTATACGATCGGACAATACTACATGCATGCATTACCTCAACAAACAGGGAGGTACACGTTTCCACAATCTATCTCTTGAAGCGCAGGAAATGTGGAAATGGATTCTTTTGCACCAAACCCCCATCAAAGTGGAACTTGTCCCAGGTGTGAGCAACAGTCTAGCAGATACTCTAAGCAGATCTTCCAACTCCTGCCACGAGTGGGAACTGAACCAGACCGTTCTCGACTTGAGTTTCCAGTAGTGGGGCAAACCCAACTTGGATCTCTTCGCCTCCAGAATAAACCGGAAATGCCAGTTCTTCACCAGCTGGGAACCAGAAATGTGTTTCTAATAAGATGGTTGGGGATCTTCGCGTACGCTTTTCCCCCAAACCCTTTGATAGTGAGTCTACTAATGAAAATAAAAAGAGAACCATGTCGTCTGATTCTCTTGCCCCACGTTACCCTCGTCAACATTAGTTCACAGAGCTTCTCCTGCTCTCAGAGTGCAGACCTTATTGCCTTCCAATAACGTCAACGCTGCTGACAATGAGCAAAGGTCAGATTCTCTATGGCTTAGCAGAAATATGCAAGATATTTGGAACATGAACTACGGCCGTGCCATTGCCTGGCTGATGGAGAAAGTCATAGCGTGGGCCAAGCTCCCGCTCTCTCTAGCTGGGAAAATTGCACTAGCTAAAATGGTGGTACTGCCGAAATTTCTCTATTTATTTGTAAATATCCCGATCTCTCTCACAAATGCCTTTAAGTCCCTCAGGTCCCTTTTGGTCTCGCTGGTGTGGGCAGGCGGGCAGGCCCGGGTGTCCTGCGATTTGCTGACGCTCCCGCTCTGTCAGGGCGGTTTGGGTGCCCCGGACATGCAACTATATGCCTGGTGTGCTCAAGCTCAGTTTCTCCACCACTGGGTCCACCCGACTCCTTTCCAACCCCATGTAGCCGTGGCTACTGATGCGGCGGCTCCGGTCCCCCTCCGGGAGGCTTTATATCAACCTTACCGACGTCCCAGAGATGGCATTGACACCGTGGAGACCCTGAGGTGGGCGTGGAATGAACTGCAGAAGAGATCTGGTGCTCCTATACTATATGCCCCGTCCATACCATTGGCGCACAACCCTATGCTACCCAACATAGACGACGGAATCAGTAAGACTGCGGCACAAAAGATGAACCTGCGTACCTTCGAAGACCTCTACCCCGGAGATACATTTCGACCGCCTCCGGTCGCAGAGGAGGGTCAAACAGTACCTTTTGCTGACCTATTTCTCTATTACAAATTGAGGGCCGCCTGTCGATCTTTACACGAGACGTTCCCGAGTCCCCCACCAACCATGCTTGCGTTGGAGAACCTGTTAAAGGTCGCCACGCCTCGTAGACTCATCACACGGCTTTATACACACATGCAAACCACGGCTCCTCTGACACAGCCGCAGGCACTTCAGGCGTGGAATGACGAACTCCCCATTCCGCTGACAGAGGCCCAGTGGTTGTACTGTTGTCGCCAACTTACTGACTTATCTCCCAACTATAAACTTCGACTAATACACTTTAAGTTTCTTCATCGATTTTACAGGACACCAGTAAGCTTGCACCGTATGGGACTGAGAGATGATGACGGCTGTTGGAGGTGTGGTTTCATTCCAGCAACCTTTTTACACATGGCATGGAACTGCCCGCGGCTGACATCATTTTGGTCCACAATATTTACAATGATTCATCAGATCATTGACACACCTGTAGATCCCGCTCCT
The DNA here is from genome assembly GCA_963921515.1 of Calotriton arnoldi. NCBI lineage: Eukaryota > Metazoa > Chordata > Amphibia > Caudata > Salamandridae > Calotriton > Calotriton arnoldi. Next base: position 962,787 of record CAWUFW010003788.1, read on the forward strand.
CTACTGGGCCTGTTGAGCTATGTAAAAGGCACACCCGTTAAGGTTTGCAAACTACATGCATTGCTTCTCCTTTTTGCCAAACGCCAAATTGCTGTACATTGGGGGAGGAAGAGGGCGCCTTCCATTAAGGAATGGATCAGGGACGTCGCGTACGGGCACTCTCAATTGACCACCTTCTGGGAATTAATGCCTCCTACCTCTAGACCCAGGGACCTCTGGGAAACTTTTATCACATGGGCTAGGGAAAGACAGGGGGCAGACGAGAATACGTCGACTGCTGCGGGGGCTACGGGGTAGAACGGGAGGGACAGAGTTGCTGTGTTTCTATCAGGAAGATTAACCAGTTATGCACAATACGTGGGGAGTTGTCCTGGATTTCAGATTACGCCGTCACAAGTTATCTCATGATTGGACTAGATATGTGGTGAATACATTCCGTTTATTGTATCTGTAAGTGAGCTGGGTACGCATGCAATACCATCTGAACAGTATATGAGGGGCAGTCTTGACTATGATTATGTAACGATTGTCTACTGGCTAGTTGTTTAGTATGTTTCTTTTTGAAATGCCAATAAAAAGAATTTAAAAAAAAAGGAAAAAAAAAAAAAAGGTCAGATTCTTCATCCACGTCCCACATCGCTCCAACTGCATGCATGGCTCCTGAATTCAATTAATTCAAGGATCTAGATCTGCCTCAGGATTGTAAGGACATTATATCTAGAGCAAGAGCAGTGTCTATTATTAAGACCTACAGTTTAAAATGGAAACGTTTCTGTTCATGGTGCCTTCAGAATAATATGCATCCGTTTGATTCTCCTCCAGAGAAAAGTTTGCCCTACCTTCTTTCCCTGGCTAAATCAGGACTCATGTATACCGCTATTAAGGTACATCTTGCTGCCATTTCCAGTTACAGACGTTCCTCCAACGGTCCTTCTCTTTGTTCATGTCGACTGGTGAATCAATTCATGAAAGGGTTGTTTAGGGTTTTTCCTCCTATTCGAGTTCCTCCTCCTGAATGGAGCCTTAATATTGTTCTTGCACACTTATGAAGTCACCTTTTGAGTCTATACACAGGGCTGAGCTCAAGTTTATTTCCTGGAAAGTAGTATTACTGTTGGCTCTTGCATCCGCCAGGAGGGTCAGCGAAATACAAGGGTTTACGATTAAGGAACCCTGTTTTCGTTTCACTAATGACTATGTGCTGCTTAAAACGAACCCAGCATTTATTCCTAAGGTACCTTCTACTTTCCACCGTAATGAACCGGTTATTCTTGGAACATTTTTTCCAAACCCGGCTGAAAAAGCTCTTCATACTTTAGATATCAAGAGATGTCTTAAGTTTTATTTGCAACGTACCAAGCACATTTGAAAATCTGATCAGCTTTTCGGTCTCCTATAGTTTACAAAGATCAGGTGCTTCAGTGACCAAAGCAACTATTGCCAGGTGGATTGCGGCTGCCATTCTTTTCTGCCACACTTAAGTAGGCAAACCACTTACTATCAAGGCTAAAGCTCATTCTACAAGTGCAGTATCATCCTCAGCAGCTTTGTTTGCGGTAGTGCCATTGGACAAAATATGCCGCGCAGCAACATGGAGTGTGCATACATTTACACTGCTTGGATTTGGCTACACATGCGGATGCAGCGGTAGGACAAGCAGTCTTACACAACCTTTTTCAATAAGGTAAGCCTCTGTTTTGGAGGTGTTTGCTTTATTTAATTTCATTTGCATTATGTTGACATGCTATTGCTATGCTTTGCATGTTTCTTTTATAAATTTGGTAAAGGTGTGTATATATATTCCATATGAGTACCCACCATCCTCAAAGTTTATAGTTGAATAAGTTATTCTTTGGTAACTACTTGCTATTCTGATTCAAGCATGTGAATCTATGAAAGATCCCAATACTGAATAACTGAAGTTACAGGTAAGTAACTCGCTTTCTTATCATTAACACAGTAGAAGTGGGGAAAATACAAGTTTTGCAGCGTGAATCCTTTTCTGGATTCACATGCTGTGCATCATTCCGCCATCTAGTGGTTGGGTGCGGAATTGTCTTTTTTTCAGTTTTTTTTTTCTTGTTTTGGTCGCAGTTGACCACCATTTGGTGCCAGGTACGTCCCCTGAGTGACGTCAGACGGTTTCCTGGAGGTCGAGGTGCGTGGTGGCCATCTTCAGATTCTTTTTTCCGCCGTTGGGTCTGGAAGCAAGACAGGAATCTCCGAAGAAAGTTTAGACTTTTTCCAAAAAACGTCGAAAAAGAAGATGGCCGAGAAATATCATCAGTCATCAACGTCGTAACCGGAGGCAGGAGCAGTGCTTCGGTTTAACACCAGAGGACCACTCCGGTCCACAAATGGCGAGGTAGGGGTCGTGGAGAATACCCCCTTCAAGTTCTGCCCCAAGTGCCACCACAAGTATGCTCAACGTGACCCACACGACGTCTGCAACCTCTGCCTGCCCGAAGATCACCAGGAGAAGGACTGTGAGGCCTGCGCAGCGTTCCTGCCGAAGACGATAAGGACGCGCCGAAATCAAAGACCGGCCCACCACGCCACAATATCGCAAGCAACTAAGAAAACCTCCCTGAGAGACCTGGGTTTCTCTAGCGACGAGGAGGAACATGGAGCACCAGCGGAGTCAACGCACGAGGGATCGGATGTCGAGGTCCTAGAGGGAGACTCCAAAAAATCCACGCCGAGAAGAAGGCGAAGGATTTGAAAAAGAAGACGGAAAAGGTAAGACACCATAAAGATCCGTCGGAACCAAAGGGCCACGAACATAAGGCGCACAAGGCAGCCCTGATGCCGAGCAAGAAGGTGATCGAGGGTCAGCCGCGATTAAAAGAACCCCACGGAACCCAACCGAAGGTTACTGAGGAGGGAAAATCGTCGAAACAAAGGGTTGACACCGAACCCGCAAAAAAGGGCACGACACCGCCGAAGACTAACGTCAACGTCGGGAAGAAAAGAAAATCTCCAGCCTCTGATGCCGAAAGGGCCCTCGAGGTCGAAAAGAAAAGGAGAAGACTCGAGGAGGAAATGGCAGCGCTCCTACAAAAGAAAAAGGATGTCGATGCCTCATTGTAGGATTTTCGAATCCCGAAGACACCGGCTACCGAAACAGAGAACGCCGAAGAGGCAGAAGACGCTGAAAGAGAGGAAGAAGGTATCTTCGACTCCCCTCCAACACCAGAACCTCGAGGCGAAGAACCCGAAGAATACGGAGACATACCTGAAGAGGAGGAAAACTCCAAGAATTTCGAGGAGGAGTGGAACGACCTTGACACAGAGAGCCCAGAAGAAGAGATTTGCAGTTACCCCTCGAAAGCTTCACCTCCAGATGACATTGCTTTTCTATAATGACATTGTAAAAAGGGTAGCAAATCAATTTGGTGTACCCTTAGAAGAAGAAAAAGGGGACACATGCTTTTTGCTAGAAACCCTGGCACCAGCTACAAAAGGAACACAATGCCTTCCAATGCTGCCTAGTATTCTGGATCAAGTCAAAGAAGCCTTCAAGGAGCCAGCCTCCATGCAAAGGGGTAACCCCCAGAGTGGAGTAAAAGTATAAGCCCTCCTCAAAAGGACCCTAAATATATTCAGGGAAGTACAATACCGGACTCAATTATTGTCACCACAGCCAGGAGGAGAGCAAATGCAGTCTCCAACACTGGGCCCCCACCAGAAAAGGAAAGTAAGAGGATGGATATGGTGGGGAGAAGGATAGAAAAGGAGGCAGCAACACAGTGGCGTATTGCTAACTCAGATGCCCTACTCAATAGATATGGCCACCAACAATGGGAGGACATAGAGGAGTTGTTAAACAAACCACCTGAGGAGGGCACAATCTATTGTCCAGGAGGGGAAAAACGTGGCAAACCCCTGTCTAAAGTCAGCTTTAGGTGCAGCAGACACTGCTAGTAGGCAGATGTGCACAGGAACCATCCTAAGAAGACATGCCTGGCTCAGAATCTCAGGCTTTAAACAAGAAGTTCAAACCTCCATCAACAGACCATTCAATGGAGAAGCTCTGTTTGGTAAAGAGGTAGATGAATCTCTTCAACAAATTAAAAAGGACAACGAAACAGCAAGGGCAATGGGGGCCCTGCAGCAAAGAGGTTCATTTAAAAGAGGGGGATGCAATAATAGGAAGCCCACAGGTATGGGCTCCTTTGGTCAAGGACAACAGATGGCACAACAAACTTAAGGGCAGAACCCAGGTCAACAAATGGGTCTGCAGTCAAGCTACCAAGGTTGGCAACAACAACAGAAGCAGCCCTTTCAAGGAAGAGGCAATGGCAGAGGAAGAGGCCAATCCTCTAGAGGAAGAGGTAATGGCTCTAACTGACTCAATCACAAAAAAGGACACACACAAAACACCAGTGGGGGGAAGGATATCTTTTTTCAAACAGACAATGGGAAAAGATCACAACAGACAATTGGATTTTAAATTTGGTAAAATACGGGTATTGCATGGAGCTAACAAAATTACCACCTGCAAACCCACCAAAAGAAAGAAAGTTAATGAGATCAGAAAAAACACTGCTAAACGCAGAGATCAAGGAACTATGCCTAAAACAGGCAATAGAAAAAGTACCGAAACAAGAATGGTTCACAGGAAACTACTCCCCATATTTCCTAATACCCAAACAGGATCAAACTCGAAGACCAATCATGGACTCAAGATTCATCAACAAGTTCATACTAACACAACGCTTCAAAATGTGTACCCTCCAGGAAATAATCCCACAAATTCAAAAGGGGATTACTTGGCAACAATAGACCTCAAAGACGCCTACTTACATATCCCCATGAACAAAAAACACAGGAAGTACCTAAGATTCCTGCACAACGGAACACACTACCAATTCAAAGTACTTCCGTTCGGAATAAAATCAGCTTCACGGGTGTTCACAAAATGTCTAGCCGCAGTGGCGGCATACCTAAGAAGAGAAAAAATCCACGTCTACCCCTATCTAGACGACTGGCTCATAAGGGGGCATTGAAAACAAACCTGTCATCATCAGGTTAAAAAACCAATCAAAACGCTACAGACACTGGGTTTCTCAATAAACCACAAAAAATCTTCAACAACACCAGAAAGAGAAAAAACCTTCCTGGGAGCAAGATGAGCAAGATTAAATACAGCGAAAGCAAAGGCATACCCCACAAAGACCAGGATACAAGCAATCCATCAAGAAACGACCCTCTACCAGAGGGGTCAGTCTCTGACAGTGAGGAAGGTCATGAAACTAATGGGCATGATGGCATCATACATCCCACTTATCCCTCACGCTCGCCTACACATGTGCCCATTTCAAGAATGGCTTACCAACAGCTGGTCTCAAGCCACAGGAAGTTGGGAGGATCTAGTAGTTGTTACACAAAGGGTGCAAGCAGAGATACAATGGTGGACATCCAACAACATAGCACAGGGAAGACCTTTCACGGAACCAACTCCATCTGTGACAGTCACCACGGATGCATCCCTCAACGGTTGGGGAGCGCATTGCAACCAGCTGAAAGTTCATGGTCAATGGAACGAACAGGATTTCACAAAGCACATCAACTTTTTGGAAATGAAAACTGTCTTTCTAGCACTCAAGGCATTCCAGAAACACATTCAGGGGAAAAACATATTAATTCAAACAGACAGTACAACGACAATGTTCTATCTGAACAAACAGGGTGGGACAAGGTCCTTTCCCCTGAGCAAACTTGCACAGGAAATCTGCCAATGGGCAATAATACAAAAAATCAATCTACAGACAGTACATCTACCAGGAGAAGACAACATTACAGCGGACCAACTCAGCAGACAGAATAACTGCTCCCACGAATGGGAGTTGAAACAGGAAACAGTACAGTATCTGTTCAACATCTGGGGAACACCAGTGATAGACCTGTTTGCAACAATGCAGAATAAGAAATGCCAAGCCTTTGTCTCGAGGTTTCCACACCACCGATCAAGGGGAAGAAATGCGTTACTTACCTGTAACTGCAGTTATCCAGTATTGGTATCTTTCATAGATTCACATGCCTGAATCATTCCCCGTCGCCGAGATGGGAGACCCCGGTACATAATTATAGCAATGTCCCATTGGACATATAGAGTAATAGGCTAAGAGCCTTACATTAGTAACATATCCATGTCCTTTTGTAAAAAGGACCGAACTCTAGAAGAGAACCAATCAGCTATCGCCACCCTGTGGAACCTTCCTGGAAGGAGCTCTAGTCCCTCAGATTTTCGTAAGCACAGTGCTAAGTAGGTGTATTACTGAGAGAACAAGGTGAGCCCTTCCAGGGGAGGTGGGTGGGTTGCATGTGAATCTATGAAAGATACCAATACTGGATAACTGCAGTTACAGGTAAGTAACGCATTTCTTATCCAGTATTAGGGTATCTTTCATAGATTCACATGCCTGAATCAGAATAGCAAGCAATGATAAGCACATTTCGGATGGTACATTACAGATGAAGTCACCAGATAATAACATATCAATGTGAAATATATATATATATATATATCGTACCAAACTGTAATCAAAGAAGACCATGAAAGAACACAATAAAGAAATGTGCGTATAAAAAAAACAAGGATGGTGGGATGAAAAGAAGGCTCACCTCTATTGGAATAGATGGCGTAACACTGCTTGCCCCACTGCAGCATCCTTCATGAGTTCTGTATCCAAGCAGTAGTGCTTGGTAAATGTATGCGGCGTCTTCCATGTCGCCGCTCTGCAAATGTCTGTGATAGGCACACCTGCAAAGAGTGCCATAGAGGTAGAAACTGCTCTCGTGGAATGAGCTCGAACCTTGGACCGCAAGGGTTGACCCGCTTGCTGGTGACAGAAAGTAATGGCTCCAGAGATCCATCGAGAGATACTTTGTTTAGTTAGCGGAAGACCTTTCCTAGGTCGACTGTAAGCCACAAAGAGTTGGTTAGATTTGCGGAACGATTTCGTCCTGTCAAGGTAGAATTTAAGGCAGCGCTTAAGGTCTAGCGAGTGTAGAGCTTTTCTGCCGGCGTTTGAGGATTGGGAAAAAAGGAACGTAAGATTATGGGTTCATTGAGATGAAAGTCCGAGGGGACTTTGGGCACAAATTTAGGATTAGTTCGTAATATAACCCTGTCGTGTTTGAATTGCAGGAAAGGGTCTTGAATTGAAAAAGCCTGAAGCTCACTTACTCGCCTTGTTGAGGTAAGGGCTAGGAGGAGTGCCGTCTTCCAAGAAAGGTATTTAAGATCAGTTCTGTGTATTGGCTCGAAGGGGTGTTTCATGATCTGAGCAAGAACAGTGTTGAGATGCCAAGTGGGAGGCAGAGGTTTTACGGGAGGAAAAGTCCTGAATAGGCCTTTGAGAAATTGCTTAATCAGTCTATCAGACCAGAGAGAAGGACCTGTTGAAGATCTCCTGAAACGGGATATTGCTGCGAGGTGCACTTTAATGGAGGCATGAACAAGACCTGAATTTGCCAGATGGAGAAGGTAAGGCAGTATGTGTTGTGGAGAAGACGAAAAAGGGTGTATGTTTGCCGACTTACACCAAATACAGAATCTCTTCCATTTTAGGGAATATGTTTTGTTAGTACTTTCGGCTCGAGCCCGAGCTAGAACTGCCCTGCAGTCCGGAGGAATGTCTAGGTGATGGAACTCTCTGAACTCAGGAGCCAAGCCGATAACCTGAGAGATGCTGGATCCGGATGTTGGACTTGTTCCCTGTTCATTGTTAGGAGAGAGGAAATGGTTTCAAAGGGATTGGCGGCTCCAGAGAGAGAAGGTGGAGCTCCGTGAACCAATGCTGGCGTGGCCACGCAGGAGCTATCAGAATGAGCGTGCAGGGTTCTGCTTTCAACTTCCTGAGGACCCTGGAAATTAAGGGAATCGGTGGAAAAGCGTACGCAAAGACGTTGAACCATGCGATCGAAAATGCATTCCCTAGAGATCCTTGTTGGAGATGCCAACTTGCGAAGCTTTGGCATTTGGCGTTCTGCTTGGTAGCAAAGAGGTCCAAGGAAGGAGTGCCCCATTGGGAGAATATGCGGTTGAGAGTCCGTTGATTCAGCTCCCATTCGTGACATGTTGTATGTTGCCTGCTTAGAGAATCGGCCAGTATGTTGTCTGAACCTGGAACATACTCCGCCCGAAGGGAGATGTTGTGGAGAAGTAGCCAGTTCCAAATTTTTTGAGATTCGTGAGAGAGTGCCAATGAACGAGTACCTCCCTGTTTGTTCAGGTAGTGCATTGTGGTGGTATTGTCCGTTCGGACAAGCACTAGCGAACCTTTGATCCTGGGAAGGAATGCCAGGAGAGCCAGATACACAGCTCGCAGCTCGAGGAGGTTTATGTGAAGTTTCCGTTCGGAAGGAGACCACTTTCCGTTGATGCGGAGTTCCTGGAGGAAAGCTCCCCAACCTTCCAGGGACGCATCTGTTGTGATGATTTGTGGAGAAGCTTGAAGCAAGAAGGGCAGGCCTTGAGAGAGATTGCGAGGACAGGTCCACCACTGCAGCGCAGTGACTATCTGAGGGGTCACGTGAATGACGTCGTCGAAGGATCCCTGGGATTGAATCCATTGAGCTGACAGCGCTTCTTGGAGAGGGCGCATGTGGAGGCGACAGTAAGGAAGGAGAAGAATGCAGGACGACATCATGCCTAGAAGAGATTTGAAAAGGCGCACTGAGATGGACTTCTTGGCTTTTACCTTGTTTGCCAAATGAAGTAGTTTGATCTGTCGCTCTCGTGACGGGAAAGCTTTCTTCTGGGTTGTGTCGAGAGTAGCGCCCAGAAAAGTTATTCGACAAGAAGGTTGGAGGACAGACTTGTCCTGATTGAGAGTGAGTCCCAGGCGATCGAAAAGCTGTAGACAGGCGTTGGAAGACTTGGTTGCGCCGTCTAAAGAAGGTGCTTTGACGAGCCAGTCGTCGAGATAGGGAAAGACCTGATGGTGTTGTTTCCGGAGATATGCCGCCACTGGAGAAAGGCATTTGGTAAAAATGCGTGGAGCCGATTTGAGTCCGAAAGGCAGGACACGAAATTGGTAATGTTTGCCTGCCACGGTGAACCTGAGAAACTTTTTGTGATTTTTGTGGATGGGGATATGAAAGTAGGCATCTTGAAGATCTAAAGACACCATGAAGTCGTTTGCGTTGAGCAGTTGCAACACTTCTTGGATAGTGACCATGCGAAACGACTGTTTCTTTAAGAATTTGTTGAGAGCTCGTAAGTCTAGAATTGGTCTCCATTTTTCTCCTTTTTTCGCACCAGGAAAAAACGGGAGTAAAAACCTTTTCCTCGTTGATGGAGAGGAACCTTCTCTATGGCTCCCTTCCGGAGCATGAGTGAAAGTTCCAGAAGTAAAGGGCGGAGATGTTTGTGAACCATAGGTCGAGGCGGGGTTTGGGGAGGAATTTGAACGAACTCTAGCGAATGTCCGAACTGTATTAGTTGAAGAACCCAACGGTCCGTTGTTATTTTTTGCCAATTGCATAAGAACTTGGAAATTTTTCCTCCTAACCTGGAAGGTGGAAAGGAAATGGAGGCCGGCGGGAGAGACAAGTCATTGTCGTCGAGCAGCGTCCTTCTGTCGTCCTCCCCTCCCTCGAAAGGAGGTTTTGGTGTAAGACGATTGCTGTTGGCGTTGTTGGTATTGCGGCCGATACTGCTGGTTGGAGGAGGAATAGGAGGAGCGATAGCGTTGGTAGTCTCCTCTGGAGGTAGATTGACCTCTGCCCCTTGAGCCACGAAAAGGAGGATTTTTAAATTGAAGGGTACCCAGAGCCCTAGCCGTGTCGGTATCCTTCTTTATACCTTGAAGAGCGTCGTCAATATGTGGTCCGAAAAGAAGCTGACCATCATAGGGCATGTCCAGGACTTTTGTCTGGACCTCTGGCCGGAAAGAAGTTGCCTTCAGCCAACCTTGGCGTCGTAGTACGGCAGCACCGGCCAGTTGGCGGAAGCCCGTGGAGGCGATATCCATCGCGCAATCTATAATTTCAGAGGCCGAACGTTCGCCTTCCAGCAAAATCTTCCTTGCCTCTTCCTTGGAACTATCTGGTAATGTCCCCAGGTAAGGAGCAATGTCCGCCCACATTTGCCTGTTATAGCGTCCTAACAACGCTAGGGAATTCGACGCACGAACTGTTAGTGCAGACATTGATGAAAAACGTTTTCCAATATTGTCAAGCCTCCTACCCTCCTTGTCTGGAGGAGCGGACAGTGGAGCAGAAGGGTTTTTGATTTCCGCTGCGCAGCCTGAGTGATGACTGAATCAGGCTTGGGATGTCCGGTAAGGCAGGCCGGAGCGGTGTCCGGAGCTTTATATTTTTTGTCCAGCCGAGGTAACACTGGGGGAAGCGAAGATGGATTGTGCATTATTTTAACACCCTGATCCCAGATGTAGTCGATGATGGGTACCGATCTTACTGACTTTTTAAAAGGTTCCTTAAAATCATAGAGGAAACTATCCTGCTGGTAAGAAGGTATAGGAATCTGGAAACGGTGTGCCGCTCTCTCTAAAACACTATGAAAACCCCTATGTCCTCAGGAGGCGAATCAGCTTGAGTAGGCACCGGGAAGCTGGACACGGGATAACGTAATCATCCCACTCATCATGAGTTGATTGTGAATCATGGAGTTCTCCCTCCTCCTGTTGATCATCCTCCTCATCATCCGTGTCAGGTGGAGGTGGTATCGTTACAGGTACCGACTGTGGAGGCAGAAGCGAAAGCTGTGGTCCTTGTTGTGGAGAGACAACTGGGACAGGAGCCGTAGCAGATGTAGGGAACCTCTGCTTATAATCAGCAATGAGGAATTGGAGGTCAGAAACCAAAGCCGCTGGAAGACAAACCATGGGAGGTTGGGAAGGATGGCTGTCGTCCGGATAATACGTTTGGTTTTCTGGGTCTTGTTCTTCGTAGTCGGAACTGTCCTGGCATTTGACGTGAAGTTCAGAAGGACTCGTAGCAGCCCTGAACATGCTGTCGTCCGAGTCTTCCTCCTCATCCAAGAAGCGAGTTGGAAGCAATGTTTGAACTTTGCTTGGAGAAGTGAGAGCAGGTGTTAACGTGCGTTTAGATATTTTGAGGCGGACAGACTCACTTTCCACTTCAGACTGTGGTGTCGTCGACGAGCCCGTCGTCGTCGTTGGTGGAGCACCCACAGAAAGAGGTAACAGCGTCGACGCTCCCGTCGACGGTGTTGTCTTCGTCTTCGTCGTCGACGGGGCTCTCATCGACGGAGCCGTCGTCGACGGAGCCGTCGTCGACGGAGCCGTCGTCGACGTCCTCGGTGAAGGTCTCGTCGTCGACGAGGTAGACGTCGACGCTGGTGTCGACGCGCTCACCGGCGATGAAAGTTTCGTCGTCGATGATTTCTTTATTTTTATCGTCGACGATATCGGTTTAGCCGCCATCGACGATGAAGTCGTCGTCGTCGATGCGGACAATGTTGACGCCAATGCAGTCGAGACAGTCGTCGTCGATGAAGTCACCACCACAGCCGTGGATGGGGTTTTTCTCGTCGACGAAGCCACCGTCGACGATGTGGTCGACGACGACGTGGAGGCAGGCCTCTTAAAGGTGTGTAACCCTTCCTGTGGAGAAACCTTTGCTGGCAAGGTCTTAGGGTGTCCCTCTGAAGACTTTTTGTGCGTCTTCTTTGGAGGGGGTTGCGACGAGGGTCCTGGAGAGGTAACCCTAGGTCTTTTGTGAGAGGACTTTGAAGATTTGTAAGAGTCCTCACTTTCAGCAGAAGACAAAGCCTGGTCTTTGTCCTTAAGTCTCTGCAGCCAAGTTAAAGGCGTCCCTCCCGGTCTCTGAGGGTTTTTGTAGAAAAGGTACGACATACCTTACAGTCTTTAGAGGAGTGATCCGGATAGAGGCAATACAGGCAATCTTTATGTTGGTCGTCAACATGCAGCCTCTTTTTGCCACAGGAATCACAGGGCCTAAAAAGGCCTTTCTTAGAAGACTCCGCCATGACAGAATGGTGAAGAAAAAAAATCACTGGAAATCCAGAAGCAAAGAAAGACCTGAGCAGAGCTCAGTGGAGACTCCCTTAGCACGACGTGCGGTAGAAAATCTGAGGGACTAGAGCTCCTTCCAGGAAGGTTCCACAGGGTGGCGATAGCTGATTGGTTCTCTTCTAGAGTTCGGTCCTTTTTACAAAAGGACATGGATATGTTACTAATGTAAGGCTCTTAGCCTATTACTCTATATGTCCAATGGGACATTGCTATAATTATGTACCGGGGACTCCCATCTCGGCGACGGGGAATGATTCAGGCATGTGAATCTATGAAAGATACCCTAATACTGGATAAATGCACTTTCACTCAATTGGTCACAGACATTTGCTTACGCCTTTCCACCAATACCCCTGATGCAAAGAGTGTTGCAAAAAGCAAAAAACCCAGGAACAAATATGATTCTCATTGCCCCTCAATGGCCAAGGCAAACATGGTACTCAACCCTCCTAGAACTATCCAGGGGAGAGACTATCAAGATCAAAGCAGAAAAGGACCTGCTAACAATGCAACAGGGCCAGATCTTTCACCCAGAGCCAGCGACGCTACACCTAGCAGCTTGGCGCCTGAATACATAGAATTTGGGCACCTCAATCTGCCTCTGCGTACCATGGAAATTCTAAAAGAGGCAAGGAAAGAGTCAACAAGAAAATGCTATACAGAAAAATGGAAGCGATATACCACATGGTGCACCGCTAACAAGAAAAACAGTTCAATCAACACACAAGAAAAAGTTATTACATACCTTACTTACCTCTTGGACAGCATCATCAACTACTCAAGCATTAAAGTGCACCTTGCTGCCATAGTAACATACACAAAAGGAAAATCATGCAAAAGCTTCTTTACAAGACCAGTAATCAAAAGATTTCTAGAAGTAGCAAAAAGAATTTCACCACCAAGAGCAGCTCCAGTACCCACATGGAGTTTAAATACAGTACTTTCTCAAATAATGGCAAAGCCCTTCGAGCCCATGCATACAGCGGACCTAAAACACATTACCCTAAAGACAGCCTTTCTCATTGCAATAACATCACTACGAAGAGTAAGTGAACTGCAGGCATTAACAATTCAAGAACCGTACTTACAAATCCACAAGGATAAAGTAATCTTAAAAACTAACCCACAGTTTTTGCCAAAAGTGGTATCTAAGTATCACTTGAACCAAAACATTCTCCTGCCGGTTTTCTTTAAAAACCCAAAGACTAAAGGAGAGAGAAGCCTCCATACCCTGCATGTAAAGAGAGCTTTATTGTATTATTTACAAAAGACAGAACAAATTAGGAAGACAAAGCAATTGTTTGTCACCTACGCGCATACCAACACAGGATCACCTGTCACAAAGGCAACTATTGCAAGATGGATAGTACAAGCCATCCAATTGTGTTATGCCAACGCCAAAAAAGAACTAACAATTCAACCAACAGCTAACTCCACTAGAAAGAATGGAGCAACGCTAGCCTTTATGGCCAATGTACCCATTGACTCCATTTCCGCAACAGCAACATGGGCGTCACCACACACCTTTACAAAGCATTACTGTGTGGATATACAAATGAATAAGGAAGCTCAAATTGGACAAAGGGTGCTTCAACACCTGTTTGCAAGTTCTTCCGTTCACCACAGCCTCCCATACCCGGGAGAAACCGCTACATAATCTGATGCACAGCATGTGAATCCAGAAAAGGATTCACACTGCAAAACAAAATGGTTACTTAACAGTAGGAGTAGTTTTGCAGCTTGAAGAATTTTCTGGATTCACATGCGACCCACCCGGCCTCCCCTAGAAGGAAAACAAACAGGTGGGGAAGCAAAGAACTACATCAGTTATTCAATAACCATCTCAAGGATTACAAAACAGAATAAGAACAGAAAAAAAGAATCCGAAGATGGCCACCACGCACGTCGACCTCCAGGATACCGTCTGACGTCACTCATGGGATGTACCTGGCACCAAATGGTGGTCGACTGCGACCAAAACAAGAAAAGAAAAAAAAAAAAAGACAATTCCGGACCCAACCACTAGATGGCGGAGTGATGCACAGCATGTGAATCCAGAAAATTCTTCAAGCTGCAAAACTACTCCTACTGGTAAGTAACCATTTCGTTTTGCGTGGAACCCGACAGGGGTGCCCGCTATCCCCAGTTCTATTAGCCTTCTTTATTGAGCCATTAGCTATAGCGATCAGAGAAAACAGCAGCATTCATCCCACTCTGTTACAGATGGGGAAGATAAAATTATATGCCGATGATATTATGTTTATTTTAAACAGTAGTAAGGATGCCCAGGAAAAAAAGGCTTTGGAGATCTTTCCACAATATGAGAAATTAGGAGGCTATAGAATTAATAAGAAAAAAACAGAAATAACATTGTGCAGGTGTAATTTAGATGTTCTGCACCCTGATATTGCCTCGTGCGTAAACTCGCAGCCAAAATGATATCTACGTTTCAGGTATTCACCACGGATTGAGGATCTATATGATCTTAACTTTTCCCCTCTCCTTTTAAAAGTACAAGATCTATTTTCATGGTGGAATTCTCTCCCGCTGACTATTCTAGGGAGAGTCTCCCTGATTAAAATGTCGATTCTTCCATTGTTTAAATTTCTGTTTTTGCCTTTTCAATGTTTTTTAACTGCCTCCTTTTTTTAAAACAGAGTCTATGTTTACATCTTTAATTTGGCAAAAAAATATTGCCAGAGTAGCATTAAGGACTTTATACGAATGGCGGGAAGTTGGAGGGTTGGCGCTTCCTATTCTGAAGGATTACTATTTTGCTTATTTTGCACAGTATATGTCCAGGTTTAATACAAAGCTTCACTGGGGTATTTTTATTAATTATTTTATGCAGCTGATCTTTAAAGAGTATCATATATGGGATGTGTTAAAGTCTGTACAGTCACCTAAAAAAGTAAGATATAAGAGTCTGAAGTGGTTTCTTCGGATTCGTGGGGACCTCTGTAGGGGATATTCCATTGCCAATATCAACACAGTGACACCCCTGTCCGAATAAGTCACTGAACCCGGTGTCAATCTTGCTCCTGAAATTGTCCAAAAATGGGCGAAAATGGGGTTTAGGAAATTATCTGACTTTCTCTTGGGGGAGAGAAGGCTAAATATAACGGAAATCCATCAGTTAATTCAAGCAATTTTCTGCTTCTGGGTTGGTGGGTGGAAGTTGGGAGGAAGTTAATATATTGAATTTTAGTGTGTTGAGAGGGGCTAATTGGCATCTAATGCTATTTTTTAGCAAATGGTTGCTATATAGAAAATCAATCCCAGTCTTCCGGGCCACAGTTTTCGATGCTTATTGGGTGCTTGTAATCGGTCACTGTTCGCCTATTCAGGGATTCTGGAACAAAATATTCCAGTATCTGGAGACTGAATGGCAGGTCAGTCTAGCCCCAACCACCTGGCTGAAGGTTTTAGGGTATGACCCCTCTCTCGGCCTAACTAATAAATGGATAAAGTTATTATACATAGCAACAGCCGTAGCCCTGTCCCTTCTACTCCAAAAATGGCAAACTCAGTTGGTCCCCACAATGAGGGACTGGCTGCGAAAAATGGTGCTAGTCCGAAACAATGAGAGAGAAATTTGAAAAAACTTTGGGGATGGTTTTTTGTTTGAAAAGCTGGGGTTAGATTCAATGTTTTGATCATGCCGCTTTGGTATCCTTTGCACACTATGCTCCTAAGGCACTTCATGAACTCTTATTTGCTCATCTCTAAGGCAGCTGCATTTATTGTATTTATTTTTTACTCTCTTTGATGGCAGATATTTATTGAGGAGTGTTTTAGTCATTTTTACCTCTTTAACTTACCCTGGATATACTAGGTTATGAAATATGTATTTATTATCATTGTACTTATGGTTGGTGCATGACTAATTGCTTTGAATTTATGAACTGGTAATGAAAAGTTTGGATCCTAATAAAACAAAGATTAAAAAAAAGATGGTTGAAGCCTTTTCTGTCCCTAAGGCTCTGATCATGAGGCCGGACAACATGCCCTTGGTGTCACTCTGAAAGTCCTGGGTTCAAGCAGAAATGTGAGTCTCAAGCAGCAGCTCAGTCCTCTGAGGGCACAGGGTTGGCTTCAGGCAGCAGGACAGACCCCTGAAGTACACAGCAGTCCACATGCAGCAGGGCAGTCCACAGAGAGTCTTCCATAGGTCCAGAAGTGAACTGAAGAGAGGGTCCAATTTGTATACCTGTTGCCAGCTTTGAAATGAAAGAAACGTCTGGCGTTTCCCCCCCACAGAAGTGTCTGGAATTTCCTGCCTCCCTGCCCTAGTCCTAGGATGTCTGGAGTCACAATAGCCTAGTGTGACGTTATTGGTGTGTGTGTTTTGAGGTAGTGTCTTTGAAGTGAAAATTGGGCTGTATACAGCCCCCCCCCCCCATCCTGCTAAAGTGGTCCATCCTGCCGTCACTCACTCCCTCTATTGTGTAACTGTCTGGGAGGAATACACAAAGGACAACTGCCACTAACACCTAGTCATGTGTCCCAAGAGCAGGCACTAAGTTGTTAGGACAAGAAAATGGCAAGTGCAATTTTCAGAACTGTGACTTAAAATCTAACTTGGCCATTAAAGAGAAATTTAAATTACAATTCTTTAGACACCAAACATGATATATTTCGACCTGCTCTCAGGTGAATGTTATCACTTATTAAATGTAATAAGGCAACCCAATGTTATCCTAGGGGAGAGGTAGGCCTCACAGTAGTGAAAAACAAATTTAGGAGGTTTATACTACCAGGACATGAAAATCTTAAAAGTACATGTCCAAGTTTTTAAATACAAGGCACCCTGCCCTATGGGTTGTTTAGGGCCTACCTTAGGGGTGACATATGTATTATGAAGGGAGATTTTGGTTTGGCAAAAGGGGGTATTTTGCCAAGTCGAATTGACAGTTTAAAACTGCAAGCAGGCTTCAATGGCAGGTCTGAGACATGTTTTAAAGGGCTACTTAAGTGGGTGGCACATTAGTTGCATTTAATTTACTGTTCTTGGGTATAGGGTATACCACTTTACTAGGGACCTATAAGTAAATTAAATAGGCCAATCAGTGTAAGCCAGTGTTAACATGATTTAGGTAGTGAGCACAAGCATTTTAACAGTGGTAAGCAGTGGTAAACTGCACAGAGTCCTAAGGCAAACAAAAACAACCTATTCAGTAACATAGGAAGGGAGTAGGCAAAAAGGTTTGTGGGGAAGACTAAGGCTGACCGGTCTAACTCTACTGAAAAAGAGGGTACTATATATTGCTTTTTCTCTGTTCCCTTACGTTGCAGTCGGCATCAAACTACATAATTGTGTGGTCCCTCAAATCAAGCAGAAGCTGGCAGTGGTACACTCTGTTACTGTTTATGTATCGGGAATGTATGATTTTAGAATCTGTTGATATGTGGGACTGTAGGTAGGTATATATGTGTTTGCATGACTTTTTGGCACGTTAAGAAAAAAATTACAGTTCTCCTCTGGCCACGACCTTGAAATATCCCATGGTTATAGTGCTAGAGCAAATAAGATATTTTTTAAGCTTTTAATTAAGACGGAAGTGTTTGAAAATTGCTGTGACTGCCTGGCGTGGAAGAGTTAACGTCTGAATGGGTTTGTTTTCAGCTTGAGTAACATATATAGTGAAATAAACTTCTGATATTTGAAATTTCTTTCTGGGTGGTTGCTCACATGCATGAGCAGATTAGGAATGCCCCTCTTTTGATGCATAGTATTTCTTATTTAAAATTAAATACAGCTGGAATAGAATAACGTTTATCCACAACTACAGGATAAAAGACCAAAAAGGATTACTTTCATAGTGCACCAAACATGTTAATGCTAAAACAAAAATGTGTGAGGGGCCAATGACGTAGAGCTGTGGTTGTATGACGTAACAAGTGGAAGGACTTGAATCCTAGTGAGGGTTTTATATGTTCCACTTGAAAGTTAATCAGTTGCTACTGCCTATCATACCGCCAAAATATCATATTTGAATATGTTCTCATGTATTTGCAGGTGGGCTCTTTGCACGTAAAGTGCCTGTTCACTCCTTGCCACACGTCTGGGCACATTTGTTATTTTGTGACAAAACCACGCAGTTCAGAGCCACCGGCTGTTTTCACAGGTAATGGAAGATGCATTTATTGATTAAAGTCTGAAATGATCGACATCCCTTTACGTAGCAAAAGGATAATTGTTGCCAGCATGTCAAATGTAGTTCTGAATTAATTCTATTTGCTGATGTTCTTCTGAGTAATTCCATTTGTAGTATAAGCTTAGCTGTAGCGAATTCACAATTTAAGTGCATCAAAGAAATAGGTTGTGCCGAGGATCATTGGTGACAGTATGCTGTCCCTTGCAGATGCACAAGTTACTAACTTGTGTAACGATATATCTGTAAGAGACAGTAGTTAGTGACAGATTCCTTACCTTAGAATATCCCCAGGCGTCAGGCTGGATCCGGAAAGTTTTTGCGTAGCAGTACCCTTGCGCGTCGGTAGGCGGCGTCGTGCGGCTCCGCGTCCGTCGTCGGCGTCGTGATCGCCGGGATGACGTCGCGGGCAGTACTTAGACGCCGCCCCTGCGCGCTGACGTCAGTTCTGTACACGACTTTCCGCGCCAGGAACGCAGAGCCATGCAAGAAGCTGACATAGGTGTCTGAAAAATACTAGGGCCCTGAAAGGGATGTCCTTAACCCTAGAAATCAGTTCGCAGAACGGGGAGGATGGGTGGGCGGTAGGAATCTGTCACTAACTACTGTCTCTTACAGATATATCGTTACACAAGTTAGTAACTTGTGCATCTGAAAGAGACACGTTAGTGACAGATTCCTTACCTTAGAATAGATACCCAAGCAATACCAACCCCGGTGGTGGGTCTGCGAACAAAGATCAGACAAGGAAGTCCTGGAGGACAGAACGGCCAAAGAAGCCGTCCCTCCGGACCTGACTGTCAAGGCAGTAATGCTTTGTAAACGTGTGCAGCGAGGCCCACGTAGCTGCCTGACAAATAACCGGCAGCGGAACACCGCGGCCCAAGGCCGTGGTAGCAGCCGTTGCCCTTGTGGAATGGGCACGCAGCCCAACAGGAGGCTCCTTCTTCGCCAAAGAATAGCAGGTCTTGATGCACAAGGTAACCCAGCGGGAGATGGTCCTCTTGTGCACCGCCCGACCTTTTTTGGCGCCCACGTAGCCAACAAAGAGCTGGTCATCCACCCGGAAGTGTTGTGTGCGGTCAATATAGAAGGAGAGCGCACGTTTTGGGTCCAGACGGTGTAGCCTCTCTTCCTCTCTGGAAGGATGCGGAGGCGGAAAGAAGGTGGGCAAAGTGATGGTCTGCCCAATATGGCAAGCAGTAACCACCTTTGGCAAGAAGGACGGACGCGTCCGAAGAACAACCTTGTCTGGATGAACAGACAGAAAGGGAGGTTTGCAAGATAGAGCCTGGAGCTCACTCACCCGCCGAGCGGAGGTGATGGCCACCAGAAAGGCTGTCTTCAGAGTCAGAAGACGAAGAGGACAGTTATGTAGAGGCTCAAAGGGAGCGCACATTAAAAGGTAAGAACCAAGTTCAAGTCCCACTGAGGCATCACAAACGGAACAGGAGGAAAGAGGTGAGTAATGCCTTTTAAGAACCTGTTAACAACAGGGGACTTGAAAAGGGAGGGCTGATCAGGGAGCCTGAGGAAGGCCGAGATAGCACAAAGATAACCCTTGATGGTACCCAGGGCAGAACCCTGTTGGGCCAGAGAGAGAAGGAACAGAAGGACCTCAGAAAGAGGGGCAGAAAGGGGATTCACAGCCTTTGCTGTGCACCATGCCACAAATTTGTTCCACCTGCAGGCGTATACCACCTTAGTGGAGGGACGCCTGGCTGCCAGATTCACATCACAAACTTCGGGAGGCAAGTCGAAAGGAATCAACTGCCGCCGCTCAATCTCCACGCAAGCAGGTGTAGACTGGACAGGTTCGGGTGGAGGACCGTCCCCTGCTGCTGCGACAGAAGATCCTCCCGAAGAGGCAGACGGATTGGGGGATCTACGCTCATATTGAGTAGCTCGGGATACCAAACTCTTTGAGCCCAGTCCGGAGCCACAAGAATGACTTGGGCCCGGTCGTGCCGAATCTTCTTCAACACTCTGGGTAGAAGTGGTATAGGCGGAAAGGCGTACAACAGACCGCAACTCCACTCGCGACGAAAGGCGTCGCCGAGCGAGTGCCGCCTTGGAAATTCCAACGCGCAGAACTGATGACATTGCGCGTTCTCTTCGGTGGCGAATAGATCTAACCAAGGCTCTCCCCACTGTAGAAAGAGTCCTTGCGCCACTCCCGAGTGAAGACGCCATTCGTGATCCATCATGCACCTGCGGCTGAGTTCGTCCGCCCCTGGCGTTCAGGGAACCTGCCAGGTGTTGAACCATCAGGAACATGCCCTGATGTTCCAGCCATGTCCAGAGGCGCAGAGCCTCCTGACAAAGGGTCCAAGACCCCACCCCGCCCTGTTTGTTGCAGTACCACATGGCGGTGGTGTTGTCTGTGAACACCTGCACTACCTTCCCTTTGACAGAGGGAAGGAATGCCTTGAGTGCAAGTCGGATCGCCCGGAGCTCCAGAAAGTTGATATGGAGCCGGGACTCCGCCGGAGACCAGAGGCCTCTGATCTCCGCCTCTCCCATGTGACCGCCCCATCCCAGAAGGGACGCGTCCGTCACAACTGTGTGCTCTGGCTGGGGAAGGGAGAGGGATCTGCCCATGACCCATTGCCGGTTCGAGAGCCACCACTGCAACTGTCTTGCAGTCCCCTCCGAGATCTGGACGTGATCGGACAGGTTGCCCTGGTGCTGCGCCCACTGGAACTTCAGGTCCCACTGCAGAGCCCGCATATGCCATCTGGCATGATTGACCAGCAGGATGCAGGAGGCCATGAGGCCCAGCAGCCTCAGGGTCATCCGTACCGAAACCCAGGATAAAGGCTGAAAGATCGGAATCATAGCCTGAATATCCCGGACTCGCCGTTCGGGAGGATAGGCCCGAAACTGCGTCGTGTCCAGAACCGCTCCGATGAAAAGGAGCTGTGGAGAAGGAATCAGATGCGACTTCGGCACATTGATGGAGAACCCCAGCGAGTGCAGGAGTTCGGCCGTAGTCTGGAGGTGGGAGACGACTGCCTGGGACGAGCCCGCCTTCAGCAGCCAGTCGTCGAGGTAGGGGAAGACTGAAACCCCTGCCCGGCGCAGATGAGCTGCGACCACCGCCATCACTTTCGTGAACACTCGAGGGGCACTGGTAAGGCCAAAGGGGAGCACGGTGAACTGAAAATGCTCGGGGCCTACCGTGAACCGAAGGTAACGCCGGTGGGCCGGCAGGACGGGGATGTGGAAATATGCGTCCTGCAAGTCCAACGCTACCAACCAGTCTCCAGGGTCGAGGGCAGTCAAGACCTGAGCTAGGGTGAGCATCTTGAACTTCTCCTTCCGGAGGAAGCGATTGACGTTCCGGAGGTCCAAGATAGGACGCATGTCCTCCTTGTCCTTTTTGGGCACCAGAAAGTAGTGGGAGTAGCAACCACGCCCTACTTCTGGGGTCGGAACACGCTCGATGGCCCTCTTGGTCAAGAGGGCCGCGACTTCCTTCTGTAGAAGCACCAAGTGATCCCCTGACATGCGGTGGAATTGAGGTGGCATGGCTGGGGGTGGTCTCGAAGGGGAGGGAGTAGCCCCTTCGGACAATGTCCAAGACCCACCTGTCCGAGGTGATGGTACGCCAGTGGGGAAGGTGATGGCGGACCCTGCCCCCTACTGGCGTGCTGTGCACCTGAAAGGAGGGACTAGGAGGGCTTGGAGGCCGCGGACGGGTTGGAGGTGGTGGCCTGACCCGCACGCTGGTTGCCCGATCCGCCACGGCGGAATCCACGTCCTCGGCCACGCGAAGACGCCTGCTGCGCGGGCCGGTGGCTGGGCTGCTGACGTGAAGGGCGCCCCTACCGTGGCCACGATAGGGGCGAAAAGCAGAAGTCAGCGGAGGGCGTGTAGCAGAAAGGCCCAGGGACTTGGCAGTAGCCCGTGAGTCCTTAAAGCGCTCTAACGCATGGTCTGCTTTGGACCCAAAAAGACCGACTCCATCAAAGGGCATGTCCATGAGAGTATTCTGGACATCCCCTGAAAAACCAGTGGTTCTCAGCCAGGCGTGGCGTCTGAGTGCCACCGTCGTTGCAATAGACCTGCCCAGCGAGTCGGCGGTGTCAAGGCCACAACGTATGGTGTATTTAGCCGCATCCCTTCCTTCCGCAATGGCGCGGGACAGCAGTGTCTGGACCTCCTCAGGACACTGGGGCAAAACATCCGCCACCGAATCCCACAGGGAGTGGGTATATCGGCCCAAAAGACAAGCGGTGTTAACGGACCGCAAGCCAGCACTGGAGGAAGAAAAACCCTTCTTCCCAAACTGATCCAGGCGTTTGGATTCCCTATCCGGAGGAGCGGTAGGGAAGGCGGTTTGGGAAGCGGAGGCTTGGACAACCAAGCTCTCAGGAGTGGGGTGGACAGAGAGAAACAGGGGGTCGCCCGGAGCTGGGCGATGGCGTCGTGACACGTTCCGATCCACAGGAGCCCCTGTGTTGGGCTTGGACCAGGCGCCCAAAAGAACGTCAGTGAGGGCGTCGTTAAACGGCAGCACAGTCTCCGCAGAGGAGGCTGCCGGCTGAAGCACCTCTGTCAAGATGTTAGGCTTGCCCGTCAAAGTAGGAAGTTGGAGACGTAAGGCCCCAGCTGCCCTACGCAACACCGTACCAAAATTGGCTCCCTCCTCCGTAGCCACGGGAGGAGACAGCATGCCAGTGTCAGGGGAAGTATCCAGACCACTGGCCTCCCCTAGACTCTCTGTCCAGTCCTGATCGTACTGACAGTGTCGTGTCTGAGGGTCATCAGACCCCTCCCAGTCCAACTGGTCCTCCTCTGGTTCAAAATAAGGAGGAGGAGGGACAGTTGGGACCCAAGGTCCCATCGGCGCCGGAGCCGGCGTCGAGCGACGTCGGTCCGGATCCATGTCCGGAGCCGGAAGGAACAGGGGACGACGCCGCCCGGAGCCCAGGGCGGCGCCGAGAACGGCACCGGAGACATCGGCGCCGGCGGAGGTGTCGTTAGGTCGACCGGCGTCGATGGGGTTGTGGAGCCGGGATCGAGGCCGGGGCCGAAGCCGGAGCCGGGATCGAGGCTGGAGGCACGGGCGACGCCGGGGCCGGAGCCGTCGGCGACGCCGAAGCAACCCCATCAGGGCCCGCGGGGCCCGAAGGCGCACCGGAGGGGCCTGAAGGCCCGAAGAGGCGGGCCATGGCCGACAGGAATTCCTGTACTTTGGCCGGATCCGCCCCCGAACCCGGGAAGGGCGGGTATGGCGGGGGCGACTCCACAGGCATGTCCGGGGCCGCGGGGACGGTGCCGGGAGGGGCCTCAGCCGAGTCGCGAGACCGGCGAGGCGAAGTCCTAGAGCGATGATGCTTTTTGGACTTTTTGTGCTTCGACTTACCGGACGAAGAAGACTTCGACGCCGACGACCGGTGTGGACTCCGCGATCGACCCCTGGACCTCTCACGCGACCGGGGCTTCCGCGGAGCCGAATGCCGGGCCTCGAGGAGCTTTCGAGACCACTCTCGCAAAGCTTTCGGGTGGAGGGCCTGGCAGTCGGTACAAGACTCCGTGTCGTGGCCTCGGCCGAGGCAGAAGAGACACTCCCAATGCGGGTCGGTGACGGACATCATCCGCGCACAGGCGCCGCATCGCTTGAAGCCGGGCATCCCTACGACACCTTGAAAGATGGAAAAACAGTGAAAAAATTCACCAAAAAGTATGGTCAAAAAATGACCAGGGCACTGCTCTTCCCGGATCTGCGCTTGCTGGCGCGGAAAAGAAGAACTGACGTCAGCGCGCAGGGGCGGCGTCTAAGTACTGCCCGCGACGTCATCCCGGCGATCACGACGACGGACGCGGAGCCGCACGACGCCGCCTACCGACACGCAAGGGTACTGCTACGCAAAAACTTTCCGGATCCAGCCTGACGCCTGGGGATATTCTAAGGTAAGGAATCTGTCACTAACGTGTCTCTTTCAGATAGTCCTATTTCAATTCGTTCTTAACCAGCACAGATAGCCGAACATAACAGAGCTGGTTAGTGTAATGTTCTACACATCAGAGTGGTGATGTGGATTAGTTGACTACAGACAAAATAAAAAGGTGTAATTGGTGGAGGGATACCATTTCGCTCGGGTTAACCGTATGACATTGAGTTTGTATTAATGGGTGGCGAGACGTACCCTGTTAACTGAAAACTGGCATAAAGTGAGAGTTTATTTATTTCTGCATTTGTTTTTTGGGTAGCTTGCCCTCTTTTCACTTATTCAGCGTGATGTAGCGTTTATGAATGTTAGTCAAGATCCCCATGATAGAGTGCTAGGGTTACCTTTGAGTAGCATTTCGCGCCGTGACTTGTTAGCCAAGTGTTAGTTGACCCTTGTGGAGGCATCGTTCCTTCCAACATTCCTTTTGATGTTGTGCCACACTACCACAAGAACACGTGTGGCAAACGCCAGGCTCCTGGCTCAAAATAATTAGTTAAGGAATAAAACACATGAATTTGAATGTGAGGCCTCTTGTCTCGTTAAGCTGAATAGAAGTTCCCTTCCCTGCAACGCTTGTGAGAAGGTCGATGGTCGATCTGTTTAAGACCCACATTGGTGTAGTATCGGTTCAAAGAGGCCAAGGGAAACATTACGATTAATTCTCGGAGGTTCTGTGCAGACTATAACCCACCTTCAGAAACCAAACATTCTGCATGATTTTCTTAAAAGGGCAACAATAGAGAAAGGCGAACTTCCAAACCACTAGTGAAAGGGTGTGGAGGAAGCTGCCACCGACAGACATTTTGACATATAGCAAATGGGTTAAAGCTGTAAAAAAGTGCAACATAAAATTATATTTAATATTATCATAAATCTGTTTTTATTAAGAGGGATTTTTGAAATGTGAGGCAATTTAACTTCATCTCAATTAAATGCACAATATACTCTAGTCCAAAATCTGTCATTTTACCTAATCACAGTCCTCTGATGACTTCAGCATCACACAGAACTATAACAGATGCATTTTTACCTAAGCAAATTTACCTAGTGTTACTGCTACCAAAGTTCTGTGCAGGGCAGTGAGACACAAAGAGCATGCAAAATAGGTTGCCTGTGCTCATTCTGTTTCATGTTTATCGCTTGCAGGAGACACATTGTTTGTGGCTGGCTGTGGCAAGTTCTTCGAAGGGACAGCAGAGGAAATGTACAATGCCTTGATAAAGACCTTGGGACAATTGCCTCCAGAAACAGTAAGTCATCTTTCATATTGCAGACCACACACCAACTAAAAATATTGTTAATTAGGTTGAGTGATTAGCTTCCAAGCCTTTATTCAGGGGTAACTGTAGCTTAAATGATTGCAATAGGAATATTCACTAAACTCACTCATTCCCTGTAATATTTGGGTCAAAAGACCCTTTCTCTCATAAAGCAAGGGCCAATATGGGAAATGGGAAATATGGGCAATCATGCACACCCACACACACTCTCCCACACCATACACGGAAATCTCACAACGGTTCAAACTTTTTTTGTGCTTACGAATGTCTTTTTGTTTTCATTTGCAAGCAGTGATACTCCAAACCTTCACAGGCATTTGCCATCAATCTTGGGTCGCATGCTTTTGATACAATATAACTAGTTATTAGCTAGCAAACCGTATACAGCATCACACTAAAAATGAATGACCACACTATCTTCTGAAACATCGCAAAAAATAGGCAAGGGCTGTAGCGTGAATCCCCTTGCTTGTAGGAAGAAGTTAATGCTGTACATTATTATAAATTAAAGTAAAAGTCTGGTAATGATCCCCTTTGCAGACAAATCAAATGTCCCCAGCACCTAAAACCACTTAGTCATAATTTTGGCCAGATGGTTCTACATTGAAGGATCTTCAATGCAAGTCCTAAACATTTCTCTAGTCTTGTCCATGTGCAGGATCTCGGAACTCATTTTACATATAGATATTGAATTTATATCGAACATATTGGGCATTTTAAAATTAAGTTAAATACTGTAACCAAAGATTACATTTTCCAAAATGTCTTAATTTAGAAAAATAGCTCAACAGAAATATGAACAATTAAAAAACGCAATGCAGCATAATTCCCAATTTTGCTACTGTTTTGTAAAGAAAATCATCTAGGTAGCACTGATGGAAAGTTGTGGTTTGACATTGCTCCTTTACAGATCAAGCAGCTTCGATATACAATCATTGCTCGTAATGCCACCTGCTTCAGTCTTTTCTACCAATTCTTTTGGAAAGGATCCTTGACCTCTGGGCTCTCAGCCTTTCAAAGAGATCTCTCTTACAGTTTGGAAGAAAATAAGTTACTTACCTGTAACTGTAGTTTTCCAGTATTGCAATCTTTCATAAATTCACATGCTTGAATCATTCCGTCTTTGAGATGGGCGTCCCCAGTACCTTCGAAAAGCAATGTCACAATAGACATAAAACATAGAGGCCTTATGTGTAGTAACATATCGCTCCCTAATAAAAAGGACCAAACTTAAAAGTCAACCAATCAGATCATACCACCCTTTAGATTCCTGAGAGAAGCTGCAGTGCCTCAGATTTTCAAAGCACTAGTGCGTACAGATAGTATAACAATGAGAGAAATAAAGGCAAGCTTCTCTGAGGAGGTGGGTGGGTCGCATATGAATCTAGGAAAGATTCCAATACTTGAGAACTACAGTTACAGGTAAGTAACCTATTTTCTTAATCCAGTATTGGAACTTTCATAGATTCACATGCTTGAATCTGAATAGAAACCAGTAACAAGTCCATTTTGCAGAGATACAATATATGACTGGTTGAAAACTATAATACAGAAAGAACTTATATACAGAAGAGAAAATGTGCCTAAGCGGATGGTGGTAAGACTAAGATCGCTCACCTTTTTTGAAACCGAAGTCGTAGAACCGCTTGTCCCACTGCTGCGTCTCTGAGAACGTCTGAATCTGCACAGTAATGTTGCGTAAAGGTGTGTGCCCTTTTCCGGGTTGCTGCAGGGCAGATATCTGGTAACGACACCCCAGCAAACAATGCCATAGATGTGGATATGGCTTTTGTAGAATGAGCCCTTACTTTAGAGTACAAAAGCCGTCCTGTCTTTTGAAGACAGAAAAGAATGGCTCTGGATATCCATCTGGATATGCTCTGCTTCATTAGCGGAGGACATTTCCTTGGTGCACTGAAGGCGACAAAAAGCTGGTTGGTTTTCCGGAAAGACTTAGTTCTATCCAAGTACAACTTCAGGCACCTTTTGATGTCTAGTGAG
The DNA here is from genome assembly GCA_963921515.1 of Calotriton arnoldi. NCBI lineage: Eukaryota > Metazoa > Chordata > Amphibia > Caudata > Salamandridae > Calotriton > Calotriton arnoldi. The sequence continues at coordinate 990,212 of CAWUFW010003788.1, forward strand.
TGAAGCGCTCACTCAGCTGCTATTTGAGGATATGGAAAGAATGATTTGAGAATTACAGGTTCATTGAGATGAAAGTTCGAAGGGACCTTAGGAATGAATTTTGGGTTAGTACGTAGGATAAGATAACCCTGTCTTCTCTGAACTAAAGAAATGGGTCTTGGATGGTAAACGCTTGAATCTCACTTACTCTGTGTAGTGGTGAGATCAAGAAGGTGGGCTACCTCCCTAGTAAGATATTTAATGTTTTCTTTATGTATTGGCTCGAAAAGAGATTTAATTAATTACCTCAATACTGTGTTGAGTTGCCATTCAGGAGGAGGATGTCTAAATGGTTTAAATGCTCTGAACAATCCTCTGAGGATCTGTATAATGAGCCTTACGGACCACAGAGATGGCTCGTTGGATGATCTCCGGAAATGAGAAATGGCGGCGAGATGCACCTCAATAGCGGCATGAGCTAAGCCTGATTGTTCAAGGTGTAGAAGGTACGGTAAAATCTGTTCCGGAGAAGATGAGATGGGATAAATCCTATCAGATTGACACCATATGCAGAATTCCTTCCATTTTAACAAGAAGGTTTATTTTGTACTGTCCACTCTTGCTTTAGCAAGTATGTTCCTGCAGTCTGAAGGAATGCTCAAATGACCAAATTTTCAAAACTCAGGAGCCAAGCTGACAATTTGAGAGATCTGGGATCTGGATGAAAAACTTGTCCCTGGCTCATTGTTAGCAGTGAGTGAATCAGTTTGAGTCGAATGGGAGGTAGCACTGTGAGCAGTAGAAGCTCTGTATACCAGTGCTGACACAGCCATGCAGGGGCCATCAGGATGATCTGACAGGGCTCGGCCTTCATCTTCCTGAGGACCTTTGGAAGGAGGGGAATTGGTGGAAAGGTGTAGGCAAATATGCCATACCATGCAATCGAAAAGGATTTACCCCACGACCCCTGACGAGGTTGCCAAATTGTGAAGGATTGGCTTTGGCGTTGTGGGGGGTTGCAAAGAGATCCAGCTTCGGTTTGCCTCACTCACGGTTTGCGTGCGCTGGCCCACTTCCCACTCGTGGTAGGAAGTCTCGAGCCCGTTTAAGGTGTCTGCTGTGGTGTTCAAGGTACCTGGTAAGTGCTCCGTCGTTATGTGCACCATATGTTGGATGCACCATTGCCAGATTAGGTGTGCTTCCTGGGACAGTAGGCGAGATCTGGTGCCCCCTTGTTTATGTAGTGCATTGCTGTGGTGTTGTCTGTTCGCACGAGCACTGGCGATTGCTGAATCCTGGGAAAGAATGCTTGTAGAGCAAGGTATACTGCTCTTAATTTGAGCAGATTGATGTGCAGGCGGCGATGTGAAAGAGGCTATTTGCTGCTGACCTGAAGGTCCTTGAGGCAAGCTCACCACCCGTCCAGGGGTGTCGTGTAGTTCCTATATTACCTATACAGGATCTGCGCGTTTGGATAACATAAACTGTGGGATTGGTGGCGGACTGATTCCGTGCACCCCCACCGGATCCGTTAGCCTATCTGTATTAGCTAGCTCACAGTGCCACTATAATCTTCTCTTACCAAGGAGAGAATAGATTCTGGCAACCTCAGAACATGAGAACCCTGATCCCTCAGAATTGTGGAAACAATATACTACCTTTCTCTCAGTCACTCGTGCTTACTTAGTTTGTCTCAGAGAGATACACGGAATAAACAGTCTGGTCGTTTTCAATAAGAATTTATTGAACATTTGTTATTCTAGTGTAGAATATATGAGCTGCAACAACCATTAGACAGTAGCAGAGATATATGATTAGCAGTACTACGAAAGTAAAGGGATGGTATAGTTCTACCATCTTGCAGAAATCATGAATATATACACGTACATAAAACACATGATAGAAAGTGCGTACTCCTACGATGCCTCCCTAACTAGATGTACCTAAATGTACCTAGCATCTGTGTAGGTGTTATGCCAAGAATCGCTCTAGGATCTAGTCCACCCTATTACTTGAGAGTTTAGAGAATGTGGGACCCTGTCCTGGTCTCGAGTTGGACACCCCGCAAGGGATGTTAGACCACTGCTAGCTGGAGCGTCTGCATGCAGGAACCTCCGCGTCTCTGGTCAGTGTGTCAGCCGGGAAGTCACGGTCTCCTCTATCTTCCTAAGCAAGATGTGCTCTATATATACCCATAGGTCTCCCCAGGGGTCCTACCTTGCTGTGTTACTGTGTCGGCCTAAAGGATGACGTTGGGCCTGAACTTTATACAGAGATATTATACAGGAGATGGTAATCCTACTGTTAGTCCTGCTGTGCTTCCAAGAAGCCTCATGCATAATGTATGAGAATCGAACCAGGGAAAAACCTGCATTCTGAATGCAGTGTCATATCTAGGTAAAAGGTCCGTGCCTAAGAACCGTTATGAATGTAATGTAGGGAAGAATATAGGTGAAAGGTTGCAATGTTACCTGCGCCTATATAGGGTACCTATATGGAATATAACACCCACTCCTCTTCCGACTGGACGACATATGTAACCTATTACTGTACTACTAGCATAACTAGATAGCGGTACGCACAAAGTTTATAAAAACATCTTTAGCTAAAAATGTTTAAAAAACTTCTTAGAAATTTCTAAAAAACTTAAAAAATGTAAAAAGAAAAATTTCCAAGCCCTTGCTTTAAGAGTGTCCGTAATTATAGTCCAAACCACTATAAGCATTAAAAAAGCCATGTATGCCCAAAAAAATGAAAGGAATGTCCATTTTTGTTTTTGAGTTCCAAATTTCAGCTTATTTAAAAAAGGGCAAATTTCTTCCCAGCACACGACGAGTCAAATGTTTGTGTCCTGGCTGGTAGACGTAACATTTCCGTTGCTTGCTTCCGCCATAGTCGGCCCCTGTAACACCTCGCAGAGTATGTCAATTGAGCACAGATGATGTTCCACGCTGTCCGCAGCCAGTGCTAGGGCAGCCTGTGCGCCGCCCAAAGCCTGGGTGTCAGTGGAGGAGCCGGTGTTTATACCAACAGGTACAGTTACTACCTGCGGTGGCTCAAGAAATGCCGCCATCAACATTGGAATACGCTGAGGACACTGCAGAACATGGGCCGTTATCGGGTCCAGTAACGCATTCACGTCCGGTTGCGCACATAATGGGAGTGTCAAACACAGGTCTAACACGCATTCTTTCCTGCAAAACAGGCATCGGAGGACAGGTAAGATGCAGTCCATCCAGACTGGTCGAAATGACAAGAACCAAGATGCACTTAGTTCTCTTAGGTGAGGTGTGCCCAGATGTTGTACCATGCGGTCACGGTATTTAGGCTCCAGGAGTGCTTTTTCCATCTCCTTGGTGACTGGGACGTCCATTGCGTAGCAAATATAAAGCAATCAGGATACCTGCTGCTAGGAACAGGATGAGCGGAAGTCCTCCAAAGATGCTTCCAAATACGTAGTGTATTAAGTTTGGGATAACTCCAAGTACCGTCTGAAAGGTGCTCAGAAGTCCAGAACCTATGGTCTTAAATAGGTGGACTATGCCTGTCGTATCAGACATGTTAAAGATACGATTGACCATTTCTACGAAATGGTAAGGGCAGTTTGTATGAATTAGCGCCTGTATCTCTGCCGAAGTCCTTGCGATCTGGAGATCAAAAGTCTCTCGAGCGGAGGTTAAGGGCACAGACTTCTGTAGAAGCATGGCTTTCATTCTGCTTAGAGTATCAAACCGTATTAAAGAAACATTGAGTAAAGGCCATAACGGCGCCTCCCTGACTGTATATGTCGGTGGAAACAATACTTGCATACAACAAGTAACCCTGGAGCTCACGGTTACCAGATATGTGATGCCCGGGAGCATGCCGCAGCAGCCTTGACTGTTCAGCATCAAGTAACTCCCATTCGAAAGTAGCCTGAATGCTGGAGTAATCACAGCAGCTGGGGCACCCCTCAAATGGCAGGACAGGTTTGCCACAGAACCATTACAAGCCCCGTGCAGTATTATATCCTGGCATATGAGTGATCCACTTAAAGCGTTCTCACAGTTTGTACCGCTCAGAAACACTTCTCGATCCCCACTCCGGCATCGAAATCTGTATGGTAATACCCATGATTCCTTAATGTATTCCTTACCCATTTCATCATATCTGCCTACTTGCTTTTGTTCAAGGCAATACTAAAACTGAAAAGTAGTGACCGGTAGAGTTATGTGGCCATGGATTAGCCATTCTGTGGATGGTGATTCTGCCACTGTAAATGCTAATCTGAAAGAGACACGTTAGTGACCGATTCCTTACCTTAAAATATCCCCAGGCGTCAGGCTGGATCCGGAAAGTTTTTGCGTAGCAGTACCCTTGCGCGTCGGTAGGCGGCGTCGTGCGGCTCCGCGTCCGTCGTCGGCGTCGTGATCGCCGGGATGACGTCGCGGGCAGTACTTAGACGCCGCCCCTGCGCGCTGACGTCAGTTCTTCTTTTTCCGCGCCAGCAAGTGCAGATCCGGGAAGAGCAGTGCCCTGGTCATTTTTTGACCATACTTTTTGGTGAATTTTTTCACTGTTTTTTCATCTATCAAGGTGTCGTAGGGATGCCCGGTTTCAAACGTTGCGGCGCCTGTGCGCGGATGATGTCCGTCACCGACCCGCATTGGGAGTGTCTCTTCTGCCTCGGCCGAGGCCACGACACGGAGTCTTGTACCGACTGCCAGGCCCTCAACCCGAAAGCTTTGCGAGAGCGGTCTCGAAAGCTCCTCGAGGCCCGGCATTCGGCTCCGCGGAAGCCCCGGTCGCGTGAGAGGTCCAGGGGTCGATCGCGGAGTCCACACCGGTCGTCGGCGTCGAAGTCTTCTTCGTCCGGTAAGTCGAAACACAAGAAGTCCAAAAGCATCATCGCTCTAGGACTTCGCCTCGCCGGTCTCGCGGCTCGGCTGAGGCCCCTCCCGGCACCGTCCCCGCCCCGCGGCCCCGGACATGCCTGTGGAGTCGCCCCCGCCATACCCGCCCTTCCCGGGTTCGGGGGCGGATCCGGCCAAAGTGCAGGAATTCCTGTCGGCCATGGCCCGCCTCTTCGGGCCTCCAGGCCCCTCCGGTGCGCCTTCGGGCCCCGCGGGCCCTGATGGGGTTGCTCCGGCGTCGCCGACGGCTCCGGCCCCGGCGTCGCCCGTGCCTCCAGCCTCGATCCCGGCTCCGGCTTCGGCCCCGGCCTCGATCCCGGCTCCACAACCCCCATCGACGCCGGTCGACCTAACGACACCTCCGCCGGCGCCGATGTCTCCGGTGCCGTTCTCGACGCCGCCCTGGGCTCCGGGCGGCGTCGTCCCCCAGTTCCTTCCGGCTCCGGACATGGATCCGGACCGACGTCGCTCGACTCCGGTTCCGGCGCCGATGGGACCTTGGATCCCAACTGTCCCTCCTCCTCCTTATTTTGAACCAGAGGAGGACCAGGTGGACTGGGAGGGGTCTGATGACCCTCTGACACGACGGTGTCAGTACGATGAGGACTGGACAGAGAGTCTAGGGAGGCCAGTGGTCTGGATACTTCCCCTGACACTGGCATGCTGTCTCCTCCCGTGGCTACGGAGGAGGGAGCCAATTTTGGTACGGTGTTGCGTAGGGCAGCTGGGGCCTTACGTCTCCAACTCCCTACTTTGACGGTCAAGCCTAACATCTTGACAGAGGTGCTTCAGCCGGCAGCCTCCTCTGCGGAGACTGTGCTGCCGTTTAACGACGCCCTCACTGACGTTCTTTTGGGCGCCTGGTCCAAGCCCAACACAGGGGCTCCTGTGGATCGGAACGTGTCACGACGCCATCGCCCAGCTCCGGGCGACCCCCTGTTTCTCTCTGTCCACCCCACTCCTGAGAGCTTGGTTGTCCAAGCCTCCGCTTCCCAAACCGCCTTCCCTACCGCTCCTCCGGATAGGGAATCCAAACGCCTGGATCAGTTTGGGAAGAAGGGTTTTTCTTCCTCCAGTGCTGGCTTGCGGTCCGTTAACACCGCTTGTCTTTTGGGCCGATATACCCACTCCCTGTGGGATTTGGTGGCGGATGTTTTGCCCCAGTGTCCTGAGGAGGTCCAGACACTGCTTTCCCGCGCCATTGTGGAAGGAAGGGATGCGGCTAAATACACAATACGTTGTGGCCTTGACACCGCCGACTCGCTGGGCAGGTCTATTGCAACGACGGTGGCGCTCAGACGCCACGCCTGGCTGAGAACCACTGGTTTTTCAGGGGATGTCCAGAATACTCTCATGGACATGCCCTTTGATGGAGTCGGTCTTTTTGGGTCCAAAGCAGACCATGCGTTGGAGCGCTTTAAGGACTCACGGGCTACTGCCAAGTCCCTGGGCCTTTCTGCTACACGCCCTCCGCTGACTTCTGCTTTTCGCCCCTATCGTGGCCACGGTAGGGGCGCCCCTTCACGTCAGCAGCCCAGCCACCGGCCCGCGCAGCAGGCGTCTTCGCGTGGCCGAGGACGTGGATTCCGCCGTGGCGGATCGGGCAACCAGCGTGCGGGTCAGGCCACCACCTCCAACCCGTCCGCGGCCTCCAAGCCCTCCTAGTCCCTCCTTTCAGGTGCACAGCACGCCAGTAGGGGGCAGGGTCCGCCATCACCTTCCCCACTGGCGTACCATCACCTCGGACAGGTGGGTCTTGGACATTGTCCGAAGGGGCTACTCCCTCCCCTTCGAGACCACCCCCCAGCCATGCCACCTCAATTCCACCGCATGTCAGGGGATCACTTGGTGCTTCTACAGAAGGAAGTCGCGGCCCTCTTGACCAAGAGGGCCATCGAGCGTGTTCCGACCCCAGAAGTAGGGCGTGGTTGCTACTCCCACTACTTTCTGGTGCCCAAAAAGGACAAGGAGGACATGCGTCCTATCTTGGACCTCCGGAACGTCAATCGCTTCCTCCGGAAGGAGAAGTTCAAGATGCTCACCCTAGCTCAGGTCTTGACTGCCCTCGACCCTGGAGACTGGTTGGTAGCGTTGGACTTGCAGGACGCATATTTCCACATCCCCGTCCTGCCGGCCCACCGGCATTACCTTCGGTTCACGGTAGGCCCCGAGCATTTTCAGTTCACCGTGCTCCCCTTTGGCCTTACCAGTGCCCCTCGGGTGTTCACGAAAGTGATGGCGGTGGTCGCAGCTCATCTGCGCCGGGCAGGGGTTTCAGTCTTCCCCTACCTCGACGACTGGCTGCTGAAGGCGGGCTCGTCCCAGGCAGTCGTCTCCCACCTCCAGACTACGGCCGAACTCCTGCACTCGCTGGGGTTCTCCATCAATGTGCCGAAGTCTCATCTGATTCCTTCTCCACAGCTCCTTTTCATCGGAGCGGTTCTGGACACGACGCAGTTTCGGGCCTATCCTCCCGAACGGCGAGTCCGGGATATTCAGGCTATGATTCCGATCTTTCAGCCTTTATCCTGGGTTTCGGTACGGATGACCCTGAGGCTGCTGGGCCTCATGGCCTCCTGCATCCTGCTGGTCAATCATGCCAGATGGCATATGCGGGCTCTGCAGTGGGACCTGAAGTTCCAGTGGGCGCAGCACCAGGGCAACCTGTCCGATCACGTCCAGATCTCGGAGGGGACTGCAAGACAGTTGCAGTGGTGGCTCTCGAACCGGCAATGGGTCATGGGCAGATCCCTCTCCCTTCCCCAGCCAGAGCACACAGTTGTGACGGACGCGTCCCTTCTGGGATGGGGCGGTCACATGGGAGAGGCGGAGATCAGAGGCCTCTGGTCTCCGGCGGAGTCCCGGCTCCATATCAACCTTCTGGAGCTCCGGGCGATCCGACTTGCACTCAAGGCATTCCTTCCCTCTGTCAAAGGGAAGGTAGTGCAGGTGTTCACAGACAACACCACCGCCATGTGGTACTGCAACAAACAGGGCGGGGTGGGGTCTTGGACCCTTTGTCAGGAGGCTCTGCGCCTCTGGACATGGCTGGAACATCAGGGCATGTTCCTGATGGTTCAACACCTGGCAGGTTCCCTGAACGCCAGGGCGGACGAACTCAGCCGCAGGTGCATGATGGATCACGAATGGCGTCTTCACTCGGAAGTGGCGCAAGGACTCTTTCTACAATGGGGAGAGCCTTGGTTAGATCTATTCGCCACCGAAGAGAACGCGCAATGTCATCAGTTCTGCGCGTTGGAATTTCCAAGGCGGCACTCGCTCGGAGACGCTTTCGTCACGAGTGGAGTTGCGGTCTGTTGTACGCCTTTCCGCCTATACCACTTCTACCCAGAGTGTTGAAGAAGATTCGGCACGACCGGGCCCAAGTCATTCTTGTGGCTCCGGACTGGGCTCGAAGAGTTTGGTATCCCGAGCTACTCAATATGAGCGTAGATCCCCCGATCCGTCTGCCTCTTCGGGAGGATCTTCTGTCGCAGCAGCAGGGGACGGTCCTCCACCCGAACCTGTCCAGTCTACACCTGCTTGCGTGGAGATTGAGCGGCGGCAGTTGATTCCTTTCGACTTGCCTCCCGAAGTTTGTGATGTGATTCTGGCAGCCAGGCGTCCCTCCACTAAGGTGGTATACGCCTGCAGGTGGAACAAATTTGTGGCATGGTGCACAGCAAAGGCTGTGAATCCCCTCTCTGCCCCTCTTTCTGAGGTCCTTCTGTTCCTTCTTTCTCTGGCCCAACAGGGTTCTGCCCTGGGTACCATCAAGGGTTATCTTTGTGCTATCTCGGCCTTCCTCAGGCTTCCTGATCAGCCCTCCCTTTTCAAGTCCCCTGTTGTTAACAGTTTCTTAAAAGGCATTACTCACCTCTTCCCTCCTGTTCCGTTTGTGATGCCTCAGTGGGACTTGAACTTGGTTCTTACCTTTTAATGTGCGCTCCCTTTGAGCCTCTACATAACTGTCCTCTTCGTCTTCTTACTTTGAAGACAGCCTTTCTGGTGGCCATCACCTCCGCTCGGCGGGTGAGTGAGCTCCAGGCTCTATCTTGCAAACCTCCCTTTCTGTCTGTTCATCCGGACAAGGTTGTTCTTCGGACGCGCCCGTCCTTCTTGCCAAAGGTGGTTACTGCTTTCCATATTGGGCAGACCATCACTTTGCCCACCTTCTTTCCGCCTCCGCATCCTTCCAGAGAGGAAGAGAGGCTCCACCGTCTGGACCCAAAACGTGCGCTCTCCTTCTATATTGACCGCACAAAACACTTCCGGGTGGATGACCAGCTCTTTGTTGGCTACGTGGGCGCCAAAAAAGGTCGGGCGGTGCACAAGAGGACCATCTCCCGCTGGGTTACCTTGTGCATCAAGACCTGCTATTCTTTGGCTAAGAAGGAGCCTCCTGTTGGGCTGCGGGCCCATTCCACCAGGGCAACGGCTGCTACCACGGCTTTGGGCCGCGGTGTTCCGCTGCCGGTTATTTGTCAGGCAGCTACGTGGGCCTCGCTGCACACGTTTACAAGGCATTACTGCCTTGACAGTCAGGTCCGGAGGGACGGCTTCTTTGGCCGTTCTGTCCTCCAGGACTTCCTTGTCTGATCTTTGTTCGCAGACCCACCACCGGGGTTGGTATTGCTGGGGTATCTATTCTAAGGTAAGGAATCTGTCACTAACGTGTCTCTTTCAGATGCACAAGTTACTAACTTGTGTAACGATATATCTGTAAGAGACAGTAGTTAGTGACAGATTCCCTACCGCCCCACCCATCCTCCCCGTTCTGCGAACTGATTTCTAGGGTTAAGGACATCCCTTTCAGGGCCCTAGTATTTTTCAGACACCTATGTCAGCTTCTTGCATGGCTCTGCGTTCCTGGCGCGGAAAGTCGTGTACAGAACTGACGTCAGCGCGCAGGGGCGGCGTCTAAGTACTGCCCGCGACGTCATCCCGGCGATCACGACGCCGACGACGGACGCGGAGCCGCACGACGCCGCCTACCGACGCGCAAGGGTACTGCTACGCAAAAACTTTCCGGATCCAGCCTGACGCCTGGGGATATTCTAAGGTAAGGAATCTGTCACTAACTACTGTCTCTTACAGATATATCGTTACACAAGTTAGTAACTTGTGCATCTATCCAGCTTTCGATACGCAGCATTGTATTGTATTGTATTGTAATTGCATTTGTATAGCGCTTACTACCCCTGACGAGGCGTCGAAGCGCTTTTTCGGCGAGTAGCACGCTACTCCGGGACCCATAGAGGATTAGTGTTGAATTAGTATAGTGAAACATGCAATTAAATTTTAAGTGGTGGATATGTTAGTCAGTTATTTGGATTCGGAAGGATAGCAGAAGGATAGAAGAGGAAAGAAGGTTTGTATTTATATAGCGCTTCTAACCCCTGATGGGGTGTTGAATTGCTTTTTTGGCGAGTAGCACGCTACTCCGGAAACCCATAAAGGATTAGTGGTGAATTAGTATGGTGAAATATGAAAGTAATTTGAGTGGTGGATATTAGTCAGTTATTTGGAGTGAGAAGGATAGTGGAGGGATAGAAGGGAAAGAAAGGTTTGCATTCATATAGCGCCTGTTGCCCCTGATGGGTGTTGAAGCGCTTTGTTGGCGAGTAGCACGCTACTCTGGAACCCATAAAGGATTAGTGGTGAATTAGTATAGTGGAATATGGAATTAGAGAAGTGAACATGCTAGTCTGTTATTTTGATTGAAAAGGATAGTGGAGGGATAGAAGAGTGAAGGATTTCTTTTTTAGGTCATAGCAGTAGGAGGAGGCTTTTGGATCAGTAAAAAGGGTTTTTGGAGGGGAAGAGTCAAAGGGAAGAGTTTAGAAAGGTTTGTTTTGGGGATCGGTACAGTAAAGGAGGTGTCAGAAGATGCAAGGAGGGGTAGAGTAGGAGAGAGTCAAGAAAGGGTTATTTTGGGGAACATAGTAGTGGTATGGCGTTTGGGATAAATGAGAGAGTGGGTGTAGAGGATATAGTGATAGATGTATAGGGTGAGATAGGGTAGTGAATTGGAAAGAGTAGTAGAAAGAAGTTTGAGATGAGTCAGAAAGTTGGCCTAGGAGATATATTGAGGGAAGTATAGGCTGAGAAATAGGGTAGTGCATTGGAAATGCTAAATTAGAAGAAAGTGATAAATATATAGATCCATAAGTACATTGAAAGTATCTAGATGTATAAAGGAGGTAAGTATATGTAGATTAAAGATATTGATAGAGGTACAGGATGAGAAACAGGGTTGTGCATTGGATATGCTTTTTCAGGAGAAAAAGTAACAGACACAATAATTAATGGGAGGATGGGCAGCATTTCTGGCCCTGGCCAGTCTCAAACAGGCTCAAACAGGCAACTGCCCTTGTCCTCTCCGCCCTTGGCCTCGACGCCCGGGCTGAGACGCCATAACCCTGGCCTTTTATAGCCCTAGTAATCAGGTGACCCCGTCAGCCATTGGGAACCCTAGCCCTAATACTATCCAATCACAACACTAGCCCTAAAAGCTAGAACCAATAGGAGATCAGGACCTTACAGCCAATCTTAGCCCTATTCCAAGCACCCAATCAGTTAAAAAAACCCTGATCTCTACGTCCAATAGAGGCCCTAGCCCTACCAGTAGTCCCAACCCTAGTCCAAGCAACCAATGGGACAGGAAGCCCTAGTCCCTACTTCCAATAGAAAGCCTAACCCTACTCTTAGTCCCACACCTATTCCAGCAACCAATCACACCAGAAGCCCTAATCGCTACTTCCAATTAAAGGCTAAACCCTAGCCCTAGTTCCACCCTAGTCCCAACAACAAATAACACAGGAAGCCCTAGTCCCTACTTCTAATAGAAATCATAACCCTAGCCCTAGTCCCAACCCTACATTGATTGAATCACAGACCCAGAAACCAATCAACCTCCTGCTGTTACTTAGCAACACAACCACAGAGCTGAGAGGGGTGCAAGGCGTGCTGGCCCAGTTTGGCGGTCTATCTGGCCTTAAGGTTAATTGGTAGAAATCTAGACTTTACCCTATGGCGTCTAATAGCCCCGCCACCTGATCTGGGGAACTTGAAGTGGGAGCACGACTGCCTGCCGTATCTTAGTCAAAATATACCATGGCTCAGCCGAATTGTTAGAGGGCAACGTAAGCAGAGCGATACGCTCGATATGGTCCTCTATGGAGTTCAGGGGGACACTGCCACTCTCGGTAGCTGGACGAGTAGAAGTCCTGAAAATGGTGGCACTCCCGAGGCTAATGTATTATTTCGGGGCCCTCCCGGTGTGGATACCGCGAGCAACATTCAAAGACCTCGATTCAATGATAGTACCCTCTATCTGGGGAACGGGACGCAGAAGGGTAGCGCTGGCCACGTTGCAGCGCTCCTCAGCTGAGGGAGGACTAGCGGTCCCTGACTTTGATGGATATTAAATAGCAGCTCAGTTCTACTGGCTGATTCAATGGCTAGCAGCCGAACAAAACCCAGACAGGGAGCAGCACCCGGCCGCGCCGGATGCCTCAACCCTCGCGAAGATACTACTGCGGGTGCGGAGGAACCCGTCGGGAGATACGGCGGAAACCAGGGTAGTGGTGCGCTGCTGGGCCAGATACCTGAGACGAGTGGGCTCTAAGATCCCTTACTCTCCGGACTTACCCATAACAATGCTTCGCTGCCTACCACAGGGAGAGCATTGGACGGGGCTAGCGGACTGGGAAGAGGCAGGCCTAAAAGTAATGGGGCACCTATATCAAGACTCAGTAATGCTCCCTTTCGAAGAATTGCAAGCGGAATATGATCTGCTGGGGGGTCCGTTTCTGAAGCATAGAGCTTAATAGGAGGATCAGGAAGCACTGGGGCACGGGCAGCGCAGAGTCTCGGGCACTTGCAGGATGCAGATATGTCGTATTGTCGGCAGGGACGATCAAAACGGTCTCCTTTCTTTACAAGGCGATCAAGCAAGACATGCAAAGACCGCTAGAGTGCCTGCGACTGCAATGGGAGGAAGATCTGGGAAACAAATCCCTGAGAAAGACTGGGACATGATACTGGAACGAACCCCGAAGGCGTCTAGGAATGCGCGAATCAAATGATTAAACTTTTACATTCTTCACAGAGCATATCTCAACCCGTCCCGCATCAGGCGATACTTTGGGGCGGAGTCCGCAGCATGCCCGAGATGTGGAGAGGGAGCCCACATAATGCACATGCTTTGGGACTGCCCCACATTGCAAGCGTTCTGGGAGGAGATAAGACACACAGTAGGCGACCTCATTGTATATTTAGCTCCCCTTTGTGCCATTTCTATCTGTTTATCTGTTAGATTGTATTCAGAAAACAGAGGCGTACTGTTGATATAACGCCAAGGCACGTACCCTGCACGCAAAGATTGCAGCGTCCAGCTTAATAACATAATAGAACGTAACTGTGATTGCCCGTGTTGTAATATGGCCAAATCTTGTTCTAGTATGTCTATCGCAGAAGATACAATGTTGCCTAAGGAATATATCCTGGAGGTCAATGTAGTTAACCTATTGTCTACCACTGCTAGTGATTTTTCTAGATTTATACGGACTATCTTTTGTAGTCTCTCTCTGGCCTCTTGTTGGGATATTTTCCATATCTCATTATAGACAGCATAATAGAAACGTTTCTGATGTGGCTTCCTGGAACCCATTAAAAAATCCCTAAGATCCACATCCTGTGACAGTAAGGATAAGTGTTGTTTCTCCAGTATTGGGGTATCTTTCATAGATTCACATGCTTGAATCATTCCCCGTCGTCGGAGTGGGAGTCCCACGGTACATAAAAATAGCAATATATATATATATATATACACCATATCCTAGGTAAATTAGAACCAGGAAGTAAAGTGGCCAGAAATTAAAGGAAAAAATTCCTCCACTTTCATGACTCGTCCAAGTCATTATATATAGTCCAAAGTCCAGCCAATCAGGCGACAGCACCACCCAGAATGTTCTCCTCAGAGGCTCAGGCTCTCAGATTTTCTACCGCACGTCGTGTGAAGGGAGTCTCCCTGAGCTCTGCTCAGTTTTCTTCTCAGTTCTTTGGATTTTATTCTTCTTCAAAGAAGTCTCTTTTTCGCCCTTGTGACTCTTGTGGGAAGCTCCGGCTGTTTTCAGAAGATCCCCACAAGAAGTGCATTTATTGCTTATATCCTGAACATCAGGTGAGAGACTGCAAGATCTGCAGAACTTTTCCTCAAAAGACTCTGAGGGACAGAGAGGGGCGTCTACTTCTGTGGCTACAGAAGATAAAAGACCAGGACAATCCCTTATCTGATGTGGGGAGTATTGCCTCTGTTCAGTCTACGTCCTCCAGAAAGAGGATTGCTGACACAAATTTGTCTTCTCCTGGGGCTAAGGTGTCGAAGAAACAATTCTCCAGCAGTGCTGAAGTGCCTTCTACTTCAAGAAAGACTCTTCCACCTTCTAAACCTAGATCTATAGCTTCTACGCCCCCGAGAAAGTCTAAAAAGTCTCTCTCTTCTAAGCAAGTTTCTGAGAAGGATTTGCCTCAGAAACTGAGTTCCTCGTCGACGGGCTCGTCGGCGACTCCGTCGACGAGCTCTTACACTGCAACTACGACGTCGACGGCAACATTCTCATCGCCGAAGACACAAATGATCATGTCGTCGGCGTCTTCGCCGTCGACTCTGGTATCCGTCTCAGTCAGACCAGTTCCGTCGACGAAGGTGTTGGTATCTACCGTCGACGCTCCGACGACGAAAAGTAAAGGAGTGTCGTCGTCGACTGCCTCGTCGACGACCATCCCGTCGACGAAGGTCCCGTCGACGAAGCCCGTCCCGTCGACGAAGCCCGTCCCGTCGACGAAGCCCGTCTCGTCGACGAAGCCCGTCTGTTTCACCTGTGTGAGTGTTGAGGTTTTTAGCCAATCGAGGCACAACTTCCCAACACTGTAGGATGTCACTACCCCTGGATGTTGTCTCTGTACATAATGTGGATCTGGCCTATGGATACTAAACCCTTCGGCTTTACCCATGAATCTTGCCTGACAACTAATAGTGTCTGTGGGCCAAATTAACCATTTTTTCCTATCGGGGTCTGATCTGTTGTATTGTATGATGTCATCTACTGTAATCTCTTTCTGTGATGTTTCGTTACCCTCGGTGTGTGATGGAGTTGGCAACCGAGATGTGTTCAAGTCTTTGTTCTTGGCTAGTCCAAGGCAAGACGTCTGTTGCACTGTCTCGTTCAAAAACATGATTTGTTGAGGGATGAGGCATGCTCTAAACAAAGCTTCTGTTCCCTGAACTTGCCATTCTCTAGTACCCCAGACTGATTTTAAGTCTAAGGTGTCTTTCCATAAGTCGAAACCTTGTTCAGACAACTGGGCAATAAAGGAAGCAGAGTAAATCTGTTTGGTGTTTAACATATTTTTCTGTGCTGATGTTGGTGCAACCTTATAATATGAGGCTGGGTCAGACATATTAAACCCCGAAAAATATGGAAACTTCTGTGTAAATGTTTTTGAACTGCCTTTCGGCGGTGTTGGACAATGTTCCCACTGGTGGTATGTGAACACAGGTCTAGGATTCGCAGATTTATGTAAAAAGTGATGACCATAGTGTTGATAACAATACATAGTCTCGAAATCTGATGTGCCTTCCAATGTTTCACTATTAGAAAACGCAGCAGCCTTTTCCAAATCAGATAACATGTTATTAACAGTTTCAAAATCCCAATCATTGGAAAATGTACTTGAGGTAATGATATCACTCAACGATATTTTAAATAAATGAGGAATTCTTAAAATTTCAGTCGGACCAAATATATCGAAATCAACCTTGTCCCAAACTATACCATCAGGTATAGGAACTGCTGTAATGTTCACTGATGACAAGTCTCTTTGTTCTTGATGAGATGATAGGTGTGGTTTTAAAAGTAAGTTCACTTTTCGGGCTGCAGAGCTTTGTCGAAGGTATCTTCCATTAACAAGCATACTAAAAACATTATTAAGCCTACCCAGAAAAGAAAGAAAAGTATCCCGGTGATTTCCCATAGTTCTACCCAAGGTGACACCAGGTAAGTCTTTTTAAGAAAGTTCAGAAAGTCTTTTACTTGCTGTTTGCGTGATTTTTTTGGCTGGCATTGTTTCCGGTTCGCTTGGATCCAAAGAAAACGTATCAAGTTTATGAAGTAGCCAGAAACAGTTCGATCAATTGTTGGTATAGCATCAGGATTTGTAGAAATCGTAGTTTGCTCTCGTTGAGGAATGTTGACGTAGACATCTGTATTTGGTCGAATAGCGAGTTGTCTTTCATTTTGAGTCTGAATTTGAACCTCAGTTTCAAGAGGAACGAGTTCCATAGCTTTGTTGCATAGTCCTTTATTCCGTGCAGGGGAATCTTCGAACGTGATTGGTCTCTCCGTTTGAACTTCTTGGATTGTAGCGAGAGGAGGGCGTCTGCTACTTTGGAGTCCACGTGGCCTACTACTCCGTATCGGCCACATTGTGTGGTTTGATTAGGTCGATTGAGACAAATCTTTTCTCCTTTTTTCCGGCAAGAGGCGGTAGAAGTACAGTTCTTGTTCCTTCAATTGCTAGGACCGGTACAGGCTTTCTGTATGATGGCCCGAATTATTTTTTGTCCGCTATCTTTTTTCTGACCAGATCCCCGACTTTTGGGATCCAGACAGGTCTTGCCGTGACTGATTTGACTTCCCCAGTGGCGGTCTTCTTCAGGTGGACATTACTTTGTTGTGTCCTGGATTCATTTAGATCCTGTAAAACAGCCAAACGATCATGGATGTCAAAAGGCTTTTCATCCGCCACTGCGCCTTCACAATCAAGATCAGGTACCCACATTCTTGTCCCAAATAGGACCTCATATGGAGTGACCCCCTAGAGAACTTCTAGGCATGTTGTTCAGAGCTCGCTGGACTCCATACAGATGTTTTACCCAACTTTCACCCATGCCTAATACTCTAGCTGTTAAAGATTGCTTGAAGTCTCGTTTTTTTCTCTCCACTACCGAATTTCCCTCGGGATGGTACGAAGATGAGTATCGCAATGCTACACCCAATCCTCGCATGGCCTCCTTGTAAGCCCGAGAGCTAAACGCTGGGCCCTGGTCCGGATGTAATGTGCCAATTGCGTATGTCCCTATAAAGACTCGCAAATCTTTGATAACAGTTCGAGTGTCAGCCGAGCGTTGGGGCCACACCCATAGGAATCTTGAGCAGGAATCCACTGTAACCATGATATACCTGTAAGCCCCATCTCTTTGTAAGGAGCCGCAGTGGTCCAAGTAAACACACGCTAGTGGTTAGTCAGATATTAATAATGGTGTCTGTGCTGGACGTGTTCCGGTGGAACCTTTCATCTGCTGGCAGATGTCGCATTTCAAGACATAGTCTTTAGTCTGCTTTGTTAATCCAGGCCACCAATAGCGTTGTTTCAACAAAGAAACAGTCGCCGTAACTCCTGCATGTGCAGAACCTATCCCTTCATGTGCTGCTAGAATTAAACCTAACCTACGATCCATGTTTGGAATTACTCTATCCCCCACTCCAGGAATCTGAGCAAATGGAATGTTATTGGCATCTAACTTGTAGGAGTACTTGAGTGGAAACCTTTTTGGTACTGCTCCGTTGTTTTTGCGACAAGCATTGATAGCTACCATAATCTCACCGTCTATTCTCGTTTTAGAACAAGTGATTGCAGCTAAGGAAGCCGTGCGTACAGCCCCCTTTGCGGCTTCATCAGCCAATGAATTCCCTTCAACGTGAACGCCATCACGCTGATGACTCAGTGTATGTATCACATGAGCCCTTGGTAGTTCGGTTTTCAACTCCACTACCTGTTCCCATAGCATTTTATGCTTCATTGTGCCACCTTTTGCATCTTTGAACTCATTTTGAACCCAGTGCGGCAAATATTCATTATATGACTGCACACAGTAGAAGGAATCGCACACAATCAGTGTGTGGAATTCTCGATCCGTATTTACCAGTGCCAGTATCATCACTTTTAACTCTGCCAGCTGTGCCGTGCAGTCTCCTAGAGACTGCGTTTTTGTGCAACTGGGGTGGAATTTTCCATCCCGCATGTGACCTTTAAAGATTGCACATGCTGCGCTATATTGTTGCTTACTTCCTATGGCCGGTTGAGCAGATCCGTCAGTGTAAATTATATATTCATACTGACCTAGAGGCATTATTTAGTTTGGTAGAGGATATTCATGTTCGTATTGCAGAAATGCTTGTGTCTTTAAATTTGGGTCGTACCTGTATTCTACATCTGTTGCAGTGAGAGAATTAGCCCATTGTATCCATCTCGGATGTAAAGCTTTAGCATTAGGAACGCTTGCCTTTGTCGCAGCCTCTAAGGCTGGAACCGGAGTTACTACTATTATTCGCTTCCCCTGAGCCAGTGCTCTTTCTCTCACTACAGCAGTCTGTACTGCTGTCAGAATCTTTTCTGTAGATGCGAAGCACATCTCCGCATTTGTGTACAAATGTGATTTGTATACAATTGGTACTGTTTCACCTTCATTATATGTTAGATAGGTGTATCCAGATTGACCCGCAACTATACGGATCACCAGGTTGCGTACGTTCACGCGTGTCTGTAAGTGTTTGGAAGCTATCATGTCAGCTTGAAAGGAACGAAGTGTATCTGTATGTTCCTGTGTCCATTGTTTTACTGAAAAATCAGGTTTTATTAAATCGTAGAAAGGTTTCACTCTTTCTGCGTAATCCAAAATGTATGTTCTACTAAAATTTAGGAATCCCAGAATTGACTGTAAATTTTTCAATGATTTTGGAGGTTGGAGCAGCGCGCATTTTTCTAAAAAATTAGCTGCCAGGCTTTTTCCTTCACTTGAAAGCTCATATCCTAAAAACAGGACACTGAGATGGGCAATTTTTGATTTTTTAAAGTTGAATTTGTAGCCCTCAGATGCAAATCCCATAATTATGGTATTTACCCTGTTCAAGTGCTCCTCTAGGTCATCGTCCGTTAGATAAATATCATCCACATAGGACAATGCCTCTTCATCCAATTTTTGAAGTAACTCAGTTACTCTGGCCGAAAACAACCCCAGGCTGTTCTTATACCCTTGGGGGAGTTGACAAAATTGTCGCTGGGACCCTAGCGCTGAGAAGGCTGTTAGATACCTGCTTTCAGGCTCTATATTTTGGCAGAAAAATCCATTTGAGATATCAAGTGTTGTTTTATATTTTTTCCGCACAATGTTATTCATTAATGCGGCACTGTGTGCATTTTGAACTGCAAATGTCTTAGTGCAAGTGTTTAAATGTCTATTATCTAAAACTAGACGATATGTGCTGTCAGGTTTCATGACAGGAAACAAAGGATTGTTCATTGGTGAGGTGCAAGTTCCAATCACCCCTTGGTATTCAAGTTGATCTAAGATCTCCCTGACCTGTTTTTTAGCTTCTTGCTTTATTGGATACTGCCTCTGTGCAGTCGGAGTATTTTTCAAAGGAATTATGTGGTGGGTTGAATCCTCATCCCATCCAGCATTGTTTTTGTATAATGCAGGAGCCTGGGCTACCGCCCACTCCTGCGCATATGTATGTTGTAAGTGCCTGGGAATATGGTCTGAGAATGCCGGAAGAATTACAGTTTCTCCTTTAGGGCAATCCATGACGAATGCTGGAGGCCAATCTTGTTCAGCTAATAAAATATCATAGCCAAACGTCAGGTTCTCCCAAAAGAAACCTCTCACTGTTCTACATTTGTCCCCCTCCATTTGGAGCCTTATTTCATATACTTTATGTGGGACACTTACCCTAGTATCGGGTGTTTCTACCGTGATATAATCATTAAAGTCCGCTGTCACCAGAAATTCCTTCAGGTTCTGGCGAACTATTGTTACTTCTGCCGCACTGTCTAGCATCGTCAGAGCCCATTCCCCGTTCAGTAGTCGAGTCCTCAGAATTCTGGGCATGTCTGATCTTTAGACCTGCAACTTTCTTCTTTTTGAACTGTGGCTTTTGCTTTGGTTTCTCTTCTTTTTTAGAAGTGTAATCCTGAGCGTGCTGCTTGTCTCTGGACTTTGTACGCTCTTCTTGTCTGTCTGACTGTCCTTCCCTCTCGGAGTTTTTCGATTAACCCTGAAAGGAACGAGAGGAACGTGTATCAGTATCCTGATACCTGTCAGGTTTCCTAATATTATCCCTATTCCTAAGGTTATACCTCTTTTCGGAGGGCTTCTGTGGCGGAGATCTAACTCGGGATTGAGATCTGTTTCCTTTAAAGTTTTGTTGTTTTTTATTGTCCCACTTCTTTTTTGTTGAAGCAGGTATCTGCTTGGAAGTGTCCTTTTCAGGACTGCCCATCAGTTGTGGTTTTAAAGCTTTCCCACCCAAACTGTCTTTGCCTAATTCTGCATATGCAGTTTCAATTATTTTCGGTAGTTCGTGTTCTTGTTCTAAAGGACTGAACTCTCTTAGGCGTTGGCGGATAGCCACTGAAGCTGCTTCCTTCTTAATGTTAGCTAGTATTATGGCTGATACCTGGGCATAGTTACCTAGCAACTTCATCCCTAAGTTTAGGGCAGGTTCTGCTCCATACTCGTTTTGTATTTGTCTCAATACATCAGGTACTACTGCTAATGACGGGATACCATGAGTTCTGGTATAAATTGCAGCAAAGACTGTACCCCAAGTGGTACAATCCTCTACTTGTGGAGTTATCCCCATGGGCAAGCAGATTGTTAGCATTCTGTGTTTTTCATACGGGGTAGTATTCGGGAATACTGCCTCTAGCTGTGTTATTTTCTGAGCTACCCAGAGTGACCTTTTGTGGGCATTTTACCCATTACCGCGTGTAATGTTTGTGGTGTAATTTTAGTTGCTGTACCCTGAATTTGAGTTCCATTTGCTGCAACTATTGCTGGTTGGACTGTAAGTGTCCTCAATGACGAATTGCGTCAAGTTCATATAGATTTTAATTAAATCTTTGTTGTATGAGTAAGTCTCCTGGTGGCATTGTTTCAATGTCAGGATTTGGTGTGTAGGCCGCTAATATTGGCCATGTTGCCCCTTCTCTCCCGAGCGGGCCGAGTCTTACTCTTCTTCTTATGTGGGGTAGGGCGCCTTTAAACCAGTATAAGTGTTCCTGGTACGTGAGTGGAACCTCTATGTCCTCAAACGGACAGTATTCCGCTGGTGCATCTCCTTCTGTGTAGGAGTGAAATGTTTTTGTTGCATTTGCTGCTGGGAATGTAACCCACGAATAAAATACCTCTGTTCTGTTTGATTCGTGTGCCTCAATCACGAAAACGACTATGCCAGCCCTAGATGATAAACCATGCTCTAGCAGTCTCAGGTTGACTGAATTTCAAAAATTTGGTGCAATTTGTATTGCGCCTGCATCTTCCTCGTCTATGAGGGCCAGTTCTTGTTGAAGTGGATCTAAGACCTGGTTAGTCATTGTTTTTAGTACACTAAATAACTTTTCAAGGGAACCAAGATACGGTGTTTATGCACAATTTTAGGAACACTGTGTCCTTCAAGCTTGATTAATCAACAGCCAATAAATAGGATTTTTAGCCTACTCAGCTGTGGCGGAGTTTGTGCCCACCCACTCCAGACGTCTCTGGTGTTTTGTGAGTAGGGGTCTCTGAGAAATAGCACGATTGAACTACTCTGATTCTACTGTTAAATTAGTACCCAACCAACGTTGGCGGCGCCATGTCGTGTAGTTCCTATATCTGCATGTTTGGATAACATAAACTGTGGGATTGGTGGCGGACTGATTCCGTGCACCCCCACCGGATATGTTAGCCTATCTGTATTAGCTAGCTCACAGTGCCACTATAATCTCCTCTTACCAAGGAGAGAATAGATTCTGGCAACCTCAGAACATGACAACCCTGATCCCTCAGAATCGTGGAAACAATATACTACCTTTCGCTCAGTCACTCGTGCTTACTTAGTTTGTCTCAGAGAGATACACGGAATAAACAGTCTGGTCGTTTCAATAAGTATTTATTGAACAGTTGTTATTCTAGTGTAGAATATATGAGCTGCAACAACCATTAGACAGTAGCAGAGATATATGATTAGCAGTACTACGAAAGTAAAGGGATGGTATGGTTCTACCATCTTGCAGAAATCATGAATATATACACGTACATAAAACACATGATAGAAAGTGCGTACTCCTACGATGCCTCCCTAACTAGATGTACCTAAATGTACCTAGCATCTGTGTCAGTGTTATGCCAAGAATCCCTCTAGGATCTAGTCCACCCCATTACTTGAGAGTTTAGAGAATGTGGGACCCCGTCCTGGTCTCGAGTTGGACAACCCGCGAGGGATGTTAGACCACTGCTAGCTGGAGCGTCTGCATGCAGGAACCTCCGCGTCTCTGGTCAGTGTGTCAGCCGGGAAGTCACGGTCTCCTCGATCTTCCTAAGCAAGATGTGCTGAATATATACCCATAGGTCTCCCCAGGGGTCCTACCTTGCTGTGTTACTGTGTCGGCCTAAAGGATGACGTTGGGCCTGAACTTTATACAGAGATATTATACAGGAGATGGTAATCCTACTGTTAGTCCTGCTGTGCTTCCAAGAAGCCTCATGCATAATGTATGAGAATCGAACCAGGGAAAAACCCGCGTTCTGAATGCAGTGTCATATCTAGGTAAAAGGTCAGTGCCTAAGAACCGTTATGAATGTAATGTAGGGAAGAATATAGGTGAAAGGTTGCAATGTTACCTGCGCCTATATAGGGTACCTATATGGAATATAACAGGGGAGGCATCTGTTGCAATTACCAGCAGAGATGACTAAGGAAGAAACGGGAGACCTGCAGAGAAGTTTGTTGGGTGAGTCTACCAGTCGAGCGACTTGATCATGAGTGCTGTGACGTCGCTGAGACCATTGGGCATCCAATGCTTCCTGAAGTGGATGCATGTGGAGCTGGCAGTACGGTATGAGGTGTATGCAAGAGGACATCATACCCAGTAGAGACTTGTAGAGGCGAACTGAAAATGACCTTATTTTTTGTACTAAGCTTGCCAGAGACATCAACTTCCGTTTCCTTTCGATGGTCAGATATGCCATATTGAGGTGTGTGCCTAGTATGGCTCCTAGTAAGATTATCCGCTGCAATGGCTGGAGGATTGATTTGTCTGGGTTGAGGGTGAGTCTGAGCTTGTTGAAGAGGTCTAAGCAGGCTCTGGTGGATGCCTTTGCAGACCGGTTTGAATGTGCTTTCACCAACCAGTCGTCGAGATATGGGAAGACCTGATGTTGCTGCTGTCTGAGGTAAGCTGCGACGGGTGCCAGGCATTTTGTAAGAATGCGGGGGATAGATTTTGACCAAATGGTAACACCCAGAACTGAAAGTGGCTGCCGGCTACTGTGAATCTGAGGAACGTTCTGTGTTTGGGCTGGATAGGTACATGAAAGCAGGCATCTTGGAGGTCCAGGGGTGACATGTAATCTCCCTTGTTGAGGAGCTGCAGTATGTCTTGGAGTGTAATCATGCGAAAGGATTGTTTCTTGAGATATTTGATGAGGTGCTCACATCGAGAATTGATCTCCACTGCTTTGACTTCTTGCGGATTAAGAGGAAACTTAAGTAAAAGCCTTTCCCTTTCTGGGAACGGGAAACTCCCTATCGACCCCTTTAGCAGCATTGTTTTGACCTTCGATCTGAGGATGGGTAAATGCTTCTGGATGTAAGGATGAGGTGGTGTTGAGTGAGAGGTTTGTATAAATTCCAATAGGTGTCCGAATTGAACAAGGTCTATGACCCATTGATCCGTTGTGATGTGTCTCCAACACTGGAGGTGTTTGGTGATCTTTGCTGGTACCGTGGGGGGAATAAAAACGGGAGTAGCTGGCGCCTGATGGAAGTCATTGTCTTCGTTCGGTGTCTTTGCCTTGCCTTCTGAACTTTCCTCTGAGGGGAGGGTGGTGATATGCAGCTGATGGTGGTTGCCGCTGCTGATATTGTAAGCATAATTGTTGATTATTGGAGGAATATGTTGGGTAACGGTATTGCTGATATCTTCCACGAAAGGAAGCCTGGCCTCTTCCTCGGGTGCCCCGAAAGGGCACTTTTTTATACTGTAACGTTCCCAACGATTTGGCAGTGTCAGTGTCCATTTTGATGGTTTGTAGAGCCTCATCAACGTGCTTTCCAAACAAAGCCTTTTCCATCGTATGGCAGATCTAATATTTTTGTTTGGACTTCTGGCTGGAAATTGGTCACCTTCAGCCATCTCTGACTGCGCAGAACCACTGTGCCATTGAGCTGCTGAAAGCCTGTAGCACGGTCGATTATCTCGGAGGAGGAACGTTGACCTTCCAGCAATACTTTCTTTTCTTTCCCTCTAATATGTTCAGGAAGCTGGTTCATATATGAGGCTATATCTGACCACATTTGTCGGTCTTAGCGGCCAAGGAGGGCTAGAGAATTTGCGGCTCCTACTGTCAGGGCTTGCATGGACAAAAAACATTTGCCACTGTTATTTAGGCACCAACCATTCATGTATGCAGGCGCTGCAAGGGGGGTGGGGGGGAGGATTACCAGATCACTTGTGCCACCTGCGAGATGACTGTGGCTGGTTTAGGTTGACCCCTGAGGAAAGCATGTGCATTCTCTGGGGCCTTATACTTTTGGTCCAGTTTGGGCAATACTGCTGGTACTGGTGCCGGGTTGCACATAGTCTTTAGGCCCTGACTCCATACATAATCAATTATGAGTATGGCTTTGACTGTTTTGTGTAAAGGCTCCTTAAAATCATACAATCCTGCTGCGTGGCAGGCATAGGTAGGTCAAAGTGAGTGGCCGCCCTCTCTAAGAGGCTTTGAAAACCTTGTATATCCTCCAGAGGTGGGTCAATAATCGGAGTTGATGGAGATGCTGGTGCCGGCAGGACACAGTCGTCCCATTCATCATGGTGATCTGGAAGCTCATCCTTTTTCTCTGTCTTGGTCAAATGAAATTGGATCGTGCAAGGGCACCACAGGTGGAGATCGGTGCACTGATGTTGGAGGAAGCAGAGTCACAGTTGATTGAGGAGTGCGCAGCTGAGATGGCACAGAAGCTGGAGCATGGTAGATAACATAGCCTGCAAATCCGTCAAGAGAGTGGACAGTACACATACCATATCTTGTTGGTATTGCTGAGGGTGGTGATAGTCTTGCAAGTAGTAGTACTGTTCATAATATCCTCCTTTATTTGAGTAATCCTGATATTTTACATGAAGCTCAGAGGAGCTCTGAGCTGCTCCGTAAAGGCTGTCCACCTCAGAGTCTTCCTGATCCAGGAGGTGAGATGGGAGCAGCGAGCGCACCTTACTTTGAAAGGTAAGGGATGGCGTTATCTGTTTTTTAAACTTCTGTACTTGAGCCATCAGCGAGGTTGTTGAATAGGAAAGAGGCAATGAGGACTGTCTCTTGATCGTCGACGGTGGAATATTCGACAGATGGAAGGGCACCCGTGGGGAGAGGAGCCGCCATTCATTGCTGCGTGATCGACGATTGCTCCATCAATGGAGGGTCTGTTGTTGATGATGGTGTCGACGATGGAAACAAATTTACCGTCGACGGAACTGGTGCTGAAGCAGTCGACGACTATACAATGCCGCCAAGGACACAGTGATGGTGGGGACTGTAGACCCCATTGAAGATGCTGAGGAGGGCGTCGTTGATGTCTTTGTTGACGGAGATATCGTCAACGGTGCTGATGACGACTTTTTGAAGACATGCTGTACCACAGAAGGAGGTGTTGAAGGCTCTGAAGTAGACTTCTGAAGCGGTTTTGAAGAGAAGACTGGCTTCTTTTTCTCCTTTCTAGGTGGAGGAAAGGCACGTTTGTGAGGCGACTTGGGGCTTCTGTGTTTTTGGACACCCTCAGAAGACTTTTGTGACGCCTTTTTTAGAGGTTCCTGAAAGGAATGAGGTAATGGATCCTCTCTAGCTCTTTTAACAGGCGTTTTAGAAGAGGACCTAGAGGAGGTGTTGCTTTCTGCATCAAAGAAAGGGTTGTCTTTGGATTTGAGTTTCTGCTGCCAGAGAAGGAGACTTCCTTCTCTAGCTTTTAAAGTCTTATTAGAAAAGGTGAAACATACCTTACAGACCCTTGTTTTGTGCTCCGGATAGAGACCGTTTATATAGTCTTTATGAGGGTCATCAATGTGAAACCTCTTCTAAGAGTGCCACAGGATCTGAAGAACCCCTTTTTTAGTGTCTCTGGCATGATGGAAGCCAGTTTGAAGCATCAAAGACCTAGTGCAGGTAGCTGTAGAGGAAAACCACTAATGTAGAGCAATAACACTGTAAAAATCTTCTTTAGGTAGTTGTGACTGGAAGAAACTTAAAACATTTTTTTTAAGGACAGTGATCTGTTATTAAACAAAAGGCCTAAGCCTCTATGTTCTATGTCTATTGTGACATTGCTTTTATAAGGTACTGGGGTCTCCCATCTTGAAGAGCTGGGAACGACTCAAGCATATGAATCTTTGAAAGTTCCAATTCTGGAGTAATTTTTAGTGATTCATATGACATTTTTATAGGGCTTCGGTGTGTTTTTTCGACAAATCAGGAAATTGTTCTGCCTTTTTATGACTGTTAAAACGTGACATCCCTTTTTGTGAGGTTACTATGGCGTGGCAGCAGAAAGACTGCATATGGCCTATGTGACCTGTGTGTGGTTTGCTTCCCAGAATCCCACATGGGAAAGAAGTGACAATACTGCAAAATAATATTCACAAGAACATAAATGGACTGAAACTGAATTCCCCTGAGAGGAAGTTGCCTTAAAATGAAAGAATTACTGAGAGGCACAGTAAGAGAGGGTGAGAATGACACTGGAAGGAAGAAAATTAGTTACTTACCTGTAACTTTAGTTCTCCATTATTGGAATCTTTCATAGATTCACATGCTTGAATCATTCTCCCTCATTGAGATGGGAGTACCCGGTACATCCAAATAGCAATGCAAAGCTAGTACAAACTAGAAAACTAGGCCTTGGCCCATTTCAGTTTTGTAACATATCCATCTCTTTTTGTAAAAGAGACCAAATAAAAAACCCAACCAATCAGAACAACCCCACCCTCTAGAACCCTCCTGAGAGAACCTCATACCTTCAGATTTTTTTCAGCAGTAGTGCAATAGGATTACCCATAAAGGTTCAAAAGGTTGAGCTTTCCCAGGGGAGGAGGGTGGGTCGCATGTGAATCTATGAAAGATTCCACTACTGGAGAACTAAAGTTACAGATAAGTAACTTATTTTCTTACTCCAGTATTGGAACTTTCATAGATTCACATGCTTGAATCAGAGTGGCTAGCAGTTATGAGCACATTTTTGTATTAATTTTCTCTGAATAAAATAGGCACAGTAAAGAGTAGAAGGAGAAACAAACTTCAGTATGAACTCCGGAATCTGTTAAAACAAGCATTTAACGATAGGCATAGGAATACAGATAATTCAAAATAATCATAACCATATAAATGGGTACCATCAAGAATACTCAATGCTGATATTAGAAAATATATTAAAAAAAGAAGAGAAAGGAAAAAATACATATTTCAAAGAATGTGCGAGGTTCTTGGAAAAGAAAAGGAAGGAGGGATGAGACAGAAAGCTCACCGTTATTGAAACAGGTTCCTCAAGACTGCTTGGCCCACTGCAGTATCACTGCGAATCGAAGAATCCAAGCAGTAGTGTCTGGTAAAGGTATGATACTCTTCCAGGTCGCTGCTCTGCAGCTGTCCCGGATAGGTACCCCAGCAAAGAGGGCCGTAGAGGAAGAGACTGCCCTAGTAGAGTGAGCACGGACCTTCCCATGGAGGGGGTTTCAAGCCATTTGATGATAGTATTGGATAGCATTAGAAATCCACCGTTCAATGCCTTGTTTAGAAAGGGGGAATCCCTTACGAGGAGCACTATTATGCCACAAAGAGTTGGGGTGACTTTCTAAAGTGTTAAGTTCTGTGGAGATAGAATTTCAAGCAGCGCTGAATGTCCAGAAAATAAAGGGCTCTCTCAGCCGGTGTTGTAGGCTGAGGGAAAAAAGTCTTAAGAACCAGAGGTTCATTCAGATGAAAGTCAGAAGGCACCTTAGGGATGAACTTGGGGTTGGTACGAAGCATTACTCTGTCATCTTTGAACTGAAGAAAAGGCTCCTGGATAGTGAGGGCCTGCATTTCACCAACCCTTCTAGCAGATGTTAAAGCCAGAAGAGGAGCCACCTTCCACAACAGAAATTTTAACTCCGCCTTGTGGATAGGTTCGAAGGGATGCTTCATGAGTTGAGCCAATACCACATTAAGGTGCCAGAGTGGTGGAGGAGGTTTGATCAAAGGAAAAACTCTAAAAAGTCCTTTCATAAACTGTTTGATTATTCTCGCTGACCATAGAGAAGGGCCTGAAGATGTTCTTCTGAAACGAGAAATGGCTGCGAGATGAACTTTAATAGATGCGTGAGCTAAGCCCGCTTTGGCCAATGAAAGGATGTCAGGAAGAATCTCATGAGCCGAAGAAGAGAAAGGATAAACTCCCGATTCCTGGCACCAGAGACAAAACCTCTTCCACTTCATTTGATATGTTTTGTTAGTACTCTGAGCCCGGGGGTGAGAAAGAATGTCCTTAAACTTTGTGGGTAGACTCAGGTGATCGAACTCTGTGTTCAGGCGCCATGCCAATAATTGAAGAGAATTGGGATCCGGATGCAGCACTTGGCCCTGGGACATCGTCAGTGACGATGGGATGGGATCCAAGAGAATCGGCCGCCTTTCCGAGAGAAGAAGAAGCTCTGTGTATCAATACTGGTGAGGCCAAGACTGTGCTATGAGGATCGTCCTGCAGGGCTCTGTCTTCATCTTCATGAAAGCCTCGGCAGAAGAGGAATGGGGGAAAAGCGTAAACGAAAGCGCCTGACCCTGCCATCGAAAACGCATTCCCCGAGGATCCCGGGTGGTGATGCAGCTTGCGAAGTGCCGGCATTTCTTGTTCTCCGGCGTCTCGAATAGGTCTAAGGATGGCTTGCCCCATAGCCGGAAAATACTGTCCAGCATTTCCTGATTCAGTTCCCACTCGTGGCAAGCAGACTTGAGCCTGCTGAGAGTATCCGCTGTTGCGTTGAGATTTCCCGGAAGGTGTTCGACTTTCAGCGAAACCCCATTTTGGATTGCCCACTCCCAGATGCTTTGCGCTTCCAGTGACAACAGACGGGACCTTGTGCCGCCCTGCTTGTTGACATAATGCATCGCCGTCATATTGTCGGTCCTGATGAGAACCGATGAGTTTCTGATTCTTGGAAGAAATGCTTGTAGGGCTAAGCGGATCGCCCTTAGACCAGCAAATTGATTTGGAGAAGACAATGATGTTGCTGCCAACGGCCACTTATTTGAAGATCTTGAAAGAACGCTGCCCAACCTTCCAGGGATGCATCTGTTGTAATTACTCGAGGTGCCGGGGATGTCAGAAAAGAGAGACCCTTTGAAATGTTCTCCTGGTGAATCCACCAAGAAATGGCTTGCCGCATCATTGGAGTCACCTTGATGACATCCTCGGAAGATCCGTTTACCTGGCACCCTTGTAAGTCCAGTTGTTCTTGAAGAGGCCGCATCCGTAGCCTGCAGAAGGGAATCAGAGGAATGCAGAACGACATGGACCCCAGGAGGGATTTGTAAAGGCGAACTGAAAGTGACTTTTTTCTTAGGAATAGTTGAGCCATAGACACTAGCTTGGCTTGTCTTTCTATCAATGGAAAAGCCTTGTTGAGAGACGTGTCCAATATGGCTCCCAGAAAAACAGTGCTTTTGGAAGGATGCAAGTTTGATTTCTCCCTGTTGAGGGTAAGTCCTAGACTCTCCAAAAGCCTTGTGCAGGCTGTCACGGAATTCCTGGCTGCCGCCATGGAAGGAGCTTTTACCAACCAATCGTCCAAGTAGGGAAACGTCTGGTGTTGTTGCCTTCTGGGGAAAGCCGCAACCAGGGCCAGACACTTGGTAAATATCCTTGGCGCCGATCTGAGGCCGGAAGGCAGGACTTTGAACTGATAGTGGCTCCTGGCTACAGTAAAGCGAAGAAACGTCCTGCGCGATGGATGAATGGGAACATAGAAATAAGCGTCCTCTAGGTCTAGAGTGGCCATGAAATCTCCTGAATTTTGAAGCAGAAGTATGTCCTGTAAGGAAACCATTCGAAAGGACTGCTTTTTGAGATAGGCATTGAGCGCCCTCAGGTCTAGGATAGGACGCCACTTTTTGACAGCCTTTCGTACCAAAAAGAAATGGGAGTAGAACCCCTCCCCTCTCTGGGATATTGGAACTGGTTCTATTGCCCCCTTCTGTAACATTACTTGGGCTTCTAGGCGCAGGAGACGTAGATGTTTCATCGCGTGTAAACGAGGAGGAGTGGATAGAGGAAGTTGAACAAATTCCAATGTATGGCCAAACTGAACTATGTTGAGCACCCATTGATCCGTTGTTGTTTTTCGCCAGTTTTGTATGCACAAAGAAATCCTTCCCCCTACAGGCGCCTGGTGATGAGAAGGAAAAGTAGCCGGAGCCTGAAAACTGTTATTGTCGACGTGAGGAATCCTTCCTCTGACGTCCTACTCCTTCCTCTGGGTGCCGTCTTGGAATAGGCCGCAGATTGAGCCTGCCGCTGATTGTATTGCAGACGATAAGTCTGTGTAGAGGAAGTATAAGAGGGTACCTGTACTGTTGGTATCCACCTCTGTATGACGGCAGACCTCTTCCTCGAGCTCCTCGAAAGGGACCCTTACGGTACTGGAGCGTCCCCAATTACTTTGCCGTGTCAGTGTCCTTTTTATGTCCTGGAGAGCGTCGTCAATGTGCTTGCCAAAAAGGGCTTCTCCGTCAAAGGGAATATCAAGTATTTTAATCTGAACTTCCGGCCTAAAAGACGTCGCTCTGAGCCAACCTTGCTGGCGTAGGACTGCTGAACCTGCTAGAGCTCGAAAGGCCGTTGTAGCGTTGTCCATCACGCAGTCTATAACCTCAGAGGAAGCTCTCTCACCCTCTTGGAGGATTTTCTTGGCCTTAGACTTACTTTCAACTGGAAGTTGGTCGATGTAAGGGGAAAGGTCACACCACATCTGTCTATCGTAGCGACCTAAAATAGCCAGAGCATTAGCCGCTCTGACCATCAATCCAGACATTGAAGAAAACCTTTTGCCTGCGTTGTCAAGGTGCCTGCCTTGCTTGTCCAGAGGTGTAGTGACTGGAGCCGCCGGATTCTTAGACTTCCGTTGAGCCGCTTGTGATATTACTGAGTCTGGCTTTTGGTGACCCACCAGGCAAGCCGGACTATCCACTGGGGCCTTGTATTTCTTCTCCAATCTTAGAAGAACGGGAACCACCGTGGCTGGGGTCTTCTTAACCTTAAGACCCTCCTCCCATAAATAACTAACAATGGGGATGGCTTGTACCGGTTACCTAAACGGCTCCTTAAAGTCATACAAAAAACACTCCGTCTGTGAAGTCGGCATCGGCAAATAAAACCTTTTGGCAGCCCTTTCCAGAAGATTGTGGAAACCACCTATGTCCTCCGGTGGAGAATCTATAGGAATCGGTGAGGGAGATGATGGTGTGGGAATTGCTTAGTCATCCCATTCCCTGTGCGGATCTGGAAGATCTCTGTTCTCCTGGTCGTCATCCGAGGTGTCCTGATGCCGGACAAAAGGTGGCGTTGAAGGTGGCATAGTGATTGACTGTAACAATGGTACTGCCTGAGGAGTGGAAGGCACTGAGTGGTGTCTTGGAGGCACTGACGTCTGTTCTGTAACTGAAGAAGGCGCTGGAAACCTCCTCTTATAGTCCAATAACATGAACTGTAAGTCAGAAAGTAAAGAGGAAGGCATACAGACCACCTCCTCCTAGTATTGTCGATGGTAGTCTTGTGGAGAATCATAGTAGTGTTCCCCTTCATAGGCGTCTTCAAAATCCTCCTCCTGGCACTATAGCCGAAGGTGTCATCATCCTCAGAATCCTCTTCCTCCAGGAGATGAGAAGGTAATGGAGGGGTCACCTTACTAGTTGAAGTGACTTCTGGAGTTAGATGACGACTTCTCTCTTTTTCTCCAGGAATTGTAACTCTAGTCAACGAGGTCATCGACGGTGCTGCCATCGATGAAGTTATTGCCGTCATCGCCATCGCTGTCGTCGTCGACGCCATCGTCGTCACTGCCGTCGAAGTTACGGCCAAAGAGAAAGGAGTTGGCGGACCTGTATTCATCGACACCATTAGTGCTCTCGGCGACAATCCCGTCGTCAGTGCTGTCTTAGGAGGAGGTATTGACAGAGACTGACCTTTGCCTGCAAGAACCTCACTCCGCCTCGACGACGTCGGTGATGGATACTTCCTCGACGATGTCGACAACAATGATTTTTTTTTGGGTGGTTTCTCCTCAGGAGGAACAGAAGAAGGCTTTTTCAAAGTTTTTCTTCCCTCAGGAGGGGTTGAAGGTGGTACAGAACTTGCCTTTTTAACACCGTTGTCTCCTGACAAATGTCCTTTCCTCTCCTTTTCACCTCAGTGAGGAGATTTTGTAGGACTAAGCCTGCCAGACCCTTGGGTGGTCTTTTTTGAGGCTTTATGAGGGCGCTCCTCATAAGAATGGAGGTCAGACCTTCCCCTCTTATGAGATCTTTTAGAAGATGAAGAAGATGAGGCCTCATCACTCTCTTCACTAGAAATGGGATCTCTCCTTGATTTCAGGTTCTGTAGCCAAATAAGAAGACGCCCCTCACGATCCCTCAGTCTTAGTGGAGAAGGTACGACATATCTTACAAACCTTGGCTATGTGGTCAGGATACAGGCAGTAGATACAGTCTTTGAGGGTCGTCCACATGAAGTCTTTTCTTAGAGCAGGTGGCACAGACTCTAAAAAGACCCTTTTTCTCCTTGTCTGACATCAGGAATAATGGAAAACAAAGTTCTAGAATAATTTGAAGGAAATAACTGAGCAGAGCTCAGTGGAGACTCCCTAGCACAACATGTGGTAGAAAATCTGAAGGTCGGAGGTTCTCTCAGCAGGGTTCTAGAGGGTGGGGTTGTTCTGATTGGTTGGCTTTTTTATTTGGTCTCTTGTACAAAATGAGATGGATATGTTACAAAACTGAAATGGGCCTAGGCCTAGTTTTCTAGTTTGTACTAGCTTTGCATTGCTATTTTGATGTACCGGGGACTCCCATCTCAACGACGGGGAATGATTCAAGCATTTGAATCTATGAAAGTTCCAATACTGGAGTAACTCCTTACTCTGTGGAACAGTTCTCAACTTCCGAGGACTCGCAAAGGGAGATACATGGATTGGAGGCAAGCCAAGAAGTACCATTATTCCGGACACTCCCGTTGAACTTCAACGGTTTCAATGTTGGTGAGCAGTACCACTATCAAATGTTCAGCGTCTGATGCAACGTAAATCACAACATCTTTTCTGAAGAGGCAACATTCACCTTAAAGAACTCCTTCGAAGCAGAGACATGCATTGATATCAAGTCATTTGTTGTCAAAACGTTTAATATTGAAGTCTTCAATGTTGACCCAAGTTTCCAAGATGACTTGGACGTTGAGTCATTTACATTCTACCTCACCATCCTGATCAAAGTGTCCTCCAAGAAAATAATCATCAGTCAATGTAATACCATCTAAGGGTATACTTAAAACAGCTTTTCTGCCGCTTCAAATTCCTGGCCAAGAGCTATTCATGGTTATATCAAGATAGACAGTAGACTCTCTTCCACTTAGTAATTCTACTCCTATTTTGTCAACTTTACTACTGGTGATGTTCTGTAAAATCCTGTAGTGCCAACGGCACCACAGAAGGCTAAGACCTTAGAAAATGACACTAAGGCTAAGACCTCAAAAAATTATTCTGTAAGAAGTGTCTTTTACGATTGAGATTTCCCAACAAATAGACTTGTTTGCGAACAAAGACAACAAAATAACAGAGCTTTGCTTCCAGATTTCACAGACTATGAACAAAGGCAAACATTTTTTTGATAAATGTTCTATCAATTCAGCTAAAACGGTTGGTCCTCCTAAAATGAAAGCATTCTGCAGTCAGTGATTCTTTTAGCGCCAAAATGTCTGAAGCAGTCGTAATGCACAGACATTATGTACATGTCGGAGAGACCACAAAGAAATTTGTCATGCAAATTGAATCTGCTGCACAGGTTTCAGCGTCCGATTTACCACTGGAGCTTACCATTGTCGAACTGGTCAACATGGTTGCTGAAACCACAGCATGCAGCAATCTAAGGTTACGAAAGACTGCCTAAGCACCAGATTGGTGTATACTATCAAGGGAAAAAGATTTACATCTGGTAGCAGCAGATAATTGTTAACCCATATAATTTGGCAGGAAGGAGCAGTGATACTATATCGGCTATTGGTAGCCAAGTTTTGAGCCTGCTGTTTTCATCCTCCAAGGTACACCTTGCAGCCATCACCACGCGCAGAATGTTTTTATCTTGGATATCCTTTTTTTCACGGAATCTGTGACAAAGAATTTCTTGAAAGGAAAAAAGGAACGTTTTAACCCCTATTAGAAGCCCACTACCTCTTTGAGAACTTAATGTAGGTCTGCCAAAATATTTGGCTTCATAATTTGTACCTATACAGAACGCCACATTCCATCATTTAGCCTGAAAAACTGCCTTTTTTCTAGCTATAACTTCAGCTTGTCGGGTTAGTGAAATCCAGGTTTCGAACATTTGTAAAGGAGTTTACTGGGAGAGCCGTTCATACTTCCCAGAACTACTTCCTAAGCTTGGACTGCAAATCGGATACCCAAGGGCAGCAGACATCGTTAATGCATTTCTGCCTAGTAGTTTTCCTATATTTTCCTTTACATTACAGCAGAAAAATTAGAGATTATGTTTAAAGAACAAGTTACTTACCTTCGGTAACGCTATATCTGTAAGAAACATAGGTTAGTTATAGATTCCTTACCTTAGAATTACCCCCAGGCGTCAGACTGGATCCGGAATTTTTTTTCGTCAGCAGTACCCCTGCACGTCGGTAGGCGTCGTCGGTCGACTCCGCGACCGTCGTGGTCACCGTGATGACGTCGCTGAAGATACCTAGACGCCCCCTGACGTGAGTTCTGTACACGACTTTCCGCACCAGGAACGCAGAGCCATGCAAGACACTGACCACTGGTGCACAAAACTAGGGCCCTGAAAGGATGACCTTAACCCTAGAAGTCAGTTCGCAGAACGGGGAGGATGGGTGGGGCGGTAAGGAATCTATAACTAACCTATGTTTCTTACAGATATATCCTTACCGAAGGTAAGTAACTTGTTCATCTGAAAGAAACAGTTAGTTATAGATTCCTTACTTTAGAATAGATACCCCAGCAATACCAACCCCGGAGGTGGGTCTGCGAACTAAAGTCACACCAGAAAGTCCTGGAGAACAGAACGGCCAAAGAAGCCGTCTCTCCGGACTTGATTGTCCAGGCAGTAGTGTCTCGGAAAGGTGTGCAACGAGGCCCACGTAGCCGCCCGACAGATGTCATTGAGGGGAACTCCCCGTCCCAAAGCAGTAGTAGCTGCGGTCGCCCTGGTGCAATGGGCACGTAGCCACACTGTAGGCTCCTTTTTAGCCAGAGAATAGCAGGCTTTGATACACAAAACGACCCATCTAGAAATGGTCCGTTTGTGTACAGCCCGACCTTTCTTGGCGCCCACGTAGCCAACAAAGAGCTGGTCGTCCACCCGGAACTGTTTGATGCGATCCAGATAAAAAGAAAGCGCATGTTTTGGGTCCAGACGGTGGAGCCTCTCTTCCTCTTTCGAAGGATGCGGAGGTGGAAAGAAGGTGGGCAAAGTGATGGTCTGCCCAATATGAAAGGAGGTGACCACCTTGGGAAGGAAGGATGGACGAGTTCTTAGGACAACCTTGTCCAGATGTACAGCCAGAAAAGGAGGTCTGGATGAAAGAGCCTGGAGCTCACTCACGCGTTTGGCAGATGTGATGGCCACCAGGAATGCCGTTTTAAGAGTTAAAAGCCTTAAAGGACAGTTGTGAAGCGGCTCAAAGGGAGCGCACATCAAATAGGTCAAGACCAAATTCAAGTCCCACTGAGGCATAACGAAGGGAATAGAAGGAAAGAGATGAGTTATGCCCTTTAAGAAACGATTAACAACCGGGGACTTGAAGAGTGAAGGCTCATCAGGCAGCCGAAGAAAGGCAGAAATGGCTGAAAGGTAGCCCTTGATAGTGCCCAGAGCAGAGCCCTGCCGGGCCAAAGAAAGAAGGAACAAGAGGACCTCAGAAAGAGGGGCAGAAAGGGGATCCACAGCCTGTGCTGTGCACCATGCCACAAATTTGTTCCATCGGCAGGCGTATACCGTCTTAGTGGAGGGACGCCTGGCTGCCAAGATTACATCACAAACTTCGGGAGGCAAGTCGAAAGACGTCAACTTCCGCCGCTCAATCTCCACGCAAGGAGGTGGAGGCTGGACAGGTTCGGGTGGAGGACCGTCCCCTGCTGCTGCGACAGAAGATCCTCTCGAAGAGGCAGTCTGATCGGAGGATCGATAGCCATGTGAAGCAGCTCGGGATACCAGACTCTTCCTGCCCAATCCGGAGCCACAAGAATGACTTGGGCCCGGTCGCGCTTGATCTTCTTCGGCACTCTGGGCAGAAGTGGTATAGTCGTAAAA
Source organism: Calotriton arnoldi (assembly GCA_963921515.1). NCBI lineage: Eukaryota > Metazoa > Chordata > Amphibia > Caudata > Salamandridae > Calotriton > Calotriton arnoldi. The sequence continues at coordinate 1,026,758 of CAWUFW010003788.1, forward strand.
GCGTATAGAAGACTGCAACTCCACTGCGACAAAAAGTGTCGCCTAGCGAGTGCCGCCTTGGAAATTCCAACGTGCAGAACTGCTGACATTGCGCGTTCTCTTCGGTGGCGAATAGATCTAACCAAGGCTTTCCCCACTGCTGAAAGAGACCTTGCACCACCTCCGAGTGAAGACGCCATTCGTGATCCATCATGCACCTGCGTCTGAGTTCGTCCGCCCTAGCGTGCAGTGAACCTGCCAGGTGTTGAACCACCAGGGATATGCCCTGATGTTCCAGCCATGTCCAGAGGCGGAGGGCCTCTTGACATAGGGTCCACGACCCCACCCTGCCTTGTTTGTTGCAGTACCACATGGTGGTGGTGTTGTCCGTGAACACCTGCACTACTCTTCCCCGGACAGAGGGAAGGAATGCCTTGAGTGCAAGACGAATCGCCCGAAGCTCCAGTAGGTTGAGGTGGAACCCGGACTCCGCCAGAGATCAGAGGCCTCTGATATCCGTCTCTCCCATGTGGCCGCCCCATCCCAGAAGGGATGCGTCTGTCACCACCGTGTGTTCTGGTTGGGGAAGGGAGAGTGATCTGCCGTTGACCCAATCCTGGTTCGTGAGCCACCACTGCAATTGTCGTGCAGTGCCCTCCGAGATCTGGACGCAATCGGACAGATTCCCCTGATGCTGCGTCCTCTGGAACTTCAGGTCCCACTGCAGAGCCCGCATATGCCACCTGGCATGATCGACCAGCAGAATGCAGGAGGACATGAGGCCCAGCATCCTCAGGGTCATTCTGACCGAAACCCGGGACAGAGGCAGAAAGATCTGAATCATAGCCGAATATCCTGGACTCGCTGTTCGGGAGGATAGACCCGAAACCGCGTCGTGTCCAGAACCGCTCTGATGAAAAAGAGCTTCTGAGAGGGAATCAGGTGTGACTTCGGCACATTGATGGAGAACCCCAGCGAATGCAGGAGGTCGGCTGTAGTCTGGAGGTGGGAGACGACTGCCTGGGACAAGGTCGTTTCAACAACCAGTCGTCGAGATAGGGGAAGACTGGAACCCCTGATCTGCGCAGTTGAGCTGCGACCAAAGCCATCACTTTCGTGGACACCTGAGGGGCGCTGGTTAGGCCAAAGGGGAGCACGGTAAACTGAAAATGCTCGTGGCCTAACGTGAACCGCAGGTAACGCCGGTGGGCCGGCAGGACAGGGATGTGGAAATACGCGTCCTGCAAGTCCAACGCTACCATCCAGTCTCCAGGGTCGAGGGCAGACAAGACCTGAGCCAGGGTCAACATTTTGAACTTCTCCTTCCGGAGGAGGCGGTTGACGTCCCTGAGATCCAAGATAGGATGCAGGCCCTTGTCCTTCTTGGGCACCAGAAAGTAGTGGTAATAGCAACCACGACCTACTTCTGGGACAGGAACGCGCTCGATGGCTCCCTTGGCCAAGAGTGCCGTAACTTCCTGTTGGAGAAGGGTCAGATGATCCTCCGCCAGCGATGGTACTGGGGTGGCATGATTGGAGTGATAGTCTCGAAGGGGAGGAAGTAGCCCCTTCGGACTAATTGCAAAACCCACCTGTCCGACGTGATGGTGCGCCAGTGGGGGAGGTCATGGCGAATCCTGCCGCCCACTGGCATGTGATGGGCCTGAAAGGTCAGACTAGGAGGGTCTAGAGGTTGCGGCGGAGGGGGTGGAGGTGTATTGGCCTGCCTGCTGGCCCCCAGAACCACGTCGTTGGTTCCCACGTCCTCGGCCGAGCTGAGATGGAACAGCTTGCACTGGCCTGTGGCTCTGGAATGAACGTGTTTGGGGCACCCCTTCCGTGACCACAAAAGGGGCGAAAAGCAGACCATGCAGGGCGCATGGTGGAGAGGCCCAAGTACTTGGCCGTAGCCCGAGAGTCCTTGAAGCTCTCTAGCGCACTGTCTGCTTTGTCACCGAACAGGCGACGGCCATCGAAGGGCATGTTCATCAAGGTGGTCTGGACATCCCCTAAAAAGCCAGTCGTCCTCAACCAGGCGTGGCGGCGAAGCGCCACTGACATTGAAATAGTCCTACCCAGTGAGTCGGCAGTGTCCAATCCACAACATATGGCGAACTTTGCTGCATCTCTCCCCTCGGCAACAGCACGGGAGAGCACAGCCCGGGTCTCCTCCGGGCACTGAGGGAGCACCTGCGCAACCGTATCCCACACGGAGTAGGAATAACGGCCCAAGAGGCATGCGGCGTTCACCGACCGCAGCCCTAAACTGGAGGAAGAAAACAACTTCTTCCCAAGTTGATCCAGTTTCTTGGATTCCCTGTCCGGTGGTGCGGTAGGGAATGCGCTCTGGGATGTTGTGGCTTGGACGACCAAGCTCTCGGGGGAGGGGTGTTGGGAGAGGAAAGTGGGGTCGCCGGAGCCGGGCGGTGGCGTCTGGCAACCATCCTATCCACAGGAGCCCCTGTGGTGGGCCTGGACCAGGTGCCCAAAAGGATGTCTGTTAGGGCCTCATTAAACGGCAGCAGGGGCTCCGAAGAGCTCGCTGCCGGCTGAAGCACCTTTGTCAGGAGGTTAGCCCTGACTGCCACCATAGGAAGCTCGAGGTTGAGAGCCTTGGCCGCCCTACGCAACACCACAGCGTAAGACGTCTGGTGAGGTATCCAAACCACCGGCATCCCCCAGGTCCTCTCTCCAGTCCTGGTCATAGTCTATCTGTGGAGTGAGAGGGTCCTCAGACCCCTCCCAGTCTTCCTCACACTCCTCTGGCCGCCAAACTGGCTGAAAATGGCCAGGGTGGAAAATAGGCACAAAAGTACCCGTCGACGTCGGCCGACGCCGGTCCGACTCTGTTTCCACATGGAGGGGGAAGCCGGGGTAGACGTCGGGGCGTCGTCTGCGGACGTGGTGCCGGTGGAGTCGGCGCCGGTGGAGGTGTCACAAAGTCGACCGGCACCGATCCGGATCCAGGCGAGTCCGCGGGGCCCGAGGACGCACCGGCGGAGTCGGACTGCCCAAATACAGCGTGCATGGCTTCGTAAAACTGAGGAAGCTGGGCAGGGGTCGCTGCCGGTCCCGGAAAGGGTGGGAAGGCCGGAGTCGACCCTGAAGGCTCTGCACGCGGAGCCTCGGGAGTGGCACCACCCGCACTCTGCGTCGCGTCGGCCGACGGACGAGGGGAAGTCCAAGTGCGACTACGCTTCTTCGACTTCTTCTTATGCTTCGACTTACCCGACCCCGAGTGCGAAGACTACGTCAAAGAGGAATGATGATGGCTCCGCGATCGGTCCCTTGACCTCCCACGCGACCGGGACCTTGCCGACTGCCGGGCCTCGAGGAGTTTTCGGGACCGCTCCCGCAAAGACTTCGGGCCATGGTTCGGCAGTCGGAGCACTACATGGGGTCGTGGTCGCGCTCCAAGCAGAAGAGACACACGCGGTGCGGATCCGTCACCGACATCATGTGGGAACAGGAACTAAAACCGGGCATCGCTCGTGCTACCAGGAGTCGAACGACTCGAAAAGATGTTGACAAAAGTCGCAAAAAACTCAGTCAAAAAATGACTGGGGGTACCGCTCTTCCCGGATCTGCTCTTGCTGGCGCGGAAAGAGAAAGAACTGACATCAGGCGCGAGGGCGGCGTCTAGGTATCTTCTGCGACGGTCGCAGAGTCGACTGACGATGCCTACCGACGCGCAGGGGTACTGCTGAAGAATTTTTTTTCCAGATCCAGTCTGACGCCTGGGGGTAATTCTGAGGTAAGGAATCTATAACTAACTGTTTCTTTCAGATAATGGTTTATGGTTCAGTTTAGTTAGTGTTCTAAACTAAAAGACATGTAGGGCCCGATTTCACAAAAGTAATCTGAGACAAAATCTTAACTTTACGACTTTCGGTATTCACAAAAGGCATTTAGGAGTAGTAAAGTTAGGATTTTGTCTTAAGTTTGTCTTACGTTTTGGTCTTAAGACAAAATCCTAAAACTTAAGTTAAACTTAAGTAGGATTTTGTCTTAAGTTTGTCTTACGTTTTGGTCTTAAGACAAAATCCTAACTTAAGTTAAACTTAAGTTAGGATTTTGTCTTAAGACCAAAACTTAAGACAAACTTAAGACAAAATCATAACTTTACTACTCCTAAATGCCTTTTGTGAATACCGAAAGTCGTAAATTTACTACTTCCTAAATGCCTTTTGTGAATACCAAAAGTCGTAAAGTTAGGATTTTGTCTCAGATTACTTTTGTGAATCGGGCCCGTAATGCTGGAAATTTAGTCTCCGATATGCTCTGGTATTTAGCGCTCCACTAAATGAATACCTGTTTTTTGCATGCTATTTGTATGATGTGTAAAGTAGGTGTGACATTTGGGCTCCACACGGGGAAGGTTTCGCCCAGGTAAAATTCTTTTGATGTATTTAGGTGTATTTAGATCAGGGTTCCCAACTTTTCTGTAATGAGAGCTACTTCTGATCAGTGAAAATCATTGTGAGCTACTGAAGGCCATGTAACTTGCGCATTGTTACCAGAGACTCCCTCACCCAGCTTCAGTGACTAAATTTAATGTCCATGGAGCCCGATACTATGGTTTGAACAAAATACTGTCACTAGGGGTACTATGATAGGGCTACTATGTGCGTCAGTGAGTGCATGGTCTGTGGGGATGTATGAACATGTGTGTGAATGAATGGGATATATGTGTATGGGTGACTGAGAGCCTGTGTCGTATGTACTTGTGGTACAGGACATACCTTTAACCACATGTGGCACCGTTACATGTACAACACAAACATACAACCATTTGGGGGGGGGGGGGGAGTTCAAATGCAGAAAAATGTTCTGCACAAAGGTTCCTAATAAGGAACATTTTTCTCTACTTGATGGAACATTTTACTGCTTTTTAAATTTCTCCCATTTAAAAAACATTGCAGCATTTTTCAGTTATAGCTATGGCAGCGGGTCTACCAGCCACTGGGAGCAAGGTGCCTGCTATGTCTAAATGTGACACTTTGAAATGGGGGAAAATTTTACTCACAAGTTAACTTTGTTTATATGCATTACATTAAACATCATTTTAAATTTCTCCCATGTCAAAGTGTCTTTACCAACAGCAGGCATATTACTCCTGATGGCCTGGAGACGTGGTGCCATATTTATAAAAGGAAAATACAGTCATTTGTTTAAATGTGAGGAATTTAAAGTGAAGACACATGCTTCATAAAACATTAGGACTTAATTAGCTTAATTTGAAGTAGAGAAAAAATAAGACAATGTTTCATAGAAACATTTTTCTTCACTTTAAATTTCTCCCATTTAAAAGAAAATGACTGTATTTTTCAGTTACAAATAGGGCACTGTGTCTACCAGCCACTGGGAGCAAGGTGGCTGCTGTTTGTAAATGTGACACTTTGAAAAGGGAGAACATTAAAATGAAGAGTTAACTTAATCAAGTTAACACTAAATTTTAATTTTCTGTCATTTAAAAGCATTCAGAAATTTCATTTTGTTCTCATTCTCCAATATTGAGTTGAGAACAACTTTTATTTAAGAGTTAAATACCTCAGTGCTTCAGTTATGAACCTCTGTGACCCACATGGGTCATACATCTGACTGAGCACTGCTCATTATCAAGCTCTACTATCTGCAGCCAGAAAATAATGGAAAATTAAAGTAGCCTTTCCTTAACTTTAAAAGTAAAACACAATACGTATTTATTGCAGTTCTGAACTTAAGGCTGGGAGCTACTCTGAAGGTTTCTGCAAGTTACTAGTAGACTGGTTGGAGACACCTGAGTTAGATGTTTATGAACTTCAAACAATGTTTGATTTTATCACCCTGCATAATTTTGCTTGTTTTTGCAGTTGGACAGCCACCGTGTGGCTGCGTTGTTACAGATTGCATGCAAATATATACAGCTGGTGCGCAGCCCCCCCCACTAACTCACTGATACTAGAACCGCTTCACCCTTGTTAAATCTTCCATCAAAAATATTTTCCACAGATCGTATTTAGAAAATAAGACTATGTATTACTGTCTTAATTTGAATTGTTTTATTTTCACAAAGCTAATTTCTTCTCCGTATTTCTGTCTTTAGAGAGTTTATTGTGGACATGAATACACAATTAATAATTTAAAATTTGCACATCATGTTGAGCCTAATAATGATTCCATAAAGCGAAAACTGGCCTGGGCAAAGGTAAGGACAACTGATATTATTATACAAATTAAGTGATATTTATTAATATTCAGTTGATCATATTTCATGTTGGATGTTATCTTATTTGTTTCTAGCTAATGTATGCTCTTTTGCTTATTTGGTCGTATTTGATGTTTGAAGTGCGTGCATTTAGTGATAGCTGCTCTTAATGTAGGCTTCTTTGCAGGCTGGGCTTATGTTTAATATTTTTTTGGCTTCATTGTTTGTGCATAGTATTTGATGTTTTCACTTAAAATTTTGCTGGTGTTAGGTTATACAATGAGGGTTGCGGGCCCTGCGTGATGCTCTTCCGCTTAGTTATTTTAGCTATGTTCTAGATTTTTTTCTCACTGGTGCTTGTGGTTAGCGTTTAAAATTCTTTAGACCCAATGGTTATAAAGTTGGTTTAGGATGATCTTTGCTTTGTGAAAAAAGCTGGTGCTTGATGATCTTTCCTTACATAATTATGTCGGTATTATAAGTTCTGTTTGGTGTTCATAGTTGTTTTTTTCATTTTCTGTGGTTGCTTCTTTGTAACTGGTAATGGATCTTTCATTCAGTCTTTAATTGTAAGTGGGGTTCTAGTTCTCAACTTTGTATGTCATGATTGTTCCCTTTTCCGTTGGATTTGGCAGGTGTTTGATATTCTTTCATTGCCCTGAACACAGATGAAGTTTGATCGTTACTGCATGGATTAATGTTCTTGACTCTGTAGATGAGGTTTGATTTTTTTGTTCTTTGTTTGTCACGGCTCGTGTTTGAAATTCTCCCTTTACTCAGTGGTCAGTGTGAGTTCTTGATATTTTGTGTGGTTCTTATAGATATATAACCACCAAATAAAGACCACTAGTTCTAGTCAGCAAAGAAAATATCATCTATTATGATAATATTTGATGTTTTTTGTTTTGCTGACTAGAACTAGTTTTATTCTTTCCTTTAATGGTGTTTGATATTTTCCTTGTAGAGCACAACTGGTGTCTAATCTTTTTCAGTGATCATAGCTGTTGCCGTGTTTTCTTTGGGGTTCTTTTCTCTAATGCTTTTCAGTAGTCACATTTGGTGTTTGATGCTTTTTTCGTCATTGATTTTTACCTGGGCCTTTATAATGTTTCCTTGTTGACATAAGATGTTTGATGTGTTTTGTTTTAGTGCTAACAGCCGAGGTTTTGATTTTCTTTTTTTACTGAAGTTGTAGCTGTTGCTTAAAACTTTTTCTTCCATTATCTGACGTAGTTTGTTATTTATTTATTACTTACTGTATTTTGTGTTTGATGTTTTTCTTTTAGTGATCCTTGCATAATGCTGGTTTGCCTTTCTTCAGTGGTTACAGCTGATTGTTGGGTGTAAATTGCTTCCAGGACATGGCTGCTTTTGCTCTTTTGGTTATAGTTGTTTTGGTTAAATTGTTTCTGCTTTGCAGGTCAGAGGTCAAGTAGAAAGTCATCATTGCTTATCTTTTTTTTTTTTTTTTTTCTTCTGTTTTTATTATTATTAATTTTTTTTTTAACTCTTATGAAAGACAAATTACATTGTGGAAGACCGACCATATACCGAACCATCCAACAATCGAAGAGACATTTCAGTTTGAGCAGATATTAAACATAACAATTATGTCGATGACATAATGGGTTCAGAAACAAGTTGAGCCTCAGCAGTTAGTCCGTTCCATTCGAGGCAAAGGTCACCGTTCAATAGTGGTTTGGTTCCGTTAGTATGTTGTACAGAGTCTTTTAAGATCAATCAGCATAAGCAATTGAACAGATGTTATAGGTAAGAACAAACAAAACGCAGAACCAGTAAAAGCAGCATAGAACAACATTTGTGTGAGCATCCCTCACCTTGTCCCCCCTTCCCCCCCCCCCATCCCCTGTCCCATCGCTCCAGCCTGTGGCATTATCTCAACAGCAATCTCCACCCATTGGCTACGTTCATTGCTTATCTTTTATGCTTGTTGTTTCAAAGTGTGTAGCTGGTGGTTATTATCTTGGCTAGTTTTTTATGTTTGTTTTACCCTAGAGATGGTAGTTTGTTTGAAATGCCTTTAGTTAGTCACATGCTGGAATTCCTACTTTGGGAAAAATAGAAAGCACTCGTTGTATGAGCCGACAGAGAGACAATGAGGAGGGAGACACTCGGAACTGCTCTTCCCTCAGCGCCTTCCATAGCTCCAATTGTCTAGGGCAAATTGGATAAATAAGGTCTCCTTCATTGATATGCTTGTTCAAAAGAAAATCTATTACATGTTACACTCCACTTTTAGAAAAGGACTTTCAACAAACTGAGTAGTTATAGATAATGAATTTGTGAAACTTAAAAATATATATATATTTATTAATTGAAAAAAATCAAAGGTTACAGGGACGTTCTAGTTAGGCTCAGATTTCCCTCAAACAAAACCGGTGAAATTCAGCAGTTATAGTTACATGAGCTAACTATAACTTAGGCCCCGCAATGCACTGCTTATGACCTCACATATTACATCACTCATGACATGGTCAGTGACATCACTAATGACATCGCAAATGACATCACTCAAGACATCATCCAGTGAGTGTAAGTATTTTCTAAGAGTTTATGATTGTTAAACAAATAAACTAACCTACTACAAAAGTTAAATTACTACTACACTAGTACACTACTGAGTGATACTGCTTCTAACATATATTTTGTGAGTGGCTATGTGACTGTATGTATCCTTGTGTGTATGGGTGTGTGAGTAACTCTATGGGTGTATAAGTGGGTGTGTGAATAGCTGTGTGGGTGAGATGCTGTGTGAGTGACTGTATTGGTGAGTGAGTGGGTGTGTCAGTGGCTTTATGGGTGAGTGAGTGGCAGCGTGAGTGGCTCTATAAGTGAGTGGCTCTATGGGTGGGTTAGTGTGTGTGTAGTGACTGTATGGATGAGTGAGTGAGTGTCTGAATGGCGTATGAGTGAGTGGCTGGGTTTGGAAGTGGCTGTATGGGTGAGTTAGTGGCTGTTTCAGTGGGTGTTTGGTTAAGGTAGTTGGTGTGTGAGTGGCTGTATTGGAGAGTGAGTGTCTGTGTGAATGGCTGTATGAGCGAGTGAGCGGATGTGTGAGTGTTTGTATGGATGTGTGAATGGATATGTAAGTGATTGGGTGGGTGGTTGTGTGAGTGCTTGTATGGGTGAGTGGCTGTGTTGAAAGGCTGTACAGGTGAGTGTGTGTGTCAGTGACTGTGTAGGTAAATAAGTGGGTGTGTGAGTAGCTGTATGAGTGAGTGTGTAGCTATGCGAGTGGCTGTATGGGTGAGTTACTGGTTGTATGAGTCCCTAGAATTAGGACGCACGCCGACTCTCTGCGATCTGTCCTGGCCGTACACAGACTCGGACGCGAAGTATGACACAGTCAATGTTTAAAAGTTGGATTGTTTGGAGCTCATGTACGCTACCTTGTATAATGAATTAAGATTTGGATCTGACTAAACATGCAATATTATGCAGCAGAAGATGCCTGTTACGTTCGGGAACTAGCCAGTCCTACTACGCCCTGAAGAAGCCCAAATTGTGGGCGAAACGTGTTGGCTGTTCAGAAAATGTCGTGTCTGGTGTCGTGGAGTGAAATAAAGAAGCACAAGATACAAAGAATAAGAGACCTCTTGCATCATTTTTTGTTATGAATTACAATCGCTGATTGTACTTACTGTTAGAATTTCTCTTGATTTGTGCCTCTCATTTTGTATATATGAGTGGCTGTATGGGTGAGTGAATTGTTGTGAGTGGCTGTATGGGTGAGTGAGTGAGTGAGTGGGTGTGTGATTGCCTCGAGAGAAGTGAGTGGGTATGTGAGTACTGGTATGGGTCTGTGAATGGGTATGTGAGTGGTTGTATGGTTGTGAGTGGGCGTACGAGAGATTGTATGGGAATGTGAGTGGGTGTGTGAGTGGTTCTGTGGGTGATGTCATCGGTGATGTCATCAGTGATGTCATTTGAGATGTCATCAGTGATGTTACTGACCATGTCATGAGTGATGTAATATGTGAGGTCTTAAGCAGTGCATTGCGGGGATTAAGTTGTAGTTAGCTCAGGTAGCTAAAACTGCTGAATTTCACTGGTTTTGTACGAGCGAAATCTGAGACTAACTATAACATCTCTGTAACCTTTGGTTTTTTTCAGTGATTTTCTAAGGTTTTTTTAATATCTATTTCCTAACTATAACGCCCCTGTAACCTTTGTTTTTTCAGTGATTTTCTAAGATTTTTTTAACTTGATGTAAGATGCCAATCGCAATACAAAGTGGGGATGGGGTTGAACGCAGGGCCTGGCCTGGCATTGTGCTGCCCCCACCCAAGCTTGCTGCTACTGCCCCCCTCCTCCCTGCCATCCATTGTCCACGTCCCTGCTCCCTCATTACACCCATGTGGGGCCGTTGTTCTGCCACTGCCCTTCCTGCCTGCCCTAAATAGTTTGCTTGCTGCTCCGTCCACCTACTCTCTGTTGTCCCAGTCCAAGCACCAGCCCCTCCCTCCTGCCCTGCATGGTCTGATGTGCTGTCACTGACTTCCATTTAGCTCGATGTCCCTGCCCACTCCTCCTGCCCTCCATTCCCAAATTCTATGCAGCATCATTGTCCTCCTGCTTCGCCTCTTTGCTTAGCTTGCTGTCCCTACTCTCCTTCCCCCAGCCCTCCGATGTCTCTGTGCATGCCCCTGCTCCCTTCTTTCTGCCCACCATATTCCATGAACCTGCCACCCTCCTATCTGCTCTGAGTGTTGTGTTGAGCTGCCACTGCCCCTCCCAACTGCCTAGCATGGTCAGATGACTGCCACCTCCACCCTGCCTGTCCAAGTTCCATGCCCCTTTCCCCTCCCACCTGTCCTCCATGGTCTATTTTGCTGCCACTCCCTTCTGCCCTCCATGCTCTGTTGTGCTGCAACTGCTCCTCCTGTCTGCCCTGCATGGTCTATTGTGAAGTCCCTTCCCCTACCCTCTTTTGTCTGTGTCCAGCCCCTACCCCTCCCTTCTGTCCTCCATGGTCTTTTGTGCATGTCCCTGCCCCCTCCCTCTTGCCCACTATGGCTGTTGTGCTGCCACTAACCCTCCTGCTTGCCATGCATGGCACAGCTCCTCCTACTTGCCCTGTGTGGTCAGCTTGCTGCCCCTGACCCCCTCCCACCTTCCCTCAGTTGTCTCTGTGTATGCCATTATAGTCTCACTGTTGCCCTCAATGGTGTTGTGCTTCCAGTGCCCATCCCACCAGCCCGCTATGGTCAGCTTACTGCTCCTGCCTTGCCCCCAACCCTCAGTTTTCCATGTGCAGACCTCTAGCCACTCCCTCCTGCCTTGTTTGGTCTGCTGTCGTTCCCCTGCCCCCTTCCTCATGCCCTTCATGGTCTGTTATGCTGCAACTGTCCCTTCTGTCTGTCCGCTATGGTCAGCTTGCTGCCCTTGCCTCTTTCACCCTGCATGGCCCTGTTCCCTCCCTATTGCTTTCCATGGTCCGATTGCTGCACTGCCGTCCCACTTGCCCTGTGTGATGTATTGTGCTGCTGCAACCCCTGACAAATGCCCAATATGGTCAGTTTGGGGCCCCTGCCCATTTACCTCCTAACCTCTCGTGTCTGTGTCCCTACCCCATTCCTCCTCCCCGCCCTGATCAAATGTACTAAACTTGCTAACATTTTGAACTTGGTAAGAGAGAGATTTTGAAAAAAACCCGGGGAATTGATTTTCCCCATCGACTTGCTTTGAAAACGTGGAGATTTTAGGCAGGAGACAAAGAAAATAAAGGTCTTTTTGGCTTAAAAACATTGGCAGTCTCCTGCCTGAATCGGGTCAGTTGGCGTGTATGGTTGTACTGCCACTGCCTCTTTCTTCTGCCCTCAATGGTCTTTTATATTGCCACAGCCTCTCTTGTCTGTATTGCATGGTTGGTTTGTTGCCCCTGCCCCCCTTTCCCTTGCCCTCCATGGTCCGTTGTGCTACCACTGCCCCTCCCGCCTACACAGCGTGGTCAACTTGTTGCCTCTGCACCCTCCTCCATGAGAGGGTCTTATTCCCATAGAAATTATGGTTAGTGCTCAAAACAACTAAAGTGAGGACATATTTTCTGAGTTCTCAACTAGCAACAAAGCACTTTTAAATAATTTGCTATCTTAGTTTTATTTATCCAGTTGATCACTTGATTATATGTTACACTTAAGGGAAAGGATGAGGCGTTACAGCTAGAGCTGCAGACTTTGCAACTGGGGAATCAGGTTCAAGTTTCGGCATCAGCTCAACATCCTGTGATTCTGGACAAATCACTTAATCTCCCCAAGCCTAAAAACAAAATGAATGTGTCCTTGTGTAATATAACTGATGCTCATGTAAAGCACTCCTATACCTCTGGGTCAAGTCTGCGCTATATAAAACTGCAAAAAAGCTAAATAATTAAGTGTTGTGCACACTTCTGTCATTGAGCTACATCTGGGTAATATTTGTGCTATATTTGGGCTCTTTTTTCTCCGGTGGCCATCTTGGGAGACCTGTTATGAAGCCCCCTAATTCCATCATTTACTGCAGTATCCTCAGTAGAAAATGCTTTCAGTTTTCTACTTTGATTCCATCAAGATGGCGTTCATATGTGACACACCTTTGGCATAAATTCAGAATGTTGGCACTCTAGTTGCTCAGCAGAACACTGTAATAAACGTGCTGATCACCAGGCAGTTAACTGCCAGTTTGCTGTTGGCGTTGAAAGTACATGTTTCAGACTGCATGTGTTGAAAGTGCATGTTTTAGTCTGCATGTTTAAGTCTGCATCTCAGAATGGTTTAATGAAATAGAAGAGGAAGATATTTGAGAATTCACTTAAAATGTGTCCTAATTTTTCTTTCTACAGCACCAACTATAATTGCTATGACAAACCGAACCCCCTCATTTTGTTCCTTTCTAAATTAAATGTTTTTAGTTTTACCAGTTTGATTCAATCAACATAGCTTCAGGTGTGCCATACTTTTGTCATAAGTAACGCTGTTAGCGCTCTAGTTACTCTTTAGAACACTCTGCGAGGCTGCAGTAGAACACACGGGAATCAACTGTCAGACTTCATTTTCATATGGCTGAGAAAGATAGTGTGATTTTATAGAAAATATGCTCTCATTTTAACTTGCCTTCCATAACCTCTATGGGGAAATCATGAGAAAACAGTTTTCTCTCAAACATGATTCTTAAAATCCCAGCATAAGGCTTTTCCACATGGTAAAATCACCTTAGAACACACCACAATTCCTAAAATTAGTATGGTACCATCAACAAATGATTTATATTGTAACTAAAGAACAAGTTACTTACCTTCGGTAATGATAAATCTGTAAGAAACATAGGTTAGTTATAGATTCCTTACCTTAGAATTACCCCCAGGCGTCAGACTGGATCCGGAAAGTTTTGCGTCATCGGTACCCCTGCGCGTCGGATTGTGGCGTCGGTCGACTCCGCGTTCGTCGTTGGCGTCGTGGTCGCCGGGATGACGTCGCGGTAGCTACATAGACGCCGCCCTCGCGCGCTGACGTCAGTTCTGTACACGACTTTCCACGCCAGAAGCGCAGAGCCATGCAAGACACTGACCACTGGTGCACAAAACTAGGGCCCTGAAAGGAAGTCCTTAACCCTAGAAGTCAGTTCGCAGAACGGGGAGGATGGGTGGGGCGGTAAGGAATCTATAACTAACCTTTGTTTCTTACAGATATATCGTTACCGAAGGTAAGTAACTTGTTCATCTGAAAGAAACAGTTAGTTATAGATTCCTTACCTTGGAGTAGATACCCCAGCAATACCAACCCTGTAGGTGGGTCTGCGAACTAAGTTCACACCAGAAAGTCCTGGAAAACAGAACGGCCAAAGAAGCCGTCTCTCCGGACTTGGCTGTCCAGGCAGTAGTGTTTGGTGAACGTGTGCAGCGATGCCCACGTAGCTGCTTGACCGATGTCATTAAGGGGGACTCCCCGTCCCAAAGCAGTGGTAGCTGCCGTCGTCCTGGTGGAATGGACGCGCAGTCCCACTGGAGGCTCCTTCTTTGCCAAAGAATAGCAAGCTTTGATGCACAGAACGACCCCCCTGGAGATGGTCCGTTTGTGGACGGCCTGACCTTTCTTAGCGCCCATGTAACCAACAAAGAGCTGGTCGTCCACCCGGAATTGTTTGGTGCGATCCAAGTAGAATGGAAGCGCATGTTTTGGATCCAGACGGTGGAGCCTCTCTTCCTCTTTTGAAGGATGCGGAGGCGGAAAGAAGGTGGGCAAAGTGATGGTTTGGCCAATGTGGAAAGAAGTAACCACCTTGGGAAGAAAGGAAGGTCTAGTTCTGAGGACGACCTTGTCCGGATGGATAGCCAGAAAAGGAGGCTTAGAAGAAAGAGCTTGAACCTCACTCACCCTGCGAGCAGAGGTGATGGCCACCAGAAAGGCAGTTTTCAAAGTTAGAAGCCTGAGAGGGCAGTTATGGAGCGGCTCAAAGGGAGCGCACATAAGATATGTAAGAACCAAGTTCAAGTCCCACTGGAGCATTACGAAGGGAACAGGAGGAAAAAGATGAGTAATGCCCTTAAGAAATCTATTTACAACAGGGGACTTAAAAAGAGAAGGCTGATCAGGAACCCTAAGGAAGGCTGAAATGGCCGAGAGGTAGCCCTTGATAGTGCCCAGAGCAGAGCCCTGCTGGGCCAAAGAAAGGAGGAACAAGAGAACCTCAGAAAGAGGGGCGGAAAGGGGATCCACAGCCTTTGCTGTGCACCATGCCAAAAATTTGTTCCATCTGCAGGCGTATACCGTCTTAGTGGAGGGACGCCTGGCTGCCAAGATTACATCACAGACTTCAGGAGGCAAGTCAAACGACGTCAACCGCCGCCGCTCAATCTCCACGCAAGGAGGTGGAGGCTGGACAGGTTTGGGTGGAGGACCGTCCCCTGCTGCTGCGACAGAAGATCCTCCCGAAGAGGCAGTCTGATCGGAGGATCGATGGCCATGTTGAGCAGCTCGGAATACCAGACTCTTCGTGCCCAATCCGGAGCCACATGAATGACTTGGGACCGGTCGTGCCTGATCTTCTTCAGCACTCTGGCCAGAAGTGGTATAGGCGGAAAGGCGTATAGAAGACCGCAACTCCACTCGCGACGAAAAGCGTTGCCTAGCGAGTGCCGCCTTGGAAATTCCAACACGCAGAACTGCTGACATTGCGCATTCTCTTCGGTGGCGAATAGATCTAACCAAGGCTCTCCCCACTGCTGAAAGAGACCTTGCACCACCTCCGAGTGAAGACGCCATTCGTGATCCATCATGCACCTGCGGCTGAGTTTGTCCGCCTTGGCGTTCAGTGATCCTGCCAGGTGTTGAACCACCAGGTATATGCCCTGATGTTCCAGCCATGTCCAGAGGCGCAGGGCCTCTTGACATAGGGTCCACGACCCCACCCCGCCTTGTTTGTTGCAGTACCACATGGCGGTGGTGTTGTCCGTGAACACCTGCACTACTCTTCCCCGTACAGAGGGAAGGAATGCCTTGAGTGCAAGACGGATCGCCCGAAGCTCCAGAAGGTTGATGTGGAGCCCGGACTCCGCCGGAGACCAGAGGCTTCTGATCTCTGCCTCTCCCATGTGGCCGCCCCATCCCAGAAGGGATGCGTCTGTCACCACTGTATGATCTGGATGGGGAAGAGAGAGGGATCTGCCGTTGACCCAATCCTGGTTCGTGAGCCACCACTGCAATTGTCGTGCAGTGCCCTCCGAGATCTGGACGTAATCGGACAGATTCCCTGATGCTGCGCCCACTGGAACTTCAGGTCCCACTGCAGAGCCCGCATATGCCACCTGGCATGATCGACCAGCAGGAGGCCATGAGGCCCAGCAGCCTCCGGGTCATCCGAACCGAAACCCGGGATAGGGGCTGAAAGATCCGAATCGTAGCCCGAACATCCCGGACTCGCTGTTCTGGAGGATAAACCTGAAACCGCATCATGTCCAGAACCGCTCCGATGAAGAGGAGCTTCTGAGAGGGAATCAGGTGTGACTTCGGCACATTGATGGAGAATCCCAGCGAATGCTGGAGTTCGGCCGTAGTCTGGAGGTGGGAGACGACAGCCTGGGGCGAGCCCGCCTCCAACAGCCAGTCGTCTAGATAGGGGAGAAGGCCAAAGGGGAGCATGGTAAACTGAAAATGCTCGTGGCCTACCGTGAACCGCAGGTAACGCCGGTGGGCCGGCAGGACGGGGATGTGAAAGTCAGCGTCCTGCAAGTCCAACGCTACCATCCAGTCTCCAGGGTCGAGGGCAGACAAGACCTGAGCGAGCGTCAACATTTTGAACTTCTCCTTCCGGAGGAAGCGGTTGACGTTCCTGAGATCCAAGATAGGACGCAGGCCTTTGTCCTTCTTGGGCACCAGAAAGTAGTGGGAATAACAACCACGACCTACTTCTGGGACAGGAACGCGCTCGATGGCACCCTTGGCCAAGAATGCCGAAACTTCCTGTTGGAGAAGGGCCAGGTGATCCTCCGACATGCGATGGTACTGAGGTGGCATGGAGGGAGGGGTAGTCTCGAAGGGGAGGGAATAGCCCCTTCAGACTCTTTGCAAAACCCACCTGTCCGAAGTGATGGTGCACCAGTGGGGGTGATGGCGGATCCTGCCGCCCACTGGCGTTTGGTGGCCCTGAAATGTCGGACTAGGAAGGTTTGGAGGATGCTGCAGAGGGGGCGGTGTGGACTGGCCCGCTCGCTGGCCCCCAGAACCACGCCGGTGGTTCCCACGTCCCCGGCCGCGCTGAGACTGTACAGCTTGTGCCGGCCTGTGGCCCTGGGCGGGACGTAGTGGGGCACCCCTTCTGTAGCCATGAAAGGGGCGAAAGGCAGACTGCGCAGGGTGGGTGGTGGAGAGGCCCAAGGACCTGTCCGTAGCCCGTGAGTCCTTAAAGCGCTCCAGTGCGTTGTCTGCCTTGCGGCCGAAAAGGCGACGGCCATCAAAGGGCATGTCCATAAGGGTGGATTGGACATCCCCTGAAAAACCAGTCGAACGCAACCAGGCGTAGTGTCGAAGGGCTACTGACGTTGAAATCATCCTGCCAAGTGCGTCGGCGGTATCCAGCCCACAGCGGATGGTAAACTTCGCTGAGTCTCTCCCCTCGGCAACGGCACGGTAGAGCACGGCCCGGGCCTCCTCCGGGTACTGAGTCGGTATAACGGCCCAACAGACATGCAGTGTTTACCGACCGCAGTCCCAAACTGGCGGAAGAAAACATTTTCTCTCCAAGGTGATCCAGCTTTTTGGATTCCCTTTCCGGAGGTGCGGTAAGGAAGGCGCCCTTGGACGTAGAGGCTTGGACTACCAAGCTCTCAGGGGTGGGGTGTTGGGAGAGGAAAGTGGGGTCGCCAGGAGCTGGGTGGTGGCGTTAGGCAATCATCCTGTCCACAGGAGCCCCTGTGTTGTGCCTGGACCAAGTGCCCAAAAGGATGTCCGTAAGGGCTTCATTGAACGGGAGCAGGGGCTCCGAAGAGCTTGCTGCCGGCTGAAGCACCTCTGTCAGGAGGTCAGTCCTGACTGCCTCCTTTAGGAAGCTCGAGGTTGAGAGCCTCGGCCGCCCTACGCAACACCACTGCGTATGAAGCTCCCTCCTCTGTAGCCACGGTAGGAGGAGACAACATGCCTAGGTCTGGTGAGGTATCCAAACCACTGGCCTCCCCCAGTTCCTCTCTCCAGTCCGGATTGTAGTCCAACTGGTCAGTCAAAGGGTCACCAGACCCCTCCCAGTCTTCCTCACCCTCTTCTGGCTGCCAATCTGGTTGAAAATAGCCAGGGTGGAACATAGGGCCGAAAGTACCCGTCGGGTCCGGCGTCGGCCGACGCCGGTCTGGCTCCGTGTCCACGTCGAGGTGGGAGCTGGGGTCGACGCCGGCTGGGGGTCCAGTTGGCGTCGGCTGCGGACGTGGTGCCGGTGGAGTCGGTGGAGGTGTAACGAGGTCGACTGGCGCCGATCCGGATCCAGGCTTGGATCCAAGGAGGCCCTTCGGTGCAGAGGCCGAAGCCGCCAGCGTTGAAGGCCTAGGTCCCCCAACCGAGTCCTGGGGGGCCCGAAGGCGCGCTGGCAGAGTCGGGCTGCCCAAAGATGGCGTGCATAGCTTCGTAAAATTGGCGAAGCTGGGCAGGGGTCGCTCCCGGTCCCGGGAAGGGAAGGAAGCCCGGAGTCGACCCTGAATGCTCCACATGCGGAGCCGCGGGAGTGACACCACCCGCACCATGCGTCGCGTCGGCTGACGGACGAGGGGAAGTCGAAGAGCAACGGTGCTTCTTCGATTTTCTTCTTGTGCTTCGACTTACCTGACTCCGAGTGCGAAGACTTAGAAGAGGAGTGATAATGACTCCGCGATCGGTCCCTCGACTTCCCACGCGAACGGGACCGTGCGCGACGCGGAGCGGTCTGCCGGACCTTGAGGAGCTTTCGGGACCGCTCCCGCAAAGACTTCGGGGCCATGGTTCGACAGTCTGAGCACGACTTGGGGTCATGGTCGCGCTCCAGGCAGAAGAGGCACACGCGGTGCGGATCCGTCACCGACATCATCCGGGAACAGGAACCGCAGGCCTTGAAACCGGGCATCCCTCGTGCACCAGGAGTCGGATAATGACTCGAAACGAAGTCGACAAAAGTCGCAAAAACTCAGTCAAAAAATGACTGGGAGTACCACTCTTCCCGGATCTGCGCTTGCTGACGCGGAAAAAGAAAGCACTGACGTCAGCGCGCGAGGGCGGCGTCTAAGTAACTTCCGCGACGTCATCCCGGTGACCACGACGCCGACGACGGACTTATTGATTAGGTGAACTCATAGTGATTAAGGAAATCATGAATGGCCTTTTTGGGACCTTTCCACTGGGTGTCAAACACCCATCCTCCCCAACATGTTAGCGTCACTAATGAGAACTTGGTCTGATCTAATTAACTGAGCCAATTGTTTGAATCTCAACAATGGCTTATCTTTCTTGCATGCTCTATTACCCATTGTCATTTTAAAGCTGGTTGAAGTCTTCGTGTTTCAGTTGTGGATTCTTTCAGAGTGACGTGTTTACTACAGCTTTATGCAGAAGTCCCACTTACAGATAGTTGCAACTTTGAAGACCTATTATATTTTGATACAACACCACTGTATGACTATCCATGCATGATCAGAGACAGACAGGTGCTGCTGCAGAACCTTTTCAAGTAAGGTGAGCCTCATTTCCTCGATTTCCCTGTATTTGTTACTTTTTGTCAGTCATAATTCAAGTATGTCAGTCTAAAAAAGTCCAAATGCCGGTTAAGAAAATGCTATATTTTTCTAACTACTGTTCTTTAGCCTAATATCCTTCATAGATTCACAGGCAACCCTCCGGTCTCATAGTTTCATGAGGCTGTTCTGATTACTTAACCGCCTTGTCAACGCTTTCAGAATCTGACCTAACCTCTTGCTGAGGATTTCCAGCCTGACAACGCAGAATAATTCAGGCATTTGATCCTATAAATGATTCCACTGCTGGAAAACTGTAGTCCTAGCTTTTGTTTGCTTCAGTAGCCATAGCTTGTATTAAGATATCTTCTTTGGGAATTGTTAAATGAAAGAGGGATTAAATATTCTCCACCCTTTGGGTCATTGTATCTCATATTTGATGTTCTTTGCTTCATTGATTGCAGCTGATGGTCTTCACTGGCCAAAATGTATTGTTTATTTTATGCTTGTAGTTGGTCTTTGATGCTGTTTGCGGTTATTTTACTTCTGGGCCACAGCTGCTTTTTAATATTGTTGCTCTTTTGTATGCATAGCTGGTGTGTTTGCATGTGACTTCCTGAAGTCGCTTGTGTTCTGATTTCTCAAACATTTTAAGAAAGGCAAGCACCAGGAATGTTAGAAATGGCCTAACAGTACATGTACAGCCTGGCAAGGCTAAACCTATTACTTTGATAATTACTGGACTCTGTTTTATTGTGATCTCAGCAGAACCCTTTTCCCACCCTTCATTATTGTGCTGTTTATGTATGATGATGAAGTCCTTGAGGTCTCCTAAATGTCTGACGGCACCAGCTATAAGCCTCTTAGACAGTCCTGGCAGTCAATTCAAGTTCAACAAAAGTTTGAAGTTGTTGAATAAAAGAAAATCTAACTATTCTGACATAAATTACTGCAGGCATTTGCTTTCCAGTTCCTTGCATCAAAGTATTTGTATGAAAAGATTTAGGTTCTCATCTCAATTCGAGGGCAGATCTGGGAGCACTGGAACCCATTTGGGGACACTAATACACCTGAAACATTTTGTTGGTTGTTACTCATTTTGTGATTAAACCAAATGATTTACCACATGTCTTTGCAGGCAAAATATGATGTCGGTGAACCAACCATCCCATCCACTATTGCAGAGGAGTTTACCTTTAACCCGTTCATGAGAGTGAGGTATGTGCTGTTTATTGATAGGCAAAGTATGAGTTCCAACTCAAACAACCGTTACTTGACCTGCGGGGCGACCTAGGTGTACATATCTATCTTTTCATGAGCAATCAGTTCATCACACTGATTTTTATTATTTGGTTTGATGCTCCTACTTGATGAGAATTGTTTTGTCTAGTAAGTGCTTTGTTTGGTGGGAGGAGACAGAAAAAATAAGTTAGTTGCCTGTACACAGTGATTCTCCAGTATTGATATCTTTTATAGATTCACATGCTTGAATCTTCCCCGTCGTCATGGTGGGAGTCTCACGGTAACTAATAGAAAACCAATCCTAATAGTTAGGGCCTTGGAAAACCCCATGAAAACCATAGAAATTGTTAACCTATTGACCTTGTTTTAAAACATCCAATCAGAGCAGAGACCCAGAAGCACTTTTCCACTGCAGAGCCACCATATCTCGGATTTTGAGCACGAGTGTAATACCCGGAAGATAAGAGGTGAAATAATGGTGAGCCTAAATGGTGAGGAGGGAGGGTTGCATGTGAATCTATAAAAGATATCAATACTAGAGAACCACAGTCTACAGGTAAGTAACTTGTTTTTTCACCAGTATTCTATCTTTCATAGATTCACATGCTTGAATTAGAGTAGCAAGCAGTATCAAATGTGTTTAGGGGGTGGGTTAGGTAACCTTCCCACCATGTGACCCATCACAACCTTAAATATGATACACTGACTAAATAATGTTTTTCCTAAGTACCAATATATATCATAAACGCGTAAAGGCGATTTTTAAAATATAACATTTGAACATCTGCAGAACTTCTAATCATATATGGTGGCATAGACCATTCAATAAAAGAGACAGAGAAAGGAAAAATAAATTTGAAAATGCATACCTTATGAAAACAGGCGTCGTAACGCAGCTTGTCCAACTGCCACATCTACTTTGTGCCACGTGTCCAGGCAGTAGTGGTTCGTAAAAGTATGGGCATTAAACCATGTGGCTGCCCTGCAGATGTCAGGGAGTGAAACCCCCACAAACAGGGCTGAAGAACC
Source organism: Calotriton arnoldi (assembly GCA_963921515.1). NCBI lineage: Eukaryota > Metazoa > Chordata > Amphibia > Caudata > Salamandridae > Calotriton > Calotriton arnoldi. The sequence goes on from CAWUFW010003788.1 coordinate 1,048,378, forward strand.
CACCACTTTTCTTGTGAAATGCGCCTTCACTTCCGTTGACAGTGGCCTTGCTGCTTTTTCATGGCAGTATACGATGACTTCAGCAACCCAACATCCCATACTGGCCCTAGAGAGGGCTTGTCCTTTTCTGGGCAAGGCATAGGAGACTAATAGTTGATCAGATTTTCTGAAGGATTTAGTTCTGTCCAGGTAGAACTTGAGGCATCTTTGAATGTCCAAAGAATGAAGAGCTTTATCCGTAAGCGAAGATGGATTAGGGAAAAAAGTTGGCAAGACAATAGGCTCATTGAGATGAAAAGTGGTTGGCACCTTTGGAATAAACATGGGGTTAGTTCTCAGAATTACTTTGTTCTCCCGAAACTAAAGATGTGGTTCTCGGATTGTCTGAGCCTGAATTTCACTTTGCGGGGGTAATAGCCAAGAGAAAGGCAACCTTCCAGGAAATAAATTTTAATTCAGCCTTGTGAGTCGGCTTGAAAGGAGGCTTCATTAATTGTGATAAGACTGTATTGAGTTGCCAGGCCACCGGTGAAAGCTTAACTACCTGAAAAGCCTGGAACAACCCTTCCGTAAACATTTTAGTGAGTCTGTTCGACCACAAATAAAGTTTTCCTTTCTGTCGTCTGTATCTGGAGATTGCCGCCAGGTGAACTTTCACAGAAGCATGAGACAAACCTGACTTTGCTAGATGCAACAAGTAAGGAAGCACTTGTTCTGGTGTTGCAGAGAGAGGATGCACAGAGTGAGAGACCAAACCTTTTGAACTTTGCTGTATAACATTTATTTGTAGATTCCACTCAAACTTGTCACAGAATCATTCTGCAGCCTTCCAACAGATTTATTGACGTGTTGTGAGGAGCCAGGTGGTTCAATTTAGGGATCGGATCTGCGGATGCTGGACTTGACCCTTGCTCAATGAAAGGAGATCCTCTGCTGGCAGGAATGTGGGAGGAGAGCTGTCTGATAGGCGAAGAAGCTCGGTGTACGAGTACTGTCTTGACCAAGCCAGCGCTATTAGAATTAGACGGCACAATTCTAGCTTCATCGTCCTGATGATCCTGGGTATGAGAGGAAAAGGCGGAAGGCATATGCAAACATCCCAGTCCATGCCAGATTGAAAGCATTCCCCCTGGATCCTGGTTGAGGATATCTGCTGACAAATCTATTGCATTTCTTGTTAAGCAGGGTAGCAAACAGATCTAAGGTGGGTGTTCCCCATTGCCGGAAAACTTTGGTCAGGTGATATTGATTCCGCTCCCACTCGTGACATTGTTTGTCCGTCCAGCTTAGGCGTCTGCCCGTTCTTTCTGCTCTCCTGGGACATGCTCTACCTTTAAGTTGATGATGATGTTGAGCACCCATTCCCAGATCTGTTGTCCTTGAGCTGAGAGAAACTTTGATCTCAAGCCCTCTTGCCTGGACAGGTAGAACATGGCGGTGGTTGTGTCCATTCGAACCAACACAGATGAATTACGTTATCGGAGTATGAAAGCCTGAAAACCCAAGAAGACCCCTTTCAGCTCCAAGAGACAGGCAGCTTCTTCCAGATCTCCAGATCTTGCAAATGAGCTCCCCGTCCCTCAAGAGAAGCATCTGTTGTCATCACTATGTGAGGCCTTAACAGGATAAATGAGAGGCCCTGGGAAACATTTTGTATGTCCATCCACCAGGACATTGCCAACTTCATCTGACGAGTTATTGAGATGGAATCCTCGATAGACCTTTGACTTTGCACCCACTGGTTGTCCAGCACTTCCTGCAGCAGACACATTCGTAAACATCAGTTTGGTATTAACAGGATGCAGAATGACATCATCCCCAATATTGATTTGTACTTCCGTACTGAAGTGGACTATTTTGTTGACAGTAGTGTTATCGTGTTGAGCCGTTGAATTCTTTGAAAAAATGCTTTTGCTGTCCTTGTGTCTATAACCTCTCCAAGAAAGACTGCTGTCATTGAAGGAGTTAGCGAGGACTTCCTTTGTTCAATTGGAGGCCTAGAGACTGGAACAGTTTTAGACAGACACGAATCGAGTTTGTGGCTGAGACAAAGGTGGGATCTTTTATAAGCCAGTCGTCCAGGTAAGGGAATACCTGGTGACCTGATCTTTTCAAAATAGCCGCCACTGGAGCCATGCATTTCGTGAAGACTCTTGGAGCGGAGCGAAGGCCAAAAGGACGCACCTTACTGATGATGGAAAATTGCCACCTCGAAGATAAGGAATTTTTGATGTTTGGGGTGAATGGGAATGTGGAAGTAAGCATCAATCCGATCTAGGGATGTCATGAAATCTCCTCGATCCACTAGTTGAAGAATTTCCTGCAAAGCCTTCGGAAAGATTGCTTCATGATGAACTTGTTCAGAAGCCTTGAATCCATCACCTGTCTCCATTTGCCTGCTTTCTTCCTGAGAAGGCAAACATCGGAAATAGAAGCCTTCGTTGACCTGATCTGGCAGGACTTCTTCTATTGCACCCTTGGAGAGAAGCACACTGATCTCCTGCTTCAGCAAAACTAGGTGTCGGTGAGATGTTTTGCATGGTAGATAATTTGGAGGCTTTTGAACAAATTCCACAGTGTGACCGTGCTGCATTACGTCTAACACCCATTTGTCGGAAGAGATGTTTTTCCAACGACTGAAGAATTTGAAGAGAAAATCGCCGAATTTGTGAGATGGGACAGAGACGGCCAGTAGCAGGGACATATCATTGTCTCCTAGAGGGTTCTTGAGATTTCCCTCCAGCCGGAGGGCATTTTCAAGCTGGTTGTCGAGGGTAGTTGGAACCTGCCGCCGCTGAACGAAATCCCTGCTAAGTGTAAGGCTGATATCTGGCCTGTTGGTATAGTGGTCGTGGTGTGAACTGACCCCAACCCTTCTTCCTCAAAAGGAAGAAAAACGTCTTTGTTGGAGTGAACCCAAATTGCGGGTGGTCTCAGTATCTGATTTAATGGACTGGAGAGCCTTGTACACATGTTTGCCAAAAAGGCTTTCTCTGTCAAATGGCATGTCCAAGATCTTCGACTGCACCTTGACCAGAATGATGTAGCCTTCAACCAGCCCTGACGCCTCAATACTGCTACCCTAGCCATCTGACGGAAAGCAGTGGATTGCTGCGTGAATAATCTCTGAAGAGGCTTTCTCACCTTCTGCAAGTACCTCTTTTGCCTTTTTTTGTTTTTCATCAGGGAGATTATTGATAAATGCCGACAGATAGGACCACATCAGCTGGTCACATTTCCCTAGAATCGCTAGGGCATTAAAGGCTCTTATTGCAGTCGCCACCACGGCCGCAAACATTTTTCCGATATTATCGAGTCTACAGCATTCTTTATCGGGTGGTGCTGCGCATGGAGAAGATGGAATCTTAGCCCTTCCCCATACCGCCTTCATGATAACAGAATCAGGCCTGGATGGCCAATAAAATAAGTTAGTGCATTCTCTGGTGCTCTATATTTTTTATCAAGTTTTGGCACCACTGCTGCCACAGATGCTGGAGTCTTCATTAACTTGAGTCCTCCTGCCAAATATAATCCACATTTGGTATGTACCTCATGAGCGCTGAGCCACATCTTTAAAGTCGTACAAGAAACATTCTTTCAGCTTAGTTGGAAGCGGTAGGTCGAAACGCTTAGATGCACGCTCTAGCAGGATATGAAAGACAACTGTATCTGCAGTCCGTGAAGCAGGTAGAGGGGCGATATACTCATCCCATTCATTATCTTCAACCGCTACATCACCCGGAATTGCACTCTCTTATGGTTGATGATCGTTGTCACTTTCAGCTAGACTATCTCTTATTGGGATTGGTGGAGGACTAGGTCTCTCTTTATGAAGGGATACTGCAGGACTTCTCTGAAAAGGCGCAGAGTCAGGAATATTCTTGAGTCTGAGTTTGCGGAGCTGATGGGTTAGCATCCGGGAATCTTTTGTAATAGTCATTTATCATAAACCATAGGTCTGTAACCAAAGACATAAGAACAGTAATAGAGGATCCTTTTAGATAATGTTCCTCCTCTTGTTCTTCGTAAGGATATTAATCCTCAAAGGTATCATAACTGCGGGCAACCTCTACGATCCTATGATGGAAAGAATATTCATCTTGAAGGTAAGTGGTCTGACCCCGTTCAACATCTTCGTCTTCCGTTTCCTGGCACTTCAGATTCAGTTGTGAAGGACTATACGCAGGGCTAAACATACCTGCATCTCCAGAGTACTGAAACTCTATGAGCTTTGCAGGAAGTAATGGGGAAATCTTTGAGATATCTGCCTGGAAAGACACTGGAATCTCTTTCGTAGAGATGCGAATGGTCTCTTGCTGTAGTCGACTGGGTCGTCAACAACCATGCCGCCTTCGTTGATGGGATGTTGTGCGGCGTCGATGAAGATGTGACCGGTGCAATGCGGGTTGCCGTCGACGTCTCGATTATAATGCTGTTGTCGTCAGAGCCTTCGACAAAGAGGAGGAGGAGGTGGTTGTCGATGTCGCCGCTGCTGTAGTTACTGGCGTTGGACTCCCCATTGTTGTTTTTCGCCCTGGCGGGACTCTCTGTCCCAGGGCTCACCTGTACTTCTGCTTGGCCACACCTGCTGACGAGGGGAGGCGCCCTGTCATCGCGCTACAAAGCGCTGCCTCTTCCCCCGCAGCGCGGGACACACGCGGGACACGCCCGGGTGCGTGCCCGGGCAAAGACCGGGTCAAGAGTGGGCCCGTCTGCTCCCGTCCGCGGCCGAACGTGGCTGGGATGGGCCACTCCTCCTTAGTTTCATTCTTGGGACTAGAGTAAATGGTAAGAGGTTTTACAAATATTTTACAACAAGAGGCAATATTTACCGCAAACAATTAAAATCCAAAACCATGGGGAAGCGGAAATTGGCATCAAACCCAACAGGAAAGGAGAAATCAAGCACTGGTACAAACACACCGATAACCAATTACTTAACTAATGCGATGGGTCTAATTTAACAACGAAATAACTAATGCCGAGGAACCCATTGCTGTTACTAAAACAGCCTTGAACACGGTCATAGAAGAAGCTAGATCTGAAACAGCGATTTTAGAAAGCGGAACTAATAGCTCAACACGTTCAGAGGGAAATGCACCCATCTTATCTAATGCAAATAAAGCACCTTGTGTATTAACAACCTCACTAGAGGCACCTGTCTTGTCAGGTCGCACTGAAATGATTACCCTCCCCTCCCCCCCGCAAAAAAAAAGTCAACAACCTAACGAAGTCTCATCAACTAGGTCCAACAAACAGACCAAAGACATAAAGACAAGTAAAGCACATAGAATAGAAGAGGATTTGGCGCCTAGCATTCCGAAAAGTTTAGAAAGCTTATTTAAAAAGTTACACGCTAAAATAGACACTATTGAAAGAAGGCTAATGGCTGAGATAAAAAATGTCAAGCATGATGTTGAATCGATTGGAAAAATGATTAAGGACATAACATCACCAGAAAAAATATCCAACCTAACCAATCATATTGGGATGGTAAACATGGAACTACAGAGCCACCCATCGCAAAATGTCAGCAACAATGTTCCCCTCGTCCCCCCTGAACCCGATCAAGTAAAGGATAACACAAACATACACTTAGGACAATCAGCCCCCTCCCACATGCGTACAAAATCCAACCATACTATTAATAACGACAAGGGCATCACAGACAATAGAACTTCTAGTCTTACAAGAAATCCCCAAGATACCCTGCATTTACCACCCGAGGCAACACCATATACTATCATATTGAAAGATGCCACAAAGCTGGCAGAGGGGGTCAACGAAACATGGATGGAGCTAAAGAATAAGGTTGTCCATTGGTTCACCAAAAGTAGTAATTGTAGTGCAAATTTTCTTTCACAGGTATTATCATGTCATGAAGAGTTAACTGGGTAGGCACCTTAAGGAAAGTTGGTCAAGGGGATTGTGTCGTTGTAAACTTTTGCTCATCAGATCTGGCCAGACAACTTCTTAGAGACAGTCAAAGGATGATGGAGAAATGGCCAGGTGGCGTCATAGCAGTACCTCTTGGGTTTTTCTATAAACCAGAAGGAGAACAAATCTAATTTAATAACAGCCTTATACCTATAGATCGGCATACGCCGTTGCTAGCAACAAACAGATTCGCCCCACTAAGAAGATGTAGGGATCTCGATTGACTACCTATGAACTCAATGCAAGAACTGAATACAATTGGTAAACCCCACAAATCCCTAAACCTATTGCTGAGACGGTATCAAAAGAGCCACAATCACATATAAGCCTGGTCCTTACAACTTGGAACATCGCTGGGATTAGAAATAAATTAGAGGATGAATCATGGATAGAAATAATTAAAAGCTGTCAATTAATCCTTTTACAAGAAACATGGGATACTACAGCTTTTCATATCGAAGGATACTCTTTGGTAATCACACCAGCAACTCCCTCTCGCACTGGCAGGGCAAAAGGAGGCCTAGCTACTTTGATTGCAGTTACATCTTCATTAACTTTGAAAAAATCTTTTACCAACTCACAATTTTTTCAATTATTATGGCTCCAGTCTAACAAAGACCAGTGCATTGTGCTAATCATCTTTTATAATAACATCTTTGATAACACTAGAAATTAAGTTGTTTTGACCCTTGAAAAGGAACTAGATAACTTTACAAAATGTTTTTAAAACGATTGTTTGTATCTGGGCTGGTGATTTTAATTGTCGAAAATGTGATGTTTTAGCTGGAGAAAATTGCGGGTTCAGGGATGAACACGGTGAAGTTTATTCTCTCTTTCCTCATAACTCTTATGGAGAGTCAATTAACAGAGTAATGCACAAGTATAATATGGAGCTTCTAGAACAATTGGTCACAGAAGGGAACACTGAGGTACCAACATATGAAAATTATAATTACTTCTCAATCATTGATCATATCTTGATTTCAGAAAACGGCCTGGCTCTAATGAAAAAATTTGAGGTTATCGAAAGTATATTTAGTGACCATCATCCGCTTTTTCTCACCTTGGGTTTGCCGTCCATACAGCAGAAAAGGGCTCACTTAGCAACAGACATTGAAACTCAAGGAGAAAACGGTATAAGTATTAAATGGTCATGTGTTAATCCGTCCTCCTTTTTTGAAAAACTTGTGCATGATAATCACAATATGAAAATTTGTATAGATGGAAAACATCCTGATCCACAGATTTTGTAATATAACAACTGCGATAGCAAGAGATCTGAAAACCAAAAGTAAGAAGAATATCAAGCCATGTATCGGATGGTTTGATCATTCATGCTCAAAAGCAAATCAGGATCTTAAATGGGCCTTGAAAGAAAGACCAAGAAACACTAACCTGATAAAAAATGTAAGGAAGTCCTATAAACAGGTTTTAAATAATAGAAAAGCAGAAATTCAGGAACAAGCATGGGGAAAATTAATACAGGCAGCAGATACCCGGGACGTAATATTATTCTGGAAGACAATTAATCAACCCTTTTTTAAAGATCAGACATCAGCAAAGATTAAGACCTTGGTACAACCTTCCAATTGGATAAACCACTTTGGTCAGATCTTTAATCCAAATGACGATAATCTAACAATTTTTGAAAATAGTGTTTCAAAGACAGCTTTTACTGATTTGGCACCAATATCATTGAAAGAGATCACAGTTGCTCTAGAGAGAAGTGCCAATGGGAAGGCACCGGGGCCCGATGGGGTACCCATAGATTTGTTTAAATCAGATATTAATTTTTGGGCCCCAATTCTATTAAGAGTATGTAATGCCTCAGCAGGGGGATTTTTGCCTGCAACTTGGACACAAAGTATCATTGTACCGATATTCAAGAAGGGAGACAGGAGAGATGTGAAATGTTATCTCCCCATATCTCTTCTTGATTCAACCTCAAAATTAATGGGCAGGGTACTTTTGGAAAGACTAGAAAGCTGGGCGAATGACACACTCAGTACTTACAGAATCTCAATTTGGGTTTAGAAGAGAGATAGGGACAATAGAGCAATGTGTTAACCTACACGTAATTATTAGCAAATACCCACTCTCTAAAAAAGGTCATCTGTGTTTATGTTTTGTAGACTTAACAAGTGCATTTGACCTGGTTAATCATAGAAAATTGTAGCAGACATTGGCCAAAATGGGTGCCCATAAGGAAATTATTATTTACTTATCCCAATTGTATAACTATTTATCTGCCAGAGCACGATACAGGTCTAATGGTGAGTGTACTTCTCGCTTCAAGGTAACACTTGGGATTAGACAAGGTTGCGTCCTTGCCCCTTTATTGTTCTCCCATTACATTAATGGCATTGACAAATCTTTCCAAAAACTGAATGTCGATGCCTCCAAAGTAGGCGAATATATAACCCCTGCTTTACTATACGCGGATGACGCAGTTTTGCTATCTAGAACTGCAAACGGGCTGCAATGTCTGATTGAGAATTTTGCCGAATACATGGAAGAAAGGGACCTAAAACTCAACCTTAAAAAGACCTTCACAATGGTATGTGGGAAGGGGAAGTCTAAAACCAGAACACATCATGTAAAAGGGATACCAATAGCCGAAACTCGCACTTTTCTGTATCTTGGCATGCTATTTACATCTAATGGCCACTGGGGGCCACAGATTGAATTAAGTAAATCAACATTGTTACGATCAACAGAGGCTATTTTTAGATTCTCCTCTAAGATAGGGAACAAACCAGTAAGAGAGATATTGACCCCTTATAAGAGTAGATGTATTCCGGGGGCTTGCTATGGCGCTGCCCTATGGGGAATGGTTAATTGCGCCCCACTCCAAAACCAGGAAAATATATTTTTAAGGAGAATATTGGCAGTCCCTAATTCCACTCCCTCTTACATAGAACACAAGGAGCTTGCAGTTTCCTATATCGATGATCATATTAGCATAGCCCCATTAATTGCCTGGCATGGGATATGGAGTAAAACTGCAACCAGATTTACCCAGGATATCATAATTGATTGCCAGGGTCTTGAACACAGTAAAAAAAAATCCTGTGGCTGGCATATATTAACAAACTCCTAAAAGAGGGACAACAAGAGATAGGCATACAACGATATCAGTTCTCCGTGCCAAATTTGTGTCACAGATTCTATCTTAAAAGACTAAGACTGGGCACTCTCCACTTTTTACTAGCCTTCCCTGACATGGGCAAATGGAAACTAAAACTACCACTTTGCCCGTGTGACGGAAAGTCAAAACAGTCAACTCTACATTTTATTCTCTTTTGCAATTTTTATAAGGACATAAGAAAAAGTGTTTTACGTCCTTTTTTCACAGTGAAAAATTATATTTTTATAAAGCAGCCTATAATTTTATTTGCAGCTTGGAAAATGAGGGAGTATGCTATGCTGTGGCCTTCTATGTACAACTATCGATCAAAAGAAGGAAAGAAAATTCGCACCTTGAGGCACTACAATATGAAATTATATAGGTCAAATATATATATATATATATATATATATATATATGACGATCGTAATACTGTATGTTTACTACTATGTAAGGATTTAGTTTACTACATCATGCTTTTCATATGCACTTTAACGTTTACCCTATTATAGAAATCATTTTACCATTAAGCTGATATTCTTTATGCACTTTGTCTAGTCGGTGGTAGAGTATTATATTCGTATAAAGTTGCTTTTAATACTATGATGTCTGGGAATTGAGATATAAATCATGCTGTGGTTCCTTCCGTATAATCCAGTGATAAAAATAAGGAAGCTAAATCATATCCCATGGTTTTACTAGATGAAACTAAAATATGGTACATACTTACATGACGATTTACATTTTGCTGCATTTTAGTCTACTCCTGGATTAATTTACAAACACTATATGCTGCTATTATATGTCTTGTTATTTCTTTTCCCCTTCTTTTTATTCATTTCCTGTATTTTACTGATTTTAGACCCGATTGTCACTATTTAATGACTTCGCAAAATTGTTGTACTTGCTCGGTATGTAATTCTTAGATTGCTTTTATGGTTGTGCTTTTAACCGAATAAAGTTGAATTGAATATTGGCATTGAGACTGCCTGTATCGTCGGACACTCTTGATGACGAATCCTTCTTCTATGGTGGTGTCGTCGACTGGTCCGTAGATAGGCGAATTGTTAGTCACTGGCTCCTTGAAGGGTGTCACAGGAACTGAAGGAGGAGCAGATGGAGATCTTCTGAGGGTGGAAGATGGCCTAGGATGATACTTGTCTTTCTGCCTCCCAGCACTTGGTTCCCTGAAATGGGATTTCGCCATCTTTGGCAGATGAGGCAGAGTTCTCATTTTTTCACCTTTTAGAATATGTATGTCCTTTTTCGTTGCTCTCGGAGTCAAGAGTCTGACTGAGCCGCCTTCTTTCTCTTGGGCCAGAGACATAATCTGGCCTGCCTGTCTTTTGGAGTCTTCCTAGACAAAGTACAGCAGTACTTGCATTCTGTCGACATGTGTGGGGGGGGACACAGGCAGTATAAGCACTCTATGTAGGAATCTTCTGAATATAGCCTGGATTTGCAAGACCTAAAAAGCCTTTTTCTGGACCCATCAGACATGTCCAAAATTTTGAGAAGTATTCTCACACACTGCACCTCAGAAGTAACTGGAGGTTCAAAAAGTCACGAAATAGCTGACCGGTCAAAAGGTCAAAGTTGACTGAGCAGAGCTCAGGGAAACGCAATATCACACAACGTACAGTAAGAAATCTGAGGTATGGTGGCTCTGCAGGGAAAGAGTGCTTCTGGGCCTCTGCTCTGATTGACTGAAGTTTGGATGTTTTAAAACAAGGCCACTAGGTTTACAATTTCTATTGTTTTCACTGTATTTTCTAAGGCATATCTATTAGCATTGCTTTTCTATTGCTGTTACCGTGGGACTCCCATCATGACGACGAGGAAGATTCAAACGTGAATCTATGAAAGATATAATACTGGAGAATAACAGACAGAATGAAAAAGGAAAGACGTCCACAGAGCATAATGGATTTAATCGCTGATAGGTGAAACTTAGTTCAAGATAGGCCCTACACAACCCATCGCACTTTCGAGTCAACAATACAGAGCTAACTAAGGGCAGGTGACAAAAGTAAATTCCTGAAATTCTCCATTTGTAGAGTGTCATTGATGGTCATAAGCCTTCAAATAGTCCCATCTATGTGCAGGTTGCCAGAGTGCTTTAAAACATATAAAATCTTATTTTTTTAAAAGTGGGTTTAATCTATAAAATGGGGTACAGCTAATCAAAAGGCTATATTTTCTGAATTTCAGATTTTAGATTGCATTCAATTAAATGTGCTGGAAAACTAAAGACAATTATGGTAATGGGCTTAATAAGTAGGCTTTCCGTTGATGTGCAGTTTGACACTTTACCTTTAAGATAGCCAACAGTTGTAACATCATGCCTTGCACTGGTAGTTTATTTAGTTCTTTTTTTTTTCCTGGCTCCTGTGTCAAGAGCCAGTGGCTCCTGTGTTTTTTTTCCTGGCTCCTGTGGCTCCGTCTGGCCCTTTCACCTTTTTTAACTATAAACTTTGATACTGTTATATTCTTTTCACAGAACTTTACATATTCTAGGAGCATGAGTGTGGTGGCACCTTTTTCTGACTGAAAACCACATTTTCAGTTACTGTCCTTACAAAATTACTTCTCTGTTTGCTCAAGTCTCCATTCGGTTGGGAAAAAGCCTACATGCTCTGTGTGTGGGCTGCCTTCACAATTTACACACCATGGAAGACTGTTAAATTGTGTCAGCAGATTAAGGACACTCAAGAACAGGAAAGGCATTACACTCGAGGGAGACGAGAACATGTTAGGAGAATTCCAGAAGTCATACATGTGGAATGAAATGGGAGGAATGAGAAAGGGTCACTTTCCATTGCTGTAGAATTGGCAGTAAATGTCCCCCTTTGGCCACTAACTAACAACATTTTCTATGCAGAGTGCAAGCTATTTTAATGCACTTCAGGAATACTTACTTGCCTTTCCCTTCAACTATGTGATCCACATCAAATCTCTCTCCTTTAGGCACTGGCACACTTCCCTTTTTTATGCGTGGTTAACTTAATATTTTTACATGTTTATGTATAAATGTCAAATAAAATCTGAATCTAAAAGCTGCATAATTTCATATTACACCGTTAACCACTGAAATGTGTAGTAGTAATCTTAAATTCAGCCAGGTTTTCGTGGCTTAGCTCAAATTTTCTCACATATACAATCTTACACTCATTTTGTGTTACTCTCAGGACCTGTTGTGCGATAGTAAACCTATCTTTCATGAAGCATCCATAATAATACTTAATCAAGGTCCGTGAAAGTGGGTGTAGCCTGAGAGGGGAACACCCATTTCATTTTCTGTAGATATCAGCCTTTCTTCTAGACAAATTAATTGCAAAACAATATTGAAATTTCCCTTTCATCTCCTGTAGATTAACTACAATACAATATAGCAATAAATTAACAAATCTATAAGCAGGAAAAATTCTGACTGCAGACATTATATCAAATGTATCCTTTTCTACATCCGGGGGAGGCGTACTTCCACATCCCAATTGCAAGAAAACAGTACACTTGTCTGTGCTTTGTGATAGGAAAAAACTGTCGGAGCACATCGCAACTAGGCTCCATGTCATCTTGTGTATCCATGGTACTAAATGTTTGTGTCAACATCAGACCAATTCAAAAGTGCTTGGAGGATCAGTTGAGCAGGGTTGAGGCAGCTGTGCGGACAAACCTCTACAGTCCATTCTATGGTTGTGTCTTCTGAAGAATCTCATTGTGAGAATACCATTTTTCTGATGGATGCATCTGCCTGTGGATTCCTCACCTTTTGAATTACCCCATGCGCAGCATTCCACTGAAACATTTCTTCATAGCTCTCCCACGTCGATGAGGACGTCACAATGGAACAGCTCCGCACGCGACTCCGCGTGACATCATCGGAGCTATAAGAAGACGTCGGCGTGCTGGCGTCTGTTCCCTTTTTCCTTGCCATCGACGCGTAACGTTTTTTTCCCCGGGCTCTCCATTCCTGGAGTTTCATTGTTGCAGGATGCTTCCTGAAATTGTAGCAGTGACATGGCTGCCCAGAAGAAGTCCAGTTTTAAGCCTTGCAGGGAATGTGGAGGTCATATGTCTATCACTGACCCCCATGAGGATTGTCGCACAAGTTACTAACTTGTGTAACGATATATCTGTAAGAGACAGTAGTTAGTGACAGATTCCTTACCTTAGAATATCACCAGGCGTCAGGCTGGATCCGGAAAGTTTTTGCGTAGCAGTACCCTTGCGACTTTGTGTCGTGGTCGCGGCCGAGACAGTAGAGACACTTAAGTGCGGGTCTGTGATCGACATCATTCGACCACAGGCGTCGCATGGCTTGAAGCCGGGCATCCCTACCGACACCTCGGAGCCGAGATGACTCGAAGAAAACAGTGAAAAATCACCAAAAAGTTAGTCAAAAATGACTAGGGCACTGCTCTTCCGGATCTGCGCTTACTGGCGCGGAAAGAAGAACTGACGTCAGCGCGCAGGGGCGGCGTCTAAGTACTGCCCGCGACGTCATCCCGGCGATCCGGACGCGGAGCCGCACGACGCTGCCTACCGACGCGCAAGGGTACTGCTACGCAAAAACTTTCCGGATCCAGCCTGACGCCTGGGGATATTCTAAGGTAAGGAATCTGTCACTAACGTGTCTCTTTCAGATTTTGGTGCCTCCCGTTGGACCACGACGTCGAGGGGTGTTCCTCATGCAGGCGCATGAATCGGAACACCCTGAAAGAGAGGGAGGGGAAGCTGTTTATGGCCAGGGTGAAGAAACAGAAAAGGGGCCGGAGATGGACGAGATCCAAGTCGCTGACTCCTCATACCTCGAAGTCGTCGAGGAAGCACAAGAAGAAGCGGCGTCATGGATCCAGATGTTGTTCGTCTAAGGATAAATCACAGAAGTCGGGGTCCCCAGTACTCCGGTGTCACCGCAAGGATGAAGTCTCACCATCCCCTTCACCTCAGGTGACTCCGGCACACTCTCCTGCTCCGAGAGTCTTTTGGGTGCTCAGAGAAGCGATGCCTTTGCCTCCGGCCTCTCCATCCCCTGCTCCAGTGTCTCCGGCGCCGCAATCAGAGCCAGTCAGACAGCCTCCTCGAGCTGCCTCTGAACCGGCTGTACTGGATCCGTACCCACCCTTTCTGGCTCCAGGTACAGATCCTTCATTTCTTGAATGCGATGTTCAGCATGTTTGCCAGGGTGGCTAACCCTGCTGGTGCGCCTGTTGGCCCCATGGGACCGCTGTCATACAATTTTGGAGGTTTGCCACCTCATTTTGCCCAGGCACCATTCATGCCTTTTATGCGGATGACTTCGGGGAGTTGGCCTCTCCTGGCGCCGAGGTTCTTGATGCTGGTGCAATCCCTGGAGGAAAGAGTGCAGTTGGAGTCCTCTCCGGCGCCGTCCTGAAGTCACCGGCGCCACGTCTGTCGCTGGTACCCAGGATGAGATCCAGAAGGGGGAGGCACAGAGGCTGCTGGAAGAGGAAGAATATCAGGAGTAGCAGGAAAAGGCTGAAGAGGGAGAAATTATTGACCCTATGCAGGAATTTGAGGGACTACAGGAGGCTAGTAATTTGGACACATCTCCGGAGTGGGAGCTCTCTTCACTGAAAGGCCTTCCATCGCAGGAAGTCTCCTCTTACCATTCTATAATAAGAAAGGCAGCTGATCTACTGGACTTGCTGTTACCTACTGCAGAGCGTAAGTCCAATATTTTAACAGAAGTTCTTAATTCTCCTTCTTTTGTATCAGAACCTCTGTTTCCCTTTAATGAGGCCTTGACTGAGTCCATTTTAGAGGTATAGCAGAAGCCAATGACTGCCCCTGCTGTGTCCGGTTCGGTTGCAAGGAAATATAAGGTAGCGCCTGGAGATCAAGCTTTCCTTTCCACACACCCATCTTCTGAGAGCTTAGTAGTCAAAGCATCATGCTCTACTAATCAGTCTACAGGCTCTTTTCCATCCATGCTTGGAGATAGAGAATCTAAGAGGATGGAGCAAACGGCTAAAAAGGTGTTTTCTTCAGCCAGTATGGCTCTGAAATCCACAAATGCGGCGTGCCTGCTGGGTTGCTGTATCCACACTCTGATGGATTCTGCAAAGGATGTGATCCCCAAACTTCCAGAGGATGTTCAAGGCCATTTTGCGGAGGTTTTATCGGACACACAAGCTGCAGCCCGTCAAGTCATACAGTCGGGGCTTGATACAGCGGACTCTGTTGCTAGAGTTATGGGTTCCTCAGTGGCTTCCAGGAAGCACACCTGCCTAAGGGGGTCTGAGTTTTCATCTGATGTACAGGTCACCCTCTTGGACTTGCCTTTTAATGGCTCTCGTCTCTTTGGTACCAAAGCAGAATCAGCGCTACACTCTCAAGATATTAGAGCCTCAGCGAGATCGTTAGGTCTACAGTCCCAGCCCAGAGGTTTTGGGTACCGCAGATTTTGAGGGTTTGGCAAGACTCCTTCCTTTCAGGCCAGGCAGTAGCAGCAGCAACCGGTGAATCCTCTGTATAGGTCATACAGAAGAAAAGGTAGATGTCGCCTGCGAGGCACAGCTCGGCAGCAAGTCTCCTCCTCCTCTCCCGTTCCCCCAACTGGTACCGCAGGGAAGCAGCTCTAGATCCTCCATCCTAGAGCATTTTGGTCCCTTGGGAGGTCGGCTGTCCCATTTTCTACGAAATTGGAGATCTGTTACATTAGATCTCTGGGTTTTAGATCTCATGGAAAATGCGTATGCCCTTCCCTTCCAGGAGTTTCCCCTTCTTTCCCCCCTCGCCAGGGCTGGTGCTCGGAGGACCACCTGATGCTTCTGCAACAGGAGGTTTTGTCTTTGCTACAGAAAGGTACAATATAGGTTGTTCCGGAGTAGGAAAGGGGTTGGGGATGCTACTCCCGATACTTCCTGATCCCCAAAACGGACGGGCGATTGAGGCCTATCCTAGACCTCAGGATCTTGAATTTTTACCTCAAGCAGGAGAAATTCAAGATGTTGACCATGGCTCAGGTTCTTCTGGCGCTGCAGCAGGAAGACTGGATGGTGTCAATTGATTTGCAGGATGCGTATTTTCACATTCCTATCCTGAAGTTGCATCGGAAGTATCTCCGTTTTACGGTGGGATCTCAGCACTACCTGTTTGCGGTCCTTCCGTTCGAACTTACATCCGCTCCACTGGTCTTCACGAAGGTGATGGCAGTAGTAGCAGCACATCTCAGGAGATCGTGGATTCCTGTTTTTCCGTATCTGGACGACTGGCTGCTCCAAGCAAAGTTGCCAGAGATGGTGCTGCATCATCTGCAAGTAACAACACTTGTTTGACTTGGGTTTTTCGATAAACGTACCCAGATCTCACCTGTTGCCCTCTCAGCGCAACACACAGGCCTGTTTTTAAGGCTTACACTGAAACATATTCTATTTTTAAATCCAGGGGTATCAACTGTACCTCCTAGGAAGGATATGCTTATACTGTGTCAGTCGTACCCCAGTATGTGTATGATTATTCAAAACAATATATAAAACAAACCACCATAGCCATGCCAAAGTATTCCCAAACACATTACAGGTAATACTGGCACATTAGTCATGCACAGTGTAAAACAATATAGAAAAAATGTGAGGTGGGTCAGAAAGTGCCTCACGTAAGCAACCACCATAGAGCTGCTGGTAGGTACTCACCAGTGTGCTCACTTTATCATCATCAACACTTTCACGACCAAAAGAATAAGTGACCTAACTCAACTAAATGTGAATATTGAGAAAAGTGTGAAACCTATATAATGGTGCTAACTAACATTACGCCCCCGTAATGTGTAACAAAGAGTTTCATTTTCATAATCTCAAATTCTAACTTTTTGTTCTCTAGGTCCCTCTGACCATCCATTTTAAGCTTAGCCATCTCCATATTATGCCGCCTATCTCTCTCCCTGTCCTCCATCTCTTCTGGGGACAGACCCCTGGCGGACACACTAGTGCCCGGGCTGGAAATTGCTTTATCTCCCACCAAATCTACTACTTCACCCTGCTGCTCTCCTGCATTCTCTTCCCCCTCCACAGGCTCTCCAATATTCTTAGGGGCATCCCTGGCTTCTAGCCAGGCCTTCAGCGCCTTGTAATACTCCTCCCTTCTAGTGAGACCTGTGATAGGGACTGCGAAGTGTTTGCAAAAATATTTGAGCTGCTTGGCATTGTAGGTTTCTAATTTCTCTTCTTCCCAGGAGAGATCCTCCGAGGCATTGGATCTGGGCTTGCCCATTGTAGCAATATTAATCAAAAATAGAATCAAAAAACCTCAAAAACGTATGTGGTTGCGTTATGGTCTGCACTCACTAGTAGTGTACACTATAATTACTGTATGCGATCATAAATGCAAGTCCAGATCCTCACCGCTGTCCACCAATGTTAGAAATGGGGGTCTCTCGTTGGCAGTGGCTGGCCACTGTCCAAGTTGGGACCCTTCTTCCTAAGTCAGGGTAAGAGGGCCACACCCTTTGATAACCCCTGCTCAACCCTGTGGTAACGTAGCACGAGCAGTTAGGCTTATCTCAGAGGCAGTGTGTGAAGCATCTATGACCATACACAGTAACACAGTGAGGAACACTACAAAGGGACACCACACAAGTAGTTATAAAAAATAAGTATCTTTATATATAGATTTAGCACAAGACCAATAACGATAAAAAGCCACAATACTGTCAAATAAGATCACTCTTGGAATGCTGCAAAAATAGTTCAAAGTGCGCAAAGAGGAGTTCAGTTCAAAGCAGTGGTCTCTGCGACCCTTTTACTTACAAAGTACCTGGATTTCGTAGCAAAGTCAACAAATTGTCGCAAAGAAGTTGTAGCGATGAATTTCTGCATGCGAGGCCGGCGATGCGATAAATCCTTGCCGCGAGGGAGGATGATGCGCCGATCTGCTGATGCGTGTGGAGACGATGCGACAAACTTCTGCACGCTAGACCGCTGGTGCGATGACTCCTTGTTGCAAGGGAGGAGACGAGGCGACGATCCTGTTGCATGTGCGATCGGGTTGCGATGCGAAGAAATGGCACTCCGCGAGGGAGCGACGATCCTGATGCGATGCGATGAAAATGGCGGACGTTCGGCGTCTGCGCTGCGATGTCGTGAAGCGATGATCTCGGTGCGATGACTCGATCTTTGGTTGCGAGCACTCGGCGGCAGCAGCGATGATTTTTCGGGCGCTTTTGGCTGCGGCGGCTCGCAAACGTGCGTTAGCGACGATTTCAGCACTCTCTTCTCCGTAGTAGAACTAGAGGTCCTGGAACTCACAGGAGCCTCACCTGCAGATAGAAATCCTCGCTGGGAGGAATCAGGAGGCTAGTGGTGAAGTCTGATGTGCCTGAGACTTCAACAGGAGGCTAGCTCTCTCCTAGCCCTTGGGTGATTGCTTTAACAAGATTAATAAAAGTTCTCTCAAAGTCCTTTTCCCTCTTCTTCCAAGTCCGGCCAATCCAAGAAACAGCACACAAGCACAAGGATAGTCACGTCCTGCAGATTCCTTCAGTTACACGGACAGAGGTTCGTCTTGATATCCAGGAGCAACACACTTTGTAGGGGTTTCAGCACAGATATTTATACCCCAAAAGTCTTTGTTCTCAAAAGCTACAAGTCACTGAGCCTAGCCAGAACCAGTTCTGTTCAGTCCTGGAGCACTTTGTTTACCAGGCTGCATCCTTCCTTTCAGGAAGGGGGGTCTGTTCTGTTCAGTCCTGGAGCACTTTGTTTACCAGGCTGCATCCTTCCTTTCAGGAAGAGGGGGTCTGCTATCAGGCCACGTAAAGCTTCCCTCCTTTAGCAGCAACTTCCTTCCAGTAAATACAGAGAAGGCGAAAGGCCTGGTCCAGAGTGCTAATTTTGGCTCGGAAGCCCGCTTGATAGACACTAAGGATTCGAGTCGCTAAGATCCAGTCCTGTACCCTTCCTAAGATCTGTTTGCAAAAGATTTTCTGAAGGGAATCAATACGGCTAATAGGCCTGTAGCTGGCCGGCTTTGCTCTATCTCCCTTCTTGTAGATGGGAACTATTTCAGCTATTTTCCACGAAGGGGGAATAGCGGCACCAGACAAAATAGAGTTAGTAAGCAAATTAATGTAGGAGTCCCAGAGAGTTATGTCCTCTCTGTACAAATCATTAGGAATTCTGTCAGGACCGGGGGAACGTGCTGGGACACACAAACGAATTGCGGCTTGCATTTCCTCAATAGAAAAGGCCAGAGCATCACCCACCCCACTGGGAACCTCCCCCCACCAGTCACTAACTTCCTCCGTTCCCGTGGAGCCTGATTTGTAAAGGGAACCGTAATGCACTACCCATTCCTCAGGCTGGACTGTAAATTCCAGGGCCTACTTATTACCCTTGAGCCAGTGCGCTGCTTTACTCCCAAAAATCTTGGAGTCTTTGGCTGTCAATGCCCTCTGTAAGGAGGACCACAGGGAACCCTCCCACTTCTTCTTGGATGTCACCATACCTGCCTATACTTGGCTCTACAAGCCGCTACCTCCGGGCGTGCTTTCAGTTTTACTGCATGAACAAGCGCCCCCTTTGCATTTCTGCAGTGCTGGTTATACCAAGCAACCTGGGGATCAGACCTCAAAAGTGTGCCATTCCCCCCTTTATTTTGGGCTTTACGCGGTTGACTTAGCGTATCCCTAATCTCATTAGTATAGTGACTCATGGCAGGAGCCCAGTATCTTCAGAACTTCATTAGGGGGGTATTTGGCTAGCTCCTCTAGTTCCAAGCGGACTTTGCCTTTAACTGCATCAAGAGCCCCTGGATGTTCCTCCACCCAATCCCATCTGATTGATCTCTGATTATTCGTAATAGAGAGGACACCCAGATCAGGACTGCCTCTAATGTCAGGTTCTTGAGTGCCCTGCTTGATAAAGGTAAGGGCAAGGGCATTATGGTCACTGTCGGATCTTTTAACTACTATCATATCGTCGACTAGGGGCCAAAGTTTAAGGGCGACCAAGCAATAGTCGATTCTACTTGCATGACCAGGTCTGTTAAAAGTAGATTCTCCTTTCAAATCAGAATTGGTCCTCCCATTTGTGGCTCTCAAGTCATGCTGCAAGGTAAGAGCCAGCACCTGACCTCCTCTCTTTGTCCACCTGACTGTGGGGAGATCTAACTGTGGAATATGCCACTCGCGGTCCCACTCCTCAGTCAAATCTGGGGGAACAAGGGTGAGGGGTTCAAAGGTACAATTAAAATCGCCCACCCCACCACTAATACAGGAACGTTATCTGAGGATTGGGACAGGACGTGATCTACAATACGGATTGTCTTGGTTTCCTCAGAGCCCCGCACCACTCTATTGTACACATTAAAAATCCTGATTTTCAAGCCACTATAGAGAGTCAGTTCAGAAGCTAGTATATCTTGTGATTCAACATGGAGAGACTTGACTTTGGACCCCAGAGCGGTTTTGACCCAGGCTGCTAAACCTCCTGAGGGTCTCCCCAACTCTCCTGGTGGCATTGATTCTATAAGCATAAAAAACACTTCTGTATGGAGTGGACAAACTCCAGGTTTCCTGAAATAAAATCACGTCATAGGAATCCACAAAAGAGCACCAATCTGGGTCCGCCATTAGCTTAGAAATCCCTGCCACATTCCAGACAAGAAACCTTAAGGACTGATCGGCAGGTTCACTTCCTTCCACAGTACCAGGGGAGATGGAAACCCTGCTACTACTTGTGTCCGGGGGGATTGGTTTGCAATGAACCTCAGTAGTGGGTGCGAGCCCTATTGGCGGAGGGGCTTCTAGTTGGCGCAAGGTCCAAGTTGGTTCTAAGGACCCTAAGCAAGTATCTGGGGGAACCCGGCCCTCAAGCTGTAGTCATCTTTGCCCTCTCCACTCGCCCATGTTTCGTAAGAAATTACCTGGTCTTGCTGGGGGTCTATACCTGATAGAGATAAGGGAATTCACAGAAGGAATCGTACGGGAATCAAGCAACAGTAGTCCTGTAACCATGTCCTTATCAAAAAAACAGACTTCGATCGTATCCCATGGTGACCCTGGAAGGGGCAGTCTTTCTACACACTTGATATCGTCTCTTATGATTGAGTAACAGCGTCAAGTAGACCTAAACCAATGGATGACCTTATTTTTGAGAGACTCCTGATCTTCGTATCCAGCCGTGGGGAGTTTGGGGACCCCTGTGAGATAGACCACAGCTTGGTCACCCTGTTCTCTAGATCTGGAATAGACACCATCCCTCATTGCCCCCTTTCCCAATACCATCCTATGATCTGGCTTAGGAGTACACCCTTCATCTAATATAACCTCGCCTCTATCCAAGGCCCCACGCCCCCTCTGCCTTGGCCAACATCTTGCAGATTTTCTAAAGTTGGATTTAATGTATCACTGAGACCGTGATCTCTGATGCGAAGGGGGGTGGGTGTGCAAGCCTAGTTATGCCAACATTATGTGAAGGTCTAACGTTACCCGAACTACGGAGTCCCGGGCGCCTGAAAGCGGGAAGGCTGGCGGAGTCTCAGGTGAAGCCACCTTCCCACGATTTACCCTCTCTGTTAAGCTGAGAACCTCCCCTCTTAGTGCAACAACCTCATCTCTCAATGTTTCAATTGATGTTTTCAGAGCCTGTATCTCACTTGCAGGGATTTTACAAACTTCCTCAGAGTCCGATATCCCAACCCCTGACGTCCCAGCGTCTTCTATTGTAAGGACATTAAATCTGTTGTGACACTCAACATGTGTAGAAAACGATGTAACAGGAGAAACCCTTGACTCATTTCGTGGTGGTAG
This sequence comes from Calotriton arnoldi, assembly GCA_963921515.1. Taxonomy (NCBI): domain Eukaryota; kingdom Metazoa; phylum Chordata; class Amphibia; order Caudata; family Salamandridae; genus Calotriton; species Calotriton arnoldi. The sequence goes on from CAWUFW010003788.1 coordinate 1,070,217, forward strand.
GGGGAAGAATGGCAGGGGGGGCCAGAGTGGACTATTTCATGGCATTCAGTCAGGATGGACTCTATCCTGTCCATAATCTCATGACAAACTGCACCAGCCGACCTTTTTTTCGAGTGATCCATACCCTGGGCCCTGTCCTGGCCTTTTCTTTTTCCCATCTCTCAGTACACCGTCATTGATTCAATTCAGCCCAGGGGCCCTAGAAGGAGCTATTTCAGGGGAACACACAACCACCCTCCAAACCCACGCACGGATTATAATAATCCACCACTAGATTTATATTGTTTCTGGTGAATGCGGAGGCACACAGTAACAGTCAAACAACAGTCAAAAGGGGGCCAAGGCCAAAACTTCAGTACCTCTCTCCAACACACGATAGTCCAGGCACCCAGCACCGACAGTTGTGGAGAGGAATGTAAATCGAGTCTGAACAACTTTGTCTTGAAGCAACAGCCAAGGGGGGTGGCCCCTCCCCGGCTCTTGGTGCTGACGGGCGCAGACGGACCTGCCCTTGGCCCGGGCTTCGCCCGCGCTGCAGGAGCCCGGGTCTGATTTAAAGCGCCTCCCGGCGCGGGAAATCACGTTGGCGCCTCCTGGCGCTTTTGGAATTCTGGGGGATGGAGTCCCCAAAGGAGCAGGCAGGCAGAAGCAGCAGCGGTATCGGACTCCCGCGCTGCGGGAGCTTGGGTCTGATTTAAAGCACCTCCCGGCGCGGGAAATTGCATTGGCGCCTCCTGGCGCTTTTGGAATTCTAGGTGCTGGACTCCCCAAAGGAGCAGGCAGGCCAAAGCAGCAGCGGTATCGGACTCCAATCTGATTTGGATCTATTATTCTTAAGAGATTGCCCTTCCTGATTCCTTAGTGGTGTCTGCAGCTAAGAAACGCCATAATAAGTTGGGATCTACCTCTTTCGCTCCTTCAGAAAAAGAAACGAAACTGATGGATACAGTAACAAGGGAAGTCTACACAACATAAGTTTCTGCTTTAGGGATTGTTAGTGCAACAGTCTAATTAAGCCGTTTCAGTACAAAGCAATGGGACTCCCTAGATCTTTTTACTGTCCGACTTCCTAGTGAGGATAGAGAAGAGTTCTCAGAATTTCTAAAGGAAGGAATGTTGGTTTCAGATCAGACCACAGTGCTGCAAAAGATTTGGCTGACTTACCCGCTTGAGAAGTGTTTAGTTGCCTCACCAAGATATGTTCATCTTGGTTAACGCAAATATCTTGCTTCCTCATTGCCAGCAAAACATTCTGGGCATGCCTTTTCAGCTCCTTCCTTTTGGCTTCATACTCAGATGAAGAACTACAGGGTTTGAGGAGAGAAGCGAATACATTAAAATCTATCTACCTGGAGAAAAGGAAAGAGTTTTTCAGAATTCAGTTCCAGGGGTATGGCAAAAGTCAACAAAAGACAACTGTGCCTTTTTGGAATAGGCATCAACAGCAGTCGAGAACAGCAACAGCAGCAAACGTAGTTTTTTCAAAACCGAAAACTCTCAGCATCCTTGCATGGTGGCAGAAGAGGCTAGACGGGCAAGTCAGTGGCTCCTTATCTCTGCCTACACTAGGCTGCACCTCAGTGGGGGAGAAATATTTGCAACCCTTTTTCTACCTAGCAGAGAATCTCAAAAGACGTTTGAGTGGTTAACATTGTGAAGTCTGGTTACAAAATGAGATTTAATTCTTCCCAAGCTTCCACTTCTCTGAACATGTCAAAATTATTGAACCGTGGGTCAGGATCTAAAATCTCATCTTTGTAAGAGAACCATAAAAAATCCAAAGCTGGAAAGTGACATGGGGACACACTTGTTATTTTAAGGTCCAAAAGAACAGTCAGAATGAAGAATGTTGTCCCATTCCTGACCAAAACTACAGCAATGTGGTTAAAAGGTAAAAGTTCTGCATGTTGGCAGTTCATCAGATTTTTCCTCACTTTCACCTGGGTGGACTGGATGGCCTCTGTAGATCTAAAGGGTGCCAATTTTCACAGTCCTATTTACAAGACACTACCCTAGTATCTTTGGTTTCAAGTAGGTCTCTCTCCTTAGCAGTATTGAGTCTTTTCGTTTGACCTGAAATTGATGCCATTAGTTTTCTCCAAATGCATAGCAATGCCAGCTGCAGCTCTAGAAAGTGAGGGATTTTTCATCTGTCCATATTTAGGCAACTGACTGATGAAGCCAATTCCAAATAAAAACTCCAACACGGCGTGAAGGAAATCCTGTCTCTTCTGAGTTGGAACTTCATATCAACTCAAAAAAAATCCACCCTCCAGCCGATGCAATGAATTCAATGATAGCGATCAACAATAGATACAATATAAACATGAGTATCCCCTTCAAAGGAAAGACCGTCATCCTTATCTTTGAATATCCTCTCGCTAACAACCACTGCAGCCCCATTGGTAAGACAAGTCTCATCCCTCCTGGGCAGCATGGCATTGTGCATCTTTCTAGTTCCAGAAACCTCACTCTCCTATCTCAACTGTCACAAATTCATCATTGCAGCGCCATGAAGCACACATGAAAGACCTCTCCTTACAAGGTGCTGGAGAAACTTGATCACATCGACATGCTGGAGCGGAGTGCTGCTAACCTAGGTCTGAAGTCCCCCCTTCCGTCCATTTCAGATTGAACAATTTTGATCCAACTGGAGAGCACGGCCACCATGCACTAAATCAATAAACAGCCAAGAACAAGATCATGAGTCCTGTTGAGAAGCTCAATTGATTTGGCACTGGGCACTTCCAATGAAATTTATCTGATGGTGATTCACCTTCCACATCAATAGAACTGGAAATTTGGTGAGCTCAGCACACACCTGTTCGATGAACTTGGGTGAGTGTTGTACTCCAGCGCCTTACAATACATCTTTTGGGAATGAGCACTCCACAGACGGACTTGTTCTCCATAGGAAAAAGCGTAAAATTCTACGACTTTGCACTCCGGTTCCAAGAGCCCAGATGCAGGAGCAGTGCCCATTTGATAGATTGGTCCAGGACATTCGGCTACTCTTTTCCTCTGATCCCCCTGCTTCCCAAAGGTCACTGCCAAGATGATGCAGTGCAAAATGACAGAACTAGATACCACCATTTTCTCGACTCGAGCAAAGAGGAGTACTGCTTCACCTGTCGCTTCACCCTAACAGGAGAATACCGCACAAGCTAATTTTGGGCTTGATGATGTCAGGGAGAATATTTCATCCCAGCCTCTATTCTATGAACTTGGCTTCCTGACTCCTGTATAAATGCAATACACCCAGCTGAACCTTCTTGATAACTGCATGAATATCCGAAACGAGAAAAGACCATACACTTGACCTCTTACTCTTTCAAGTGGATGAGGTTCCATGTATGGTGTCTCCAAAAGCAGGAGGATCCCAAAACATGTCAACAGGAGACTGTTTTACCATGTCCTCTTTATTTGGCAAACTCTGATCTCAAATATGATGTTCTGTTAATTCACTACTCACATAGCGCTTAGTTAGACCTGGGGCCCTTCCAGGCGCTCAGAGTGCCCCACGGGTCTCCTGTCTCAAACACATGTTTTCTTTGCAGAACTGCTGTACACACAACGTACTGCTTGTGTGATGTATGAGTGAACATGCATGCTGATTTTTAACACAGCAATTACTAGGTGTTCACCTGTTTCTAAGCACTACTAATTTTGTCTTCTTAGTTAAATGAGACACAGGAAGATTGTAATGACCAGAACTATGCCATTAGGGTCAAGTGGCAAATCCAGTGCTAGAACTCAGATGTGTTTTTTCACACATCCAGCAACATTCCCCTCAGATTATCATGGGCAGGTATACAGGTTTGGTGTATTTGACTGTGCCATGTTCAGTCGTGGTTATCGGAGATTCACACTTCTCTTCCAAATGCAAGCAGACAGCCTTTCCGCGCTCTTACTCCGTGTTAAAGAAGTACTGTCTGCCATGACTCTGGACATTGGCGAATTCTGTTTCAAATGTCTGCACTAACAGACAAACTATCTTTAAAAAACTTCAGAACTCCACCAAGCAAGTAAAAGTTTCATTTAGGGAGTAAAATTTTGTAAGCGATTAATGTTCCTATTGGTGCATAAACTATGATATCACATTGGTGAATGCATTTTATTCCAGTCATAACAACGGGAGTTCTGTGCGTTTTAAAATTGATTACACCGTTTTTTAAGATAGCTGGGTGCTATCCTGGTAAAAGCTGTCAATTTGGTGCCAGAGAGAGATTTGATCAGAAAAAAACCTTCTGCGTTGTGCATGAAAGCAGGAACAGGCTTGACCATATCCAGAAGTATATTACAAGCTTGGTCGCTGATGCTGATTACCGTAAAGGTAAAAGCAGCGAGGGTTCTTTCTGTATTGCTAGTCTACAGTGCTCAAAATTACAAATGAAGTCACTTGTGTGAATCTCAAAAATAAATATTTATATATGTGTGTGTGTATATATATAACCTAATGGCGGTCGCCAGTAGGTAGTTATAGTTAGTTATACTTATCCATAGGAAAAGCAATGTTCGAGGCATTTGAGGTGTAGATCATATGCTTTAGCATAGATCGCCATCTGGTGTTGGGTCCGGATGTTTGCACTTTGTTTTTCTTCGAAGAAGTCTTTCCAGTCACGAGGTAGGTGACTCCTCCTTTCGGTGATAGTGCGCATGGGCATCAACTCCATCCCCAGATTGTTTTTTTCCGCCATCGGGTTCGGATGTGTATTGCGACGCTCCCGTTCGGTATCGTTATCGAACTTCTTCGACGCGCAGTCCTCTACCCTCGACGGTATTGTCTTCGATTGCGGTTCCCCATTCGACGCGCATCGTTCCAACTGAGAAAACCTTCGATCGGATAACTCGAGGCGGACCGTTGGGCCTACCCGTGCCGACCGCGCTAGCAGTCGATGGAACGGACTCCATTTAAACTATGTCCCGGGTGTTGTGCTAAGTTTCCACGCACCGATGTGCACGAGGTCTGCAACCTCTGCTTATCCCCGGAACACAACGAAAAGGACTGTGAAGCGTGTCGATCGTTCCGATCGAAGAAAACAATTCATGATCGTCGGGCTCGACGCCACGAGATGCAACACCACAGCGGCTCCGTACCGGACATCTTTGGAGAAGATCCAATCGAAGGAGCCGAGGAACAAGAACAGGTCTCCGTGTCCGAAGCAGACTCCGACATGGAGGAAGAAGAGCACATCATTCCGGGTCAGCGTACCGTGAGTACTGATCCCCCTGTGACCTGTCAACATAAAACAAAGGCTCCGGTACCACCTTCGCCTCCGGGCTCAAGTCGGCACCAACAGAAAGTTTCCGATGCCCCGCCCTCCAGCCCGGCTAAGAAACATAAAGAAAAGCCTTCCGGCTCGGGCTCGAGCCGCCCCCATTACGGTGCCGAACCGCAGCCCATTTAAGAAGACAGCACATTCACGTCTTCCCTTACCTGAACGACTGCCTAATAAAAGCCAGATCACAACACAGCTGCATACATCATACTCACAAAACAGTTCAGCTGCTTCACAACTTGGGATTCACTGTAAACCTCACCAAGTCTCACCTCCAGCCATCCAACATGCAACAGTACCTAGGAGCCAACATAGACACTTGCAAAGCTCTAGCATACCCCAACCCAGTCAGAATATACAACATGAAAATTTACTGTACAAACAATCAAATCAATCCACTAGATGCTTCCATCCGAAACATCATTTGCTATCTATTACACCTGCAGCGTTCCAATTTGGCGTATACATCCATACGCTTACATCTTGCTGCAATAGCTGCTTACCTACAAAACAGACAGCACTTGTCTTTGTTTCGAGTGCCCGCTATCAGAGCTTTTATGGAAGGACTCAAGAGAATCATTCCTCGTAGACTTCCACCTTCTCCAGTGTGGAATCTTAATATAGTTCTTACAAGACTAATGGGTCCACCATTTGAACCTTTACGCAAATGTGACCTACAATTTCTCACCTGGAAGGTAGCCTTCCTTATAGCCATCACATCTCTTAGAAGAGTTGGTGAGCTTCAGGCACTAACCATACAAGAACCCTTTTTGCAAATACACCAAAACAAAGTGGTTCTTAGGACTAATCCCAAATTTTTACCAAAAGTAGTCTCTGCCTTCCATATCAACCAGTCTGTTGAATTACCTGTGTTCTTCCCTCAACCAGACTCAGTGGCAGAGCGCGCTCTTCACACACTAGATGTCAAAAGAGCCATACTATATTACATTGAAAGAACTAAACCCTTTAGGAAAACAAAACAACTTTTTGTTGCTTTTGCACCACCGCATAAAGGCAATCCCATATCAAAAGCAGGTATTGCACGGTGGATAGTTAAGTGCATTCAAACATGCTATATTAAGGCTAAACGCACATTTACAATTCCCCCTAAAGCGCACTCTACACGCAAACTGGGGACTTCTATGGCATTCTTAGGGAATATACCATTAGATGACATCTGTAAGGCTGCAACATGGTCTACACCACACACATTCACAAAACACTATTGTGTAGATGTGTTAACAAGACAACAAGCTAGTGTGGGCCAGGCAGTTTTACGAACATTATTTCAAACCACTGCAACAGCTACAGGTTAGCCACCGCTTGGGAAATAACTGCTGTAAACTCTATGCTAAAGCATATGATCTACAGCTCATATGCCTCGAACGGAAAATGCTACTTACCACAGTATGCATCTGTTCTGGGCATATAGAGCTGTAGATTCATATGCGCCCACCCGCCTCCCTGGGAACCTTTATCTGTTGCAGTATTATCTTACTTAGATACAATATTCATGGACATTTCTTTACTACTCTTACTAACTCCATCACCCTTCGGGAAAAACAATCTGGGGATGGAGTCAATGCCCATGCGCACTATCACCGAAAGGAGGAGTCCCCTACCTCGTGACTGGAAAGACTTCTTCGAAGAAAAACAAAGTGCAAACATCCGGACCCAACACCAGATGGCGATCTATGCTAAAGCATATGAATCTACAGCTCTATATGCCAAGAACAGATGCATACTGTGGTAAGTAGCATTTTCCTTTTGACTTGCCTGCTTCTTTGGCGCCGTTTGACGAATCTTCACAAAACTTTCCAAAAAAAGTGTCTTGTTGGGTCTTGTGCATGGAAAGGTTCGGGGTGATCCGTTAAGCGGGGGCTGAGAAAAAGGGAGAGGGTAAAAAAAGTGGAGTTTCCTTCGTTAATTCCCATAGAGATTTTAGACATGACTACAGCCCGAACCACTGAACGGAATTACACCAAATTTGGCAGAAAGCTAGCTGTTGGTCCAGAAAGAGTGCTTTTTGTGATTTGGTGTAAATCCGTCCAGTGGTTTTTGAGATATTAAAACAAAACCAAATTTGGATATCTAGGAACGTGAAGGCTTCACAAACCCTCACGATCTCATGCTGAGATCCAGCTATCTTGGGACCCAGCTTCAGCCAAGTTCCTGAAAAAGTGTTTAAAAATAAAAAAAGAAAAGGGGGCAGGGTAGGAATAACCTGACCCCTTAGCTCTGGTGCTGGGGTCCAAGAGGGACCCTACCAGGGCAAAAAAAAGTTTTAAATTATTTTTAGTTTTGCCAAACATTGCGGTGACTCCGGCAAATTAAAAAAAAAAAAAAAAGAGCACAGGCTCCTACGCTTGTTTTGAAAAAGCCCCCGGGTGGGCCAGGTCCCGGGGTCATTGTTTAAAAAAGGGGGGTGGTGCACAGGGGCCCCCTCCTGAGAAGCTTTTGGAGACCCAAGGGCCACCACCTTCCAGTTGCTTTAGTTATATAAAAAGAGGGTGGCACACCTTGCCCCACTCCTGAGGCTGTATAAGCCCCGTGGACCACTACCTCCCTGGGGTTAATGAAACAGTGATGGGGGGCTGTGTGGACCCCCAAGACCTGAGGACCACCACCTCCCTAGGGCTAAATAACCGGTAATGGGGGGACCCGCGAACCCTGGGGACCACCACCTCTCCAGGGCCAAATACTTTTAAAACAATGGGAAAGGGGCTACATGGCCCCCCTTCCGGGCCACATACGGCCCCAGGGAACAACACCTCCCCGGGGCTGGCCTTCAAAAGTAAAGTAGGGGGGCCATTATTGGCCCTGGGGACTGCCACCCAGGACATAGCTGTTTGCTTTTGCTTGGTGAGAGCTGACAGCTCCCGCCAAGGAAAAGTAACCACTCCGGTTTCAGCGGGCGGGAGCTGTCAAAGTGCTCCCGCCTGCTGGAAGCAGACATTTCATCTCTTTCCCTGCCCACAGACATGCAGGCAGCAAAAGCGAGATGAAACTATGGCTCTCGCACACATAGAGCTGAATTTCCAGCAATGCAATAGAAATGCCAGCTCCCACAGGAGGCGGGGAGCCGGCTGGGACCGCGGGGGCCTTGAGGATCTCTCCTTGGTACCCATCCTGCACTCTGGGTGCCCCGGGTAAGCTCTAGGACACCCAGGAGACATTGACGGGCCCCGGGGCCAAAATTGGCTTGGGTATGGTGGCCATAACGCCAGGGGATGGTGTCCCCGGGGTTGAATCGGCCCAATGAGGGGGGCCGCGCGGTCCTCCTCTCTCATTTTGGGCCCTGGGGCATGGGGTCCAGAGGGCCAAACTTGGCCCGGGGGGCCACGCGGCCCTCCACCCTGTGCAGAGGATGGCAGAAAAACAAGCAAAAAAAGGCAAAAGGAAGGGCAGAAAATAGAGCAGAAGGACAAAACAGAAGGCAGAAAAAACAGCAGAAAAGGCAAAACCAAGGGCAGAAAAAAGAGCAGAAAAGGCAAAACAGAGGGCAAAATAATGAACCGGAAAGGCAAAACAGAGCAAAAGAGGGCAAAACAGAGGGCGGCAGAAAAATGAGCAGGTAAGGCAAAACAGAGGGCAGAAAAACAAGCAACAAAAGCAAAACAGAGCAGAAGAGGGCAAAACAGAGAGCACTCATACACACACACCCACTTAGAAACTCAAGCACCCACTCACAGAGCCACTGAGACACTCGTACACCCACTCACAGACCCACTCAGAGGGTCATGTACCCACTCACGCACCCACAGAGACTCGTGCACATATACTCACAGACCCGCTCAGAGACTCATGCATCCACTCAAAGACCCACTGATAGTTACGCACCCACTCAAACTCATGCACCCACTCACAGATCTACTCAGAGACTCACGCACCCACTCATAGCCCAAATGAGACACTCATACACCCACTGAAAAACTCACGCAGCCACTCACAGACCAACTTAGACATTTCGTATGTTTCCTAAGTAGCTCATTATCATTTTCCTTATGTTAGCCTAACTACGCTCATTATAGGCCGCTTTTGCTTTACACATGCTACCAAGTACCACATTTGTTTTTGCAATGTTATATTTCTGCACATAGCACATGTTTTTGTATTTTGTTTTTTTGCCTGGGATTTAGTCGGAACAGCTTAGGCAAGGTCAAACAACATTGCTTCTTGTTATTCCCTGTGGCCCGAAACTAGGACCTAGACATAATAGAGAAATCCAGATGTTGTTTCTTGAACACGCATGTTTTATTATATAACTCAGTATGTGGGGTTAAAAACAGAGACAAAAGCAAAGGTACTGAGACGTGAGACTGCACTGCCTGGGATGTAGAACAACCGTTTATGTATGCTAAGGTATGAAGTCCTCCACTGAGCCCAGAGATCTATATTCACTAAGCTTTTGTAGTGAGGGTGGGTTTCGGCAAAACTGTCAGATAATATGACGGGGCTTTTTATTGTATATGGTTTGGTAATCATGCTAATGACATTTGTCTTGTGTTTGTTTCACAGTTGTGGGGCATTTATAGCATAGTAGAGCACAACAGTTTAAGTAAATATTGTAAACTGCCTTCGTGACTCCTTTCTATTCTATTGCGGACAGGTACGAGTGAGAAAACGAGAGGAGGTGACCTACTGTGATCCCTGAGAGGGTTGGGAGCGTTGTGTTCTGAGGTGCCAGATCACTTGTCTCTCTGAAAAGATTAGGAGGGCAAGTGAGGAACTATTAGCTAGTCAGATTTGGGCCCATAGATACTGATGTGGTATGGTGACTCAGTCCCTACTTGCTGATGTTCTATGGTCCCAAGCATAGTTCTGTTCCAGAGCAGAATTCCTGCAACGGACAGTCACACACACAATCAGAGACTCATGCACCCACTCACAGACCCATACAGACACTTATACACCAACTCAAGACCTACTAAGAGACTCACACACGACTCACAGACTCACTTAGCCACTCATGTACCCATTCACAGACCCACTCAGACACTCATGTGCACCCACTCACAGACCAAATCAGACTCATGCACTCACAGACCTCTCAGAGACTCATGCACTCACAGACCCTCTCAGAGACTCATGCACTCACTCTTAGACCCAGACACTCATGTACTCACTCACGCACCCACTTACAGACCCACTCATGCACTCACAGAATGACACACACATATGGAGGCACTAGCAAACCCAGTGACACACTCACGCACCCATTCACAGACCCACTCAGACACTCACGCACCCAGTGAGACACTTATGCAGCCACTCCCAGACCCACTCAGACACTCACACCCACTCACAGACCTATTGAGACACTGATGCAATCACTGTCAAAGGTTACTGGTTACTGTTAGGAAATAAAAACATTTAAAAACTTAGAAATTCACTTAATAAAACAAAGGTTACAGGGACGTTATAGTTCGGAAATAACATTATAAAACCATAGAAATTGACTGAAAAAACGAAAGGTTACAGGGATTTTAGAACTATATAACAACAGTGTAACCTTTGGTTTTTCAGTCAATTTCTAAGGTTTTTTAAATGCTGTATTGCTTCACACTCCCAGATAATAGAAAATAACGCCCTCCCACATGGAGGCTCAAACAAGACAAATCAATAAAAACAGCACAAAACACCACCTGGAAAAGGATTTCACTTTTATAAAATGAAGCACATCAAAGACTGTTTTCAGAATAAGGCATGGGGTTTTATTTGTGCAACACTCTTTAACAAAAAGGCTTTCCCAGATGTCAAATGAACAACATTCAAATGTGTGTGTATATATATGTATATATATATATTGATTGACTTGTAAAACTGACTTTGCAGTATATGTGCTGGAGTGTCCTTGTGGGCTGAGATATATTGGCAGTACTAAACTGCCAGCCCACAAACGAATACTCCAGCACATTAGAGCAATTTCCAACAAAGATCAGGCCTACCCAGTAGCTAGGCATTTTGAGGAATGTCATGAAAGCAACCCTGTGCATCTCCAATATTTTGTAATAGACACAGTTCCACCTCTTAAAAGGGGAGGTAACCGGGAGGCCATATTGCGCCTCTTGGAAACAAGATATATATTGGAGCTTGATACCAAGACTCCATCAGGGTTGAATGCCAGTGAAGATTTTTATAATTGTATATGATGAATTTTTTCCATTATTTGTATTACACTCATATGTCAGAATTCGTTGCATTTTATATGTAATTAGAATTTTTAAACTGCTGATAATGAATGGATTGTCTCCCCACATGATTAGGTAATTTTAGTCATTTTTTATTCATGCACTTTAAATTTTGCACTATCACTTGCATTTAAAAAAAAAAATTTTTTGGGTCGACAGATATACTTGACAGCAAGCTTATTCCATTGGGATCAATGAGATTTTTCATGTGCTAAAGGTTCACTTCAGCCCATTTTGGGCATGATTGTGACTATTTGTTACAGCAATGAGTGAGACATCAAGACTCATTTAACATCTACATTAACATTAACAAACACAATGGGCTTATATTCATGTTGGTGATCTATCCTCTTTACAGAGATATACCTGGCATTTTTAGCTTGCTTACAATACCAAGTATGGTATGTTTTAATAGATTTTAAATGCCGCCAGTATTTAACATTCTAATCCAACACAAATTCTGTTTTAATATTTTAGCCCTATTTTTGTCGTTTTTTGTATCAATTTCGTTTTTGTATGCATTTAAGTATGTATTGGATATATATTTATATTTATTTACGAATGCGTAATTTTGCACATCAGTGAACCTCTTGCTGCTATGAGCTTAGTAACTTTTTAGTTTCTATGCAGTTTGCATTTTTGCACGTGAGCCAATTACTGCTTGCATCTGTCACTTTAAATGTCGATCATTACCAAAGCAACGCGTCATGTGATCAAGGCCCGTGTTGGGGTCGAAACGCGTAATGGCGGATATGCTGGGCATCAAATAAAGCACTACGAAATTGCACCAAGAACCTTGGGTCCGCTCTTCGTCTTTTCTATATGGGAGAGAGCAGCAGAGGAGCTGTTTACGGCGAATCCTGTTTCATATATATATATATATATATATATATATATATATATATATATATATATATATATATATATACATATATATATATATATATATAGTGATACTACAGCGTAAGCCCCCCCCCGTCTAGCTGATTGAAAGCACACCTGCGGCTGCCGTTCACGGATCCCGTAACCGGAGAGCCAGAGGGCGCCCGGAGTACAGGTACATCGTTTCGGTATTCCGTGTGCATTATTTGGCTGCGTAGAGGGAGAGGTCGCTGTGAGTTTCACAGCGTTGGAATCTGGGAGGAATATCCTGTGACAGGGCAGACATGTCGTCGGACATGAGTGTGAGGAAGCTGCTAAGATGTTCGATGAGACAATGCAATCCGAGGGGGACTGTCTGGGAATTGCAAATGCAAGGTCAGAGACACCCGAAGCAAACATTGGCAACAAATTGAAGGAACTCGAAAAATTACGCCGCAATGAAATCACCAAGTGGTGGGAGCACAAATCGCTCTCCAAGTACCTCGAGGTTGGTAGAATTCCACGGGGACTGCGCATACTAATCACGCCAACTTATGAGAATCCAGACGAGGACATGCTTAAGGAATGGGCGGACAACAACTCGGAATCATCACGGAGAATGCTACAGATTTTAATAGAATACGCCCATAGTGACAGAGAAAAGATCCTGGCTGCAATCGAGGTATTGCAAAGTGACATTATCCAGCACCCTGACAAGGAAGAAATAGCTACATTTGAAAAGGACATGCTAATGAGATTACAAAAACATGAGCAGGTCATTAAGACACACAAAGCCACCAAGTTTCTAAGAGACAAGCTTGATTACCAAAGGGGGCAGATATACACCTTTGCGCGCAGATTCGACAACATCAGACGTCAAAAGTTGTCGGACAAAACACTTTCAACAACTCAGAAACAGATCTTTGCGAGTAATTCGGACTTAAGCTCCGAGGTAGAAACCGACCCAGATGAGGGCCCCAGTGGAGAACTGACGTCCATTGCTGATGAGCTGCGTTTTTACGGCTGGATCGGACATTAAATCTAAGACCTCGGCCGCCAAGAAAAGACAAAACTGGCAATCCCAAAGGAAGAGGCAAAGGAAAAACAGAAGGAGGAAGCACCGAACAGCCGCTCACACAAAGACAGACCCGCTCCAAGAAAAGAATATGGGGGATGCCAAAACAGTGATTAATCTCTCAGAACTGGAACTAAGCGTCAAAGAAAAGGATATTCTCACTTTGGGTCTCACATTCTGCAAACCTACCAATTTTAACTATGTGCAGACTAAAATTGATTTGTTTTAGTATGTCAGGAAACCTAAATTACAAAAACATTTCCACTCCCACACTCCAGGATCTGAGGTCGCTCATGAGGCCACAAATCTGTCAGCAAATTTGCAAGTGGCAGATTTGGAACTCCTGCAAGACTTGGATCAACTGGAAAGAGAGAGCCGCACAGACAACAGACCATTTGACACAGACCTGGGGGTTGATCGTGGGTGCAGGGTCCACTCACCTTTCAAGCCGAATTCGACATTTACACCAGTCATGCCCAGAGATGGCTTGGACGTCTTTTCTGAACTGGTCACTATGGACCTCAAGAGACTAGCGTGTGACTCCAGTAAACGATTCAGTATTGATAATGCAGGCCGGTTGCTTGAGTACAATGCTGTTATGCAGAAAGTTTCTGCAAGAAATGACATTGTTGTCCAGCAGTCCGACAAGGGGGGCAATATTGTGTTGTGGCCCTTGTCTATGTATAAGGCTCAGGCTTACTTACAACTGAATGACACACAATGTTACAGCAGAATGTCCCCCAATAGTTAGTGTGATCAAGGAGGGATTCACAATCAGTTGTCTTGGTGGCATGGGGTTACTTAATGATGATGAATTGAAATTTCTTAAAATTGAACATCCAGTAATCCCCGTGCTATATCTAATTTATAAAATACACAAACACGCCACTAATCCCCCCGGGCGACCTATCATATCTGCCATAGGGGGGTTGTTTGAAACAACCTCCAAGTACATTGATCACTTCCTTCAGGACCTTGTCAAAAACTTACCATCTTTCATACTTGACACAGGTGATTTTCTTAGAAAGATTTACGACACTGCCTGGGATGACTGCGTATGTCTTCATGATGTTAGACGTTTCATCTCTGTACACCAGCATAAGACATGAACAAGGCCTAAGAGCCACTAAACATTTTCTAGGTGCCAGATCCATCAGTTCGTATCAACATACCATCATGTTGCTTCAAATGATGGAGTGGACAACAATTTTTTTCAGTTTGATAAACATCTGTACAAACAGATGCAGGGAACTGCGATGGGCACCTGCTTCGCCCCCAGCTATGTGAACTTGCATATGGGCTGGTGGGAGGAGCATGTGCTCACCTCGGAATTTTCAGAAGAATGGACTGAGAATATTGTCCTTTGGTCACGGTATATCAATGACTTCTTTGTGCTTTGGAAAGGGTCCATTGAATCAGCTAGGGCCTTTGTGGATCGGCTTAATGTTAATGGCCTCAATCTAGTATTCACTAGTAACATCAGTACTAGTGAGGCCAAGTTTCTAGACTTGATGGTCTATGTACATAACAATCAAATCCACACCAGGACCTTCCGCAAGGAGACTGTGGGCAATTCCATACTTCATGCGCAGAGTTTCCATCCGCTTAGATTAAGGCAGAGTATTCCTTATGCCGAAAACCTGCACATGAAAAGAAATTGCAGCGAGCCTCAGTCACTGAGGGAAGTTCAGGCTGAGCTTGACCTCAGATTCCGTGTGCGGGGCTACAGGCCTGAGGTGTTGAAAAAATCAAAGACCAGAGTGGAGTCCATTCCCAGAGAGGCATTGTTGTTCAAACAGAGTAAGACCAAATCTAACACACAGGGCGCTGTGAGAATGATTACTGGGCATAACACTTACCACCAGAGAGTGAGGAACATCTTCCACTCACATTGGAATTTGATACGCAGTGATCCGATCATTGGACCCTCTATACCCAAACATCCACTCCTATCTTTTAGGCGGGCTAAATATATGAGGGGAGAACTGTGTCCAAGTAGTCCAGAAATGGTTAAATCAGAGTCTTGGTTGGTATCGCCTCCAGGTTTCCACAAATGTCGCAAATGCAAGGCATGTACCATCGGCCAAAACACCAGTGAGGTATACAGTCCTCTCAGCACCACTACTCTCAAAATGAGTCATTCGTTTAACTGCAGGAGTGACTTTGTGGTGTACGTGCTCCAGTGTTCTTGTCCTAAACGTTATGTTGGCAGCACCAAACATATGGTCCACATAAGAATCCTTCAACACTTACTAGCAAGTGCTAAAGATGACAAGACATATCCTGTGGCACGACGCATTAATGACATACATGGGGGCAACAGTGGAATTCTGGTGTACTTTGTCATTGATCCAGTCCCTAGTCACATCAGGGGTGGCAATAGGGAGCTCAAATTGCGTAGACTCGAGTCCCGCTACATTATTTTGCTTAATAGTAAGATCCTCAATGGTCTGAACTCGGACGAGGAATTGTACATTCATCTGTAGTATTCCCGCTTTCAAGTAACATTGGGTATGCACCTCACGCTCCTTCAGCCCAGTTCCAGCGCTTTCAGCTGCAAGCAGAATTTTCTGCTGGCCTTTATCCTCTTCCGTTTGTTTTTTCACTTGGGTGGGTTTAGTGTCACCTTATTTTTCGAACACTCATTTTCCATTTTTGTTTGTTTAATTCTTTTGATCATTAGTATCACATAGTTAACACTCTGTTGTGTGTGGCTTGGCCAGAGGACTATCTCTTCAATGTCTAGATTGTTGAGGGACGTATGGGACACTTGTCCAACTTTACATATTTTAGCTCATGGTAGCACATGTTATCTTAACTTGCTGTTTAGTACATGCCCACTTGGGATCTACTCATGCACTATCATATTAGCCACTTGGGTTTATCCAGCTCCTGTGTATTGTAGCAGAATCTAGATTGCACCCAATATCCGCTGTGATCTTAGTTGGTAACATTATGTCTTGTCCCCGTCCTCTATTAGACTCCACAGCTGGGGCCATGCCACACCACACCACGAGTTCACTAATCAATTTTCTTGTTCTTTCCAGGCAGACTATGCTATTGTCTGAAGATAAGGCAACATTGCATTTTATTGTATGGTTCTGCCTTGGTTTTTGTAAAGTTTCACGGAACGTGTTGCTTTACTTTGTTTAAATACTTATTAGTTTAACTTTGAGTGTTCAATTGCTATGTTGCAATTGTGATGAACTAATATGCTACAATGTTTCATGTTTTGAATTTCATAATGAAACGTTAGCGCTTTTTCACTTTTTATTATTGCATACACTGCCGTATGTCTCCTGTGGCCACTACCTGTCATGCATTTACAAGTGGTATTTAAAGGCTTTTGTAATGGCGGCCGCGCTATGTGATCAAGGTGGCTGTGTCCACCGAAATGCGTCGTCCTACGACTATTCTTGCCTAATTAAACAATTTTCCCAGATCCCGTTTTGCCAGTGCCTGCTTTGAACAGTGAAGTGAGCGGGTTTGATTGGAATATATATATATATATATATATTATCTACTGGCGGTCGCCAGTAGATAGTTATAGTTAGGACCTATTATCCATAGGAAATGCGTAACATTCTATTCCCAATAACTTTAGGCGTCGTTTGACGAATCATCGCGAAATTTTCAAAACTAGTGGGGTGCTCCGGTCCGCTCCTGTCTTGAAAGTTTCGGGGTGATTCATCAAGCAGGGGCCGAGAAAAAGGGGGGTCCCAAAACGTGTTTTCTCCATGTTAATTCCCATAGGAAATTTTAGCCACGGCTACAGCCCGAACTGCTGAACGGAATTACACCAAATTTTGCAAAAAGGTAGCGCTTGGTTCAGAAAGCGACCTTTTTTTTAAAATGGTGTAAATCCGTTCAGTAGTTGCTGAGAAAATCCAAAATAAAAGTTTCGATATCTATGGCCGCGGTGGATCCGCGCACCCTCCCGACCACGAGCTGCATGCTAATTGGCTGTCAACACTCCAAGCCAGGCAGTGTTGGCAGCCATCTTGTTCCTCGGTAGAACCGAGGAACAAGAAAGCAGTAAAACAAGTGCACAAAACGCAAAAAGGGGGCAGGGTAGAAACACCCTGACCCCCTAGGCCTAAATCGGCAAAAAACGCGCTGGGTGCGCGGATCCTGCCGATAAAAAAAAACAAAGAGCGCGGGCTCCGCGCTCGTGAGTTACTGGCCCCGGGTGGGCCAAGTCCCGAGGGCATGCGGGGTTTATTATTAATTATATGGGGGGCCTCTAAGGCTCCCAAGCCCCGAGGACCGCCACCCCCGGGGCTTTAAACAAAATGGTGCGGGAGGGCTCTCAGCCCTCCCGCAGCCCCGGGACCGCCACCCCCGGGGCTTCTTTTTAAAAATAATATACCTGTGTGGGGGGCTTGAGCCCCCACACGCCCGGGACCGCCACCTCCCCGGGCACTAAAAAAAATGCTAATTTGGGGGTCCGGAACGGACCACGAGCCCCCGGGCCACCACCTCCCGGGGCTGTGCATGTGAAGGGAGGGGGCTGCGCGGCCCCTCCTGGAGCCTGTGGTGGCCCTGGGGACCGCCACCCCCAGGGCCGGCTCCTGCAGTGTCCCGGGGTGCCTACCCCCGGGACACTGTAGTTTGCTATGACAGGGCGGGAGCCTCATGGCTCCCGTCCTGTCATAGCAAACTGCTTTGGATATTGGAAGCGAAAGCAGGAAACCTGCTCTCGCTTCCAAAAACCAAAGCAGATTGCTTTTCCACACGGGGAGCTGCATCTTAGCAGCTCCCCATGTGGAAAAGCAATGCTGGCTCCCGCAGGACGCGGGGAGCCGGCGGGACCGTGGGGGCATTGGGAACCCCCCCACGGTCCCCAACGGAGAGGGCCAGCCCCGGGGATGGGGTCCCCGGGGCTAGTAGTGGCCCGGGAGGGGGGCCACGTGGGGTCCACGTGGCCCCCCTCCCCATAATTAAAAGATTTAAAAAAATATATAAAATAAAGGCCGCCCGGGGGATGTGGTCCCCGGGGCCAGTAGAGGCCTCAGGAGGAGGGCCACGCAGCCCCCTCCATAAACAAAAATATATATTTGGCCATGCCCCGGGGGATGGGGTCCCCGGGGCCGGACTTAATCCCCCAACTTAAAACGCGCCACGGGCGCGTTTGCACAGTGGTGAAGGGGGGGGGGCGGGGCTTCAGGTGACATGTGTGCAAACAGGCCCGTGGCGCGTTTTAAGATGGGGAATTAAATCCCCTTCAATCCTTAGGGTCCCTGGGGGCCAACTAGCCCACCAGGTACCTCCAGTAAGCGCCACGGAGCTGCGTTGCAGAGTGTTGTAAAAAGGGGCCTGGCCTCTGAACACCTCTCTACAACGCAGCTCTCTGGCGCATACTGGAGGTATCTGGTGGGCTAGTTGGCCCCTAGGGTCCCTCGGGATTGAGGAGGAATTAATTCTCCAACTTAAAACGCGCCTCAGGCCCCACCCCCTTCCTTCACCATTGTGCAAATATTCCTCTAAAATCAGCCGAACAACGAATTCCGATTTACTCACCTGTTATCAGGAGAGACCTCAGTGCTGCATCTTTGAGCCCAGTACTGATCCTGAAAAGTAATTTTAACCGTACTTACCAGTAACTTGAATTTCCTATCATAGGATATCATTGCCTGCTTTTTGCTGAAAAAGTTTCAAAGTGTTGATTTTTGAAACATACAAATATTCCTCTAAAATCAGCCGAACAACGAATTCCGATTTACTCACCTGTTATCAGGAGAGACCTCAGTGCTGCATCTTTGAGCCCAGTACTGATCCTGAAAAGTAATTTTAACCGTACTTACCAGTAACTTGAATTTCCTATCATAGGATATCATTGCCTGCTTTTTGCTGAAAAAGTTTCAAAGTGTTGATTTTTGAAACATACAAATATTCCTCTAAAATCAGCCGAACAACGAATTCGATTTACTCACCTGTTATCAGGAGAGACCTCAGTGCTGCATCTTTGAGCCCAGTACTGATCCTGAAAAGTAATTTTAACCGTACTTACCAGTAACTTGAATTTCCTTCCATAGGCTAACATTGACTGGTTTCACTTGGAAATTCTTCTAAGTGTGGAGTTTTGGAACTTTATAATATTCCTCTAAAATCAGCCGAACTACGAATTCCGATTTACTCACCTGTTATCAGGAGAGAACCCAGTGCTGCATCTTTTAGCCCAGCACTGACCCTGAAAAGTAATTCTAACCGTACTTACCAGTAACTTGTATTTCCTTCCATAGGAATCCATTGTCTGGTTTTCAGCAGAAAAGTTTCAAAGTGTCGATTTTCACAAACTACAAATATTCCTTAAAAATCGACTGTATGACTTAAACGCATTCTTTCAACTGTTTACAGGAGATGCACCAGTGCTGGATCCAGGATCCACCACTGAGTAAGAAAAAGTAACGATAACACTACTTACCTGCTAAGTGAATTTCCTCCCATAGGATAACATTGGTGATTCTATGTGAAAAAGTTTCTAAGTGTCAACTTTTAAAATACAATAATATTCCTTAAAAATCACTACTGTAACCAAAACGCTTTTACTCAACTGTTTACAGGAGATGTCCCAGGACTGAATCTAGGATCCAGTCCTGCGGTTAGAAAAGTAATCCATAAAGTAACTAATTGCATTTAACTAGAAATTCACATTGAGCTCAATGTTGCATTGTGTTTGAAATTGTGTTGCCCATTGCAACAACTGTAACTACTGTACTTAAGTCTATTGCCTATTTGCAAAGTATTTAAACTAAAGTAATTCATTCTGAGAAAGTATATTTTGTAATGTAATGTATAATGTAATTACAATGTAATTTAAAAAATAAAATATCTAAAAATAAATAGTTTAAAAAAATGTAGTAAATCAGTATCAAAAAATAAAGATAACAATTAATACATTTAAAAATTGTCATTTACAAAACCTTTGAAATTCACTGAAAAAAACCATAAGTTTCAGACATGTTATAGTTAGGAATTAGCACTTAAAAACCTTTGAAATTCACTGAAAAAACCATAGGTTTCAGGCACGTTATAGTTAGAAATTAGCATTTAAAAAACCTTACAAATTCACTGAAAAAACCATAGGTTTTAGGGACAGTTATAGTTAGTTGGACATTGCACTCGTACAAAACCCGTGAAATTCCCCCGTTATAGTTAGTTCAGCTCACTATAACTCGCGCACCCGCAATGCACTGCTGATGACGTCACATATTACATCACTCATGACATGGTCAGTGACATCACTGATGACATCACTGATGACATCTCAAATGACATCACTGATGACATCATCCACTGACTGTGTGTTTCTGTAAAGTTTAAATATTTTTAATATATATAGGGAAAGGCGTGTTGAAGAATAAGTGGGTGTATAAGTGTCTGTTTGGATGATTTAGTAGGTGCGTGACTAACTCTATAAGTGAGTGATTAAACGTATCTTACTGAATGCATGGGTTAGTGACTAAACTGGGTGAATGTCTGTATCCGTCTGTCTGTTGCTGTGTAAGTGGCTGCATGGGTTTGTGAATAGCTACATGAGTGTCTATATGAGTTATTGATTGGTTGTCTGAGTATCTGTATGGGTGCCTGAGTGTTTGTGTGGGTGGGGTGTGTGTGACTCTGTGCATAGATGTGTGAGTGGGTGATTCACTGGGTGGATGGTTTCAAAGTGCATCTGTGATAGACTGTATGGGTGGGTAAGTGTGTGTAAGAGTGTGTTAGTGAGTGAATTTATGTCCCAGTGGTACATGTGTGAGTAACTACATATGTGAAAGGCAGTATATATGTGTGTTGGAGTATATAAATAGCTATAAGCGAGAGTGTGTGATTGTGAGAGTGACTGTATGGATGAGTGTGTGCTTGTATCAGTGATTGTATAAGAGCGTAAGAATGTGCTAGTATTTGTATGAGTAAGTGAGCTGGTGTGTGTATAACTGTATAGGTGAGTAAATGGCAGTGTGTTTAATTATTTGCATGACTGACTAGGTGTGTGAGTACCTCTATGGATGAGTGGCGGTGTTTGAGTGTCTATATAGGAGTATGAGTGCATATGATAGTCCTGTACTGAGTGACCGTAAGTATGAGTGACTGTACGGGTGAGTGAGTGGATGTGTGTGTAGACCTAAGAATCAGTGAGTGGGTATGTAGTTATTGGTGTTGGAGTGTCTATGGTTTTGCGAATGGCAGTCTGTAATTTAGAGTGGGTGTATCAAAGGTTATATTAGGGTGTGAGGAGGTGCATCAGATTATCACGTGGATGATGTCATCAGTGATGTCATCAGTGATGTCACTGACCATGTCATGAGTGATGTAATATGTGACGTCATCAGCAGTGCATTAGTGGGCGCGAGTTATAGTTAGCTGAACTAACTATAACGGGGGAATTTCACGGGTTTTGTACGAGTGCAATGTCCAACTAACGATAACTGTCCCTAAAACCTATGGTTTTTTCAGTGAATTTGTAAGGTTTTTTAAATGCTAATTTCTAACTATAACGTGCCTGAAACCTATGGTTTTTTCAGTGAATTTCAAAGGTTTTTTAAATGCTAATTCCTAACTTAAACATGTCTGAAACCTATGGTTTTTTTCAGTGAATATATATATATATATGTGCAAGCAATAATAAAATGAAACAAGCGGATAATGCTGGACGTCCGCTGCAAGAAATCAGAAAGATATATACACTAAATACATCAGATGATTACAACCACTGAAGACTTGGATGTGCACACAGACACTCACTCATCACAAAGTCAATACTCAAAGAAAACGCCTCAGATGATTATAGCCACTGGAGACTTGAATGTGCACATAGACACTCACACATCACAATGACTATTACTAGAGACTTGAATGTGCACACAGAAACTCACACATCACAATGGCAATAATCAAAAATAAAACACATCACCTGGTGCAAACTTCATCTTGGCCCACTCCAGACTGGGGGACTTCGAGACCAAGAAGTACATGCCACAACTCTCTCTCTCATGCTTCCAAATACACATCCCACACGTTCTGTTCCTGGCAAGGCTGTTCTAATCGGTGAAAGCTCCCACTCTAAAACTACAAAGAGATACGAAAGAAATCTTCAAAGCAAGAAAGGCACATGCAGAAAAAAATGATGTCGTACATGCAAGCTAGGATAGAATAAAACACCAAAAGTCAATTAAAACAATGGTAGTCAAAGGTCATCACGTGGTTCAAAACATAGGAGTGCCTCTAGCACTACATTCCACCCCATGACCTTTGACTATCATAACATATATATCAAAAAATCAACTTTTTAAGTGAAAGCACAAATATAAAATGAAGCACACATTAAAACAGTGACATTATAAAATCATGTAACAATACTTCATCTACAGAAATAATTGTATGATGAATTCACAAAATGAATACACAAATAGAATCAAACATGTTAACTCATT
The DNA here is from genome assembly GCA_963921515.1 of Calotriton arnoldi. Classification (NCBI taxonomy): domain Eukaryota; kingdom Metazoa; phylum Chordata; class Amphibia; order Caudata; family Salamandridae; genus Calotriton; species Calotriton arnoldi. The sequence continues at coordinate 1,093,054 of CAWUFW010003788.1, forward strand.
AATGCTCCTAGTGTTATAAATGGCTAATTCTGGAAATCTACTATTGAAGCAGCCAAACTTATATATTATGAACAGCTTCTCCAGTAACTCTCTGGATTGAATGAAAAATATCCTTCTGTGTGAAAGGTACACAGCTTTCTTGCTTTGAAATGATATCTTTAAACATTTTTCTTCATTTTCATTGTCATTAGAGCATATTCAAAAACCGTCTTTGCTAGGTAAGTTCAATTGATTGAATCAGCCAAAGGATGTCAGCAACGATGTCAGTCTGCGCTGTCAGGTGGTCACCTCAGGGTTGGGGGGGGGGGGTCCCACACCCTCGCGGCCCCGCTCAGACAAAGGCACCCAGACGCAGTACAGGGACATCAGGTACACCAACACGTCGCTGTATAATCTAGAAAAGAAACCAGCATCACTCTTCTTGCAAAAAACATTTTTTCAGAAAGCACACGTTCTCCTTTTTAGGTCTCGCCTAGCGTTGCAGCGCGAATGCGCTGCCATCGCTTTGCGAGGCATGCAGTATACACTATAGTGTGGAAGCTTCGTGGCAGCTCCGCCCACTCTCCAGCCCATCTTCTTCATTGGCTTAGGTTATAAATGCTGCCTTCCGATTGGTTTTAAGCTCGTTAGTCCCTCCCCATGACAGCCATGTCAGTCATTTGTATCCTTCCATGGCTACTGGCCCCTTTACTGCACAGACTACTTTCTTCCCATCCCTCCCTACCCCCCCCCCCGCAGTCCGTGACTTCTTGGGGCCCCCGCCCCCCTCCCGCGCACTCCAGGTCGTGCTCATGCCTTCTCGCGCCCGCCCGCACTCCCGTTTTCAATGCAATAGGTCTCGCGTAAATGCTAGTCTTAGTGCATTGCCAATGCTTGTTTACTGTGGCGTCCGCTTCACTTGCAGGCACGCACACATGTTTTATGTACAGGGGCGCCACGCTTTGTTTCAGCATGGCGCCCGCTTCCGTATACACATGACATGCTTGGCAGCAGGGGCTCTCTGCGGCGCACAAGAGAAAGGGAGAATCCTTCAGCTGCATTTGATTTTATTTTATTTTGCAGGGCGCGGCCGCTTCCGTATACACATGATATGCTTGAGTGCAGTGGCTCTCCGCGGCGCACGAGAGAAAGGGGAATCCTTCAGCTGCATTTGATTTTATTTGATTTTGCAGGGCGCGGTCGCTTCCGTATACACATGATATGCTTGAGAGCAGTGGCTCTCCGCGGCGCACGAGAGAAAGGGAGAATCCTTCAGCTGCATTTGATTTTATTTTATTTTGCAGGGCGCGCCGCTTCCGTATACACATGATATGCTTGAGAGCAGTGGCTCTCCGCGGCGCACGAGAGAAAGGAAGAATCCTTCAGCTGCATTTGAGCTCCATCTCCCCAGGTGCTCTCCCTCCCACCACCACAAACAGGCTGCCTGTTTAATTCTCCTCCCACCCGAGCTGCCGGTTAAGGAGTTCATCATCGGCGTCTGACGTCCTCTCTCCCTACACACTCCGTGTGTCGTCCCCCCCCCCCCCATTGTCATGTCTCCCAATTTTGTTTTTTCAGGCGCGGCTCGCCCACCTCCATTTTTAAAAATAACTTTAAACTATGCAGTGTGGCGGCCGGGTCTGGCGTCATGTCTCGGTAAGTGTTGAATCTGTAAGTGTTATGATCCTGTAAGAATGTGTCAGATATCCCAAGTGACTCCGAATCCGGTTACAAAATGCTAAAATAATGATAGATCGCGCCCTGTTAAAAGAATGTTTGCGCATCCATGTAACCCCCGAACTGTGAAGTGCAACCAAGACAAATAACACCAGAGCGTGTAACATGTTAAATCCAAACGTATAACAAAGTAGACATGCAGATTTCAGTTGAAACTGCAGCCCAACTACCAATTACATATCCAAATACTTTCAAAACACTATATATAGTATGATATCATTAGTGAAGAGTGCATGCTTGCGGTTTCCGACATTGATGTGTGCCGTGTGGATCTAAACAAACATTTTATCTTACTTGTTCTGGAGCGTGCTAGTTAGTCAAATTACCATGCGGTTAAAAAATGACCATGTTGCTTAAAGACAATGCCCATCAACTGTGATAAACGTGAGAAATGCATACACAGATGGTCATATTCGATTGCAAACAAGTGTGTGTACCCGTTGGCTGAGTCTGAAAAGACGTGGTCTCTTGCTGGGTTTAGCGCATGCTTTTCATCATGGTATGGTGCAAAACATCAAACTAGCTATGTGGAAATGAAGAAGTGCCTTACGGTGGTTGAAGGGTCCCCAGTGAATCTAAGTTGTCAATAAAGCGTACCTGGTGTGCAGAAAAATAGTGTAATGTGGGTGGCGTGCTCTTACTGTGCCATATTGGATTCTAAACCATTTCAAGACTATGACATAACATAAGCATTTGCAATGCAATAAGTCTCACAGTTGCGAGATTTTGAGCTATTGACATTTTGCTCCTACAAATGTACAGTCCGAGCTCCATAACAAGACGAGCTCCCGAGGGAAAAGCAACAATGCCTTGCTGCGATTGATTTCCTGTTTTTTCTCCCCAACTCAGTCTTTTCATGGTGTTGTTTAGAGGTGCCAACTGCTTCCAGCGCTCACCGGGACCATCACACAAATTAAAGCCCTACACACAAGCGTTTGCTTCGCCCACTACGAGGATCTGACCCTGCCCCTGATATGCACACAAAAGTCTGCTTGCACAATCGCGGTTAGCCTTGAACATTGGAGAACAATGAACTATTCTTATATGGCAACCATGTTTCTGCATTGCTAATCAGCTGCAGCGTTCCTGGTTGTAATGCTAAGGTTTACTGCTGATGGTGCGGGCGGACTTACATTACTGCGCCTTCTGGAAACTTCTGTGGCACCTCCGGTTGATCTCTGGGTTGACAGATAAGCCCAATCTTTCAAAATCAGCTGCAGGCATGTGTAGCAGTCTGGTAGCCTGAACACTGATGAGAGACCTGGGAAAGTAGAATTATAGGACGGGGTTTGTATATCCAACAGTGACAAGTGACCAACAGTGACAAGCGCTGAGTGCACAACCAACTCAGACACAGCACACCAGCACAGCCACGATAAGAAACACTAACTTGGCCAACACCACACTGCTGTTAGCAGAGAGACTTTTTGATAGTAGTGGGTTCACAAACAGCTGTGGGCTTGCTGGGAGCTGGAGTTTCACTTTTCCATTAAACACGTTAGCGTGCAAGTCGCAGCGTGCTTAATCCAGTGAGCTGAACACTACGACTAGGTACCTAATCGGCACCAGTGACATAAACCCTGTGGGCTTTTTCACAGCTAGGCAGCCATTGACTGACTCTACACAAGCACTAACGGACCGAAAAGCACGTCAGGCCAAACACTGAATGGATAAATATCAGCTTTACTAACAAGTGACAGCAAACCAAGATTGAACTGCACTGGAACAAACCCCTAAGCAAACGCTGATGCAACTCATTGCACGATAATCCAAAGACTACAACTCCCAGAGTGCATTGGGTTGTTAAATGCAAGCCCAGCACTGCATGCATGGTGCTGAGTCAACATGAGGCGATTTGGCAACCTCACTCAGAGGCAGAGGCCAGCATTTTCATCACTTCTCCGCATGCTTTTCATGAGGCTGAAGTAGCTTTGGAGAACCCTCAGGTAATGTCACTGAACTTGTGGATAATTGCCAAGAACTGAGCTGGAATGCTGCACAGAGGAGTGCAAAGTTCACCTGTGCTAATGCAGTTTCACTGCTAACGAGGAACAAAGGAAATGAACAGAGCCAGACTGACAGAAACAACTGTGTTCGAGGTGAGGCGTGGATTGCTGGTGAAACCCCAGTGTCACCACATTATAACAACTATAGAGCAGGTTACAAATAACAGTATGCATGTGGCCCTGGGAGCTCCCTTGCAGACTGATCGGAAAATCAATATTACTGTTGGCAATGTTTATGTCCCCTACCCCCGCTTGTTCCCCTGGCACACCCCTGCGATTGGCACTGGTTGCATGTTTTTTCACCATTGCCCGCTCTCTTATCTTAATTCACTGCTGCTCACTGTTAAAAAACCTCATTTTTAGGTCGCGGTTAGTCAGCACAGCGCTGTCTTGTTGAAACATGCAGTATATGCTCTACGATGTTTGTAAACGCCTCTTTTTAACTTGTTGTTTCTATTTGTCATTTATTGTGCCTTTTAAAATGTTGTAGTTGTGATTGGTTAATAATGTTCCTCCTTTTTGAGTGCCAGGCACGCCTATGGATATTTGTCCCTTTACTTGTATTCGTTCGGCGTTGTTGGAGTATGCTGGTTTGGTTCGGACTTTTTCTTTAATGTGCTTTGCTTTGTTTTCTGTCTGAGGCAGGCGCGCAACGCCCATAGGGGTTAAAGGGCTTCAGCCCTTTCGTTGTGTGTGTGAGCCCTGGCTGAGACAGCTGCTGTGGGGCTGCACCGGAGTACTTCACAGGTCTTTAAAAGACCATTTACTTGTTATCGAGACTTTGCATCTCCACTCTGCCTATTGCTGTAAGAATTAGCCCCCTGCCACGAAATGTTTATTATTTTATATATATTTTGTATATATGTTTACTAGCGTGAACTTATTTTATATATATTTTGTATATATGTTTATTAGCGTGAACTTGACCCGAAAGTATCAGAGCGCTTTACATGAGCACCAGTTGCGTTACACAAGGACACATTCTCTTTTTTTTTGGTTGAGCATAGGAAGATTAAGTGATTTGCCCAGAATCACAGGATATTGAGCTTCTGTGCCGAGACTTGAACCTGGTTCCCCCGATTTGAAGTCGACCGCCCGAGCCGTTAGCCCACATCCTCTTCCCACCTTTTAATATAAGCAATCTGTGTACTGCAATTGTCCTGTGTTCACAAACATGCTGTGTCATATTTGACTCCTGTGTTCTTTTTTGGGTTCATTGTGACTTAGAGTGATGCCTTCCTGCACCCATCTGGGTGTCTTTGTGTCCAGTTGACTCCCTTTCCTGGTAAATACAATGGTACCTCTTAGTTTCCTCCAGGACTCTTCTGTCAGTTCTCCTAGTTGCACGAGTTTGTGCGGCAGAAGTTATAACGCTGCATGTCGTCTGCTGCCAGTTTACAGGCATGTACTTAACACTGCTCAAATGTTTCAGCAGTATGTGAGTGCTGCAGCTGTCTCCGTTCCCAGTGGTAATTCCCCATTCTTAGACCTCTAGGCAGTGCTGCACCTGCATCTGTTTCCAGTGGTAATTCCTCATTCTCAGTCTTCTAGGTAGTGCTGCAGCTGCATCTCTAGTTCCAGTGGTAATTCCTCATTCTTAGACCTCTAGGCAGTGCTGCACCTGCATCTCTGTTTCCAGGGGTAATTCCTCATTCTTAGTCTTCTAAGCAGTGCTGCAGCCGCATCTCTAGTTCCAGTCGTAATTCCTCATTCTTAGTCCTCTAGACAGTGCTGCAGCTGCGTCTCTGGTCCCAGTGGTAATTCCTAATTCTTAGTCCTCTAGACAGTGCTGCTAGCTGCTTCTCTAGTTCCAGTGGTAATTCTTCATTCTTGGTCCTCTAGCCAGTGCTGCAGCTACTTCTCTGGTCCCAGTGGTAATTCCTCATTCTGAGACCTCTAGACAGTGCTGCAGCTGTGTCTCTGTTCATACATCCACAACACTCCAAACCAAACCACATAGGTAAAAGACATTATCATTTACAACTTCAATAGCTCTAACTCTAAAAAATGCGAGACCTATTGCATTGCAAATGCTTGTTAGGTAGAGCATTCAAGACCTATTGTAACTTCTCTTGTGGGGTTAAAGCCATCCCCTTGTTGGCCATTTGTTTGTTTCAGGGTCCTTTAAAAATCCTCTCTTACTAGTGGTCAATCCTTCTCTTTATCCCTCTTGTTTGTCTTTCTGTTCCTCCCACACAGCAGGGACTGAGTACTGTATTATTACGCTTTGGTTGTTTATTTGTAGTTTGGGGACTTTTTTCTTAATCCTTTCCTGCTTATGTTAGTGTTTGCCTGTGTTCAGCTCCGCACCCGTAACTGCTCGCATTTTAATGGAGCTTTCCTCCCTCCCATGTAGCTGCATGCCCCTGCCACTCCCCCGTCCCTCACCCCTCCTGCCACGTTACTTACTTCTTTTTACGGTCCATTGATGCTAAAGTGCATCGGAAGGCATGCCTCCTCGCCTTTGTCCTGTGTCTAGTTTATGGCAACACTTTAAGTCGTCTGGAGACTACCCGGAAGTAGTGGGCTGGGCTGTGGATGGCTCCGACGTGGGATTCGAACAACGCAAGCACTTGAGCCTAATTTTTAAACAGAGCACACCAGCTAAGCAGAGAGAATCCGAATTTATGAAATATTATGAATTCTCTGTGATGCCGCTGCGTGAACTGCTGAAGCAACGTCTCTGTTGGTGTTTTCCTATTAGTGTGGAGACAGAATAAGCCGTAGCTGTCTCCATGCCTGGGTGCTGCCTGCTCGGAAGCTCCTTCTCATTAGCGCGCTCATATATGGCTAGTGAAGTGTAGTACTCTTGCACTGCCAGCCTGGTCATGCACCTAGAAGCTTAGCTCCTTGCCCCATGGGAACAGAGGCCATTATGGATAATTATGCGCAGTGTCTGGTCGCCCTTGGCTGCACTGATAATTCTGTTAGCTTTTGCTGGTGTCCTGCCTTTCATCAGAATTACGTAGTGTTGCTCTGGTTCATTTTGCTAGAGGAACTTTGGAATCGTGCGGATTAATTAATGGCCTTTTACGAGATGTTCTGTTAGTTATTACAGCCACATATGTTTCAACTCAAAACAGATCGGAGGGAGGGATATCCCAGCCCGAGAGTTTCCTCTCCAACTGACGTCAGGCAGGCAGGACAACAGCAATCTGAAGCCATTATGCAGGCCGTGGTGTGGAACAGCCCCCACAGTCAGGCAGCAAGACTCTGGTGCTTATGTAATACCACTTCGGAGAGTTTCCATGAGCGCTGTTAACTTATATTAAAAAGAGCTGCTGGAAGGGGCTCTCCACATGGGTAAGCTGAACGGGATGCTACAAATAACTTCTAGAGGTGTGTGCATGCCCAACGCGTGACCACCCCCCACCTCCCCACCACCATGGCATCCCCCACATGTGCTATTTGTTTTCAGTCAGAAAGACCGCCTTCAGCAAGAGTAATTATAAGATCAAACGCTTTTATTGATCCCCAGGACGAAGACAAATGTAAGAACTATAATCACAGAGACTGATACTCTGCGCGGCGAAACAACCTATTTAATTAAGCCAAGAGAGCTTTTACGCTTTCAAATGCTGTTTCTGTTTTTGCACTGTGTTGGGCGTTTCTAAGTATGTGTCACCGTAAATAACTTCAGTTCAGACCTTTTGCTTTCCGCTGTCTGAATCTTTCTTGTTAAGAGGGTCTAGAAGCCTACGTTGAATGGTTGGCTGGAGCCTTGTCTTCACGGTCAGTGTTTCTATATATTTCTTACATTGGGTGTACCTATGCTGTCAGATCATTTTCTGTTTGCCTGAGGCATATACTTGGCGACGAGAAGCAAGAGGTTTGTAGAGGATCAGACAATTTAGTAAAACAGAGGTGCCCTGGCATGAAAGGAGTACCTTCCACCATATTAGAACCCTTTATATGATTTCCTATGTGTGCATTTGTGCTGCGAGGTGCTGGGAGCTGTGCGACTGCGACCTCCAGTCTGCTATTACCAGATTTGATTCCAGGTACAACAGCAAACTCCTTCCATGGCTAAGCATGTTTTAATACTTGTGAATCCTTCTGAGTTTTAGCTCCATTTGTACAACTCATGCACGCAGTTAGACTAGCACAATATGGACATTTTTCGGGTGTAAGCTACATCTTTAACGCAATTGCCTGCCGTGCTCTTTCAATTTCAAACACTTCTACAAAAGTCACGTTATTGTCATATGCAAATATTCCTGGAATCGTGGGTTGGATGAAAAACGGCACGCAGACCACCGCTCCAGCTGCTTTATAAACATTACAAATTGTTACTGTGCTTTCAGTCACTATGCTACGCTGTAACGTCCACTTATTTGAAACATATCAGCTCCTGTGGGGCCTGGTAATGGGAACTTTCCTGTCTGAGTGGGCCTGCTAAAGTTGAAGGATTCAGTTTAAGGAGCAAGTGCGCTTCTCTTCCAGGGGATACTCATCAATAGTCATAAGCACTGAATAATCCCCGCCCACGTGCGGGATCCCGGAGCATATAGAAATATATGTATATATACACATATATATGTGTATGCTTGGGCCCACAAGTGTATAACACTTCCGAAACATACACATACATATGTATATACATATAAACATGCAGCCTAAAACTGTTCCAATAGGGCAAACCGCCAAAATTGCATAGGTTTCTCTTGTATGAAAATAATCCCCTAAATACATTTTGTAATAGAGAACATACACTGTAATAGTATCATACAAGAATACTTTATTTTCAGAAAAGGAAAACAGGTAATAGCAGGCAGTTGGCCCATAGGCTGCATAGATAAATAACTATCATAGTACAGTAAGAAAACTGCCACCTTGCCTTTAAGGCTTCCAAGATTCTGGACACCGTGCCTTTAAGACCTCCAGGAGCCCCTCTGCTCCCATCATGCACCACAGGTGACCGATAAGTCAGTTCTTTTTTCCGGCTCCTTCTGTGAGGATCCTGGAGCTTGAGCTCGACAGTTTTTGATTATCTTTAGTCAGAAATAGAGTTTTTCTCTTATTTTTGGACATTTTTGACTGCTGGTTGTTTTTTCTTAAACCTTTCTGACAATTTACAATATATATTTTTTTTTCTGTCAGAATTCCAGCTTTATTCAATAAATGTCCTTCATGTGGTAAAAAGATGGCAAAATCGGACCCACACTCTGTGTGCATCGTGTGTTTACCATCTTCACACAAACCTGATACTTGCAATTATTGTCAGCAATTTTCTAACAAGACTCTTCGGGACAGGGAGAAAATTAGGCTCCATGCCCTACTGGAGAGAGGAAAAAGTAATCACAAAAGTGGTCTTGGGGGGGCTCCCAAGGGCCCTCCTCTCATCAGGAACACCAAAAGAGGCGAAGATCTACCTCTCCAGAGTCCAGAAAGAAACAGATTCCTGACTGTTCGCCGTCGAAGAAGCAGGCAAGACACTCTTAAGCGTCGAGGGACAGATCGCTGTCGAGACGACGACACTCTCCGTCGCACAAAAGTAAGTCGACGTCGAGACATACTTCGGGCTCAAAGTATTCTGGTCCCGAGAGACGGCGAGGAACACTCCACCACCTTCTCGGAGGTCGGCGTCGAGAGGTCCGCCGGCGAAGACTCTGCCGAGAGCTTACCGACTGACGACGTCGAGATCTCCGTCGCAGTCGAGGCGCTCATCGCCCAAAAAGACGACGTCGAAGAAGCGCCAGAGACGTTCGACGTCGGAATCTCCTGTTCGCCGGCGTGGGCGTTCAACGTCGAGGACAACGCCGAGATCTCCATGGAGAAGAGGGTCTGCCAGTATCTCGCCGCCAAGGAGATCAACGTCGAAGACGGCACAGTCGGTGTCGCCGTCGAGACATCGGTCGACGTCGAGAAACAGAAATCCTGTAGTCTCGGAGGAGGTTACAGAGGGGGCGCGGTCGACGTCGAGGTAAAGACGTTCGACGTTGAAAAGGCCTTCATCATCCCCGGGTCTTAATATCGTCCAGATTTCACCGGAGGGTTCTCCGGTTCCGGCTAAGAAGTCACATCCTTTCAATCTTTCGCCAAGATGGCTGGAAGGTGCCGGTTCTGCTCAGGGAAGCCCTGATTCAGATTACTCTCGCACCTACTCTCCGTCGAAAACTTCCAGGGGTCCGCCTCCAACGACATCATCGAGGGTCTCTCCGAAAAGAACCCCGAGAAGGTCAAGGTCCCCATCCTCCCGCCGTACGAGGTCACGGGAGCGGTCTCGCTCACATCATGATTTCTCTCCCAAGAGGAGAAGACGAAGTTCACCAACGTGGTCTACATCCATCAGATCTTCGATCAAGGATTATTCACCAACACTGTCTGCAACGCCACCATCCAGAGTGTCCCCGATTGACGACATTGGAACTTTCACTGACGTTCTCTGCAGAGGGGCCAAAAAACTCAACATCAGTATGTCGGCTCCGACAGTCTCCACATCTGTTATCTTTGAGACATTACACCATCGCTCGTCAACCAGGTCTCTACTGCCTCTGGTCCCAGGTTTTTTAGAGCCTGCCATGCAGACTTTCTTAACTCCTTCCACAGTGGGCACAGTGCCATCTCGTATTGCCAAGAAATATAAGGCCCCGGCTCAGGACCCACTGTTCCTATGGTCCGATCCTCCACCAGACTCGGTCATTGTAGCGGCAGCCAGGAAGGCACACTCTGCGACTTCTTCCTCGTCAGTCCCTCCCGAGAAAGACAGCAAGAATATGGACTCACTGGGCAAGAGGATGTGCAATACCTCTGCCTCTGTTATGAAGGTGGGCAGCGCCTCAGCTTTTCTAGGGAGGTACGACAGGTCTCTCTGGGACTCCCTTGCCAGATTCACGGACAAACTCCCGAAAGAAGACCAGCAGGACTTTCAGGAGACTCTGCAAAAAGGGGGCTTGGTGGCTAACCAGGTGATAAGCGCAGCTGCAGACTCATCGGATCTGGCCGCACATGGCTATTCGCACGGCATCTGTTCCAGACGCTCGGTCTGGCTGCGTCTCACAGGCTTGAAACCAGATGCTCAACGGAGGATTGTCAACCTTCCGTTCAATGGGTCTTCGCTGTTTGGGTCTCACGCAGATGATGAGATGGCCAAAATGAAAGCTGAATTGGAAACTGTGAAGGCCGTTGGCCTAGAGAAACGGAAAGAATTCCGCAAACGATTCCGTCCCTACGACAGGCGCTCCTTCAATCAGAGGGTTCAAACCCCTGAGTGGTCATCCCAGAACCAGCAGCAGCAGAGGTCGCAATTCCATCAAAGACGACCTGGTAGGGGTAGAGGAAACAACAGGCAGCTGGCTTCAACTGCTAAGCAACCAGCCAAGCAATGAGCAGAGGCTTTCTCCGTGCCCGTTAGCCACTCCGGTAGGAGGAAGTATCACTTTTCATCTGGTAGAGTGGAGATCAATAACAAAACACAAATGGGTGCTGAATATTGTGCAAAATGGATACTTGCTGAGGTTCAAATCCCCACCTCCATCAGTTCCTCCTCAAAGAAAATCCAGCAAACATCATCTACTGTTGCAAAAAGAGGTGAACAGTCTTCTGCAAAAAAGCGCCATAGAGTATGTCCCAAAGCAACAAGGGCAAAGCATTTACTCTCGTTACTTCCTGGTCGAAAAAAGAGGACCGACCAGAGAATACAGATCAATTCTCGATCTGCGGCTCTTGAACAAATTCATCCGCAAGGAAAAATTTCGGATGTTGGCTCTGCACCAGATCTTCCCTCATCTACATCGGGGGGACTGGATGTGTGCTATAGACTTGCAGGACGCCTACTTCCATATCCCGGTGTCCAAAATGCATCGAAAGTTTCTCCGCTTTCAGGTAACCCATCAACATTTCCAATTCAGAGTTCTACCGTTCGGGCTCAAATCAGCTCCCCGAACGTTCTCGAAGTGCATGGCGGTGGTGGCAGCTTTCCTACGCAAGTGCAAAATCTTCATTTACCCCTATCTGGACGATTGGCTCCTGAAGAGTGCTACACCTTCTCTACTTCTGAATCACCTCAACTACTGTCTCCAACTGCTGAACACACTGGGCCTTCAGGTCAACTTCAAGAAGTCAGTCTTCAATCCGACCCAGAAAATCCATTACCTGGGCTCTTCACTGGATACCGCAAAAGCAAGCGTGTGTCCTTGGAGGAGAGGTTGTCATCAATCAGAGACAAATGTCGCGATCTCCTCAGCGCCCGTCATCCCACAGACAGACAGGTTTCGTCGCTGTTGGGCTCCATGGCCTCTTGCGTATTCATCGTCCCCAATGCCAGATTGAACATGCGTCCTCTACAGCAGTGGATGCAAGTCTCAGGTCGCTGGGAGGACCGTGTGACTCTATCTCAATTGGCCAAAGACTCCATCAGATGGTGGATGAAGCGGTCACACCTGCTAAAGGGAGTCCCATTCCATCAAGACATTCCCCCTCAGACTATAGTCACGGATGCTTCCCTGCAAGGTTGGGCAACGCACATGGGGCCTCTTCAAGTACAAGGTCTCTGGTCAGAGACAGAGCAAAGGTATCACATCAACTTTCTGGAGCTAAGAGCCGTCCACCTGGCTCTCAAGTCTCTGTACCCTTCTCTCCAGTCCAGCTCCCTCTTAGTTCAGACAGACAACACCACCACGATGTATTATCTCAACAAGCAGGGGGGCACCAGATCGAGGACTCTCTCTCTAGAGTCACAGACCATCTGAAGGTGGCTTCTCGCCAGGAACCTCAGCATTGTGGCCATTCACCTTCCGGGGGTCATGAACGTTCAAGCAGACTCACTAAGCAGAGACTTCGTAGAAGCGCACGACTGGGTGCTAAACAGCGCGGTCGCGCAAGACATCTTCCAACAATGGGGAGTGCCAGACATCGACCTCTTCGCAGACGCGGCCAACACCAAATGCCCCGTCTTCGCGTCCAGGTTTCCCCAACCAGGGTCACAAGGGAATGCCCTTTTGATAAACTGGTATCAGACATTCCTGTACGCCTTTCCTCCGCTTCCGCTGATCCCTGCAGTGATCAACAAATTTTACAGGACCAACACCAGAATGATCCTGATAGCTTCGGAGTGGCCGCGGCAGTGGTGGTACCCGGACCTTCTGCAATTATCCGAGGTGCCACACCTAAGGTTGCCTTGCCGTCCAGACCTGTTGTCCAAGAACGAAGGGAGAGTGTTTCATCCCAATCTCTCATCCCTCAGATTGACAGCATGGCTCCTGAGGTCCTGCAATACGGACATTTAGACTTACCAGCGGACTCCATCCTCAAGGAAGCCAAGAGACCTTCCACCAGGGCGTCCTATGCTTTCAAATGGAAGCGATTCTACTTGTGGTGCATGAACAATGCTCATGATCCAGTGAGGGGTCAAGAGCAGGTGATCTTGCCATACCTACTACATTTGGCCAAATCTGGCCTGCAGTTTTCCTCGATTAAAGTTCACCTAGCAGCAATCACTGCATACAGAAAGTCCCCTACACCGGTTTCTTTTTTCCAGATGCCAGTGGTTAAAGATTTCCTTGAAGGGATAAAGAAGGTTTACCCCCCAGTGAGATCTCCTTCTCCACCTTGGGAGCTCAACATAGTCCTTACAAAATTAATGGCTGCTCCTTTTGAGCCAATTCACAGGGCTTCTTTGCAGCACTTCTCATGGAAAGTTGCCTTTTTAGTCGCCATCACTTCTGCCCGCAGGGTTAGTGAAATACAGGCATCGTGCTGTAAAGAGCCCTATACTGTTTTCCATGCAAACAGGGTAGTTTTAAGAACCCATCCGAGTTTTCTACCTAAGGTTGTCTCGGATTTTCACATCAATCAGACTATCACTCTGCCCACTTTTTTTTCCCAATCCCACGACTCCTCCTGAGAGGTCCCTCCATTCCCGAGGGTACTGAAATTTTATCTAGACAAAACCAAGTCATTGAGAAAAACGGACCGGTTGTTTGTTAACTATGGTTCCATAAATACCGGTTTGGCAGCCTCTAAAAGATCCATCTCTAGGTGGATAGTCTCTTGCATATCTTTGGCTTACCAACTAGCCAACAAGTCTCTTCAGGTGAAACCTAAAGCACATTCTACCAGGGGAAAAGCCTCTACCACGGCTCTCCTTAGAAATGTTCCTATAGTAGAAATTTGTAAAGCAGCTACATGGCGTTCTGTTCATACTTTCTCTCGCCATTACTGTTTGTACTCTGATGCACAGGCGGATGCCCAAGTTGGGCAAGCCTCGTTGAGAAATTTGTTTGGTTGATTCCATTTTAAGATGCATTGTTTTATATTTTGTGTACTGGTTTGCTCGTCCGCGAAGTAGTGGGTATGGGCTTGCTACTCTATTCAGTGCTTATGACTATTGATGAGTATCCCCTGGAAGAGAAGGATAAGTTACTTACCTGTAATCCTAGTTCTCGTCCAGGGGTATACTCATCAAAGTCATAAGCAACCCTCCCGCCTCCCCGGACGAGCAATTATGGTACAATATTGTGTGTTATGCATTTTATTCTCAGGGTGATAAAACTTAGTACACCGTAAAAAGAACTGACCTAACTGTCACCTGTGGTGCATGATGGGAGCAGAGGGGCTCCTGGAGGTCTTAAAGGCACGGTGTCCAGAATCTTGGAAGCCTTAAAGGCAAGGTGCCAGTTTTCTTACTGTACTATGATAGTTTTTTATCTATGCAGCCTATGGGCCAACTGCCTGCTATTACCTGTTTTCCTTTTCTGAAAATAAAGGATTCTTGTATGATACTATTACAGTGTATGTTCTCTATTACAAAATGTATTTAGGGGATTATTTTCATACAAGAGAAACCTATGTAATTTTGGCGGTTTGCCCTATTGGAACAGTTTTAGGCTGCATGTTTATATGTATATACATATGTATGTGTATGTTTCGGAAGTGTTATACACTTGTGGGCCAGAGCATACACATATATATATGTGTATATATACATATATGTTCGAGGCATGTGAGCTGCAGAGCTCACACTGAGCATTTGATCACCATCTGGTGTTGGGCTCGGATGCTTGCACTTTGTTGTTGTCTTAGAAGAAGTCTTTGTAGTTAGGGGATAGGTGACTCCTCCCTTGGACAATAGTGCGCATGGGCATCGACTCCATCCTCACATTGTTTTTTTCTGCCATTGGGTTCGGATGCAATTTTTGCGCACCGGTTCGAAACTTTGGTTTTGAAACTTTTCAACGCGCAAAACTTCCAACAAACTTTTCTATCGACATCGAAATCTCGACGCGCCTTTCATCGATTCCTTTTCCAGCCGTCGACGCGGGCCGCTGGGCCCTTCGACGCCGTGAGGCCTACGGCTCATGGAAAGGACGCCCTTCAGAAAATGCCCCCAGTGTGGAGCAAAATTCCCACACAGTGACCATCACGAGGTCTGTAGCACAAGTTACTAACTTGTGTAACGATATATCTGTAAGAGACAGTAGTTAGTGATAGATTCCTTACCTTAGAATATCCCCAGGCGTCAGGCTGGATCCGGAAAGTTTTGCGTAGCAGTACCCTTGCGCGTCGGTAGGCGGCGTCGTGCGGCTCCGCGTCCGTCGTCGGCGTCGTGATCGCCGGGATGACGTCGCGGGCAGTACTTAGGCGCCGCCCCTGCGCGCTGACGTCAGTTCTGTACACGACTTTCCGCGCCAGGAACGCAGAGCCATGCAAGAAGCTGACACAGGTGTCTGAAAAATACTAGGGCCCTGAAAGGGATGTCCTTAACCCTAGAAATCAGTTCGCAGAACGGGGAGGATGGGTGGGCGGTAAGGAATCTATCACTAACTACTGTCTCTTACAGATATATCGTTACACAAGTTAGTAACTTGTGCATCTGAAAGAGACACGTTAGTGATAGATTCCTTACCTTAGAATAGATACCCCAGCAATACCAACCCCGGTGGTGGGTCTGCGAACAAAGATCAGACAAGGAAGTCCTGGAGGACAGAACGGCCAAAGAAGCCGTCCCTCCGGACCTGACTGTCAAGGCAGTAATGTTTAGTAAACGTGTGCAGCGAGGCCCACGTAGCCGCCTGACAGATAACCGGCAGCGGAACACCGCGGCCCAAGGCCGTGGTAGCAGCCGTTGCCCTGGTGGAATGGGCACGCAGCCCAACAGGAGGTTCCTTCTTAGCCAAAGAATAGCAGGTCTTGATGCACAAGGTAACCCAGCGGGAGACGGTCCTCTTGTGCACCGCCCGACCTTTTTGGCGCCCACGTAGCCAACAAAGAGCTGGTCATCCACCCGGAAGTGTTTTGTGCGGTCAATATAGAAAGAGAGCGCACGTTTTGGGTCCAGACGGTGGAGCCTCTCTTCCTCTCTGGAAGGATGCGGAGGCGGAAAGAAGGTGGGCAAAGTGATGGTCTGCCCAATGTGGAAAGCAGTAACCACCTTTGGCAAGAAGGACGGACGCGTCCGAAGAACAACCTTGTCTGGATGAACAGACAGAAAGGGAGGTTTGCAAGATAGAGCCTGGAGCTCACTCACCCGCCGAGCGGAGGTGATGGCCACCAGAAAGGCTGTCTTCAGAGTCAGAAGACGAAGAGGACAGTTATGCAGAGGCTCAAAGGGAGCGCACATTAAAAGGTAAGAACCAAGTTCAAGTCCCACTGAGGCATTACAAACGGAACAGGAGGGAAGAGGTGAGTAATGCCTTTTAAGAACCTGTTAACAACAGGGGACTTGAAAAGGGAGGGCTGATCAGGGAGCCTGAGGAAGGCCGAGATAGCACAAAGATAACCCTTGATGGTACCCAGGGCAGAACCCTGTTGGGCCAGAGAGAGAAGGAACAGAAGGACCTCAGAAAGAGGGGCAGAAAGGGGATCCACAGCCTTTGCTGTGCACCATGCCACAAATTTGTTCCACCTGCAGGCGTATACCACCTTAGTGGAGGGACGCCTGGCTGCCAGAATCACATCACAAACTTCGGGAGGCAAGTCGAAAGGAATCAACTGCCGCCGCTCAATCTCCACGCAAGCAGGTGTAGACTGGACAGGTTCGGGTGGAGGACCGTCCCCTGCTGCTGCGACAGAAGATCCTCCCGAAGAGGCAGACGGATCGGGGGATCTATGCTCATATTGAGTAGCTCGGGATACCAAACTCTTCGAGCCCAGTCCGGAGCCACAAGAATGACTTGGGCCCGGTCGTGCCGAATCTTCTTCAACACTCTGGGTAGAAGTGGTATAGGCGGAAAGGCGTACAACAGACCGCAACTCCACTCGCGACGAAAAGCGTCGCCGGCGAGTGCCGCCTTGGAAATTCCAACGCGCAGAACTGATGACATTGCGCGTTCTCTTCGGTGGCGAATAGATCTAACCAAGGCTCTCCCCACTGTAGAAAGAGTCCTTGCGCCACTTCCGAGTGAAGACGCCATTCGTGATCCATCATGCACCTGCGGCTGAGGTTCGTCCGCCCTGGCGTTCAGAGAACCTGCCAGGTGTTGAACCATCAGGAACATGCCCTGATGTTCCAGCCATGTCCAGAGGCGCAGAGCCTCCTGACAAAGGGTCCAAGACCCCACCCCGCCCTGTTTGTTGCAGTACCACATGGCGGTGGTGTTGTCTGTGAACACCTGCACTACCTTCCCTTTGACAGAGGGAAGGAATGCCTTGAGTGCAAGCCGGATCGCCCGGAGCTCCAGAAGGTTGATATGGAGCCGGGACTCCGCCGGAGACCAGAGGCCTCTGATCTCCGCCTCTCCCATGTGACCGCCCCATCCCAGAAGGGACGCGTCCGTCACAACTGTATGCTCTGGCTGGGGAAGGGAGAGGGATCTGCCCATGACCCATTGCCGGTTCGAGAGCCACCACTGCAACTGTTTTGCAGTCCCCTCCGAGATCTGGACGTGATCGGACAGGTTGCCCTGGTGCTGCGCCCACTGGAACTTCAGGTCCCACTGCAGAGCCCGCATATGCCATCTGGCATGATTGACCAGCAGGATGCAGGAGGCCATGAGGCCCAGCAGCCTCAGGGTCATCCGTGCCGAAACCCAGGATAAAGGCCGAAAGATCGGAATCATAGCCTGAATATCCCGGACTCGCCGTTCGGGAGGAGAGGCCCGAAACTGCGTCGTGTCCAGAACTGCTCCGATGAAAAGGAGCTGTGGAGAAGGAATTAGATGCGACTTCGGCACATTGATGGAGAACCCCAGCGAGTGCAGGAGTTCGGCCGTAGTCTGGAGGTGGGAGACGACTGCCTGGGACGAGCCCGCCTTCAGCAGCCAGTCGTCGAGGTAGGGGAAGACTGAAACCCCTGCCCGGCGCAGATGAGCTGCGACCACCGCCATCACTTTCGTGAACACCCGAGGGGCACTGGTAAGGCCAAAGGGAGCACGGTGAACTGAAAATGCTCGGGGCCTACCGTGAACCGAAGGTAACGCCGGTGGGCCGGCAGGACGAGGATGTGGAAATACGCGTCCTGCAAGTCCAACGCTACCAACCAGTCTCCAGGGTCGAGGGCAGTCAAGACCTGAGCTAGGGTGAGCATCTTGAACTTCTCCTTCCGGAGGAAGCGATTGACGTTCCGGAGGTCCAAGATAGGACGCATGTCCTCCTTGTCCTTTTTGGGCACCAGAAAGTAGTGGGAGTAGCAACCACGCCCTACTTCTGGGGTCGGAACATGCTCGATGGCCCTCTTGGTCAAGAGGGCCGTGACTTCCTTCCGTAGAAGCACCAAGTGATCCCCTGACATGCGGTGGAATTGAGGTGGCATGGCTGGGGGGTGGTCTCGAAGGGAGGGAGTAGCCCCTTCGGACAATGTCCAAGACCCACCTGTCCGAGGTGATGGTGCGCCAGTGGGGAAGGTGATGGCGGACCCTGCCCCCTACTGGCGTGCCGTGCACCTGAAAGGAGGGACTAGGAGGGCTTGGAGGCCGCGGACGGGTTGGAGGTGGTGGCCTGACCCGCACGCTGGTTGCCCGATCCGCCACGGCGGAATCCACGTCCTCGGCCACGCGAAGACGCCTGCTGCGCGGGCCGGTGGCTGGGCTGCTGACGTGAAGGGGCGCCCCTACCGTGGCCACGATAGGGGCGAAAAGCAGAAGGCAGCGGAGGGCGTGTAGCAGAAAGGCCCAGGGACTTTGCAGTAGCCCGTGAGTCCTTAAAGCGCTCCAACGCATGGTCTGCTTTGGACCCAAAAGACCGACTCCATCAAAGGGCATGTCCATGAGAGTATTCTGGACATCCCCTGAAAAACCAGTGGTTCTCAGCCAGGCGTGGCGCCGGAGCGCCACCGTCGTTGCAATCGACCTGCCCAGCGAGTCGGCGGTGTCAAGGCCACAACGGATAGTGTATTTGGCCGCATCCCTTCCTTCCGCAATGGCGCGGGAAAGCAGTGCCTGGACCTCCTCAGGGCACTGGGGCAAAACATCCGCCACCGAATCCCACAGGGAGTGGGTATATCGGCCCAAAAGACAAGCGGTGTTAACGGACCGCAAGCCAGCACTGGAGGAAGAAAAACCTTTCTTCCCAAACTGATCCAGGCGTTTGGATTCCCTATCCGGAGGAGCGGTAGGGAAGGCGGTTTGGGAAGCGGAGGCTTGGACAACCAAGCTCTCAGGAGTGGGGTGGACAGAAAGAAACAGGGGTCGCCCGGAGCGGGGCGATGGCGTCGTGACACGTTCCGATCCACAGGAGCCCCTGTGTTGGGCTTGGACCAGGCGCCCAAAGAACGTCAGTGAGGCGTCGTTAAACGGCAGCACAGTCTCCGCAGAGGAGGCTGCCGGCTGAAGCACCTCTGTCAAGATGTTAGTCTTGACCGTCAAAGTAGGGAGCTGGAGACGTAAGGCCCCAGCAGCCCTACGCAACACCGTACCAAAATTGGCCCCCTCCTCCGTAGCCACGGGAGGAGACAGCATGCCAGTGTCAGGAGAAGTATCCAGACCACTGGCCTCCCCTAGACTCTCTGTCCAGTCCTCATCATACTGACAGTTGCGTGTCAGAGGGTCATCAGACCCCTCCCAGTCCTCCTGGTCCTCCTCTGGTTCAAAATAAGGAGGAGGAGGGACATTTGGGACCCAAGGTCCCACCGGCGCCGGAGCCGGCGTCGAGCGGCGTCGCTCCGGGTCCATGTCCGGAGCCGGAAGGAACTGGGGACGACGCCGCCCGGAGCCCAGGGCGGCGTCGAGAGCGGCACCGGAGACATCGGCGCCGGCGGAGGTGTCGTGAGGTCGACCGGCGTCGATGGGGGTTGTGGAGCCGGGATCGAGGCCGGGGCCGAAGCCGGAGCCGGGATCGAGGCTGGAGGCTCGGGGCGGGGCCGGAGCCGCCGGCGGCGCCGGAGCAACCCCATCAGGGCCCGCGGGGCCCGAAGGCGCACCGGAGGGGCCTGAAGGCCCGAAGAGGCGGGCCATGGCCGACAGGAACTCCTGTACCTTGGCCGGATCCGCCCCGAACCCGGGAAGGGCGGGTATGACGGGGCGACTCCACAGGCAAGTCCGGGGCCGCGGGGGCGGGGACGGTGCCGGGAGGGGCCTCAGCCGAGTCGCGAGACCGGCGGGCGAAGTCCGAGAGCGACGATGCTTCTTGGACTTCTTGTGCTTAGACTTACCGGACGAAGAAGTCGGCGACCGGTGTGCACTCCGCGGCGACCCCTGGACCTCTCACGCGACCGGGGCTTCCGCGGAGCCGAATGCCGGGCCTCGAGGAGCTTTCGAGACCGCTCTCGCAAAGCTTTCGGGTTGAGGGCCTGGCATTCGGGACAAGACTCGGTGTCGTGGCCTCGGCCGAGGCAGAAGAGACACTCCCAATGCGGGTCGGTGACGGACATCATCCGCGCACAGGCGCCGCATCGCTTGAAGCCGGGCATCCCTACGACACCTTAAAGTTGGAAAAAACCAGTGAAAAAATCACCAAAAAGTATGGTCAAAAATTGACCAGGGCACTGCTCTTCCCGGATCTGCGCTTGCTGGCGCGGAAAAAGAAGAACTGACGTCAGCGCGCAGGGGCGGCGCCTAAGTACTGCCCGCGACGTCATCCCGGCGATCACGACGCCGACGACGGACGCGGAGCCGCACGACGCCGCCTACCGACGCGCAAGGGTACTGCTACGCAAAACTTTCCGGATCCAGCCTGACGCCTGGGGATATTCTAAGGTAAGGAATCTATCACTAACGTGTCTCTTTCAGATACCTGTGCCTTTCGCCCGACCACAACGAGTCCAGCTGTCCAGCCTGCGCCTCCTTTCGATCGGAGAAAACTATTCGAGATCGTCGAGCTCGAAGGCACGTCATGGCGCAGAGATCCGGAACCGGTGGACATCTTCGACGAAGGCCCAGATGTCCCTGAAGAAGATTCCGAGGATCTCCAAATCGTGTCAGAGGCAGAAGACCCGGACGACCCCATCACTCCTGGGCAACGAGTGAGTACTACTGCCCCTACCCCAACCCCCCCACCAAAGCACAAGGCACCGGTCAAGACTTCGCCTTTGACCCCAGTCGTGACCAAAAACACACTTCAGAAGCCCCGCCTTCGAGCCCGGCTCCGAAGAAAAAATTCAAGCCTTCCGGTACCTCGGCACCGAGCAAACCGCATGTGCTAGTCCCACCGGCACCTTCGGCGCCGAAGCCAAAAGAACACTCGGCTCCGAAATCGACACCGATTCCTTCCACCTCTAAACTCAAACCCGCCTCGAACACATCGAAGCATGGGGATAAGCCGGTGTCGAAACCTAAACATCACGCCACAGCCCCTAAGCCAAAGCCTTCGGAGCCGACAACCAAGCCTAAGGATTCTTCCACGCCTCCTAAGGCCAAAGAGCATAAAACTCCGCCACCACCCCGCTTGGAACCGAAAAAATCGGCGCCGAAACCAGTCATCCAGGAAGAGGAGCTTTTTCATCCGGATCCTGTTGATCCTAAGCAAACTAAGATCCACATCAACCCTAAAACAGGACATCTCACAGCTGTACCACGCCACAAGCCAGTACCTGTGGAAAAGAAGGACTGTGCCACTTCACCTATGCCTCCTTCTTCCCCTGTCCTTCCATCTAACACCCCTCCTCTCCACAAACCTGTTACACCGCCTCAGCCTGTAACATCTCCACCACATACACCACCTACATATGATTATCAAGATGACATAGGGGACGGTGGTGACCCTGATGACCCATTCACTGATCCAGATGACCCACCACAAGATGATTGGGATTACAATGATCCAATAGATCCCCCAGACCTCCCAAGCCCTCTACCATACCCAACAAAACCCTCTCCTCCGGATGATAATATTGGGTTTGGGCAACTCATCAATAGGGCTGCTGTATTTCATGGGGTACACATGCACACAAAGCGCACCAGAGGAGGATTTCCTGTTAGACACATTTGAACAGTCCCAAAAACTGTACAAATATTGCCAATGATTAAAGGGGTTATTAAGCATGCTCCTGACATATTTAAAGATCCTGTACGCGCCATGATTCTTAACCCCAAAATCGATAAAAAATATAGGCCTGCCCCTGACGATCCTGCGTACATTAAAGGCCAGCTGCCTCTAGACTCGTTAGTAGTCTCCAATGCTAGAAAACGAGCTAATTCACAAACCTCAGGGGACGCATCACCCCCTGATAAAGAATCAAAATTACTAGACGCATCTGGCAAAAGAGTAGCTGCGCAGGCCGCCAATCACTGGCACATAGCCAACACGCAAGCACTACTGGCCAGATATGATAGGGCCCACTATGACCAGTTAGAAACCCTTTTACAACACTTGCCTGACCAGTATAAGACTCAAGCAAATGACCTAATTCAAGAGGGCAAACTAATCACCAATGCGTCAATTAAGTGTGCCCTTGATGCAGCTGACACTGCCGCTAGGTCTGTAAATACTAGCGTACTGCTCAGAAGACATGCATGGCTGCGCATTTCAGGCTTCAAGCAGGAGGTCCAAACCACTATTCTAAATCAGCCGTTCAATCATAACCAACTTTTGGACCGGCTGTGGACACTGCTCTTGAAAAGATGAAAAAAGATACAGAGACTGCCAAGTCAATGGGAGCGGTGCAGTCTCCGCAACCGCGTGGCTCCTTTCGCCGCTCCTTTTACAGAGGAGCCTCCAGGAACTATCAGCACAGATAGTTCATCTTCCTTTAAGAACACCACCCAAACATCCCCCAATAGAGGATATTTTAGAGGAGGTTACAGAGGGAACAACAGTAAAGGGAGAGGCCGAGTAGCACCAACACCCGTACCTCCCCTGCTGCTAAGCAGTAACTTGCCCTCCACTTCCCCCGACCATTCCACTCCTGTCGGGGAAGATTAGCACAGTTCCTACCTGTCTGGAACTCCATCACAACAGACAGGTGGGTGAGACAAATGATCCAATATGGTTACTGCCTGGAACTTACAGCTACCCCCCCAAACATACCACCCAAGCAGCGTCCAATGGCCGCAGACCATCTTACACTTTTAAAGCAAGAAGTTCTCTCACTGCTTCAAAAGCACGAAATAGAGCGAGTCCCTTTACTACACCAGGGAACAGGGGTTTACTCCCTGTATTTCCTAATCCCGAAAAAGGATGGGACCCTAAGGCCAATTCTAGACCTCAGACCCCTCAATCATTTTATACATTCGGATCATTTTCACATGATCACTCTCCAACAAGTGCTTCCCCTACTGCAACAGGAAGACTTCCTTGCCACACTAGATCTCAAGGACGCCTACTTCCACATCCCCATACATCCTGCTCACAGGAAGTATCTAAGATTCGTACTCGATGGACAACACTACCAGTTCAAAGTCCTTCCATTCGGGGTCACCACTGCTCCAAGGGTGTTTACCAAATGCCTTGCAGTAGTAGCAGCGCACCTATGAAGACAACAAATACATGTCTTCCCATATCTGGACGACTGGCTCATAAAAGCCAGATCATTCAACCAGTGCATCCAACACACTCATCACACCATTCAAACGCTACACAACTTGGGGTTCACAATCAACTATACCAAGTCGCACCTCCTGCCCTCCCATGTACATCAATATCTGGGGGCCACAATAAACACTTCCACAGCTCTAGCGTATCCCAGCCCAGCCAGGATAGCCAGTATACAAGCCCTCATCACCAAGTTTCAAATCCAACACTCTCTCCCAGCCAGAGTGTTCATGCAACTAATCGGCATGATGGCATCTTGCATTTTCATCGTACCTCACGCAAAGCTTCAAATGCGTCCCTTACAAGAGTGTCTAGCACACCAATGGAATCAGGCTCACTGACAACTTACAGATCTGGTGTTGGTGGACAGCCGCACACATCGCTCTCTGCAGTGGTGGAACACAAAAAACTTGTCCAAAGGGCGGCCGTTCCTCGAGCCTGTTCCACAAATAGTACTAACAACAGACGCATCACTCACAGGATGGGAGCACACCTGTTAGATCACACAACACAGGGCAAGTGGACCACTCAACAAAGACTGCTCCACATCAATCATCTAGAACTACTAGCAATATTCCTAGCCCTCAAATCCTTTCAACTCCAGGTACAAAACAAAGCCGTCCTGATCCGAACAGATAACATCACGGCCATGTATTATATACAAAAACAGGGTGGGACACACTCTCTACAACTGTCCCAACTTGCACAGAACATTTGGAGGTGGGCCATTCCACAAAACATATTCCTTCTCGCCGAACACCTACCAGGAGTTCACAATCAGATTGCAGATCTGTTAAGTCGACAGACACAACAGATTCACGAATGGGAACTACATCCACAGGTTCTTCTACCTTTTTTCCAGATGTGGGGCCAACCAGACATAGATCTATTTGCCACACACCAAAACGCAAAATGCCCAACCTTCGCCGCCAGGTTTCCTCACCCACAGTCCAAGGGCAATGCGATATGGATGAATTGGTCAGGCAGATTTGCGTACGCTTTTCCGCCACTCCCACTCATTCCGCTAGTAGTACGCAAGCTCCGACAACAATCTCTAAAAATGATCCTAGTAGCTCCCACATGGGCACGCCAACCCTGGTTCATAACACTGCTGGAACTATCAATAGTCCCACACCAAAAACTACACCTCTCCCCATCACTACTAACGCAGAACCATGGAGAGATAAGGCACCCCGATCCAACTCAACTGAATCTTGCGATCTGGCTCCTGAGGTCCTAGAGTTCGGTTACCTTAACCTACCAACGGACTGTATGAACATCATTAAAGAGGCCAGACGCCCTACCACCAGAGCTTGCTACGCAGCAAAGTGGAAAAGATTAGCTATTTACTGCAATAACAATAATATCCAGCCACTACATGCCTCCATACAAAACATAATTTGCTACTTACTACATTTGCAAAGATGTAATTTCGCATATTCGTCCATACGTCTGCACCTAGCAGCACTTGCCGCTTACTTACAGAACAGACAACACTTATCACTTTTTAGGGTCCCAGCAATTAAAGCCTTTATGGAAGGCCTTAAACGGATCATACCTCCCAGATTACCACCTTCCCCAGTGTGGAATCTTAACATTGTGCCCCCATTTGAACCTCTGCATAAATGTGAACTTCAATTCCTCACATGGAAAGTAGCTTTCCTTATTGCAATCACCTCTCTCAGGAGGGTGAGTGAGATCCAGGCTTTAACAATACAAGAGCCATTTTTACAAATACATCGTAACAAAATAGTTCTCAGGACAAACCCAAAATTCCTTCCTAAAGTAATTTCTCCTTTCCACCTTAATCAATCTGTGGAGCTACCCGTGTTTTTCAGAACCCGGACTCCGTAGCAGAAAGAGCTCTCCACACCCTAGACGTCAAAGAGCTCTAATGTATTACATTGACAGGACCAAGTCATTTCGCAAAACAAAACAATTGTTTGTAGCTTTCTCTCCACCTCATAAAGGTAACCCCATCTCAAAAGCTGGGATTGCGAGGTGGATCGTTAAATGTATCCAAATATGCTACCAAAAAGCCAAGCGCACATTATCAATTCCCCTAGAGCGCACTCAACACGCAAACTAGGGGCTTCCATGGCATTCTTAGGGAACATTCCCCTAGAAGACATCTGTAAGGCAGCCACATGGTCTACAACACACACCTTCACTAAACACTATTGTGTTGACATGCAAGCCAAGCAACAAGCTTCTGTGGGACAAGCTGTTCTTAAAACACTTTTTCAAACTACTGCAACACATACAGGTGACCACCGCTAGGGAGATACTGCTGTACAGTCTATGCTCAGTGTGAGCTCTGCAGCTCACATGCCTCGAAACGGAAAATGCTACTTACCAGTATGCATCTGTTCTTGGCGTGTAGAGCTGCAGATCCTCACTACGCCCACCCACCTCCCGGGACCTGTATGTGTTCCAGTCCTATCTTACTTAGATATACACACATGGACATCTCTTTCTTTTCTACTAACTCCATCATTTCCCATTATGGCGAAAAACAATCTGAGGATGAAGTCGATGCCCATGCGCACTATCGTCCAAGGGAGGAGTCACCTATCTCCTAACTACAAAGACTTCTTCTAAGACAACAACAAAGTGCAAGCATCCGAGCCCAACACCAGATGGCGATCTAATGCTCAGTGTGAGGATCTGCAGCTCTACACGCCAAGAACAGATGCATACTGGTAAGTAGCATTTTCCTTCTATATGCTCCGGGATCCCGCACGTGGGCGGGGGAATATTCAGTTCTTATGACTTTGATGAGTATACCCCTGGAAGAGAACTAGGATTACAGGTAAGTAATTTAACCTTACTGTTCTTATTCAACCTCACCCCTTTTGGAAACTTGTATTCTTTTAATTTTGGCCAGTCCGTAAATTAAATGGTCTCCTAGCGCCTAAACCTAACAAGCATGCTGTGTGTGTGTTCAGCAGCCAGAGTGGCCTACAATGGGTCATGACCTTTGTTCGTCACCAGCGCACGTAGGCATTTTCATTTTGGGGTCTGCACAATGGGGCCTGCAACAGCTGGGGAGCTTCCTTGGCCCCAGGAGGGCAGCAACAACAAATCCAAAGGGCACTAAGACATCTGGTTTCGCAGTTGAGCTCCTGGCACGTGGGCAGGACACTAAAGAGCGCGTCCCTGCTCATGGAAACCCCAAAAAAGGAACTATTCTGATTGTGTGTAAAGTCAGCTGTCCAGTCACACAGAAGCCGGCCGTAGCTCGACAAATGTCTCTTCACAAAGTGCAGCCCACTTTGTGCACTGTTAACTGTGGGTTTTAAGTATTCATGTATGATTGCAGTGATTTTAATTTTTAAATCTCTTTTAAACAGTTCGTTGTTGACCTATTAACATACAAGTAATCCCTGTCTATCCAGTTACACAAAATCAGTTGAATGAGTTTAATAGGGAACTCAGGTCTTTTAAATAAGTGGCAGTGCACAGTGGCTTTGTTTTTTTTTAATATAGTGCTACAGTACAGTGGACGCTGTATCAAGGAACTTTAAGAGCTGATTGTGCACAAACTCACAGGATGGTAACAAACCATCATTCTTAGTCCTCTAGGCAGTGCTGCTAGCTGCTTCTCTATTCCTGTTGGTAATTCCTCATTCTAAGTCCAATAGGCAGTGCTGCTAACTGCTTCTCTGGTTCCAGTGGTAATTCCTCATTCTAAGTCCTCTAGACAGTGCTGCTAGCTGTTTCTCTGGTGCTGTCAGTAATTCCTCATTCTAAGTCCTCTAGGCAGTGCTGCTAGCTGCTACTCTGGCCCTGTCGATAATTACTCATTCTAAGTCTTCCAGACAGTGCTGCTAGCTGCTACTCTGGTCCTGTCAGTAATTCCTCATTCTAAGTCCACTAGACAGTGCTGCAGCTGTGTCTCTGGTCACAGTGGTAATTCCTCATTCTTAGTCCTCTAGGCAGTGCTGCTAGCTGCTTCTCTCGTCCTAGTTGTAATTCCTCAATCTAAATCCCCTAGACCGTGCTGCAGCTACTTCTCTGGTCCCAGTGGTAATTCCTCTTTCTTAGTCCTCTACGCAGTGCAACTAGCTGCTTCTCTGGTCCCGTCGGTAATTCCTCATTCTAAATCCACTAGAGAGTGCTGCTAGCTGCTTCTCTAGTCCCGTCAGAAAATCCTCATTCTAAGTCCTCTAAGCCAGTGGTTCCCAAACTTTTGACTCCTGAGGACCCCCATTGAGTCACCACTGGAAGCCGGGGACCCCCAAGCAATTTGTATGATTGAAATTTCAAACATTAAAACACGTGCACACAAAACAAATACTCAAATTACTAAGGATTTTAAGGGCATATTTACAAGCCCCTATCGCCATGGGAACGTCACTTTTGTGACGATCCCGTGTGATAGTGCTTCGCCTATATTACAAGGCAGTGTTAAGCCACTTAACATGGCTTAACACTGCTTTGTAAATAAGGCCCCCTTTCACGCAATGCTTAGCGTGAAAGGGGTGGGCAGTGGGTGTTGCGGTGGGCGTTCCACCGCAACACCCATTGATTTTGACGCTGCTCCCTATTTACAAGGGCAGCGTAAATAGGATGCAGCGCCAAAATTAAGACCAGGGAAAACCAGGTCTTAATGCTTTATTTCTCCTCGTTTTTGCTTTTTCCATGTGTGCTGCCTTGTGCAGCACACATGGAAAAAGCAAAACGCGTTGGATTGTTTATGTTCAGGAAGGTGACCCTTCCTGCACATTAACAATCTTTTTTTTAAAATGGCATTTTGTAACTTCCATGTGTGCTGCATTAAGCAGCACACATAGAAGTGACAAAACTACATTGCAATATTGATTATGTGCAGGAAGGGGGACCTTTCTGTACATAAACAATATTCCCCTGCACGTAAACACCCTTGCACTATGGGGCAAGGGTGCCTGCGTGCCGCTACACTGCTAAGTGTAGCGCCAGCACGGAGGAAATGCAGGGCTGCACCATATTCTTGTAAGTATGGTGCAGTCCTGCGTTTCTGAAGTGGCAGAGCGTGTCGTTAAGCCAAGAAGGCTAACGACACGCTCCCCCACTTCTGTTGTAAATATCCCCCTTAGTATTTTATATTGAAAGAATTTGCAAAAAACAAAAAAAATTAATGGGAAGGTTGGTGCTGCATCTCTGTGACTAACTTTTAAATGGTTGGTTTTATTTCGCAGTACAAGGCTCCTGCTCCTGCCAGGGCCAGACTGGAAACCCAAAGCAGCCCTGGCAAATGTTTTCAGGCCAGTCCCCATACAGTGCACACCAAGTGCAGTGAGTGAGCCTGACTACTACAAAGGGGGCTTGATTTTGACGCTGCTCCCTATTTACAAGGGCAGCGTAAATAGGATGCAGCGCCAAAATTAAGACCAGGGAAAACCAGGTCTTGGCTAAACAAGGAGAAATGCTTTATTTCTCCTCGTTTTTGCTTTTTCCATGTGTGCTGCCTTGTGCAGCACACATGGAAAAAGCAAAGCAGCGATTAGTTGTTTATGTTCAGGAAGGTGACCCTTCCTGCACATTAACAATCTTTTTAAATGGCATTTTGTAACTTCCATGTGTGCTGCATTAAGCAGCACACATAGAAAGTGACAAAACTACATTGCAATATTGATTATGTGCAGGAAGGGGGACCTTTCTGTACATAAACAATATTCCCCTGCACGCAAACACCCTTGCACTATGGGGCAAGGGTGCCTGCGATGCCGCTACACTGCTAAGTGTAGCGCCAGCACGAGGAGGAAATGCAGGGCTGCACCATATTCTTGTAAGTATGGTGCAGTCCTGCGTTTCTGAAAGTGGCTAGAGCGTGTCGTTAAGCCAAGAAGGCTAACGACACGCTCCCCACTCTGTTGTAAATATCCCCCTTAGTATTTTATATTGAAAGAATTTGCAAAAAACAAAAAAATTAATGGGAAGGTTGGTGCTGCATCTCTGTGACTAACTTTTAAATGGTTGGTTTTATTTCGCAGTACAAGGCTCCTGCTCCTGCCAGGGCCAGACTGGAAACCCAAAGCAGCCCTGGCAAATGTTTTCAGGCCAGTCCCCATACAGTGCACACCAAGTGCAGTGAGTGAGCCTGACTACTACAAAGGGGGCTTTGGGAGGCTCTCCCCCAAAATTTAGGAAACAATGGTGCAGTCTAAAACACATTTATCATTATATATTGAATTGTATTAGCTTTTAACGAATAGTAAATGAAGACCTTACTATGCACCAGGATACGACAATCTTTGTTGGGGTTCTTCAATGGTTCCTTATTATCACCCTCCAACAGTGCCTCTCATCTCTCCATAGCCCCGGTTGTCACATGTATTTCATTTGTTTTATAGCATCTCTCGTACTATTGTAGGATGTCAGAGTACTTTACATTACAAACATATAGAGACAATGAATCATACGTGTAAATCAGTGTATAGAAAAAGTTACATAAGGCAAAGGGGACTACAAGGTGTAGGATTCACATGTCATTCATACTGGTAGACTGCATTTTTAAAGAGTGCTTGGTCTGGAGAAGCACAAACGTGTGATTCAGAACATAACACAGTGGTTAGCATTGACTTTAACAATACAAATGTATTTCCACCCAAATAAACCTTTTTAGCAGCATCAGGATAATGAAAGACTGGGAAAAACATAAGATACTAACTTGTACCATGCAGTTTGCAAGCAGCTCTTTGATGAAAGTTTATAGGTCACTGTGCTAGATTACGGTTGTCACTTATGAACTGCACAGTAACAAAAGAATCTCTGTGACAAGAACAATAACCCACTCACCTATGCACATAAAATACTGTTTTTAGGTCTCGCCTACGCAGCGCGCAAGCTTAGGAGGGACCTCTTGGCATCGCTCAGGACTTTTGTTCAAACTCGTGCATGTTTTGCACTGTTCTCTATTGCCACTCGTGCACGTTTGGCGTTTCCCTTGCGGGAGCGAGCAGCAGCGCCATCTGTTTGCAATTATCGCGCCTTGCTGTTCGCTCCCGCAAGGTAAAGGCTGTCCATGGACTTCTTCCGGCCGCGGTCCACTTAAATTCCTTTCAGGGTGGGACGCTGCTACGTCATCCTTCTGATCGCGCTCATCTTTGACGCCGCCGGGCTGGTGTTGCTGCTTGTTTCTCGTGTTGCTTCTTCAACCCTCCTACCCTTCCCTTCACAGTGCTGCTGCCCCCTTACTCCAGTCGTCGTTGCTGCCTGTCCCACTACCTCCTCCCCGCATCTGCTTGCCTGTCCCGCACAATTATAGCGCAAACTTGAACCAAGGGCATTATAGCGCTTCACACAGAAATCAGCTCCCCTTACAAAACTGTTTTTAAGCACAGTGTAGTTAAGCGATTTGCACGGAATCACAAGAGACAGTGCTGCTGCCCCCTTACTCCAGTCGTCGTTGCTGCCTGTACCACTACCTCCTCCCCGCATCTGCTTGCCTGTCCCGCACAATTATAGCGCAAACTTGAACCAAGGGCATTATAGCGCTTCACACGGAAATCAGCTCCCTTACAAAACTGTTTTTAAGCACAGTGTAGTTAAGCGATTTGCACAGAATCACAAGATACTGCGCCTGAGCCGAGATTGTAACCTAGTTACCCAGTTCTAACATCCGCAGCCCTAGCCGCAACGGGTGTGATATTAGGAGATTTGTCATAAGAAGAAGCACTCCCTGAGCTGTGAATACGTAGTGCTTTCACCTGATATTGTTCGATTACATTAAATTAGGCCACTTACAGTGTTTTGCTGTTTGCTTTCCTTCTACCCCCTCCTGAGTGTGCAATGCACTCTTCCTAAAGTAAATGCTTCTGAGGTAATTTCCATCCTTCCAAGTTCCGTCGCTCTTTGGAAAGCTCTCATCCCATCTTTAGTCGCAGCTGTTGCCCCTTACCTCGGTCCCAGTCAGGGATGATGAGAGATGGTTCTTACTGGCACAGACCATTCTCAGAACTTCCGGAGAAGGTTTGTAGCAGCCGCCATTGTCAAAGTCTCTGTGTGTTTGTGCCCCTAGCTCACCTCGACATTCTCACTCCAACTCAGCCTCCCGGCGAGCTGAATCCAGGTGCCAAAAGGCAGCATGAATAAAAATACATAAACATAAATGTAATAAAACCTCGTCCTTCAAGTCCTTGATCAGTTTCTTTAGCAGTTGTTAATTTAATCAAACTTAATTTAAACTGCACTGTAACCACAATTAGGTAAAATGTTTTTAGTAAAGTAACTCTCCAATAGCATTCATAAGTAAGCAAAAATGCAGCAAAAACATGTAGTGTTCTGAATTTTACAAGTTCAAAGACCAACTCCTTCTTCCGAAGTCAGTAAAGTGAGTACTATTAAATTGACTGACGATGATATTGGTTAGTCACGGTGTTTAGTAGAGGCAGAAGTGCTATTTATTTATATACTTATTATTAAAACTTACATTTATGTGGCTGTCACCAGGTAGCCCTGATTGCTAGGTCTCAATTAAGAGAGGGCTGAACAGCAGCTGCGCTGCTTTACAACAGGAGCAAAAAGACATTGGCAAAGCCAAGAGCTCTTGCATAGGCGAGACCTATTGGCTTTGCCAATGCTTGTTTAAAATGCATGGTACACGTTCTTTGCAGTAGGCATATCAACCCTCTGTGCTACATTAGACAACTCAAAGCTGCCACTGGACAAAACACTCATCTCACTCCAGCAGGTACATTAATCACTGGTATTATCTTGACAGGTTTACTGTTGCTCGAAAACTACTAATTATAGAAAGAACTTTGCAGTGCTTTTAAAACTGCTGCCTGCGGACCCCCTGGGAATGTGTCACGGACCCCTGGGGGTCCGCGGACCACAGTTTGGGAAACACTGGTCTAAGCAGTGCTGCTAGCTACTACTCTGGTCCCATCTATAATTCCTCATTCTAATTCCTCTAGGCAGTGCTGTAGCTCTAGTCACAGTGGTAGTCACAGTGGTAATTCCTCATTCTTAGTCCTCTAAGCAGTGCTGCTAGCTACTACTCTGGTCCCATCTATAATTCCTCATTCTAATTCCTCTAGGAGGTGCTGTAGCTCTAGTCACAGTGGTAATTCCTCATTCTTAGTCCTCTAGGCAGTGCTGCTAGCCGCCTCTCTGGTCCCAGTGGTAATTCCTCATTCCTAGGCCTCTAAACAGTGCTGCAGCTGCTTCTCTGGTCCCAATGGTAATTCCTCATTCTAATTCCTATTCAGAGTGCTGCAGCTGCTTATCTGCAGAACCTGGGGATAAGTACGTTGAACGAGCAGTGGTTCTGCCACTAATGAACTCCTCCTTGTGTAGTCCTTTCTCTCAACAAGTCCTTAGAAGCAGACCCTTCTGATTTGTCTTGTATTATCCTGAATAAGGGGCACCGCATACTCCCTTGGGACCTCCGGCGTCTTGCGCTCAGAGCAAGGTGGTTGCATGTAATCCCACGATCTCGGTGGGCTCAGGACTTGATTAGAAAAGCGGGGCCAGCGGCCTCCGTATACGTATATCTTCAGGTACCAGGAGCAAACTTGCTTCCTTGAAACCTCCGGCGTCTCGCGCTCGGAGTCTACTGAAGAAGTCCAGTTCTTCTAACTCCTACGATATACAAATTGCCAAAACTGTTTCTAATCCAACCAGGACGGCCATAATTTGGCTGCTTACTACGAATTAACACCCGTACCTGGCGACACAGGTCACCTTGTACTGACGGCGAGGTCAACCAATTTGGCATTTCACTGAGACAATTTTAACAAGGCTATACACAAATATTGTTCTTTAGTCCTGATGAAGACCCCACGGTGATGCTTTTCAAACTCACGTTTTTAAGGGGTCGAAACGTCGACGTATATATAACAGGGTTGCTGCCCAACCAGATCATCCTAATTAAGAGGATAGATTCTAGGTCTTGTTAGGGGTTTTTCCATTGATGACACGACTCTGTGCTAACTATCTATGTTGTACATGTATCATTGGTTATGTATATTTTGTATTGTGATATATGTGTAAAACACGATTGTATTCACTTCCCCTGTGTTTCACCATTGTGATAAACTACATTTGGTAGTTGTTTTTGTGTATATGTCCTGGGTTGTATCACTAATCCTTAAACATATACGATTTACCAATATAACAATTGACCACATTGAATTTGGTGGAGTTGTTTGTTTTTCAAAGAATCAGTGTTGTGACTTACTGTACCATTAATTGGAGTCCTACCTTTTGTGAGGACAAAATAAGAAATGGTTTAAATTTCATTTTGTGGCAGAACCACTGCTCGTTTAACGTACTAATACCTAGGTTCTGCACATGACTGGGGTACCCCATTGGTATTATTGACGAGCAGCTGCTTATCTGGTCACAGTGGTAATTCCTCATTCTTAGTCCTCTACGCAGTGCTGCTAGCTGCTTCTCTGGTCCTCTTGGTAATTCCCTAAGTCCTAGTGCTCAGTAAGACAGGCTCGAAGATCCTCCCGTATTACATGCCAAACCTATGAGCGCGTCCGTCACCGGTGGCCTTCCGTGTGTATATTCAATGTACACCCGTACAGTTGTGGTTGCCACAACTGTACGGGTTTGCAGCAGAGTGTACACACGTGCACGCTGGTCCGGCATCCCTTTGTTTTAACCCGTCCATCAAAGTGCAGAACTCAAACACATATGCAGCGCTATCTCCTTGTATTTCTCCTGTTTCTCACACCATTGTCTCATGCAGTGGTTCTGGAGGTGTAAAATGGAAACAGATGTGTCGGGGGGGGGGGACTCTGACGCCTTGGGATAGCCACAAGCCTCCATGGGCCATAAATACAATGCCGGTTCACAAGTGTATCTCGTAGCCGTCCCTGGCGCGGGTTCCATCGGGTGAGATTTTATCATTTCCATGTGACTGGAGACCTTAAAGCAATCAATGAAGGACGAGATTCAGAAGTGGTCTGTCATCTGCTTGCCCTCATTTTTTATGCCCCCACTGCAAACCAAAAAACATGGGTAAAGGACATTGTCATTTACAACACCAACAGCTCTAACTCTAGCAAATGCGAAACCTATTGCATTGCAAATGCTTGTTCTATTTTGGGTTTGAAGGCAAAGTTTTATCTTTTCTGTCTGCACGTTTCTCAGCTGGCTCTGGGGAATTATCTGAGAATTCTACCCACACATTGGCCTCTGGATTCTTGGTATTGGAGTCAAACTCTCCTTTCCTTTGCTCAGTAAGAAGGGCTGGGGCAGTCCCCTTCCTGACTATTTCTCCACACACTGCTGAATAAATACACGCATGATCATTTGGCTTGAGCCCAAAGCAATCCATCTGCCCTATCTGCACTGGCAATTTTCCTTTCTTCAACTGACCCCTCAACATCTGTGGAACTGGTCTGCGCTGTGCATACTGACAAATAGGAATCACAGTTCTAAGTAAGTCTAGTGGAATATACATCCCTTCATTCTCTGCCCACCTGTTAATAGTGTCTTTCTCTCCTAGGTGCTCACACTTAGTCATGCCCACCATATCAAAATCGTGTTTCCCTACCTCTGCCTCCAAGATTTTAGCCTTTTTATCAGTAAGGGAAGTAAAGTGTCTGTCTAATGAATGTATGGGATAATAAGCGTCTACATGTTACACAGTAGCGGTGCTTTGCAGTAACATTTCCCAAATCTGTGGCCATAACTTCTTGTTCCACTTTACTGGGGAATCCTGTATCTCGGGCACCTCAAACACCACCCCTGGATTTTCTACTGGGATCTGCACCAACTGTTCATGCAAAACTGCAGTTTCTGTCTGTATGCACCACTTGATCACATTTGCTTCTTGTCCATTACCTGTTCTGTATGACTCAAGGGACAGTTAAAAATTCAACCATATTGTCATCTGCCCAGTGTCTGTCAGCGTGCAAAAACACAAAAGCAACTGTTTCTGCCCAGTGTATATCAGAGCACAAAAACACACAAACAACTGTGTCTGCCCAGTGTCTGTCGGAGCACTTCTGAAAAGCAACTGTGTCTGCCCTGTGTCGATCAGAGCACAAAAACACACACACAACTGCGTCTGCTTAGTGTCTGTCACAGTGCATTGAAACATTAGCAACTGTTTTTGACAGGGAGTAAAACATTCTCCAGCATTTGACGTTTTAATCCAGAAGCCCAAGAGCACCCTCTTCTTTCCTTGTTTTTCCCACATACTCCAAGTGGTACACTGCCCCTGAACTGTCATATGTAACTCAATGTCTCCTTTCTGTATTGGCCACACGTCTGAAACACATTGCATAACCTCTTTTGCAGATTCAAAAGCACATTCCTGCTTCTCTCCCCACTCAGAATCATGTCTAAAAATAGCATTTTTCATCATTTCTTTTTTCAGAAAGCAAGGTTTGTCACTCACTGACTAGTCTGATTTGTAACTGCAACCAACAATCGCTAGTTCTAGCAGGCTGATTTGTTTATCTCTTCTGTAAGTTCTAAAATATTCCTGCACATTACAGTCAAAGCAGAGTGCATGAAACTGTGCTACATTTTCTCGAGTCAACATTACTTCTGAAGCTTCTAATTCAAACAAACGTTCGAGCCATGGTCTTTGCTGCAACCTGTCCAAAATACCATTAATTTCTGGCTGAGGAAAGTCCTCCAAAGAATTAATTAAAACCTCCTGTGAGAATTGTAAATTAACCTGCAGCTCTTCTCCAACCACATTCTTCATGAGCGACTCACTCTGGCTATCTAAACAGTCTGGTAAAATAAACTGCGTTATGTTGCATGTTTCTCGATCTTGCGCTGCCTGGTAAATTTGCAACTCTTTTTTCAATTATCTATTTTCAAACAGTCACAGGTCTGACTTTTCTTTAGCTTTAACTTACTCTTTGCATTTCATTAAATTCTCTTGCTGAGCAATGCATTCAAAATAACACCTTTTTCTCTCTGAAATACCAAGTTGTTTCCCTCTTGAAAAGAAAAATCCTGAAAACATTTAAGAATCTGTGCTTACTCCAGTATTGGAGCTTTCATAGATTCACATGCCTGAATCATTCCCCGTCGTCGAGATGGGAGTCCCCGATATATAAAAAAGCAATGCTTAGATAAGTACAAAACAGAAAAGAGGCCTAGGCCCATTTCCATTTTGCAACCCATAAACCTCGTTATGTAAAAGACACCAAACTTGTCCCTGAACCAATCAGAACCTCTCACCCTCTAGAACACTCCTGGGATCGTCAACGACGGTAACTACTTCGTCGACAACGGATAAGGCATTGCGGTTGGTGTCAACGGCTGCATCGACGACGATGGTGTCGTCAGCGATCTCGACGGCAATCTCGTCGACGGGCTCGTCGACGAGGGAAAAAACACCAGAAAAGCTGTAAGTTGCCAGGAAGAGGAGGATTACGCCAGAGATCACGTCACCAAGCAGGATTACACCTCTTGTGCCATCACACCTGCTGGAAGAGCAGGATTCAGAGGAGGAGGAGGATGAAGGCTCCTTTGGCCATGCGAGTAGCCCCTCACAATTGCACCTAAAGTGCCAGGAGGATGACTTTGAGGAGGAGTACGGAGAGTATCAATATCCTCCCCAACAACATTATCGCCAGGGCTACCAGGAGGACATGGTTAGCATGCCGTCTTCCTTAATGATGGATCTGCAGTTTATGGTGGCGGACTACAGAAAGAGGTTTCCACCAACTTCGGCCTCTCAAGAGGTGCCGTTAGCTGCTCCGCGCCCACGCTCCATTCCTACTACTCCAGTTAGAAGCCGTGAATTACTGCCAGAGCCTTTGCCTAGATCACCACAGCCAATGCCTCAACAGGATCCAGTCACCACAGATGATGACCAAGAGGAGGGAGAGATAACGGACCCTAACAAGGAATGGGATGATTACCTTATTCCATCGCCTTCTTCTCCCTCTCCAGTGCCTATTGATTCTCCGCCGGAGGACATCGGCGGGTTCCATAATTTAATGGAAAGAGCTGCGAAGAGGTTTGAACTTCCGATGTCAACTACCCAGACGGAGTGTTTCTTGTATGATTTCAAGGAGCCATACCGGAAATCAGTTCGTGCTATTCCGATCGTTAGCCATGTTTGGGAAGAAGGCCTGAAGGTCATGAAGACACCGGCGACAGTCACACCGGTGCTTGCCAGACTGGAGAAGAAATATAAAGCTCCTGTGGACGCTCCAGCTTGTTTAGTGGGCCATCCCAAACCGGTCTCGGTTATATCCCAGGCGGCTCAACAGAAATCAAAAAATCCGTCAGCTCCTATTACAACGCCTCCTGACAGAGAGGGTAGGCGTTTGGATAATGCAGGAAAAAGGTTTTCTTCCATGTCTGCTCTTCTAGTTAAAGCTACGAATGCCCTTGCCATTCTGGGCAGGTACGATAGGCAAATATGGTGTGACCTGACACCTTACATAGACCTGATTCCTGAGGATAGTAGACAAGAGGTCAAGAAGATCCTTCAGGAGGGTGAAAGGGCTTCGGCTGAAGTCATTGATTGCGCGATGGACATCGCGACCACGGCCTTCAGATCACTTGAAGGGGCGGCGGTGTTACAGCGTCAAGGATGGCTGAGGGCAACAGCTTTCAGACCGGAGGTCCAAAATAAGATCTTGGATCTTCCCTTCGATAGGGAAGCCTTGTTTGGGAAACATGTGGGTGATGCGCTACAAAGTATCAAGAAGGATACAGATACCGCAAAGGCCCTAGGAACACTGCAGTACTGGAAGGTGCCCTTTCGAGGGGCTCGGGGTAGAGGCCAAACATCATATAGAGGAGGATACCAACAGGGCAGATACCCCTCTTACTCAACATCTTCTCAGCCATACCGTCAACAATACGGTCAACGACAGGCAGGGGGCTATACAAAATCTGCCCCTAGAGGAAGAGGAGGTCGTCAAGGAAAGGACAACTCCAGAAGACAATGACAACCTTCAGGATCCGGCTATATATATCCCTCTCCCTCCACAAGTTCCCCTGGGTGGAAGAATTTCTTATCTTCATCATTGGTGAAAAATAACTACGGACCAATGGGTCCTCAATATAATACAATTCGGACATACTCTAGAGTTCCTTCAAATCCCTCCTTATACTCCTCCAACACGTCAAGAAGTCAAGCATCTACATCCGATGCGTTGGGAGATTCGGGCAATGCTCCGAAAGGGAGCAATAGAACCAGTGCCAATCTCCGGGGACAAGGGGATTTTATTCCCGTTTTTTCTTAGTCCGAAAGAATATTCTTCAATGGCGTCCTATTCTGGACCTGAGATCTCTAAATGCTTATCGCAAGAAGCAATCTTTCCGGATGGTTTCCCTCCAAGACATTCTGCTACTCTTAAACTCAGGGGATCATATGACCACCTTAGACCTGCAGGATGCATATTTCCACATCCCCATTCATCCTTCCCACAAGCAGTATCTTCGGTTTGCGGTAGCCGGAGACCATTACCAGTTCAAGGTACTGCCATTCGGCCTCAAATCAGCCCCAAGAATTTTTACAAAATGTCTGGCTCCAGTGGCGGCTTTCCTGCGGAGACAAAGACACCAGGTGTTTCCCTATCTGGACGACTGGTTAGTCAAAGCGCCTTCACGAACATCGGCTCAGTCGTCGATAGCGGCATGCGTGGAATTGTTTGCCGAGCTGGGTCTGACTCTGAATACGGAGAAGTCATCCCTTCATCCTGCAAGGAACATCACGTTCTTGGGGGCGATTCTGGACACCACAGTAAACAAGGCGTTTCCCTCAATGGAGAGACAACTGAGGCTAATTTCTTTTTCCCAGGCGTTTGCAAAAAGAAAGTGTCTTTCAGTACGCCGTTACAAGTCACTACTAGGAACGATGTCCTCTTGCATCCCCCTCATTCCTTTCTGCTGATTGAAAATGCGTCCGTTGCAGGAACAACTGGATCGGCAATGGCGTCAAGCAGATGGATCATTCGACGACATTGTGAAGATCACACCGGCCATGGTTCAAGCAGTAACGTGGTGGACCCAAAAACAGAATATTTCAGTGGGTCTTTCCTTCCTTACCGATCCAGCTCCGCTGGTGATTACCACTGATGCATCCCTGGAAGGTTGGGGAGCCTTTCTTCAAGACCTCCAGGTCAGTGGTCGTTGAAAGTTACAGGAACAGCAACTTCACATCAATTTACTAGAACTCGGAGCAGTGGGATTAGCATTGCTGGCTTTCCTGCCGAGAATACAAGGATCGGCTGTACTAATCAGGACAGACAACACAACAGCGATGCATTATCTCAACAAACAGGGAGGTACAAGATCACTTTCCCTGTCTCAGGAAGCCCCAAAAATATGGGAATGGGCTGTTCAAAATGGAATATCCCTAAAAGCAGAACATCTTCCAGGGGATCAGAATATCAAAGCGGACACTCTGAGCAGGCTCAAATCAACCTGCCACGAGTGGGAGATCAATCAGGATATCCCAGAAAACATCTTCCTAAGATGGGGAGAACCGACAGTGGACCTCTTCGCGACAGCTCAGAACAAAAAATGCCGGTTGTTCGCAAGGTGGCTTCACCAACCGGGGTCTTGGGGGAATGCGTTTTTGATGGCATGGTCAGGCGTCTTTGCCTACGCCTTTCCTCCGATTCCCCTCCTGCCACGCATTCTTACAAAGATCAAAAAGGAGCCGTGCAAAATGATCCTGATAGCCCCATGGTGGCCCAGACAACACTGGTTCACGGAGCTTCTTCTACTGTCGGAGGTTCACCCGATTCGCCTTCAACCGATACCTTCGCTCTTGACGATGTCCCAGGGACAAGTACTTCATCCAGATCCGAAATCACTACGCTTAGCGGCCTGGCTCCTGAACACTGCGAATTTCAACATTTGGATATTTTATCGGAATGCAGAGAGATATTATCAAAGGCCAGAGCAGAGAGTACAAACAGAACATATAGGATGAAATGGAAGAGGTTCTGTTTATGGTGCCAGGAGTTTGAGATTCATCCTTTCAGGTCGGCAGCTCATGAAATTATCCCATATATTCTGCTCTTGGCAAAATCGGGTTTAGCCCATGCTTCTATTAAAGTGCATCTAGCCGCTATATCACGGTACAGAAGAACTTCCTCAGGACCATCGTTGTGGTCCGAAAGAATCATCAAACAATTCATGAAGGGGTTATTTCGAACTTTTCCTCCGATAAAGCCTCCACCACCTATCTGGCAGTTGAACATTGTACTATCTCAATTAATGAAGCAGCCCTTCGAACCCATTCACAGGGCGGATCTAAAATTCCTATCGTGGAAAGTAGCTCTTCTCATAGCGCTTACTTCGGCCAGGAGAGTTGGGGAGATATAGGCTCTCACTATACAGGAACCTTTCTTGCAGTTTAAGGAGGACAGGATTGTACTCAGAACTAATCCGAAATTCATACCAAAGGTGCCAACAGACTTTCATTTGAATGAGCCGCTAATTCTTAAGAGATTTTTTCCTCAACCGGCAACAGCGGCGGAAAAAGCTCTCCACTCACTAGATGTCCAGCGCTGTCTTAAGTTCTATTTGCAAACAACAAGACCTTTCCGCAAGTCTTCACAACTTTTGCATCTTTTAGTGCACCCAGAAAGGGTTTTCCTTTATCCAAAGGGGAATTGCCCGATGGATTTCCAGTGCAATACTAATATTGTCATCAGGCGGCTGGGAAGCCGTTGAATGCACGGGTTCGTGCTCATTCTACGGAGCAGTGTCCACCTCCACTGCTTTGTTTGCTGGAGTACCTATCCAGGATATCTGCAGGGCGGCTACCTGGAAGAGTAAGCACACCTTCACCAGACATTACTGCCTGGATGCGGGCGCTGAGAAGGATGTTGCAGTGGGACAAGCGGTACTGAGAAACCTTTTCCAGTGACGGTGAGCCTCTTTTGCATCCCTCCTTCCTTTATTTGTTACATATGCATATTTTATTGTTATGTTTTGTGATATCAGCAATTTGGAAAGATTCAGTATATATGTATATAATGTGCAGTTTTTCAGTATATATATGATACCTGGGGTCAGGTCTTATGCACTATAAAATGTGCTATATATTTTACTGCTCGCTATTCTGATTCAGGCATGTGAATCTATGAAAGCTCCAATACTGGAGTAAGAAAACAAGTTACTTACCTGTAACTTTAGTTCTCCAGTATTGGAAGCTTTCATAGATTCACATGCGACTCCATCCTCCTCCTGAGAGGCTCACCTTTTGGATTTTTGGCACAAATGTAATCTTGGCACAAGTGCTCGAAAATCTGAGGGGCAAAAGGTTCTCTCAGGAGTGTTCTAGAGGGTGAGAGGTTCTGATTGGTTCAGGGACAAGTTTGGTCTCTTTTACATAACGAGGGTTATGGGTTGCAAAATGGAAATGGGCCTAGGCCTCTTTTCTGTTTTGTACTTATCTAAGCATTGCTTTTTAGGTCTCGGCCTGCACCAGCGCTTGCGCTGGTCTGGCCGAGAGTTTTAGTAAGTGCAAACACTGGCTTTCGGCTGGCGACCAGCTTGAGTTAACGATGGCGTGCACGCGCAGCTGGCATCTGGGTTTCCTATCTCTTCCTCATTTCCTCGTCATGGCTCATTAAGTCTCTGGTCTCTGATGTTTCAATCGCAGCAGCAGCTCACATTACCAACTGAGGGCCCTGGACTACAGTCACATGAAAAACAACATCGATTAGCATTGAAATGCAAGCTTTTTTTTGTCTAGTTAGAAATATTGCTTCGGTGGGTTGATTTCACCTTATATCGCTATTTGTTTTATATTGGGAGTCACAGCCTAATTACCAGTATTTTTGTCTCACTGTTTTTTTTTTTTTTTTATATTTATTCGCACAAAGCTATATTTAAGGTTACTTTTTCTGCGTCACTTCTTCACTCTATTTAAACTCCACACCCCCACTCTTATTGTCTCTCTCCTTCTCTCTCTCTCCCCTCTCTAATTCTCTCTCTACTTAATTAACTCTCCCCTCTCTATCTTTTTTAGCCTTTCATTCTCTCACCCCTTTATCTGTTTCTCTTTCAAACTCCTTCATTCACTCTCTCTCCCCTTCTTTCTCTCTCTCTATCCAGCTCCACTCTTTATTCTATGTACACCCTTTCTCACTCTTTCTCTCTCATCACCCTCTCTAATTGGGCATTATATCTTCACTCTATCTCTCACTCGGCAACACCACAGCATTACTCAGCGCAACCACAGCATCAATCAGAGCCAGCACAGCATCAATCAGAGCCAGCACAGCATCACTCAGCACCAACACAACATCTGTCAACGCCATCACAGCATCACTCAACGCCATCACAGCATCACTCAACGCCATCACAGCATCACTCAACGCCATCACAGCATCACTCAGTGCAACCACAGCATCACTCAGTGCAACAACAGCATCACTCAGCACAACCACAGCATTACTCAGCGACACCACATCATCACTCAGGGCCAACACTGCATCACTCAGCACCACCACAGGATGACTCAGCACCACCACAGCATCGCTCAGCACCACCACAGCATCGCTCAGCACCACCACAGCATCGCTCAGCGCCACCACAGCATCGCTCAGCGCCACCACAGCATCGCTCAGCGCCACCACAGCATCGCTCAGCGCCGCCACAGCATCGCTCAGCGCCGC
Organism: Calotriton arnoldi; assembly: GCA_963921515.1. NCBI lineage: Eukaryota > Metazoa > Chordata > Amphibia > Caudata > Salamandridae > Calotriton > Calotriton arnoldi. Next base: position 1,136,180 of record CAWUFW010003788.1, read on the forward strand.
CACAGCATCGCTCAGCGCGCCACTGCATCGCTCAGCACCGCCACTGCATCGCTCAGCGCCGCCACAGCATCGCTCAGCGCCGCCACAGCATCGCTCAGCGCCGCCACAGCATCGCTCAGCGCCGCCACAGCATCGCTCAGCGCCGCCACAGCATCGCTCAGCGCCGCAACAGCATCGCTCAGCGCCGCAACAGCATCGCTCAGTGCCGCCACAGCATCCCTCAGCGCCGCCACAGCATCACTCAGCGCCGCCACAGCATCACTCAGCGCCAAGACAATATCACTCAGCGCCACCACAGCATCACTCAGCGCCAAGACAATATCACTCTGCACCACCACAGCATCACTCAGCACCACAGCAGTATCACTCAGCAACACCTCAGCATCGTCTCCGCAACAGTCACCACCACCACCAATACCACCTCAGCATCACTCCGCACCACCTCAGCCTGCTCTCGGAATCTGGCATCTGTTGATTCTCCCCTAGCGTCTGGCCGCTGCTAGTGTTATAATACAGGTACTAGTTGCCAACCTTCACCCTCCGATTGTTTATGCCCCCTCAAAAAAAAAAGCTTTAACAAACAACCATTGCCAGCATTGCAAGAACAAAAGAAAACTGAGGAATTTTTTATTGTAAATACTTTTTTAATATGGTCGTTCAGTTTTACATAATGCCTTCTTGGTCATATATAAAGTAACAAAAATGCTTCTGACACTTTTTTATTATAACTTTTCAGCATGCCGCACAGCAGCCACACTTCTCTACAGCACAGCTTGAAGACATTGGCAAAGTCAATAGCTCTGGCTAAACACTTATAAGGCCCCAAAGGCGAGACCTATTGGCTATGCCAATGCTTGTTTATATACCGGGGACTCCCATCTCGACGACGGGGAATGATTCAGGCATGTGAATCTATGAAAGCTTCCAATACTGGAGAACTAAAGTTACAGGTAAGTAACTTGTTTTCTTGTCCCTCATCTGTTAAACATGCATTAGAGGCAGCTTCCCACCCCAATAACTCAGTTGGCATCTGGGAATCTGCAACTGAAAACATTGATGTTTTAGAAAACAATTTCCCCTTATTTTTAAATTGAATTTTCGTATCCTGCAGAGTGACGCCAAAAATGTATTGCTTCGCACTCCTAGATAATAGAAAATACCGCCTTCCCACACAGAGTCTCAAACACGACAGAGCGATAAAAACAACACAAAACACCACCTGGAAAAGGATTTCACTTTTATAAAATGAAGCACATCAAAGACTATTTTCAGAATAAGGCATGGGGTTTTATTTGTGCAACACTCTCTAACAAAAAGGCTTTCCCATATGTCAAATGAACAACATTCAAATGTACATAGAGATATATGTATATATATATGCAAGCAATAATAAAATTAAACACAAGCAGATAATGCTGGACGTCCGCTGCAAGAAATCAGAAAGATATATACACTAAATACATCAGATGATTACAACCACTGAAGACTTGGATGTGCACACAGACACTCACACATCACAAAGTCAATGCTCAAAGAAAATACCTCAGATGATTATAGCCACTGGAGACTTGAATGTGCACATAGACACTCGCACATCACAATGGCGATTATAGCCACTGGAGACTTGAATGTGCACACAGGCACTCACACATCACAATGGCAATAATCAAAAATAAAACACATCACCAGGTGCAAACTTTATCTTGGCCCACTCCAGACTGGGGGACTGGGGGATCAAGAGACTCAGCAACCAGATTCCTGCACTGAAGATGCGTCCGCCGTTCAGGCCCAAATCCCAGTTCCCAAGTCAACAACCCCCAGCTTTATGATCTCAAAACACACTAGACTGTTCCGAGAGGCCCTCCTCTGCGCCAAGGAAACTTACTGGAATTGGCCACTTTCCATGCAAGCATTCCAAAGGCAAAAGAGTTCTCACGTTCCTTCTGCACTTTCACATGTTCCAGCCTTTATCTTAATGAAGCTTACGAAAATCTCCGGCAGTACAGTAAACAAAACAACCTTGAACGTGAATAACATAAACAACTTGAGTAATCTGGGGGTCTGCCTGTGTGCGCAAAAGCTCAAGCTAGCTAACAGAGTCAGAATTCAAGATGGCATGAGGGCATGTCAAAGCCAATAGTAAGAACTTCATAATTCTTCCCAATGTACAACATAATGCACTTTTGTGCACCACTGCCTATAGCATCACACACTTTATCTCCCAATGTACAACATAATGCACAATTAAGCACCACTGCTTATTACACTGCACTCCGAGACCAAGAAGCACATTCCACATCTCTCTCTCTCTCTCTCATGCTTTCAAATACACATCCCACATGTTCAGTTCCTGGCAAGGCTGTTCTACTCTGTGAAAGCTCCCACTCTAAAACTATAAAGAGATACAAAAGAAACCTTCAAGGCAAGAAAGGCACATGCAGGAAAAAATGATGTCGTACATTCAAGCTAGGATAAAGTAAAACACCAACAGTCAATTAAAACAAAGGTGGTCAAAGGTCATCTCGTGGTTTAAAACATAGGAGTGCGCCTAGCACTACAAATGCTAATTCCTTACTATAATGTCCCAGTAACCTTCCTCATGATTGTGCACTGTGGTGGCAATGACCTAGGCACATTAACTGAAGTAGTACTGGAAATCCTAATGAAGGATACCTTTGCTGAATTAATTATGCTTTTCCCTCACACTGTCTTGGTGTACTCTAACATATGCCAAAGACAGAAATGGAAGTGGCCCAATCAATTCTATCCACAGATTGACAAAGCCAGGAAACATGTTAATAAAACTGTTTCTGCATTCCTCAGAGACCATTCCATGGGCTGTATCTAGAACGACAATCTGCGTTTTGACATTCATGGAATTTATAGATATGATGGAGTGCACTTTACAGATGAAGGCAACAGGGTGTTTCTAAGTAACCTGAAACACTGCACCCGGACTTATGTGTAGCAGCCATATACACACAACCAGAGCCACCCTAGTACCCAAAATATTGTGAAGTTTCTTTTAAGAAAGGTTTTTTTTTTTTTTGACAATCTTCGTGACAACGTCGCGATCCCCTCGAACACGTCACGAAAACGGAAAACAAACGCAGACATTCAATGACCACCAACACATCCAAAAATAATATGTTAAAAAATCCATTCTGAACATTGCACTACACATATTACTATATACATACTTCTTTCAAAGCATGTTTAAACTCATATTTTTGTACTAAGTTTCTTTAAAAACCATCTTTCAGACCTATTTTCAGTTTTTGCTATTATTCGGGAAGTCGCGATGATGTCGTTAACCGCGACAATCACGCCTTTCCCATAAAGTGTTAAACACATATATCCACACATATTACAGTATTTTACACACTAGAGGTTTCTTACACTATTCTTTAAAGCCATGTTTTTCTAGAAAGTTTCTAAATAAACCATTGCTAAAACCTATTTCATATTTTCGCAGTGAGACCGGAGATCGCAATGACGTCCGTATTCGCAATCCCCCCCGACATGTCGCGAAAGGGGAAAGCAAAAGCAGGAATTCAATAGCCACTACCACATTCAAAAATGATAACTATATAATGAATTCTAACCATCACAGTAGATAACTCGCTTTATAAATAACTCTATAAAACCAGTTATCAAAATTTCAATATCTCTATAACAATGCATATTAATGATTCACTGATATATATTTTTTTATATTTCCACCAATATTCACGAAGACGTTGATAGTTGCGATGTCTGCGCAATGATCGCACGCAATCGAAAAAAATCCGTTTTGGACACACAATTTGGGTCACTAACACCTCCATTTCTCAAAAATGGGGTCAGAGTACCTCTACTCTGACCACTTATGTTAGCTTTTTAAGAAATTTTCAGCCCCGGGAACCGTTCCCGAACAATAAAATGGCGGCCACTACTTTCTGTTCAGGTTGCGTCCAGCCAATCAGAGCATTCCCGTTGGCCCGTGGATTCACAAGTAATCGCAAAACCACTGCGAAATATCCACGGCCAGAGATATCACTATAATTTTCAGCTTAAATTTCTCAAAAACTACTCAACGGATTTACACCAAATAAGCAAAAGGCACTACCTTGAACCGACATCTACCTCCCTGCCAAATTTGGTGTAAGTCCATTCAGCGGTTCAGGCTGTAGGTGTGGCTAAAGTTTCCTATGGGAATTAACATTACAAATGCAACCTTATTTCACGCCCCAAATTCTCAGGCCCACTGCACGAATCACCCCCAAACTTTCCATGACATCCAGATTCTATCTTGACACTTTTTTGGAAAATTTCAAGAAGATTGGTTAAACACCAAAGTTGTAGGCAAGGCAAAAAATGCTTTTCCTATAGAAACTAGGTCCAAACTATAAGTACCTACTGGCGACCACCAGTAGGTAATATAAATATCAATATATATACAGATACATCAAAGTTAAAGAAGTGGTGATATTTAAAATGAATGGAGGCCTGTGATGTTCTTTAAAACTGGTACCTAAGTTCCTTGCTACTACTAGCTAGGCCATTCGTGCTGTCCTGCTGTCCTATCACTTACTAGACTAAAGCACGATTACAGTATTCGCCACAGCCCATGCATGTAGCCTTGGTAAAAATCAGCTCATTAAGCAGACCATCAAGTATCCCTTAGGAAATGTGGAAGGATGACTATCTTTCCAGCTCCCTTTCTTTTGAACTTTGTGTTCCTTGTTCAGTTCAGTTATTAGTTAAGGAAAGGTAAATTGCAATGCATTTATGTTTCAAATGTCTTACCAGGCTGCTCTCTAGACGCAGCCTTTGTGTAGTGATGCTCCTCACTGAAGGGCTGTCTCCAGCTTGGAGCACCTACAACAGAGGCACAAAGACGTGAAGGCTCTGTACTGAAGTGTGACAAAGGTAGACAAAAGGCTTGGCCTCACCTAACGGGTCCCCTTTATCCAGCACCTCCACCCCTCCTCATCTATAGCATCTACAACAAGCATTGGCATAGCCAATAGGTCTCGCCTTTGGGACCTTATAAGTGTTTAGTTATCCAGCACAATATCCTTGGTGCAACAACATCAACTGTTGCATGGCTAAACACTTATAAGGTCCCAAAGCGAGACTATTGCTATGCTAATGCTTGTTTCTACATACTTGAGTGTTAACAATTGCTAAACAAAGATTTTTACAATTTTAGGATCTACAAAAAATCTTTTTATTGTTGTTCTCAGCTTTTTATAAGAAATTGTATTGTTGTGGTTTTAATTAATTGAAACAATAAATATTTTGAACTAGAATTAATGTCTTGAGGAAACCGAGGACTTTAACCTGTAGCTCTAGAATTCAGCCTGAAGATGTCCACCGTGCTGACATCGGGGACCACTTTGCCAACAGAGAGCACAAATCTTCACTCAGTGCACCTGATAATAGTTTTGGCACTTACCATCAATAGATCCATTACATCTCTCAATTTATACTCTTCTTCTTGTCCTTCCTAGATCCAATAAATATACAAGACCGTGATGGATGGAATGCTTGAATTAATCTCAGCCACTGGTAATTAGTCGGGCCACATCCCAAACCATCGTTATTTTGAACACCATGCCACCTCAGTTTGGACCCATCTATAGCAAATCAGTCTTGACCCTGCTCCAATAGGAACAGTCCAGCGCAAGCTGCCAGGTCAAGTCCACCCTTCCTTGATTCAAGGCATCGGAAGAACATATTAAGCAGTCTTAAAAGCGAAGTCCTTTGCAAGATCCAAGGAACATATGATCATTTTTATATGAAAGAATACAAAATATGTATTGAAGCCCTCTCCCTCGATTTACCATTGCAGTTGATTTATTAATTACTAGGTCCTCCCAGACATTATGCATTCATTTGCTTGTACTGGCTCGGCAACTAGATAATAAAAAGCTTGCTAAGCACATCTGGCCTTCCAGCAAGAAATGAGATGTATTCTGCAGCTTTTTAAATGCCAAATATCAGTATATCACTAAGCATATACAGTAGCAAGCAATTTCACAGTTCAGCTTGTACAATTTCCTTAATTCACCTCATAACTTCCTTCGAACTCCACAAACCTCTTCTCTGCACCCTTTTCAAAATGTATTAGTTCCAGTCCTCAAAATTTTGAGTATCGTCTACGGAGTGTTTACATAGCAAGTATTTAAATGTGTAGTTTAAGTATAGTGTTAAATAGTTTGCATGAATAAACTGGAACAAAACTTCCTAGAATTGAATATACTGTTGTAGTATGTACACACAGGTGACCTTTGTGGGTCTGCATGCATTTATATCACATCTACAGTGGGGTGATGTGCACGAGAGCTTTTTTAAAGGTGTTGTAAAGCGGAAATTATAGGTACTGGGATGTGTTTAAATGTTGCCTGCTTGATGGTCGTTCGTGAAGGGGTCTCAACAAGCACTGGGGTTGTTTTTTGCGGTGAGGCAAGTATCTGCTGTCTCTTTAAAAGTTAAAGTGTCTCTAAAAAGACTGTTAAAATCTGCATTCCTTTAGAGTACAATTTTTAAAAAAAGTTTCTTTCTACAGGTTTACATCCACAGATTGCATGCTATCTCAAAAAATGTCCACGTGCTAAATTCCTGAAACCCTGCATGAAAAATGGACCGCGTCTAAAACTTCAATTTTTCCCTCACTCATTTATTTTGAAAGCCTCTCTTCTACATGCCTCTTGTGGATATAGCATACTCTAAATAACATGCCTTTCTTAATCTCTCCTTCATGAAAACCACACCCCTGCAACCTAATATTATCTGTTCATTTCATCACATAACCCCCTCTAATGATCACACCCAATGCATTAATGTTCTACAAGGAAACTAGAGAAAATGCATGTTGTGGTTTCTTTGAGAGCACGAGACTAATCGCAATAACCAATGGATTGACTAAGTTTAGGCTCCCAGATAGTGTGTTACTCGCTGTAAATCACTTCCACCACTCGTCGGGGGTAGTACGCACTATATTAATGCAACTTCAATTCAATTCAATGTAGCCATCAAACACAATGTGGTGCCCTAACTTTACGAACCCGTGACCACTTACGAGTACACTTTGCTACTCCTGCACAGTCTGCCAACAACATAATGTTCAGAGATCGGCTTTTATAAACCAGACAAGTGCTTCTCAAAGTTTACTGTTTGCACCACGCTGGGAGACTCAGAAGAATTCACACATTATTATTCTCAGCAGCTTGCCTAAAGGAAAAGTTAAAAAAAAAAAAAACTTCAGCTCTTCAAAACCACAAAGCAGGCGATGTGGTTGACCTCTGTCCGGTAGTATGTTTACTTTGGATAGCGAACGTAAAAACACACACATTCCTACCTGGTCTAGAAATCTGACCGCCATTTTGAAAGTCCTGCAGCCAGGTAAAAGCTCGGATTTCTCCCACAGAACCAAGGGGTGTTTATTTACAGATGCGGCCCCGGCACTTCACGCCTGTCACCTCCTCCACACGCACCGGACTTTCATCTGGAAAACCTTTCCAGGAGATTTCCGTTCAAAGATTTCATTGTTGAAGAACGCTGTCCACAGTAAAGTGTGGCGTTAAACGCACTTTGCAACAGAAAGTGCAGCAGTGCCAGTGCAGTAGAGCAAAATGCGAGCCTCGCGCCGCTCTCCCCAGTCTGAAAGCTGTAAGAGAGGACGGCCCAGCCCACCTACAGACATGAGTGCGCCCCACACCCAGCAAATCAGTAACCTGATCAGCAAGACTCCAGAGATATGAAAGCAACTACGATTGCTGTTTGCAGTAAACAATAAATGGACGGAGCCACCTTGTAAAGCGCTTGAAAAACTGGTGAAATTGCAAAATCACTATCCCTGAATTTTCCATCGCGTTCATTGCAATGAATTGCTGCAATCCAAGCAAATCTGAAAAAAGCGCGCGCGCCTCGCGCTAAAAGTAAAAAAAATGACGAGGGGAGGAGGAGGCAGCAGGGGGAGGGGAGGGGGCCTGCACCTGTTTCCCTTGCGGGAGCGAGCAGGAACCATCTGTTAATTACAAACAAATGGTTTCAAAGCTCGCTTCCGCAAGGGAATCACCAAACGTGCACGCGTTGCCATTGAAAGCAATGCAACGCGTGCACGTTTTTGGGGCCAAAACTGAATCTATTTCTAAAGGTCTTTTTCCTATGCAGCGCATGCGCGCTGCGTAGGCGAGACCTAAAAAGGGCATTGCTTCAGGAAATGCAATCAGCAGCCATTTGCTGACAAAAGCGTTCATTAGATTTGTAAAGGGAGTCCTTTCACCATCCACGCAAGCACACCAGTGTTTGCATCTTCTGCCCTCCAGGAACTGGAATGTAGGTAATCCACTTGCAGGGTCTGGGAAGCTGTCTTCACCTTCCATCTGGTGCCAATGCTGTCCAGAAGCATTAAGATTCGTCACACACTGCTTTGTAATTAATAATGTAATCCAAAACCTGAGGATGAACACCAGAAAGACATCAACACCAGCATTTGCAGAATCTCCTTTTCAATGTGTACATCATTTTCCATGTATATATTCACACCGCTATTTTGAAGTTACTGAGTGCAGCCTAAAGCTCTTGATATTTTTTAGTATATGCCTCACTTTCAACCCTTGGCTGGATAGGTGGTCTAGAGGTAGTTTTTCTGTGGAGAGAAGGTACACCTGATTCTAGTACCTATAAACAATTCCTAATATAGCACAATATTCACAAGTAAATAATGTTGTTTCTTTTAAATGCTTCCATCCTCAAACTTCATGCTGTCTCAGAAATATTCTCTACATTCCTTTAATCTGGGATTAAAAACTGACCTATAATTAAAACTTCAGTTTGTCACCTCTCCTTTTTCCCCCTTCTTGCTTTCAAATGTCCCCCTCTTTCCCTTTGCTCTATGCATGCCTCCTCTCTCACAGCACAGCCAACTCTGACACATTTATGTGTAGCCTATTCCCTAATATTGTATTTCTTCTGATTGCCCACAACTCATTTACAAGATCACAATCTCCCCTTCTTCCTCTGAAAGTCATACCTATGCAACACAACAATACCTACTCTTCTCTAACTCACCTCTTAATCCACCATTCATGTATATGGGCTCACACCCCCCACTAATGATCGCAACTAACTACCATTAATTTAGTCCACCATAAAGAAACTGAAATGACTGCATGGAATGGTTTGCTTTGAGCTCACAAGACTAATCCCAGTAACTTACAGAACCAATAATACTGGACTAACCACTAACCTTGGGTTCCCGAGCAGCATGCTGCCTAGCGTCAATGCCTTGTCAGGGGTAGTAATCACCATATATATGCAATTACATTGACATTTTCTCATCTGTCAAGAGTGCAGTGGCTGCCATCACTGTTTGTATAGAAAGTGTCTCTCTCGAATATTCCTTTTTACCATTCCAGTGATTAAAGATTCCCTTAAAGGTCAAAAGAGTCTTCTATCTTCTCAGAAAAGCATTTCCCCCTATGGGAGCTTATTATTGTTCTCTCCAAATTGATGGGTCCTCATATGAGCCCATGGATAAGGCAGACACATTTCCTGGAAAGTTGCTTTTCTCCTGGCTATAGCTTCTGCCAGAGTGGTGAGTGAGTCTGAAGTTCTGTGTTTGGGGGAACCGTGTATGGTTTTCCACTGTAACTACATCTCTTTAAGGACTCATCCTTCTTTCCTGCCCAAAGTGAAATTGGATGGCCATATCAACCAGAGAGTTTCCCTCCTGACCTTCTTCAATGAGAGTTTCTCTCTGCCAGAAAGATCTCTCTATAATTAGATGGGAAGAGGGCTCTAAAATATTTCTTTGGCAAAACCAAGGTCATTATAAAAACCAAACAACTGTTTATACATTACAGAGCAGTCAGTACAGGGATGGCTTCATCTAATGAAACCATAGCGTCTTGAATAATAATCAGAAACGCTAATAGAACCTTTCTGGTAAGCATAAAACACATTCTTGTTGGAGCAGGTGGGAGTGGTAGCAGCTGCTGCTGCTTTAATGCGAAATATGCCAGATCCAGAAATCTGAAAAGTAGCAACTTGGAGATCAGTGCACACTTCTGCCAAATGTTACTGCATTAACTCTGACTCCAGGACTGATAGTCTTGTGGGTCAAGTTTCCTTGTGTATTTAGCTAGGAGATTGATTTATCTATTCCCATTCACCTATGGAACTCTTCTCTGGGATAGCTTGCTATTCTGTTCTGCTTGGTATGGATATCAGTGAGAATCCCTGACAGAGAAGGAAAAGCTACTTACCCGTATTCCTAGTTATCTGTCATTGGTATTGTCTCCTTTTCAGTGAAAAACCACCCACAACCACGACTCTTCCGAATATGTTGGCAAAAAGTTATTTAGATATGCCCCTGCCTCACTAACACTGCACTGCATGATGGGAAGAGTGGCTGCCTAAGAATTTCTTACAGGTGCAGAGTCAAATTAACAGTACGGGTGCTGAGCCTATGAGAGGCTACATTTTCCCCTTTACTTAGAGTTCAATTAGGTTTAATTTAGTGATGTTTATACTTTTAATTTGGCTACTTGGAATTGTTTTTAAAACCCAAAATAAATGTAGAAAAGGTTGCCTCTTCCTAGGCATGTCTTTTTATACCTAAAAATGATCTTGAAAACACAAGTGCTTGGAGGTAGTCTGCTGTTTATGGATTCAGAGAGAATATGCTATGATGGAGAATGAAAAATTTCCTAGCTATCATAACGGAAAGTTTCAATGCTAATAAGGACACGGAGGTGAGGATTACGGTGTTCTTTTTGCACGTTATTACTGACAGTAGCCTTATTAGGAATATAATAACACCAAGTGTAAAGATGCGTTTTATAGATGCCATCTGCAGAAGCTTCTGCTCTAAGGGAGCCACCGCATCAGACACAGCCTTATGGATAGATGCATCCATCACCTTGCAAAAGTTCCCATCAATGGGAGGGTAAGTGTCTGCAGTTTCCTACATTGTGAGGGGTAATTTTATGCTGGGGTAGCCCAGGTAAGTAATAATTAGCCTACAGGGCCTATTCGGAGTCTGTAGCCCGGGTACACCCAATGCCCACAGGCCTTAAGGGACAACAGAAAGACTCACAATTAAATGCCAGTCTGGGTCAGTGTCCCTAGAACATAAGCAGCATGGGCTTAGCTTGAAAGCCGATCAGACCCCTGCTGGGGTGTTTATACTCCAGGCGACTAGGCAATCCAGGAAAAACACACACTTATGTAATTGACAGGCACTGCCGGAAGGGGTACTCGATTTCTGTCAGTTTCGAATAAGCGCGATAAAATAGAGCTGTGGCACCCTCTAACAGTCGGCGGCCCTCACTGCACACGTAGGCGCCTCACACCGCACTGTGGCAAAAAGTGACATCAAGGCAGTTGCATTGGAGCATCTAAGCGTTCCCGTGGCCACGCTGTAAAGGGAATACAGTGCGCGAGCACCAGTATTAGACAGATAATTACAGTAAATCACAGAAAAAATAGGCACTAAGGCCGGTCACACTTATTTGTAGGCTGCTGGAGCAGCGACAAAAGAGGAGGCAGGAGCGTCTTCACAGGAGGATAAAGGAAGGTCCTGATGACTGATTGGCTGGACTCTGTTCTTTTCTTTTCCTACTGGTTCATGGGAAATGTTTATATGTTATTATGTTCTAATAAGGCGGCAATTCCCTGATTGATTGATTGATTGCTGTCAGTAATAAAGTGAAGAAAGAACAGCGTAATCCTCGCCTCCGGTCCTGACATAGAACTAGGATTACAGGTTAGTAACATTTCGTTCTCTACAATCTTGATTGTACTCTGTCTCTGCACAGGTAGCATCGGTATGGTAAATTACAAAAAGTTACATTCCTTGCACCTGAAGCAAGTGCAAGCCATGTTGGGATGTTGGACCCGCTGGCTAATTTTATAGGTATAGTGCAAAAAAATCACAACTGCCGAGCAGCTGCCTGTCTGGCTAAATTCCTTAAATTTTCCTTCATTTTAAAAAGATGCAGTAAAGGAAATCGCAAGTAGATGCCTCTGCAACTCTGAATTGGCTACAATATGGAAAAAAGAAAATTAAATTTGGCAAATGTAATCTTCCAATAGATTGTCCTAAATTTTTACTTGCCTTTAAAAAAAAAAAGAAGAAAATATGCACGTGGATGAGGCTGTTAAAATGTTTGATTTCTCTTTCCTTACCTAAACACACCACAGTTAAGGAACTTGTATGATCAACAACACTGTGTGAGAGGATTTGAGTCTGTGACCTGAAATCTAGACTTTGACAAGAGCTTAACTCACTGAGCAATTCATTTAAAATGTATATTATATCTTTGATTGATTGCAAATGTTGCATCCCTTTTGTAATGCAGTGACCAGAGTATTTTCTCCTCCTTTTTTTTCTGTGTTGCAGGGAAGAATCGGTGCAGAAACACGCTGGGGAGACTGATGCAATTTCTACAATGGGGTCTATCAGGAAGGAAAAGGATTCATTTAAGGTGCCAAAGGACTAAACGTGCTCAATTTGCATAAGACGTCAACATGTGCTTAAATTTATACAAGTAGATCATCACAGAGTTTATTTTGTTCAGTTGTTTTAATGGAGCTTTTGTTTTATGTTATAATGGTCTTACAAGAAAAGCACTTTGTCGCTTAGATTTTAAGTAATATTTGTATAAAACGAATGCAGAAATATGGTTCTTCTTTGCCTAAGATCTGTTAACATAACTTATGACAGATCCACACAATTGCTGAATCGTATGATCGCGCAGTAAGGCAGACGTAAATGTGACATAATTCCACAGCCGGAACAATTCTAAAATCACACTTTGACCATATGCACAAGTAGAGACTTCAATCCCTGCTCAAAAATACAAAGTACTTGGTAGTGTGCCTGTTTCAATCAATCAGGATTTATGAACAACAAGCACTAATTGAGTCCTGCGGTGAAACTCTTGATATAACCTCTTGTGATCACATGGAACATCCATGCTTTGAGCTCGGATTTTCCTTCTACTGGCCATCCCTATCAGGGCCTAAAGGGACTCTTCCCTGGGAGCAAAATGTCCAGCTTATGCAATTTTTTTAATTTATTAGGACATAGACTGAACGTTAGCTGATGGGTTTGTGACTTTGGATCAAGCTGTGGTGTCACCAAATTGAAACTGCATGAAAAGGTGCCCAAGATAATTTCAGTACACATTTTAGATAAGATGTATTTGTAATGCTGTTTTATCATCTTTGGTTGAGCTGCTACAGAAGAGGTTTTGAATTAAGACTACGTTCATTTGAACAGATCGACCAACTACTAGAGGATCAAATTTGGAATTTCTGACCGATATAGTGTTTTTCAACCCTCCTTCCTACAGCAAGTAGAGGAATCTGTATTCTGCAAGCACATTAAAGACTAAGACAGGAGAATATTGTGCCTCTCTTCGTATTGTCTGCACCATCACCCTGTGAACTGCCGTTAGGTATTCTTCATAGGAGGCTTGGCTGTAATGGCCAGGCCTAAATGACAATTGGGCCAACAAACATTCCTCGTCCCACTCTCCTTTCTTCCCTTGAAGACCGATATCCCGGTCGTCATCATCTCTCTTCAACTTGTAAGTAGTGATTGCAGATTTAACATTAGTTTTGTAAAATAAGATGATCGTAGTAGTGAAACCAGAACAGGATTTTAAAATTACTTTCTGCTTAGGAAATATGTGCATGTCGTAGTGTCTGGGCCCGAAACAAGATTTCAAAAGTATGACCTGTACTGCATGATTAGGAATCTGTGGTAGCCTGCTCAGTAGTTTATCATGACTTTGACCCAAAGTAGAAAACCCCAAAGCAATTTCTAGGAATGCCTAACACATTCCACTATTTAACTTTTGAAATAGGAAAGCAAAGTTTCATTTGATTGCACTACACGGTGTTATACAGAGGAGTGACTTGGCTGTCTCTCAGTAAGTCGAAGACTTGTAGCTAGGAAAGTAACCAGTATTGGCTATTTCTGGATGAGACCTCGAGCTGTGGTATCTTTCCTCAGCTTGCATTTGATATTTCACTCTTGAAACAAGCCAGAACATTTTCCTTTCCCTCCACACCAGTTGTTATGCTGAAATACTCAAGAGTTCTCTACACAAATGAGCTTTGCGAGTAGAAATTAACATTTATGGAGGACCGTGAGCTGTAGTTGCTGGGTGTTTTGCACAAACCCAGTTCTGTAGCAACATGTAGCCTGTAAATGCTGCTGCAGTGTCAGAACTACACACTTCTTATAGCCAGGCTGAAACTTAAGCCTGATAAACATTCTATTGTTTGAATGGACAATCGTCTGCAAGACTGAATGTGGGTCTGTGGCATAGCTGTATTAGCTGTTAAAGCAGATAATGTACACTATGATGCATGGTATGGTCTAAAAGCACCTGACTTCTGATACACACAGTCTATGCTGCTCTCAACAGTCTTTCTGAGCTCCAGTTGCTCTATATTAAATATACATTTATGTATCCTAAGTGTGTGTTTTTGCAATAAATACATTGTATTTCAGATTGTTGAAGACTGAATGGGGTTAAGTAAACTGCTTCGAACCTTTTAGGTGTATGCATGGTCTCGAGATATTAAACTCTACAAATGTTAACAACATTTAGTTGAATGGCATACAATAAAGTACATTAAACTATTTTACATGGGGTGTCTTATTTGTAAACAAATTATCTGTCTAATGTCCTTTATACACTTGTTTAAATTTTACAAGTACAATCAAGTTTGTTAAATCTCTGTTATCAAGATTTGATATAATTGTTTTACAGTAAACTAATAGGTTCTAAGCCTTTTCTGGGCCACAGTAAAAGATCTCAGTGAGGCAATGCCTGGGTCTCGATTCAGAGGGGAGGTCTAAGAACTTCATGCATCTCTTGACTGCTATATCCAGGCTTATGTGGTGAGTCCTAAACAGGAATTCTCCATCGTGTAATTTTCTTTTAAGTAGTATAGTACTCCCTCCTCTAATTCTGGAATACATTTTAAATAGATTGCATTTTTATTTTCTAAAACATTTCCTTAAAAACATGTCTACATGCATGAACATTTTCTGTCTTTTTTAACAAATGTAATTAAAATGTGTTTGCTTGAAAACAAAATTTTAAACCCCCAAAGCAAAATAGTTGTGGAATGGTGCCCTAGAAAATATCCTAAACTGAGTAGCACTGGAACTACGGGTGCAGTATGTGCTACAACACCAACAGAATATTTGGAGGGAGTTCAAGAGAACAAAGTCAATAATGAGGCCTTTTCAGTATTTCATGCATGCAACATTCTGTCGGGGATCAGATAATCAAATGCCAGTAGAAACTAGGGGACACTTGTAACAACAGGTTTACATTTATTCTACTGCAAAGTAATGGTCATTTGTAAGTTGAGCTTAGTGACACCCATGACAAAACTTAAAAGAGGGTGATAGGTTGAGGCTGAAGCATACAGGTTTTATTCTCAGTGCACAATGATGTAAAAAAAAAATAGGTTGTTAGTTTTTTTTTTCTAACTTTCCCATCATTTTCAAAATATTAAAGTAGAATTGGATGTGCAAAGGAGGCCCATATACTTTTAGTGATGATATGCGATGTGAACAGTAATGTCTAATATGCTATGACACTTACTTTAATTTTTATTTGTGTGATCTACGGGAGGCCTATGTCCTCTTTGGAATTTAATTGCCCTTTTAAATCCCCTGCTGTGACTTGCAACTCACAGCATGGCAGATTCACAAATGATTCCATTTTGTGACATCATATGCCAGTCCATTGTGTTATTGCCATACAGTGTGAATTTTCTACACTGGGAGATATTGTGCTGCTGTTACATTTTTGATCTTAAACCTTTCAGTGCTCCAGTATTAATTCTTTAATTGATTCAAATGCTTGATTCTTCCCCGTTGTTGAGGTGGGAGTCCCAACATAATATAGTAAGTAAGCAGTATTATGGAAAAGCACAGTTTAACTAAAAGCAGTGACATTATTAAACAATTCCTATAATTAGAAAGAACCAAACTCCAGTAAATCGGGGGCAGCTCAGGAAGTACCCCTCCCCAAAAAGCCACCACACCTCAGATTTCTTACTGCACCTCATGTGAAAGAAGGCTCCCTGAGCTCTGCTCAGTTTATTTTTCTCAGTAGCAGGTTTCTTGTACTTTTGACCTCAACTTCAACTGCCAACACCTTTATAGAACATCACTTGAGTGTTACTCCTGACAGGAAAACATGTCGGAGGCCTCTAAGAAAGCACTTTGTAGGCCATTGGTTCCTGGAGTAAGCACAGGCTTCACTCTGATGATCCTCTTAAGGAGTGCCTTTACTGCCTTCATCCAAACCATAAGGCCAAGGACTGTAAGTACGGTCATAGTTTTTCAAAAGCTTTCATAGACTGAGAGGGCAGATTACTGATACAGCTCCAGAAAGTGAAATCAAGAGAAAATCCATCCTCTGGAGATGACTGTGAGGCAACATCAAGATCAAGTAAACCCATAAGGGAGATTGACTCTAAGACTCTTCTGAAGAGTCCACTAAGAAGGTACATAAGGGCCATGAAAAGAAACCTGCTGAGGGATGTCCTGCCTCAAAGGTAGTAAGGCAAAACTTAAAAGATGCAGGTCTGAATTATCCTCTCCTTCACAAAAGGTACCTTCTAAATCTGAGCCGAAAAAAGGGTTGGCGGATCCCTCGTCGACTAAAGGCACTTAGTCAGAAAAAATTGTCGACAGCACCTCCAACATTCTGTACGCCAACAACTAGATAGCTTCATCATTGAAGCCTTTTACACCAGCATACCGTCAACAACAATGATCTCAACAATGACGGCACCCTCATCAATCCTTACAGCCTTCTTTAAATGAGAAGCATTGTCGACAGCACCCTTAACTGATCTGTCGGCGAAGCAGCCAGGTATTATCATGATATCAGATAAATGTTATTCTGGTACCAATACTGCACGAACACACTTCACATAACAAAGTTTCTCTCTTGCCACCAAGGCATCGCTGGATGTTGACAAATATTTTTTGTCCTGCCTATAGCCCCACGCAACTCGGAGTGAAATGTTAGGAGGACGATGTTGATGATTATTTAGAAGGAGAGTACGCATACCATGATCCACAGGTGGACACTTCAAAACCTAAGTCCATAGAAGCTTTTGCAGAACAATATTCTTATGAGCCGTCTGATGTTCAGGATCACCATCTGGAACCTATGATGCAGGTCCCCACAGCATTAGTTACGGATTTCCGCATTATACTTGAGGACTACAAGATGTTTCCAGATCCAACTGGTTCTCAGGCACCTCCACAACTGACTCATGTTCCTCAACCTACTCCATCCCCACATACTCATTGCATGGTACATTCTTTGCAGAACCCAGGCAAGCATTCAAGAGACACCAAGATCTACTGCCTAGAAGTGCAGCACCGATTACCATCTAGAATATTTATTCTGATAATGAACCCGAAAAAGGAAACCTCAAACAGGACCTACCTCACGATGCAGGCACTGGGTGGGTTGATTGTGGCACCACTGTTTGCTCTGCCTACTCCACCAGCTGCTAGTTCCCCTCTGGATAGCATTGGGAGTTTCCATTTCCTTCTAGAGAGTGCTTCCATATGATTTGATCTGCTCATTCCCATAAAACAGACAGGCTGTTTTCTGTATGACCTTAAAGAGCCTGCATGCAAATCGATCAAGGCAGTCCCCATAATCAGTAGCATCTGGTCGGAAGGTTTAAAAGGTTATAAAGATCCCTGTGACAGTGGCAGCGGTTGTGCCCCTCCTTGTTAAAAAATACAAAGCCACAGATACCTCACCTGCCTGTCTTACCCTTACCTTCCCTACAAAAGAGAATGCTGCGGTTGGTCAACTTAGCTGCATCCCTTCTGGAAATGAAGGCCTTTTCACGAGGTAATAGACCAGTAGTGGGCACAAAGCCAAGGATCATTCAACAACATTATAAAAGTCACTGCCAGGATGAAAGCTGCAGTATCTTGGTGGACACAGGGAAAAAATATCTTGGAAAAAGCAAAAACATCATGCCTACTCTCGGTGGAAGCACAAAAGATTTGGAAACGGGCTGTTCACCAAATTACACTGAAAGTGGATCATGTACCTGGAATCGGCAGTCAGTGGGTAGACACTCAGCAGAACAACAAAAAGGTTTTGCAAATGTGAATTGGTCTAAAAAAAGCTAACATCCATTTTTCAAACTTTGGGAAGCCCAAACCTAGACTTTTTTGTGATGCATCACAATTGCAAATGTTGCTTCTATGCCAGCATGTATCCTCGAGGAGTTGTGAGGAAATGCCTTTCATATGTTAAGTAATACTGTGGTATTGCAGAAAACCTTCATATGTGGTGTTCATTTGGCCTTCTACCAGGGATATTGTGGAGTCCAAACAGAGGCCATATGAACTCTCTGATCATATCGATGCACAAAAATTTCCATGCATTTTATACAGTTAAGAAAGACCGAGTTGGTATTAGCTGAGTATCGGGAATATTATGAAACCCAGTGCACTTTTAAAAGCTACCAAAAACAATTTAAAACAAGGATTATAATATTTAGTTGGGTAAAATTAAAGCGCTGTTACAAACATACTTTCTAAAACGAAGCAAGGTCATACTACATTTATTAGATGATGTCAAATTGTCAATTTTTTAAGCAAATTATAGTCACCACAAGTTCGAGTTGGTAACTCTTAGAAAGTTACATTAACCAATTGAAATTCATTGATCACAGTTCACTTAGATCTGTCTTTGTAGAGGAGACTTGAAAACTATCTGATAGAGACATCTAGCCACAGATTCCTTAACTTTTGAATTCTCCCCAGGCGGGGCAGTCTGTATCCGGAAACTTTTCAGCAGTACCTCTGCGCGCCGGGGGTTCGGTGTCGTACGACTCCATGATGACATAGAGTCTGATTGTGACGTCAGTGGAGTCATATAAGTCCCTTCTGGAGCGCGGACGTCAGTTTTTTCTTTTCCGCGCTACCACGCGGATCCGGAGAAGCGATTTCTCAGGCCATTTTCTTGCCTACCTCGACAGTTTTTGTCGGTTGGAAACAGTGTGCCTTTACTTATGTTTTCAGGCTTTAAGACTTGTGGTCTTGTACACGACAGATGTCGGTTACAGACCCGCATTCTGTTTGTATGTGGGGTTTGGGAGAACATCACGACTCCGAAGATTGTGGCTCCTGCC
Source organism: Calotriton arnoldi (assembly GCA_963921515.1). NCBI lineage: Eukaryota > Metazoa > Chordata > Amphibia > Caudata > Salamandridae > Calotriton > Calotriton arnoldi. Next base: position 1,155,386 of record CAWUFW010003788.1, read on the forward strand.
AGAAGCTGAAGCCAAAGGCGCTTAAGGAACGCCGAATGAAACTCTTGGCAGCACGGCTGACACGGTCTTCAGACACTTCACGTTGGCCTCTGTCTTCTACTTCTCATTCAGAGGCCTGTTACGGGCCATTCCAGGTTCCGGAGCCGTTCAAGGTGTCGCTTTCCATTGACGTCTAAAGGTAAGCGTAGGCGGTTGAAGTAGCGGCACCCCTCGACTTCGCCGCGTAGGGATTCTGTCTCTCACAGCTCCTCCCGCTCACCAGTTGAGGAGTCCGGACACGACTCCGCCCGCGCCTCACCGTCTTTCCGGGAGCCGGGGCGTCGATGGCCCAAATGAGAGAATACTATAATTCTCTGCATCTCATCTTTGGGCCGCCTCCTCCCCCTGGAGGGCCGTCGGGCCCCGTGGAGATGAGAGGAGCCACGCCGGTGGGTTCGCCCTCTGTGTCAGTTAGGCCATCTGAGTCGTGGGGTCGACGCCGGTCTGCTGACTCCGCTTCGGCGCCGGTACACAGCCCTTCGGGGTTTCCACCTTCGGTGTCTTGCCTTGATCTTCCGACTCTGGCATTGACGTCGGCGGTGCAAATCGAAGCCATTTCTCCTCCTCTTCTCGACATTGACGCTTCACCTTCTGGGCATCGCGTGCGAAGCCGATAAAGCCAATTGGAGGCAATGTTGTTTTTCAACTTCCTTCTGATGGTGGGGCTTCTGAAAGTCATCTGGTAGTAGGTGATACGGAGGAGTCTAGGCTGTTCCAGCCTATTACTGACACTAGTCCACCTTATGTAGAGGAAAGTTGGCTTTCTGCGCTTGGTGAGGTTAGTGGGCTGCAGGCTTCCCCAGCCTCAGGACTACTTTCCCCTCCTAGTCTTGCTACTGAGGCGAGTTCCTCTTTTGCAGATATGTTAAGGAGAGTGGCTATGGTTTTAGAATTATCTCTTCCTACGGTGGAGAAGTCCACTGATCCCCTGATTGATGTCCTTTATCAAGGTCAGAGAAGGGTGGCGCCTGTTCTCCCATATAGTGAGGCCCTATCTGACATATTGTTGGGCACTTGAGCTAAGCCGGGGTTCTCGGTGGATTGTGCAATCTCTCTCAGGCACTTGCCTGGTCCTGGAGGTCCAGCTAGTCTCCTCAGGCATCCTACCTCTCGTAGTTTGGTAATTCAGGCGGTTTCAGGCTCACAGGATATGGATTCTCTACCTAATGTTCCATCGGATAGGGAATCTAGGAGGCACGATTTGTGTGGCAGGCATATTTTTTTCCTCAACTAGTTCTGCTTTAAGGTCCACTAACACTTCTTGTGTTCTTGGGCATTTTTCTCACGATCGGAGGCCGTCACTTCAGAGGGCCTCCGATCTAATAGAACAGTTGATTCGGGATGGCCAACAGGCAGGTAAGCTGATTATTAGATGTGGCATGGATGCTACTGATTCAGTAGGTCGGGCCATGGCATCTTCTGTGACACTACGCCGTCGTGCCTGGTTATGTACCTCAGGCTCTTCAGAGGTTGTCCAAGCCGCTTTGGTCGATATGCCCTTTGATGGCACCCATCTTTTTGGTGCCAAGGCCGACTCTGCTTTACAACGTTTCCATGATAGAAGAAGTGAAACAGAGTCCTAATTTCTCTTTTTTTAATTATATACCTCTTTGATTTTTTTCCCTATACTAGGGTTTTATGGGGGATATTAGTCTTTTGTTTTCTGACATGGCTGCCCAGGTTATGACAGTGCTATGGTGTAAGTTCCGCCTGTTGGTGACACCCGATGTGGTGTTCCTACGGTTAGCAGATAATATTGTTTCAATACTGTCTTTGACATATTATATGGTACAAGGATACCTTTTTCGTAGGTTTTTCTCTTCCCTTTTTCCTCTGATGATGGACTTCATGCTCAAGAGATCATTTGCTTGTGAGGTCTCTTCCGGTTAGGAAGTTTACCTATGTTACATGTTTCTTTGGAGCAGTTCGGTATGCTGATATGCATTGCTTTTGACTTTTAGTATCTCTTATAGGGACATCTTGCTTATACCCTTTGTGAGACCTTTTATACATAGAGTATGCTTATTCTTTTCGACTACTCTGAATTTCCAATTCAGTGCAATGTTGGCGGACCTTCTTTTGATTGCAGTCCTTTTCGCTAGTTTTGACGGGGTGCACTTTTCTTTGAATTTAGATGGTGCAAGGATTGCTTTTATGTTAGGTGATTTTTGCAAAGGTTATGGTATCCTATGAGGGGGTTATGCCAGCTTTAACACGTTGTGCCTTCCTTACCTGCACGGGGGGTTTTGTTCCCTTGATATGTTTTTTAGGAGGTGTTACATATGGCAGGTTCAAAGTCTCTATTTTGTATTCTTCCGAATGATTATATTACTAGTGGTTATACTTCTTTCTTTCTTGGAACATTGTTTGTTATTAAGGGTGTGATCTTCCTTTCTTTTCGTTTCTATTTCAATTTTCTGTGGTATAGGTATCATGGGCTAGTTTTTCAGTTCCAATTTATCTATGCAGGTATATGGTGTTTACACAGGTGTAATGTATCTGTGTTATACAGATTTAGATATAGCTCTGCTATATACAATAAGGAAGGATTTGTATGATATTTTTCTGACTCTTACTATAAGTTGCAGTTTGCTTCTCTGTTCTCTAAGTTTTACCTATGGCTGGTTGTCATACCTAGTAGGCATATGTCTATATATATATATATGTATAATGGGTACGGATCTATAGATGTACGTAGAGCACAGACTTCATAGATTTGGGCATTTCTTATCATTATTTATGGCAGATTCATATCTGTATAATTGCCACCTTTCCGTTTCTTCGGGTTCTGTGTTGTGGAACCTTTGTAGTGGTCACTGTATTTTATGATGTTTTCTTCAAGGATGCACTTTAAATTGCATCAGTCCTTGTACTTAGTTTGGTCTGTCAGACCTTACGATGAATGCGTTTATTCATCTGGGCTCTAATGTAGATGTGTTCTGGAGGTTCTTTTTTGTGGATTTCTTAGGACAAGTTTCTTCGAATACTTCCTTACTGGTGTAGGGAATGGTAGTCTACATGGCATTCGTTATTGCCTTTGGCCTTTCTAGTCCATAGGCTCATTTCATCCTTTAGGTGGTCATATACTACTGTCCTAGTTGACTGTCTTCTGACACAGTGTTATTCCACTGCCATTGGGGGGCATGGTTTTTTCCATGCCTGTAGGGTTGTTTTTTAATTACATTGTCTGTGGTCCTTGCCACAGAGTTTACTGAGCCCATGCTCTTTTTCATCTAATTCCTATGTACATCTGGTCTATTGTTTATTTCGACCGGCTGGTTCTCTGGGGACTTTTGTAGGATTAATTTGCAGACCCTCCTATGGGTGGGTATTGCTATGGTATTTAATTCAGAAGTTAAGACATCTGCTGCTAGATGTCTCTATAAGATTACTTACCTTCGGAAACGCATTATCTGGTAGAGACATAGTCTAGCCGCAGATTCCTGAACGCCCTACCTATCCTCCCCGCTCTGCGAACGACCTGTATTGTAAGGGTTATACCCTTTTTCAGCACTTGTTTTTGCACACCAGTGATCACTGTTTCTCATAGTTTTGTGATTCAACGAACCATTTGATCTCATCTTCTAGATCTTGACTTGGTATTGGCATAACAATCTGAAAGAAACACGTTAGTGATAGATTCCTTACCTTAGAATTACCCCCAGGCGTCAGACTGGGTCCGGAAAGTTTTCGTTAGCAGTACCTCTGTGCATCGGAATGTGGCGTCGGTCGGCTCCGCGTCCGTCGTCGGCGTCTTAGTCGCCGGGATGACGTCGCGGCAGCTACTTAGACGCCACCATCGCGCGCTGACGTCAGTTCTTTCTTTTTCCGCGCCAGCCAGCGCAGATCCGGGAAGAGCGGTACCTCAGTCATTTTTTGACTAAGTTTTTCTTGACTTTTGTCGACGTCTTTTTCGAGTCTCACGACTCCGTAAGGTGCACGAGGGATGCCAGGATTCAAGGCCTGCGGTTCCTGTAGCCGACTGATGTCGGTGGCGGATCCGCACCACGTGTGCCTTTTCTGCCTGGAGCACGACCACGACCCCAAGTCGTGCTCCGACTGCCGCTTGTTGACGCAGAAGGCTTTGCGGGAGCGGTCCCGAAAGCTGCTTGAACGCCGACAGTCGGCTCCGCGCCGTTCGAGGTCCCGGTCGAGGGACCAGTCGCGGAGCCACCATCAGTCAGGATCGAAGTCATCGAAGTCTTCGCACTCGGGGTCGGGTAAGTCGAAGCACAAAAAGAAGTCGAAGAAGCATCGTCGCTCTTCGACTTCTCCTCGTCGGTCTGCTGACCCGACGAGGCCCGCGGGTGGTGCCCCTCCTGCGGCTCCGTGTGCGGAGCCCGAAGAGTCGACTCCGGGTTTCCCTCCCTTTCTGGGACCCGGGGCGACTCCCGCCCAGCTTCGTACGTTCTACGAGGCGATGCATGCCATCTTTGGGTGGCCCGAACCCGCCGGCGCGCCTTCGGGGCCCGCGGACTCGGCTGGGGGGCCGGAACCTTCATCGCCGGCGGCTCCGACCACGGCGCCGCAGGCCTCCGACCCCGGCGCCGCAGGCCTCCGTGGATCCAGGCCTGGATCCGGATTGGCGCCGGTTGACCTCATCACACCTCCACCGGTGCCGCTTCCGACGGCACCACTACCACGCCCGGCGCCGGCCGGCCTCCACCCCGACCTCCTTCTGGATGAAGACACGGAGCCGGACCGGCGTCGACAGATGCCGGATCCGGCGCCGGGCGGGGTTTTTGTGCCCCTGTTCACTCCTGGAGTCCCTTTTAGGCCAGATTGGCACCCAGAGGACGAGGAGGATTGGGAGGGGTCAGGTGACCCTTTAACGGAACAGCTGGAACAGGACTGGAGAGAGGGCCTGGGGGCTGCCAGTGGTTTGGACACCTCGCCAGACCTTGGCATGCTGTCTCCTCCTACCGTGGCTACGGAGGAGGGAGCGTCTTACGCAGTGGTGTTGCATAGGGCGGCCGAGGCTCTTAACCTCGAGCTTCCTACGGTGGCAGTCAGGACTAACCTCCTGACAGAGGTACTTCAACCGGCAGCGAGCTCTTCGGAGCCCCTGCTGCCTTTTAATGAAGCTATCTCAGATATCCTTTTGGGCACTTGGTCCAAGCCCACCACAGGGGCTCCTGTGGATAGGATGATTGCCCGATGCCACCGCCCAGCTCTGGGCGACCCCTTGTTCCTTTCCCAACACCCTTCCCCATAGAGCTTGGTGGTCCAAGCCTCGACGTCCCAGAATGCCTTCCCTACCGCACCCCCGGATAGGGAATCCAAGAAGCTGGATCACCTTGGGAAGAAGTTGTTTTCTTCCTCCAGCTTAGGGCTGCGGTCGGTGAACACCGCATGCCTCTTGGGCCATTATTCCCACTCTGTGTGGGACTCGGTGGTGCAAGTGCTGCCTCAGTGTCCGGAGGAGGCCCGGACCGTGCTCTCCCGTGCTGTTGCTGAAGGGAGAGACGCAGCTAAGTTCGCCATTCGGTGTGGGCTGGATACCGCCGACTCACTGGGCAGAACGATTTCCACGTCGGTGGCAGTCAGACGCCACGCCTGGTTGAGGACGACTGGCTTTTCGGGGGATGTCCAGAACACCCTGATGGACATGCCTTTTGATGGCTGTCGCCTGTTCGGCGACAAGGCGGACAGTATATTGACACATTTCAAGGACTCGAGGGCTACGGCTAAGTCCTTGGGTCTTTCCACCCTGGACAGTCTGCTTTTTGCCGCTTTCGTGGTCACGGAAGGAGTGCCCCACCACGTTCCCTTCAGGGCCACAGGCCGGCGTAAAACTTTTCATCCCAGCGCGGCGGGGGCGTGGGAACCAACGCCATGGTTCTGGGGGCCAGCGGGCGGGCCAGTCCACCTCCACCCCCTCCGCCGCAGCCTCCAAGCCCTCCTAGTCCGACATTTGAGGGCCACCAAACACCAGTGGGCGGCAGGATTCGCCATCACCTCCCCCACTGGTGCAACATCACGTCGGACAGGTGGGTTTTGCAAGTCGTCCGAAGGGGCTACTCCCTCCCCTTCGAAACTACCCCTCCCTCCATGCCACCCAAGTACCATCGCATATCGGAGGATCACCTGTCCCTTCTCCAGCAGGAAGTTACGGCTCTCTTGGCCAAGGGAGCCATCGAGCGCGTTCCTGTCCCAGAAGTAGGTCGTGGTTGTTATTCCCACTACTTTCTGGTGCCCAAGAAGGACAAAGGCCTGCGTCCTATCTTGGATCTCAGGAACGTCAACCGCTTCCTCCGGAAGGAGAAGTTCAAGACGTTGACCCTGGCTCAGGTCTTGTCTGCCCTCGACCCTGGGGACTGGATGGTAGCGTTGGACCTGCAGGACGCTTATTTTCACATCCCCGTCCTGCCGTCCCACCGGCATTACCTGCGGTTCACGGTAGGCCACGAGCATTTTCAGTTCACCGTGCTCCCCTTTGGCCTTACTAGCGCCCCTCGGGTGTTCACGAAAGTGATGGCTTTGGTCGCAGCTCAACTGCGCAGATCAGGGGTTCCAGTCTTCCCCTATCTCGACGACTGGCTGTTGAAGGCGGGCTCGCCCCAGGCTGTCGTCTCCCACCTCCAGACTACGGCCGACCTCCTGCACTTGCTGGGGTTCTCCATCAATGCGCCGAAGTTGCACCTGATTCCCTCTCAGAAGCTCCTCTTCATCGGAGCGGTTCTGGACACAACGCAGTTTCGGGTTTATCCTCCCGAACAGCGAGTCCGGGCTATTCGGGCTATGATTCCGATCTTTCAGCCTCTATCCCGGGTGTCAGTCAGGAAGACCTTGAGGCTGTTGAGACTCATGGCCTCCTGCATCCTGCTGGTCGATCATGCCAGGTGGCATATGCAGGCTCTGCAGTGGGACTTGAAGTTCCAGTGGGCGCAGCATCAGGGGAACCTGTCAGATTGCGTCCAGATCTCGGTGGGCACTGCACGACAATTGCAGTGGTGGCTCACGAACCAGGATTGGGTCAACGGCAGATCCCTTTCCCCTCCCCAACCAGAACACACTGTGGTGACAGATGCATCCCTTCTGGGATGGGGTGGCCACATGGGAGAGGCGGAGATCAGAGGCCTCTGGTCTCCGGCGGAGTCCGGGCTCCACATCATCCTCCTGGAGCTTCGGGCAATCCGTCTTGCACTCAAGGCATTCCTTCCCTCTGTCCGGGGAAGAGTAGTGCAGGTGTTCACGGACAACACCACCGCCATGTGGTACTGCAACAAACAGGGCGGGGTGGGGTCGGGGACCCTATGTCAAGAGGCTCTGCGTCTCTGGACATGGCTGGAACATCGGGGCATATCTCTGGTGGTTCAACACCTGGCAGGTTTCCTGAACGCCAGAGCGGACGAGCTCAGCTGCAGGTGCATGATGGATCACGAATGGCGTCTTCACTCGGAGGTGGCGCAAAGACCTTTCAACAGTGGGGAGAGCCTTGGTTAGATCTGTTCGCCACCGAAGAGAACGCGCAATGTCAGCAATTCTGCGCGTTGGAATTTCCAAGGCGGCACTCGCTAGGCGAAGCTTTTTGTCGCGAGTGGAGTTGCAGTCTTCTGTACGCCTTTCCGCCTATACCACTTCTGCCCAAAGTGCTGAAGAAGATCAGGCGCGACCAGGCCCAAGTCATTCTTGTGGCTCCGGATTGGGCACGAAGAGTATGGTATCCCGAGCTACTCAGAATGGCCATCGATCCTCCGATCCGTCTGCCTCTTCGGGAGGATCTTTTGTCACAGCAGCAGGGGACGGTCCTCCACCCGAACCTGTCCAGCCTCCACCTCCTTGCGTGGAGATTGAGCGGCGGCAACTGACGTTATTTGACCTGCCTCCCGAAGTCTGTGATGTCATATTGGCAGCCAGGCGTCCCTCCACTAAGACGGTATACGCCTGTAGATCGAACAAATTTGTGGCATGGTGCACAGCAAAGGCTGTGGATCCCCTTTCTGCCCCTCTTTCTGAGGTTCTCTTATTCCTTCTTTCTTTAGCCCAGCAGGGCTCTGCCCTGGGCACTCTAAAGGGCTATCTTTCGGCCATTTCTGCCTTTCTCAGGCTTCCTGATCAGCCTTCTCTTTTCAAGTCCCATGTTGTTAATCATTTTCTGAAAGGCATAACGCATCTCTTTCCTCCGGTTCCTTTCGTTATGCCTCAGTGGGACTTGAACCTGGTCTTAACCTTTTTAATGTGTGCTCCCTTTGAGCCACTTCACAACTGTCCTCTTCGTCTCTTGACGCTTAAGACTGCTTTCCTGGTGGCCCTCACTTCTGCTAGGAGAGTGAGTGAGCTCCAGGCTCTTTCTTCTAAGCCTCCATTTCTGGCTATGCATCCGGACAAAGTGGTCCTACGCACTCGTCCATCCTTTCTTCCGAAGGTGGTTACATCTTTTCATATTGGCCAAACCATCACTTTGCCCACCTTCTTTCCGCCTCCGCATCCTTCGAGAGAGGAAGAGAGGCTCCACCGTCTGGACCCAAAACGTGCGCTCTCCTTCTACCTAGACCGCACAAAACAGTTCCGGGTGGATGACCAACTCTTTGTTGGCTACGTGGGCGCCAAGAAAGGTCGGTCTGTACACAAGCGGACCATCTCCAGGTGGGTCGTCTTGTGTATCAAGGCCTGTTACTCTTTGGCTAAAAAGGAGCCTCCAGTTGGGTTGCGCGCCCATTCCACCAGGGCGACGACAGCCACCACTGCTTTGGGACGGGGAGTTCCTCTAAGCGACATCTGTCAGGCAGCTACGTGGGCATCGCTGCACACGTTTACCAAGCACTACTGCCTGGACAGCCAAGTCCGGAGAGACGGCTACTTTGGCCGTTCTGTTCTCCAGGATTTTCGGGTGTGATCTTGGTTCGCAGACCCACCACCGGGGTTGGTATTGCTGGGGTATCTATTCTAAGGTAAGGAATCTATCACTAACGTGTTTCTTTCAGATGCACAAGTTACTTACCTTCGGTAACGATATATCTGTAAGAAGCATTAGTTAGTGATAGATTCCTTACCGCCCCACCCATCCTCCCAGTTCTGCGAACTGATTTCTAGGGTTAAGGACATCCCTTCAGGGCCCTAGTTTTGTACACCAGTGGTCAGTATCTTGCATGGCTCTGCGTTTCTGGCGCGGAAAGTCATGTACAGAACTGACGTCAGCGCGCGAGGGCGGCGTCTAAGTAGCTGCCGCGACGTCATCCCGGCGACGCCGACGCCGGACGCGGAGCCGACCGGCGCCACCTTCCGACGCGCAGAGGTACTGCTAACGAAAACTTTCCGGATCCAGTCTGACGCCTTGGGGTAATTCTAAGGTAAGGAATCTATCACTAACTAATGTTTCTTACAGATATATCGTTACCGAAGGTAAGTAACTTGTGCTTCATTTCTGGTTATTGTTTCAAAGATACATTAATCTTTTTTGGCACACTGTTTCCACAGCCAGTTTCTATAGTGGCAGTCTTAAGCCTGAAAACATAAGTAAAGGCACACTGTTTCCAACTGACAAACTGTCGAGGCAAGCAAGAAAATGGCCTGAGAAACCGCTTCTCCGGATCCGCGTGGTAGCGTGGAAAAGAAGAAACTGATGTCCGCGCACCCGAGGGGACTTATATGACTCCGCTGATGTCACAACCGGAGTCGACGTCATCACTGAGTCGTACGATGCAGTCCCCCGGCGCGCAGAGGTACTTCTGAAAAATATCCAGACTGGTGCCTGGGAATAATTCCAAAGTTAAGGAATGTGGGGCTAGACTATGTCTCAACCGGATAATGCGTTAGCGAAGGTAAGTAACTTGTTCTTCAGGGAAAGTGAAAGTGAGGAGGGTTCAGCCCTTCTTTCCAAGGGACTGTCAAGTGATGGTCTTTCATTGATCCATTGAATCATAGTGTTATTCAAAGGTAACAACCCTCGTTATAGAGAGGACTGTTGATGGCCTTGCTTTGCGAGGCCACTACGATGTGCCCAGACAAAGTCCATCAAAGACTGGCCACATTTAGGAGTGTGAGATAACAGGCACAATATCCCCTCAGTTTGCATCTGCCTAACGCTTCCAACAGGGGCAGCCGATCACAGCTTCAATTGCAGCACTGAGCACTTCCAGGTAAATGTAGTTTACTGACTAAGTTGGTGACCTTGGACGGTTAAAACGTAGGTTCTGATGAAAAAGTTACTTAGCTTTGGTAACAATCTTTATGGTGGATACTCTCTCTACCTGCAATTTCTTCACCAGAATATCCAAAGTGTTAAACTGGATTTGGAAACTTTTCCAATAGCTCATCTATGCCAGTGGGGGGTGCTGGCTCCATGTCGGCCCAGAAACAACTCTACTGTGATGTCACTGGAGCCATAATGCACCTACCCCAATATCCTGACATTGGTTTCCCATCCATTTTTTGCATCCACGAGACGGGATGTGAGAACGACCTTAAATTGAAAGGCCGCAGTGCAGGATTGTTACTTAGAACCTTTTTACAATGATTATGTCCTAGCCTTCAATTCAAGACTGGGGGATTGGTGGGATCGGTGAGGAATCTTCAGTTAGACTATTCACCAGAAAGCTCTTTACCGAAGGTAAGTAACTTTTTCTTCTGACTGATATTTCTACCTGCAGATTCCTCAATTTCTGTATAGATTCCCAGGCAGTACCCAACCCAATGGAGGGTCTGAAGGGATGCTTAGACAAGGAAGTCCTGGAGTATAGAACACCCAAAAAGACCATCCCATCTGAACTCTGAATTAAAGCAGTAATACTTAGCAAAAGTATGAAAAGATACTCACATCGCCACCTTACTGAATTTGGCCACTGGGACTCCCCTTGCCAAGGCTGATGTTGAGGGCTTTCCTGTGGTAGCATATGTTCAAGAGTTTAGCACATTTTGATACATGAGATGATCCACTTACTTGGGGGTACTCTCTTGTACTGCATTGCCCTATCTTCTACCTTCATACCCTATGAAGAGCTGGTCATAAGACCTAATCTCTTTGGTGATGTCACTGGAAAAGCTGACCGATCTCTTGGGGTCCAGCCTGTGAAGCCTCTCTTCCTCTTTAGTAGGGTATGGTGGGGGAATAAAGAGAAGGGTAATGGATTGTCCCAGATGAAAATGGGTCACCACCTTTAGCAGGAAAGCAGCTCTGGTTTGAAGGACCAACTTGTCAGGGAAAAAACGTAAACCTGGGGCAGACAATCAGTGCTTGCAACTTACTGACATGTCTTGCTGAGGTGATTTCAACCAGAAAAACAGTTATTTTAATAACCTCAGCTGGTAACAATGAAGAGGTTCAAATGGTCAAAACCAAATTGAGCTCCCATTGCACCATGTCAAATAGAGTAGGTGAAAATAGGATAGTCTGACCCTTCAGAAATCTAATGACGATGGATGACTTAAACAGGGATGGCTGATCTGGAAGGCAGAGAATGCTGACCAGGCTGCCTAATATCCCTTAACGGTACCTATAGAGCAGGCTTGTTAGGCTAATGAAAGTGTGAACTTTGGAATATCCAACGGGTGGGCCCTCAAGGGATCCACGTTGTTGGGGGCACACCAAACGACATATCTGTTCCATCTTACAAAATATACTATTTTGGCGGAAGACAGAATGACATCCGCTACCTTCACTGGCAGTGGAAATGAACGTAGGTGTGCTCGCTCAAACTCCAGGTATGTTAGTTAATTCAAGTTTATTAGGACCCATTGGTCCTCAAATATTACATATATATATTAAAAAACATCTAAAATTACTCATCCTTAAAAGCATAAAAACATAAAACACATCTTAAAAACACACATCGTTATAAAATCCCTCCAACAGCTGCACCAAGGTGTGTTATTGTGCTAGTACAAATTAAAACGTGCCTTAACTCTTTGCATAAATTTACCAATGGCAACAGCTATATCTAAGTGGCTCATTTCTGTCACTAAAATTACAGCCTGGGCCCTATTTTTAATCTCATATTTCTTAAAAATCGGTCTTAAAAACAATATTCGAATATCGAGAAGCTTCTGACAGTCCATTAATATATGTAATAAATCACATCGGGTGCCCAAAGTACAAGTGCATCTTCCTTCTTGTCAATCATAGAGCTTTTCACCCCATTATTTACATAACAAGGGTTCACCCCCATTCTTACCCTTAAAACCTCTCTACGTAATTGATAGTCGGGTAACCTGTCAACATAGGGGAAGCATTGTTCGTTTTTCCAAGTGGTAGCCATAAAATGTACTGAGATGTACTCCAGGTATGAAGGTGCAGGCTCTAGCTGTTGGGTTTTAAGACCTGTCCTTCAGATTGGAAGAGGCAGGACTGTGGGCAGTGGGCATTGAAAAGAGTGGCAAAGAGGTGTGTCCACAGGCCAAATACATCTTGCACCACGTCCGGGTGAAGGCACCACTCATGAGGTAAGATAATTCAGGCTGTTCTGGGTTCTGGCCAGATGGTTGGCGACTAGCCAAATCCCATGCTGGCAACCCAACACAACCCACAGTCTTGGGGCATTCCAACAGGTGAGGGGTGACCCCCACTGCTCCCTGATTGTTGGCATACCACATCCCAGTCATGTATTTGGTCGAAATCTAGAAGACTGACTGCAAAAGAAAGGGAGGAAGGATTTGAGTGCCAGCTGAATTTCCCTCAGCTTGAACAAGTTGATGTGCGGAATTTGCTCCTCCAGAAACTTCTGATCTCCAGTTCCTACAGGCGCACTCCCCACCGAAGAGTGGTGGTCTCCATCACAACTGTTGGCAAAGACTGATGGAGGATGAAAGGGCAGCCGACTCAATAGGTTATTCCCCACTAACCACCAGACTAGATTTGCTTCAGCGTTCCAAGAGAGAACAATAGTGTCTGACAGATTTTCCTTGTGCTGGATCCGCTGTTGGTGGAGGCACTCCAGGAGAGTCCTCATGTGCATGACGAGCAGGATTATGGACGCCAGCAGTCCTAGCAGGATTGAGACCATCAGGACTGGAATAGGACTCCCTCCCGAAACACTAGGATCATAATCTGCATGTCTCAGATCCTCTGTCATGGAGTCTACTCTTGGAGATATGTCATAACCAGACCTGCACCTATAAACAGGAGGCATTGAGAAAGCTCAAGTTGAAACCTGGGCACGTTGATCAAAAAGCCCAGACTGAACAGTAGGGTTGCTGTTGCCTGCAAGTGGCACAACACCATCTGTGGAGACTTGCCTTTGAACAGCCAGTCATCCAGGTAAAGATGTCCAGAAGGGCCTCATTAAAAAGCAAAACAGGTTCTCAAAGATTGCTCAGACAGCTGTAGGACTTCTGTTAATAAGTTTGCTTTGGCTTCAATGGCAGGAAGTGGGAGTTCCAAAAGCGCCATAGCTTTGCACACCACTGCATAATAAGAAATTACCTCAGGCGGAGAAAGCCCTAGAGGGCTATCGACTTCTGTTTCAGGGAATGTGTGTAACCTATTTGCATTCCTGAGGTCCAGGAATACTGCAAAACCTATAGCAAGAGGAGACAGTAAATGGGCTGCCTCATTGCCGTCCCAAGTTGTGTCTCATTATGTATTCCAGAGGATCAGAATCACTGTTAATTTGGGCATAGTCTCCGTTTACCACCGTGGCTCAGCATATTGCTGTTCCTCCAGCACTCTTTGGGACTCTCTGCAAGACCTCATTAAGGAAGCCTCAGACTCTGGTGATTGGCCCTGTCGTATCTGAGGCACCCGGCCTGGAGATGGTACCAGTGCCAGCTGGGCTGGTGCTGGCGTTGAAATGTCTGGGCAGCCTAAAGTGTGGTGCAAGAATAGGTGCAACTGGTGGAGGTGTCTGCTTCGGGCCTGGGGACACTGCCGAAGGCTGAGGAAGCAAGGGGGTGAACTGCACCTATGGAAGGCCCACCACTGGGAATCCAAAAGTTACCCCTAAGGGTCCCATGGGACCAGAAGGCTCTTCAGAGGGTCCATAGCAAGTCGAAGACCTTGAACATGCTATTTAGGAAAAAGACTAGATCCGAGAGCAGTCGAAAACTCTTGTAAGCCTGTGGGACATGTGGTCCTGGCACAGGCTGCTGGAGAGTGGGCGTAGTGCCAGAGTTAGGGCCACTGGTTCTGCCAGCACCTCACCCTTGAAGACCGGTATCTTGGACATTCAGGCTCCAAAGACGACTCCACAGGCGACAAAGAACTTCTCAGTGACTCCTCTTTGGAAGAGCGATAATTGGAGGAGTCCCTACATTTTCTTTTCTTATGTTTGTGCTGCTTCTCTCTGGGGAATCTTGGAGAATGGGACCCCCTGCAACTTCAACGGTCTTCAAGGCATTAGGGAATCATCTAATCTCTGCTCTTTTCTTCACAAAGATACCCGTTTTGATTTTTTGTGTCTCCTTGGGATCATTCACCCCCAACTGTAGAAGGTAAGTTGGGTTTGCTCCTTTTTTGACTCTGGGAGGTTGGTCCTTTGTTAGTTTTTTCATTACCGTAGCTGAGTGTTTAGAATCCTTATTTAACCATTCAAAAAATATAAAATTCCCCTCCGACCTGCAGATCTTACGTAGATTTCTTTCCTCACTCTGTGTTGTGTACACTGTATATGATAACTCTTCTGTAGTTTTATTAAAAAAAATATATAATTTTTATTTTCCTTGTGACATAATCACACAATAAAAGGATTCCCTTGAATACCATGTCCTAAATACACACATGTTGAAAAGACATTACACAATAAAATCATATCACTTCCCATCTCACATAAACATTCATTAAGGCTCATGCAATTATTCTTTTCAAATAAATGCGATGGGAATAAAAGACTATCAACACAGTGTTTCGGCAGAATCAAAGCTGTGGTCGCACTGTACCTATATACATAACAGTGGCGTGCCCAAAACTGTGGATCAGGGATGGTGTTGACCTCAAAGTCTATGAGGCAATATGTCTGTCGAGATAATATTCAAAATAGCTTTGAAATACAGTAAAAAAGAAAGGACTTACTCAAAAAGGGAGCTTGAGCCCAGATTTAAAAAAAAAAAAACCTTTGTAGGTTTATTTAATATGAAAGTGCAATACAGAAATTAGAAAAATGAAGATGCAGCAGCAACTTCATTAAAATACATAGAAATAATAAGTGCATAAATGCTCTCCATAATAAGAATCGTACAAAATAATAGGCAGAGTCAAAATAGAATAAGTCTTAAAGGTGCAGCAAAACCATGAAAAGCCAGACAGCATTCCTAGAGGATCAGGAAAGGTCTCTCGCTCACCCCCAAATTCAAGGGTTTATACACAATTTTCTTGCTTAAAAATTATAAAACTGCAATGTCGGAATGGTGTGAATATCTCACCAAATCATAATTCACGTTTTCTAAACCCCATATAACTCTCCCATCTTAGTACTAACCCACGTAATGCTGTCCGGATGTGTTAGAACAAACCAGTTACATAAACAACAAGAAACCATTGTGAGTACATGCATTACAATGTGCTAGCAGGAAGAGCCTTTAAAAGTAAAAAAAAAAAAAGGCTTCCTCCATCAAGTTCTCGAAAACAATACATCATACAAAATAAATAGTGTACGGCTTAATGCATGTAGTGTCAAATGAGAAATATAAACAGAGCATCCATTTTAATAAAAATGGAATGGAGGCCTAACTGAGGCCTAGTTATATCTAAGCCAGAAAAACACACTTTAACGCATCATAATGATTTTGTTACAATGAATAACTCTTATGTCAGTGCACGTGTGTAAGTTCAAAATGTAAAGCAACCAATATTAATGTATAGTTTTATTCAAATGTAGGTAGAGCGGACACAGGTCTACCCCATCTTTTTCTGGACATATATTGCACATTCACATAAATCCAATCAATTCAGTGTTTAAAAGATATATATATCATTGTAATATACAGTGACTCTTGTCTCCTACTTTTCATTTATACTAGATATTCACTTATGATTCTCTTATAGTTTCTCCTAAACCTTTTGTTCCTTGGGTCAAGAAGGGCTAAACTCTCCAACCAGTCCCATTCAATATTACAGGCTTCCTCAATTTCACATTGGTTTCACATGACTCCCACTATTATTATGATATTTTTGGTGATTTCCGATCACGGAGTCAATCTAGGCTTGCTTATGGTTAATGAATTTTTTTATTTTGTTATCCATCTTCAATTTTTTTTTTTATCAGTAACATATTTTACCATGGGTCTTAAAAGCATTTATTTCACAACTTACCATCCACTCAGAATCTTGCAGGCTGGACACAGATATTGTCCCCCTCTTATTTTATGTAATTCAGTTGTTTCGTTACTGTTCTCAGTACGGCAAATCCCTCTGTTCTAGCAGAACAGAATGGTATAATTAACTTCCAATTCTCTATTTATCTCTGTTTTGATACTGTATACCCAAATTCTAAGCTACTATTACATATCTCAGTTGGGTTATTTTTGGCCTCATTCTTATAAATTGCCAGCCACTCGTAGTCTTTTGTCCACTATTCTAATTTTGGAGCCTATGTATAGACCTATCAAATCTTTCTACTTGCCACAATTGTATAAACACAAATACTCTAGTTCTTCTTACCTCCCCACTGAGAATGTTTTAACTAAGAATATCGCTCACTAGTTTGCTCATCCTGGATACTTATTAAAGCATTTCCTTAATGCCTATAGGTAAGAAAATATCATACTGTACATTATCAAATTATTACTGAGCCAAAATTTCCCCACCTTGCTCTTAGAGCATCATAACACTCACCAACAAGTACTTAGCTTTGGTATAAGCAGTACGGGATTCTAATCTTTTAATGCTTTGGTCCTTT
Source organism: Calotriton arnoldi (assembly GCA_963921515.1). NCBI lineage: Eukaryota > Metazoa > Chordata > Amphibia > Caudata > Salamandridae > Calotriton > Calotriton arnoldi. The sequence goes on from CAWUFW010003788.1 coordinate 1,172,194, forward strand.
CAATAACCTACGAGTGGAACATACCAGTTAAAATAAACTTCTCCCTCACTTTTAACAACCTTCTTTCAAACGTGTATGCTCACTCATAATATTTAAAGACACTGTGTTACATTTTGAAATACAGTCCCTGTCTGCACTTTCAAAATGTGTGTTCACCTTCCGGGTTCTTTATATACCCACTCTGCCTTCTTCAGTTGGTTCCCTTCCTGCATTCAACCTGTCTCCAACCAAATTTGATTGGTGCATATCTCAAATATGAGAGGTTAGTTTGCCGTCATGTCTTGAACCACTGCCATGTTTACTCCTGGCACAGATGTAAAAAGCCCTGTCTTGTAGTTCCTACAAAATTTATCTGCGTGCTTGGTGTCCAGACTGATTCCAGACACCCCCACCGGGTATGTTGGCCTGTATCCCAGCTAGCTCACAGTGCCACTAGAAACTCCTCTTACCAAGGAGAGAATAGTTTGTGGCAACTATCGAACATGACAGCCCTGTTCCCTCAAGACCGTGGAAACAGTGCAATACTTTTCACTCAGTCACTCGTGCTCACTTTGTCTCAGAGAGATACCCAGAATAAACGATATGGACGTTTTTCAATAAGCATTTATTGAACATTCATCATTCTCTCACTACTGCAGTCTGTACGGCTGTCCAAATTCTTTCAGTAGATGCAAAACGCATCTCCGCGTTTGTGTACAAGTGTGATTTGTATGCTATGGGTACTGTTTCGCCTTCATTGTATGTTAAGTAGGTGTACCCAGATTGACCCGCAACTATACGGATTACTAGATTGCGGACATATATGCGTGTCTGCAAGTGTTTTGACGCTATCATGTCTGCATGTAGGGAACAAAGAATATCTTTGTGTTCCTGTGTCCATTGCCTAACTGAAAAATCAGGTCTTATGAGGTCGTAGAAAGGTTTAACCCTTTCTGCGTAATCCAAAATGTATGTTCTGCCAAAATTCAGGAACCCCAGTATGGATTGTAAAGTTTTCAATGATTTTGGAGGTTGGAACAGCGCACATTTTTCTAAAAGTTAGCTGCCAAGCTTTTCTTTTCACTTGAAAGCTCATATCCCAAAAATAGGACATTGAGGTGGGCTATTTTTGATTTTTTAAAGTTAAATTTGTAGCCCTCCGAGGCGAATCCCAAAATAATGGTGCTCACCCTGGTCAAGTGCTCCTCCAAGTCATCATCCGTCAGATAAATATCATCTACATAGGACAATACCTCCTCATCCAGATTCTGAAGTAACTTGGTTACCCTGGCGGAAAACAACCCGGGCTGTTCTTATGCCCCTGGGGGAGTCGACAAAATTGACTTTGAGACCCCAGCGCTGAGAATGCTGCCAATATCTGCTCTCAGGCGCTATATTTTGGCAGAAGAATCCATTTGAGATATCTAGTGTATATCTCAGTGGATTTTTGTATTTTTTCCACACAATGTTATTCATTAATGTGGTACTCTGTGCATTCTGTACTGCAAATGTTTTTGTGCATGAGTTCAGAGGTCTGTAGTCTAAAACTAGACGATACGAATTGTCTGGTTTCATTACAGGAAACAAAGGATTATTCATTGTAGAGGTGCAAGTGTCAATCACACCCTGGTATTCAAGTTGATCTAAGATCTCCCTGACCTGTTTTTTAGCTTCCTGTTTTATTGGATACGGTCTCTGTGGAGTTGGAGTAGATTTTAGTGGTATCACGTGGTGAGCTGACTCTTCATCCCACCCAACATGGTTGCGATATAGTGCAGGAGCAAGGGCTACCGCCCACTCCCGCGGGTATGTTTGTTTTAAGTGTGTGGGAACGAGGTCAGAAAAGGCTGGAAAAATGACAGTTTCTCCCTTCGGGCAATCCATAACAATAGCAGGTGGCCAATCTCTTTCAGCTAAAAGAATGTCATAGCCAAAAGTCAGGTTCTCCCAAAAGAGACCTTTAATTTTTCTGGGCTTGTCCCCTTCTATTTGTAGCAATATTTCATGTAACCTATGTGGGACGCTTACCCTAGTATCGGGTGTTTCCACTGTGATATATTCAGTCAGCTCCGCTGTCACCAGAAATTCCATCAGGTTCCGGCGAGCTATTGTTACTTCTGCTGCACTGTCTAGCATCATCAGAGCCCATTCCCCGTTCAGTAGTTGAGTCCTCAGAATTCTGGGCATGTCTGATCTTAAGACCTGCTACTTTCTTCTTTTTGAATTGAGGTTTCGGTTTTGGCTTTTCTTCCTTTTTGGATGTGTAGTCTGAAGTGCGTTGCGTGCCTCTGGACTTTGTTCTCTCTTCTTGTCTGTGTTCTGACCGTCCTTCCCTGTCTGAGTTTTTTGATGAACCCAGACAGGAACTAGAGGAACGTGTATCAGTGTCCTGATACCTGTCAGGTTTTTTAATGTTATCTCTATTCCTAAGGTTATACCTCCTTTTGGAGGGCTCCTGCTGAGTAGACCTACCTCTGGATTGAGATCTATTCTTTTGTTGTTTATTATCCCATTTCTTCTTTGGAGAAACTGGTGTTTGCTTGGTGTGTTCTTTTTCTGTACCTCCCATTATTTGAGGTTTTACTGGTCTAGCTCCCAAACTATCTCTACCTAATTCTGCATAGGCAGTTTCAATAATTTTAGGTAATTCTGTCTCCTGTTAAGGAGTGAAGTCCCACAGGCGTTGGCGTATTGCCACTGCTGCTGCGTCCCCTTTAATGTTTGCTAATATTATAGCTGATACCTGGGCAAAGTTACCTAGTAACTTCATCCCTAAGTTCAGAGCAGGTTCTGCTCCATACTTGTTCTGTATTTGTCTTAATACATCTGGTATTACAGCTAATGAAGGTATACCATGAGTTCTGGTATATATTGCAGCGAAGACTGTACCCCAAGAGGTACCATCCTCTATCGGGGAAGCTATCCCCATCGGCAAGCAAATTGTTAGCATTCTATGCTTTTCTTGTGGACCAGTGTGTGGAAATACTGCCTCCAGCTGTGTTATCTTTTGAGCTATCCAGAATGGCATTTGTTCACGTTTAGTGGGCATTTTACCCATCACTCCGTGTAACGTTTGTGGTGAACTTTTTGTTGTCAATGTTTGAATCGGACCTGTTGGTATAATCGTGGTTGGCTGGAGTCTGAGTGTTCTCATCACAAACTGCGTCATGTTTCTGTAAAGTCTTATTAGTTCTTTATGTAGTATACATAAGTCTCCTACTGGCATTGTGTCAATGTCGGGATGTTGTGTATAGGCCGCTAGTACCGGCCATGTTGCTCCGTCTCTTCCGAGCGGACCGAGTCTTACTTTATTTCTTGCATGGGGAGGGCGCCTTTAAACCAGTTTATATGCTCCTGGTAGGTGAGCGGAACTTCAATGTCCTCATACGGACAATATTCGTTCGGTATGTCATCTTCTACGTAGTAATGAAATGTTTTTGTTCGTGCATCTGCCTGTGGGAATCTAACCCATGAATAGAATACCTCTTTTCTATATGACTCGTGTGTCTCAATCACGAAGGTTACTGGCCCACCCCTAGCTGTTAAGCCATATGAAGCTAGTTTTAGGGTGATGGCATTTCTAACATTTTCTGAAAGATGTATTGCATCTGCATCTTCTTTGGCTGAGAGATTTAGTTCACGCACAGCTTCGTCTTGCTGCTCAGTCATTGTTTTAGTAAGAAGAGTTTTTCAAGGGAACTGAGATAAGGTGTTATGCACAATAGGAACAATGTGTCCTTCAAGCTTGATTAACCAACAGCCAATACACAGGATTTTTGCCTACTCAGCTGCGGCGGATTTTGTTCCCTCCCACTCCAGACGTCTCTGGGGAAATGTGAATAGGGGTCTCTGAGAATAGCACGACTGAACTACTCAGATTTTACTGTTATATAAGTACCCAACCAACATTGGCGGCGCCATGTCGTGTAGTTCCTACAAAATCTATATAGGATCTGCGCGTTTAGACAGCATACACTGCGGACTGATTCCAGACACCCCCCACCGGGTATGTTGGCCTGTATACAAGCTAGCTCACAGTGCCACTAGAAACTCCTCTTACCAAGGAGAGAATAGTTCTTGGCAACTATCGAACATGACAACCGTGATCCCTCAAGACCGTGGAAACAGTACAATTTTTTTCGCTCAGTCACTCGTGCTCACTTTGTCTCAGAGAGATACCCAGAATAAACGATATGGATGTTTTTCAAAAAGCATTTATTGAACCGTCGTCATTCTAGTGTAAAATAGGTGTGCTGAAACAACCACTAGACAGAAACAGATATAAATTATTAGAAGCACTAAAAAGGTAAAAGGATGGTAGATTTCTACCATCTTGCTACGACCATAAATACAGGCAAGTATATAAAATACATGATAATAAAATGCGTACTCCTACGATGCAATCCTAACTAGATGTACCTAAGTGTACCTAGCATGTGTGTAGGTGTTAAGCCAAGAATCCCTCTAGGATAAAGTCAACCCCATTACCTGAAGTGAGAGACTGTAAGACCCCGTCTTGGTCTCGAGCTGGACACCCCGCAAGGGATGTTGGAACACTGCGAGCTGGAGTATCTGCATGCAGAAACCTCAGCGTTCTCGCGTCAGTGTGTCGGCATGGAAGTCGTGATCTCCTCTGACAAACTCAGCAAGATGTGATGTTTATATACACAAATGTATCCCATGGGGTTCTACCTTGCTGTGCCATTTTCGGACTTAGGATGACGTCGGGAATGAACCTTGTACATAGTTATTATGCAGGAAATGGTAGTCCTGCTGAGTTTCCAAGAATCCTCATGCATAATGTATGTGACTATTGTTCAGGGAAAACCCCACGTTCTGTAGGCAGTACCGTAACTAGTTAAAGGGTCAGTCCTAGCAGCCCGTTATGTATGTAATGTAGGGACGTATATAGGTGAAAGGTTGAGATGTTACCCTGGCCTATATTGGGGTACCTATATGGAATATAACAGCCCCATATGTTACCTCTTTCTCATTGTTGCTTACAAACATTATCCTCTCTCTCCTATGGTTGTATACAATCTGAGATTACAGCACTGGACTGATAATCTATAAACTACATTATCCTAGCTCATCCCATAAATGCACCGATTTGGTTACAAGCAGATAAATCCTAACAAGAGCCTAAAGTTCATATTGCTATACATTTTTACTGCTATACTATTTTTATTGTGCATTTGCCTTATATCTTTAACTGTAATAATAGTTGGTGAGTTATTAGATTTCCCCATACGATTATTTTATGGAAAACATACTGATTCAAATACACTTGTCCAGTTATGATGCTATTCTCATGTAATCCCCCATCCCAGTCACTCTTTTTCCCAAAAATTCGCCTTACTAATTTTCTATATGTGGGACATAGATCTAGTTCTCTCTAATGTAATGTTATAAAATATCATTGTATCTGTAAATCTATCTGTTGATCATTGGGAAACTCATTGTAGTTTTGTATACCCATAACATCACTCACAACTACAGGCTCAAACTATTGCATTAATCATCTGATTATCCTGTCTAATTCTTCACTGTTATTCAACCCTATCTTGTATGTTGCAAAGTTAATGTAGAATTGTTCTCTACATTTCCTCTTTTTATCCAAGTCTACTCTTCTCATGGTTCCCTTTATTCTCTCCAGGATGAAATACTTGCTGTTATTTTTAAAATGTTTCATTTTGCTGTAATGTTCCCCTAAGGGTGCATTCCGTTTCTTCAACTTAATCACTAGCCTTTCTTCAACCTAATCACTGACCTATGTTCCTTTTATCTAGTCTTCAGTTCACTCACATATGGTTTATTGCACGGGCATATGAGCAAATAAATACCATTGCTCGTCTTGCAGTTGGCCATAAAATTTAGTTCCACCCCCAAATATTCTATTTTAACAATTATATGGCTCCAGCACAACTACTACAGGTCCCACAAGCGAAATTGCCCAATGTTGGTTTACCATTGGAAATACTCCTCTGTCTGACCCTACTCTTACACATATATGTGTGGAAAAGATGGTTCCTTAATATCTTATTCCTCCTAAATGCAAACAGTGGACATTCTAATTTGTCCTACCCTTCAGTGTTTAATATTGACCAATTTCTATTTATCAAATTGTTTATTTTTATTGCTTCACTAATTTGTTACACAAAATATTCGTTTGTCCCTAATTTTGTTCTTTTCTTCGATCATGCTGTCCCTATTGATATATTTAAATCTTTTATACATATGTCTCGCTAACCTATTTGGGTAACTGTGAACTTTCAATTTGGTCTTAAGGCATGCTGCATGTTTCTCAAAATCCCTTATATTCAAACAGTTTCTTCTGTAGCGTAGGAACCGTTCAAAGGTTATCTTATCCTGGTCACATTTTGGATCATAACTGTTATAATGTAGCATGGTGTTCCTGTCAGTGTACTTGGTATAGAGCTTCACCTCTATATACCCTTCCACTTTCTTTATCTTGATATCTAAGAAATCACAATGGTCACAATGATCCCTGTTGATTGATGATTAGAACCTCAGGTTGGCGGTCTCTCAGATTGAGTCAGTAAAAAAATTATTGTAGGATAGCTGCAGATCATATCATCAATGAATCTTGAAAAGTGGGTAATATTTTACAAAAGGCTGCCTCATTGTAAATGTGTTTGTTCTGAAATTCCCCCATATGCTAGGCTTGGCCTCCATACTGGTACTGGTATCTTCAATTTGATGATAAAGATCAGTCTGAAATAGAAAATAGTTTTTCGAATTAGTCCCTCACACACTCCACTAGAAAATCAGCATTAGGAACTGTTTTATTTCCTGCCTTAGGAATCCTATCAGTCACTTGAATTTTATCCTCCTGTGATATAATCATATACAACGCCTCAATATCACATTTATTTGAAAAGAATAATTGCATGAGCCATAATGGATATTTATGTGAGACAGAAAATAATATGATTTAATTGTGTAATGTCTTTTCAACTCGCATGTATTTATGATTCAAGGAAATCTTTTGATTGTGTGATATTATGTCCCATTGAAAATAAATATTAGATTTTTCATAAAACTACAGCTGTGTTATTTATAATATATAGATTAAAGAAACAAGAGTGACCCAAATGCCCATGTGAACATGGGTATCAAGGATAGTCTTGTAACAGGCGTTCACATGGAACACATTAAGAGGAACAATAAGATACAACTGGGAAATCTTTTGCTGAATTAATCAATATTGGAGAGGCCTTAGTCTTGACAAAAACATTCTGACGTGAGTGAATCTCAGCATGAAATTACTGAAAGAGTCAACCTTTATATTAATCAATTCATCCGAATTGACTTTAATTTCAAAGGACAATTAGAAATATATAAAACAGTTAAGTCACACACGGTCAAGTGAGTAGAGGGAGAGATTTCAACAGAGCCCAAGTGAAAAGGACTATAACCGAACCAAGTAAAGGAAGTGACAATGTGTAAATAAAAAGGCATATTGCTATTAGTCAAAAGACAGCCAATGGTATTACATACAAAAAGGGAACACCAGGGGAGATATCTGGTGTTTTTGTGATATCTTAGGTCTGTCTTTAAAAAACTCTCTCACTACTCACTTGACCATGTGTGACTTATCTGTTGTATATATTTCTAATTGTCTTTTGAAAATAAGGTCATTTCAGACAAATTAATATCATTCGTCCAAATTAATCAATATACTGGTGGACTCTTTCAGTAATTTCATGCTGAGATTCACTCACCACAGAATATTTATAATATATAGCATACACAACACAGAGTAAAGGAAAGAAATTCATGCGAGATCTCAAAGGTTTGTAGGATAGACAGGATTTATATATATAATTTGAGTGGCACTTAAAATCCTGTCCCCTTCGGTGTAACGGGGTTATTCTCTTTTTGTAGTGACAGTATTGTTATTTAAGTCATGTTTCATAAAATTGCAAGAAAATGATTTACAGAAGGTCCCCACACAAAATGCATTAAATTCCTTCACACGTCCAGGCATGACCCCCAAAGACAGTTTCACCTGTGGGGCATTTAGTTCAAAAACTGTTAAAGACGGAGGGGTTCTCTTCTCCAGGCAATAATTACTGATTCTCCAGGGCGGGCTTCCGTGAGGGCACACTCTCAAAAGCGAAAAAGGACAAGTTGGAAGTGGTTAGGTGCAAGGACCTGGTTGTCCTGCAGAGTTGCAGATGACCTCCACCAAAAGGCTCTCTGTGCCTGCTTTGAAGCCACAGACTTCTGGCTCTGGTGGTGCTGAGGTTAAGAGACTCAAAGCAAAACCATATACCAGTGTAGGTTCTTCTCTGTCAAGTTGCAAGGCAAAGTTGCAGTCGCGTCCACCTTGTCAACAAAGAAGGCCACTTTATTGATGGTGACAGCGTTGACGTACATCCTGTCAAAGACCGCAGTACCATTGACTAAGAGGGCAATCTCTTCTCCACTGATGCCACTTCAACAGCAGTGCCCTTAACAATAGCAGTTGCCTTTTTAAGTCTGTGTCTGCCACAGACACCCATTTCAGCAATGGTATCCTTGTTATTTCTGGTCTCACTGATAATAAATTATGCTGCAGCCACCCACTCAACTGCTTGATGACTTCTTGTCACCGTGAAGGTGAACAAATAAGTGAAGGAGTTGACCAGATCTGTTCCGATGATGTTGATGGTCATTCTGATGAGGCATCACAAGCAGAAGGTCCACATGAGTTGGACATTCACTATGGCCCAAATCTGAATCTGAAGATGAAAAAGGCATGAATAATCAGGCTTCAACCTTACTGGTAACCTTCGCTATATCCTCAAACGTCTATTGTACAAGTGCCTTTAGACTTCCTGAACTCAATGCAGCAACTCGGATGAGTACGATACACTTGTCCGATAACCTGTGCAGTCAGGCTTAACCTCGGGGCTCAAGTGTAAAGCGGTGGCACAACACCCTCCCACCCCCCTCTCAGAACACACTGCATTCTTCACAAAAAGACTCCACACCATATGTATAAAAACACCTTTTTTGTATTACACACACACACACACTGAAATCAAATTGAGATACACACTGTATATACACTTTACAGTTACATGCATGTCAGACTTTCCCACTGCAGAAAGGTCAAACAGTCGCTAGTCTCTTGACTACGCCTCGTGGCCCAGCCCCTCAGTCTTTCAACTCTACAAGCCAACAAAACACGTTGCCCCTGCTGGCGACCTGTTGACTAGACAGTCGGAAGCACCTAACACCGAAAGAAACTGAATCTTAGTTTAGAGTGTCCGGATTAGACCTCCAGGCACCCGACGGCACCTGTACGAAGGCGGGATCAATATCCCTCCCGTACACAAAAGGTTGTGACCCAGGAAGCTGGTGCACTCCCCGTCTAGAGAAATGTTTTCCCGTCAAGCGAAAGCGTGACCTGCTGTAGACCCCCGGCAGTTAGCTGCAGATGCCCACAAAACCCCTTGGGTCTCGTTATGATGTTTTCTAAAACAAAGCACCCTGTGGTGTGGGTCCAGGGAAAAGGAGCCATCAACCTCGGTGAGAGGCCGCTATGTCATCCTCCCGATCTGGAGGCCGAAGACAGTCTCAGCTCCCTGCTCAGGTTCCCCCAACACCCCTCGGACACCACATGCTATGGAGCACAAGCGAGCACAGGTCCCCTTGGTTGCAAGTACGGGTCCCTCAGACTCTGCAAGCTTCCCCCGCACTCCTCGAACTCCTCACGTCCCAGCACCTCAGAAGGCTGCTGATCTTTGCGCACACACTCCTCTTGCACAGTGAGATGATGTCAGGACAGTCCTTGTCCCAACCACGATCACTTCCACCTGTCTCCTCCGCACCCCGTGTGGTCCTTATGATCTTGTGGAGACAGTGAGATCCTTTGTGTCCCTGGGATCTCGTGGACAGGAGGCTAGCTCACCGGCCCCCGGAGGGTACTTTGAGACCCAGGCCACTAGCTGCAGGCCAGCAACGTCCAGGCAAAATCCACCAAGTGATAGTCGCCTTCGTGGAGCACGACAAGCTCCAAGCCACCACAAGTCTGCGGATAGTCTAGAGGCAGTCCCTCCTGCCCTAATGATTCCTCCTGTCAATGTCCCAGTATCAAAACTGCGTAGTATGGTTCCAAGTCCAAAAGTGCCTCTACTTTCAGAGGCCGAAGCCCCAGTAGTTATACCCACCATGGCCTTTGAAGATACGATCAGTTCAAAAGGGTCACCTTTGAAATGCACAAGCCCTTTCTAAATGTTAACTTGTTTGCAATCCTACCCGGGGAGGTTTGATCACAATCTTTATTCATTCATAAAAAGGGAGACAAAAATAATCCAAAACATTATCGACCGATCTCGCTGATCGATACGACGGCCAAACTTATGGGCCGCCTACTTTTAACGAGACTAGAGGCATGGGCGAGGAGTAAAAACATCTTAATGGAGTCCCAATATGGATTCCAAGAGGGAAAAGGAACAATAGACCAATGCCTGAATCTGTCATTGATCATGGATAGATATGTCAGAGCCAAGGGTGGGAAGATCTATCTTGCCTTTATGGACTTATCCGCAGATTTCGACTGCATGTCCCACCCTAGACTCTGGCATATAATGGAGGAGATGGGAATAGATCAGGCATTGGTTGACTTCATCAGGCAGTTGTATTCTGACGCCTCCTCCTCAGTCCGCTATGGGAGGAACGGGGAGTGTACCCGCTCATTTAAGATCTTGAGAGGGGTAAGACAAGGCTGCGTCCTGGTACCATTTTTATTTTCCATCTACACTAATGGTGTGGGAAAACATCTCGAGGGCGCAGCCTTGGATGTCCCTGTGCTTGCTAACCATCAGCGGTTACCAATGCTAGCATATGCGGACGACGCCGTATTGATGGCGAGAACTGGGAGGGGGCTCCAGTATCTTATATCTGCCTATGCAACTTTCATGGAATCATTAGATTTAAAGGTCAACCAGAGCAAATCTTTTATTATCATTGCGGGGGGAAACATGACAAACCTCCTTCTTTTTTTATGGACTCCGGTAAGATTGAGGTGGTGGACTCGTTCCCCTATTTAGGAGTCCTTTTTGATAGAAACCAATCATGGTCTAAATTACTAGAGGGAAGAGCATTGGGCATGCAGAGAAACCTTATGGCACTGAAAACATTCTCTAAAAGGCTGGGAGCCAAACCTCTGATCCCAATGAAAAAGATTTACCATGCTAAAACTAAGGCAGCAGCAGTATATGGTGCAGCGATATGGGGGATGGCTCCCTGTGATACTCTGCAGTCCGTAGAGAACATTTTTTTAAAGTCTTTTACTTCCGTTCCACAGTCCTATTCAAACTGTTTTACATATGGAATTGGCTTTACCATACATCATTGACACGATTAAAATGGCACCACTCCTACCGTGGCACTCTATCTGGCGAAGGGTGACAGTTCCCCTCACACAAAACTTGATAACACTCATTCTAAAGTCAGATAATTACAGTAGGGTTAAGTGGCTACAGTATGTGGAGTCGGAATTATCTGCCATTGGTTTAAGCCGCCTTTTTAAAGACCCCTCCACTTGTAAGTCCATGTCTAAGCAAAAACTGGTTGAGATATTCATTTTGAGGGCACAATATCTGAGAAAGGAAAAAAACTCCCACACCCAGACGGCTCATCTGTATGAACTAACACCAGTGTTGATGGAGAGAAGTTTTCTGTATTTGGCTGATGTCACACACTCCACCACAAATACATTTGACTGAGATTTCACTTAAATATGATCCCGTTGATGGGATTTCCAGGGAAGCAATATAAACATTCCGATCTCTCAGTATGTCCTTGTGACAACAAGTCCCCACAAAATGATCTCCACGTTTTGTTTTTTTGTGGTTTTTATTGTCAAGAACGACACAAATTTATTGTACCAATTTGCAAGAGTCATAATTTAAAATTTTGCCGTGTAGCTCTGTTCTTCCTCAAATCCTTGCAGAACCCTTATGTCTGTTTTTCTCTAGCCTCATTTCTCTGGGCATGTCTGAAAAAGAGACAGCAGTTGGGCCCTTAAGATATAGCAGGATGGCTTATCATGTTTTTATTGTATTCATATTGATGAATTAGATTCTATGATATAATGAATGTTTGCATTATTTTTATACCTGGGTTTATGATCATTTTTACTATGTCTTTTATAAACTGTGATTGTAAACACTTTTATGATCTTATGAGTAAGATCGAATAAAGGACTTTGAGATTGAGATCACAATCTTTAGTGGGGCCAAGACCCTGCCCTGGGAATGCAAGTGACAATTCCACCCCATGTAACCATCCCAGAAAGGCCCTTCCGAGTCAGAGGTCCGCAGTTTCCCATGAACCCCTAGTTTATGGCTCTCTATCAGGAATGCACAGATGTGGCTATCCCCCTAGCACCAAGTTGTGAATTAGGAGACAGGTCGCCAGGCACACAAAGCCATGCACATCGAAATGTGCATGGCTGTCCCACCCAATCAACTATCCATTAATCTTAGCGCCGCAAGTTTAACAGCATGGCTGTCAGCTGCTAGCAACAAACATGCCCCTTTCAGGAAAACAAATCTTGCCCGACGTCATGAAGCACAGAGATGGTTTTCTGCCGATCTCAAAGCCCAGAAATTAGCTCTCTGGCAATTTGAAAGGAGGTGGAGACGCAATTACTCGCCTGAGGACAAAAGGATTTTTTTAATGCAATGAAAATTTATAAAAAAGCTATTCTGACCGCCAAAGCTGCCTACTTCTCTTCTAAAATCTTAACTGCCACTAATAAATCTAAAGAAATCTTCGATTGTTAACGAGCTGTCCAATCCTGACATAGTCACAATAAAACCCACTCCCTCTCAAAACCTTTGTAACTCCCTGAATACCTTCTTTATTGAAAAGATTATGAAAATCAAGGACAGCATTCCGACATGCCCCAACCCTGAGGCTAGCCTTATTGCACCTAAAAACCCTTGCATCTTTAATCAATTCCCGACAATAAGCAACCCGATTTTTCTGGATCTCCTATCCAAAATAAAATCAGGCTCCCCCAGGGATTGCTGCCCCCCGGCATCCTGAAAGAAATATTCACCGCTCTTCCCGGACCAGCCCTTTGCCTCCTGAATGAGTCACTGGCCCAGGGCCGTGTTCCAGATACCTTCAAGGAGGCAATTGTCGTCCCCCTCCTGAAGAAACCAGGAGCTGACCCTCAAACCTTGACGAATTACCGCCCTATATCCCTACTCCCATACCTGGCTAAGGTCTTGGAAGCCTATGCGACTAAATGCTTATCTGTATTCCTGGAACAGTCTGAATATCATGCTCCCCATCAGGCAGGGTTCCGCCCAGCACATTCTACTGAGGCCGTTATACTGTCGGTATTGGATACTCTCCGGATGGAGGCCGACAGGGGCTCCCGCAGGCCCTAATATTGCTTGATCTCTCTGCAGCTTTTGACACGATCGACCATGGTATATTGGTCGGTCGTGTCAGAGATGCAGGGATTCAGGGATTAGCCCTAGACTGGATAAGTTCTTTCTTGGAAAACCGCTATCAATCGGTTCGCATTGCTCAGTTCACTGCTCCAAAGATGAGGACCACATGTGGAGGTCCGCAGGGTTCATCACTTCCCCCCTCCTGTTCAATCTCTATCTTCTCCCACTGATTCGAGCCTTGAAAGTGAGGAAGGTCTGCATCTTCAATTATGCTGATGACTTCCAACTAATACTCCCCATCAGCAACTCCCGTGACTCTGTCCGCAATTTCCAGACCACCATGCTGGTTATCAGCGAGTGGATGAACTGCAATCACTTAAAACTCAACCCGGATAAAACTGAGCTAGTCCTAATCGGGGGCAGCTATAATCCTTGGAGCCCATACTTTTGGCCAAGAGAATGGGGTCAGTCCCCCTCTCCATCTACCTCAGCCAAAAGTCTTGGAGTTACAATTAATTGTGATCTCACCATGAAGTCCCAAATAGGATCAGTGATCTCAACTTGCTTCTATCAGCTGAGGAAAATAAGAAAGATCAGGAGATTTCTCTCTCAGGAAGCCCTGATCCAGGTGGTTCTTGCCATGGTTATGTCCCATATTGATTATGCCAATTCCCTTTACTTCGGCATCCCACTCTACCTGGTCAAATGACTGCAACTGGTTCAGAATCAGGCTGCATGACTGATTTTTCAGCAACCTATGCAACAACATGTTACCCCCCTCATGAGGAAGCTGCACTGGCTCCCGATCACCCAGCGATGCACCTTTAAGGTATGCTGTCTCGTCTTCAAGTCTCTGAACGGAAGGAGCCCTAAATTTGTCGATAGCCTTATCCAAAAGCACCTACCCTTGCGCAATTTGCGCTCAGCCCACAAGCACCTTCTGTCTACTCCCTCTTTTAAACTGAAACGCCTGGGCGGCACTAGGTTTGCCGTCTTAGCTCCAAGATATTGGAACTCTCTCCCATTTGAAATCCGATCCTGCACTGATCTCTTGAGTTTCAGGAAGCTCCTTAAGACCTGGCTGTTTACTCAAGGCTACGAGTAAGTCCCCTGGGCTTCGGCACCCCTCAGAGTAGCGCCATGAAACCAATCCGGTGTACGTGCGCTTTATAATTTTTTTTTAACATAACAATGCCCACTTTCCCAAAGTGGAACACAAAAGGAACCTAGCTACTCGTTTAATATACTGCTATCTAATTTAAGCAGAAAAGATCAATGTTTGCATTTCATTAGATCTAATGAAATGCAAACATTGATCTTTTCTGCTTAAATTAGATAGCAGTATATTAAACGAGTAGCTAGGTTCCTTTTGTGTTCCACGTAATACGACCCTACCTTGCTACTGTCTTTGGGCCTAACCCCTTTTAGTTGCCACTTTCCCCAAAGTGACATTTCCATCACCGTAATATCGAACCCACTCCCACGACCAGCGAGGATTCGCTATTACGAACTCATCAATATCAAACCTCATACAGTTACTATTCTGCCCGTAGGAAATAATGCTAGACAGCCTTTCCCTACATCCCCTCATGCTAATCCAATATGAGAAGCAGGCCCCATTGTACTGAGCACACCATCCGGTGTCATTCATGACTCTTGCAGGTTGCACATACCTGCTCAACCTTTTCCCTACACTGCACCTTGTCACCATGGAGAGCTCCGATATAGCAGGAGACATGCAGAACCAAAGCACACAGCTTTGTAAACACCAAGTCGAGTAACAGTAACCTGTGCACACAGGCCCCACCAGGGCAAACTTGTGGCACAGTCGATGAGCTACCTCTGTGGATGGCACAACCAGCTCAGCAGGCCCACGGAGGCACATTTGAGATGCATGCCCCTGGTATATGTCTTACCCCATGACAAGGGACTTACAGGTAACTTGAATCAGCCAATCATATATACACTGTTCCGCAGCATGTACCTGATGAGCACAATGCTTTGACACTGCAAGGTAGTGACAAACATGCCCAAGTCCTAAGGCTAACAAAAGGTTAGGGGTGACCACGCCAACAAAGGCCAGGTCTAACACTAATGCTGCAGCTGATGGTTTAATTTAGCAATAAGAGGGTGACATTCATGATTATGTCAGCAGGACCAAGAATGGGGCAATTATGTCCTGGCTGAAGATCCAGCACACACAGATATTCCACCAGATGACAAACATCATTTCTATTCTCTCATTGATAGGGCATCACAAAAATTCCACCTTCTTATCGCCTCAGTATAACAAACTTTGCCACTATTTGTTTTTAAAGACAGAAAACGAAATCGGGTAGGTCTATTCCAGTGTTAGACCACCTTTGTGGAAAAAGAGTTGGCTTGTATAAGAAATACAGCCACAGGAACGGCTTTAATTTCTTAACTAAAAAAAAATAAAGGGCTCAAGATTCTGCCCTGGCCTGTTTGTTAAATTGGATAAAGATGGACTCTGTAATTTCTGCAGTAGCCCAAAGATCACGGAATCAGTTGACACCTTGAGCATTTTATACATATCATGAGGGTCTATAGGCGACGGCCATTCAGGCACAGGGGCTCTTACCTAGGAATATTGGGTAGTTTTCATCCCTACAGGCAAAGTTATTACCTCATTCGCAATCTGCCTTCTAGTCAATCAGGTAGACGTAATTTGGGTGGAAGATCACACAGGAAAACGACAAAGCATGCACACATAAGAAAATAAGTTACTTATCTATAACTGCAGTTATCCAGTATTGGTATCTTTCATAGATTCACATGCTTGAATCATTCCGTGTCATCGAAGTGGGAGTCCCACGGTACCATACTAAAGCAGAATGTATAACTTAGCATAGGCTAAAATGGCACTAGGCAATGAATTTAATAACCTATCTATGTGCTTTTTTAAAAAAAGGACCAAACTTTAACTATGATCTATCAGGTGCACTCTCTAGAACACTCCCAAGAGACTGATTCCCTCAGGTTTTCACCGCACGTCGTGTGTGAATGGAGTCTCTGTGAGCTCTGCTCAGTTTTTCTTATCTAAAAGCTATTTTCAACCTTACTCTTCTACTATGTCTGACAGAAAAGGCCTTTTTTGTCCAGGTAAGACCTGTGGGAAGAAGAGCGTGCATGTGGACGACCCACATAAGGACGGCATTTACTGCCTTCATCCCAAGCATTAAGTAAAAGAGTGGAAGATTTGTCGCACTTTCTCCTCAAAAACCTTGAGGGACAGGGAAGGTAGGCTACTTCAGAGGCTTCAGAAAACGGAAGCTCATAAATCATCTTCTGATTTTCAAGCGCAAGTGGGAATAATATCCCTAGTGATAAAGGAAGCCTTCTCAGAGGAGGAGAGTGCGTCGCATGTGAATCAATGAAAGATACCAATACTGGATAACTGTAGTTACAGGTAAGTAACTTATTTTCTTATCCTGTATTGGATCTTTCATAGATTCACATACGTGAATCAGAATAGCAAGCATTACGTAGATCATAGAAATACTCTTATAGCATGGTGGGTAAGTACAATACGATCTTGTAGAGATTATTATGAACTTATGACACATATCATTACATATATATGTATATGCTGAGAACAAGCATTTAAGTGTATAACATTTAAATAAAGAACTTAAAAAGAACAATGAAGTAGTAATATACCATAGTCTGGAACATTTAACTTGAACATAAATAAACTCCTCTATTTGAAGAGGCTCACCTTATTGGAATAAATGGTGCATAACCACCTGGCCTACGGCTGCATTGCTTCGCTGTGCCGATTCCAGGCTGTAGTGCTTTGTGAAAGTGTGGGTGCTCTTCCACATCACAGCACAGCATATTTTCTCCAGCGGAATGCCTGCAAACATAGCAACAGAAGTGGACACTGCTCTTGTCAAATGGGCTTTAGCTCTTCCTGTTAAGGGTTTACCCGCTTTGGCATGGCAAAACTGATTTGTTACCGAAATCCATTGTGCGAACGTAGGTTTCATCACTGCTGTGCCTTGACGACCTTAGCCATAAGCTACAAGTAACTGGTTAGTCTTGCGAATGAGCTTAGTTATTTAAAGGTAAAATTTGAGACGCCGCTTTATGTCCAAAGTATGGCGAGCCTGCTCGGCCGGTGTGGCTGGGTTGGGGGAAAAAGTTAGAAGTATAACAGGCTCATTGAGGTGGAATTGAGAAGGAACCTTTGGGATGAACCTCAGGTTTGTCCTGAGAAGTATGAAGTCAAATCTGAAACGCAGAAAAGGTTCCTGAGTGGTAAAGGCCTGTATCTCACTAACTCTTCTGGTAGATGTGAGAGCGAGGAGAAGAGCAACCTTCCACGTGAGAAATTTTAATTTAGCCTTATGAATGGGTTTGAAAGGCTGCTTCATTAGTTGCGAGAGGACCACATTGAGATGCCATTCTGGGGGAGGAGCTCGCACCGGTGGGAAAGCTCTGAATAGTCATTTCATGAATTGCTTTATGAGCCTTTTACAACAGAGAGATAGAGCCTGTGCCCAGTGCCTGTACCTTGATATTGCAGCAAGGTGAACTCTGACTGGTGAATAAACCAGGCCTGACTTGGCCAGGGAAAGAAGATAAGGTAAGATTGTTCTGGAGAAGCGTGGAACGGGTGTAAGTTGTTTTGTTGACACCCGTGACAGAATCTTTTCCACTGTAGTTTGTAAGTTTTGATCATTCCTTCCGCTTCAGACTGAGAGAGAATATCTCTGCATTTGAGTGATAGTTAAGTTCCGAAACTCATAGAATTCTGGAGCCATGCATGCAAATGGAGAGAAGCTGGCTCCAGGTGGCATATTTGACCCTGGTTCGATGTCAGGAGAGGTGGTGTTGGAGGAAGGCGAATGGGCTTGGTCTCCGACAGGAGAAGCAGCTCCAAAAACCAATGCTGCCTACGCCACTTGGGAGATATCAATAGGAGACAGCAGCGTTCCATCTTCATCTTGGTGAGGACCATGGGAATCAGTGGGAAGGGGTAAAAGTGTACGCATAGATCCCGGACCAGCGCATCGAAAGGGCTTTTCCCCACAACCCTGGGAAAGAGAATCGACTGGCGTAGAGCTGGCATTGCTGTCCGTCGCGAAGAGATCTAGCGCGGTTTCCCCCACAATGAGACTATCTTGTTCAACTGCTGTTGGTCCAGTTCCCACTCGTGGCAACTGTTCTTTGTTCTGCTGAGAGCGTCCGCTAGTGTGTTGTGGATTCCAGAAAAGTGCTCCGCTTTTAAGGATATTCCGTGGGCTGTGAGCCAACTCTACAGCTCTTGGGCTTCCTGAGATAGCGTCAGAGATAGAGTTCCTCCCGGTTTGTTGATATAATTCATGCTCGTATTGTCGGTATGGACCATCATGGAGGCTTTTGCGATCCTTGGGAGGAAAGCTTGTAGGGTGAGAAAAATGGCCTTGACCTCCAAGCTGTTAATGTAGAGAGACCTTTAACTTGCGGACCACCTTCCTTTGATCTGAAGGTCCTGTAAATGGCCTCCCCAGTCCTCCATAGAAGCATCTGTGGTGATGATGAAATCTGGCACCAGTGGTAGGAAGGTGAGATCCTGAGAGAGATGTGGTTTGTTGGACTATCATGCCAGAGTGGGTATCAATTGCAGAGTAATGGAAATCAAGTCCTCGAAGGACTGTTCAGACTGTATCCATTGGAGCTGCAGTTCCTCTTGTAATGGCCTCATCTTGAGATACGCCAACAAGACCAAGTTTATTGCAGACCAGATTATGCCTAGGAGCGACAATCTCACAGAAACAGACTGTTTTCTTGTAATTGTTTTAGCCAAGTGTGCTAGCCTAATTTGTCTGTCCTGGGAGAGGAGGGCTTTTTTCCGTATCGTGTCTAGATCAGCTCCAAGAAATGTCATGGTCTGGCTCGGACTGGTGGAAGACTTTAGTCAATTTGCAGTGAGGCCCAGTTTGAGAACGAGCGAGAGACCGGTCTTTGTTGCTCTGGCAGCTTGTGCTGTTAGCAGCCAGTTGTCTAGATAAGGGAATACCTGATGACCGTGTTTCCTGAGTGCCACTGCAACCGGGGCATTTACTTGGTGAATATACGATGGGCGAACTTGAGGCCGAAAAGAAGGACCTTGAATTGGTAATGGGTACCAGCTACCGTGAATCGAATATATGTGCGGTGTTAGGGATCGATGGGGATGTGGAACTAAACTTCTTCCAGGTCCTAGAGATGTCATGAAATCTCTGCTGTTCAGGCAATGAAGAATGTCGGAGAGGGCCATCATCCTGACGAATTGCTTGCACAGGTATTTGTTGAGCTTCCGGAGATCTAGGATAGGTCTCCACTCTCCTGATTTCTTGCGAATAGGGAAAAAACTAGAGTAGAATCCTTTCCCTTTTTGCGCAACCAGGACTTTCTCTATTGCTCCTTTGGCAAGCATTAAGAATGCTTCCTTTCGTAGTAAGTAAAGATGAGGCGGTGCTCTCCCCTTGGGGGAGTAGTTGGTGGTTTTTCCATGAACTCCAGGGTATTGCCGTAGGTGACAAGGTCCAATACCCATCTGTCTGAGGTGATAGTTTGCCATGGATGGAGGTAATTGGATATCTTCGCACCTATAGGATGGGAAGGTGGCTGAGCTAGCACCTAGACAAGGTCCCTGTTTGTGGTCTGTGTCGCAGCTCTGAGAAAGTGGTCTTCTGCGAGGCCCTTGCTTGGAGAAACCCGCCGTCGAGAACTGACGGTATGACTGTTGTTGATACCCCTGCCTGTATTGGGACTGGTAGGACTGATACTGCTGAAAGCGCTGGAATCCACCCCTGTAAGAAGAGAAGCTGCGTCCACGTGCTGCACCTTGCAATATTGGAGGGTGCCAAGGGGTTTGGAGGTATCGGTGTCCGTCTTAATGGTAAGCAGAGCATCGTCAATATGCTTGCCAAATAGTGTGTCTCCGTCATATGACATGCCTAATATTTTAGACTGGACCTCCGGTCTAAAGGAGGTCGCTTTGAGCCATGAAGGGGAATCCTCAGGGGCCCTGTACTTTTTGTCAATGTGAGGGAGGACAGCCACTACCATGGCAGGTTCTTCATCACCTTGACTCCTTCCTACCATGTGTAGTGCACAATCGGCATAGAGCGTAGCAATTATCTTGCCTGCTCTTTGAAATCATGCAGGAAATAGTCAGACTGCTTCACTGACATAGCGAGATTAAATCTGGTTGCCGCTGTCCATTAAATTGTGGAAACCTCCGATATCTTCTGGAGGCGAATCAGAAGGATGGTGCTGAGGTAGGGACATTGTTGGTAAGACATAGTCATCCCAATCGTCCAAAGGTGGCTGTATGTTTGGAATCTCACCTTCTTCTCTTTCATCATCAGATGATAGATCATCTCTAGGTGGTGCTGCTACATGGGAGGTAAGCATCATTCTAGGAGTAGCTGGCAGAGGGAGAGGTGCAGGAGCAAGAGGGGTGGCAGGTTATGGTGGCGCATCAGGGTGCTGATCAGGGGGTTGCAGAAAACACCTCAGATAATCTGCAAGTATGGCCTGGAGGTCCTGTATCAAGGAAGCAGAAAGATGTGAAGTATCCCGCTGAGGTGGAGGGTCGGAATAGTATCTGCGGGGCTGATAATGTCTTGGAGGTGGAGGATAGTAATGCTGGTAATATTGCGCTTCCTCCTCATAATCCTCGTCTTCCTCCTGCCATTTAACATACAGCTCTGATGGGCTGTGAGCTGGACCAAATAGGCTGCCATCATCATCAGAGTTCTCAATGTCCAGCAGATGACTTAGAGGTAGAGGTGAGACTTTGCTGGGTTAGGTGACCTCCTGACGTAGAAAGGTTCTGATGACCTTGAAAACCTTTATCGTCGTCGACTGTGGCATTGACAGTGTCGTCATCAGAGGGATGTAGATGTCCATCTTTGGTGTTGTTGACGGGCCCGCCGCCGACAGAGCAATCGTCGACAGGATCGACGGCAGTGTTGTCGATGGGCTCGCCATTGACGGAGGAGTCGGCAGGGACTTTGTCGACGCCTGAACCTTCGTCGATGCGATGGGAGCGTTGATGGCGGCTGTCGTCATTTTCGCCATTGATGGTCTCAACGACGAGATGGTAGTACCGGTGGTCATCGACAATCTCGGTGTTGATGTGAAGGCGTAGTCTAGAGGGATTTGGAAGAAGATTTATGCCTTGTGGATGGCTCAGCAGAGGAGGTATGAGGGCGATCTTTATCTTGGCAGATGGCGTGGATGAGCAAGGCAAACATATTTGAGGAGAAAGGTTTTTGCTTCTCCTTTTTCTTGGAGCTGTGAGGCTGGTGAGAAGTATTCACAGATTTTCTGGACGACTCTGACGCTCCATCATGGGATTTAGCCCTTTAGTGCAACCTAGAAGAGGTGTCACTATCCTCCTCAGAAGATGATTTCTGAACTTTCGTTTTTTGAAGCCACTGAAGTAGCCTCCCTTCCCTGTCCCTCAGCATTTTTGAGGAGAAAGTGCTACAAATCTTGCACTCTTTTACCTCACGCTTGGGATGAAGGCAGTAAATGCAGTCCTTATGTGGGTCATCCACATGCACTCTCTTCTTCCCACAGGTCTTACATGGATGAAAAATCTGTCGGACATAGTAGAATAGTAAGGTTGAAAATAGCTTTCAGATGAGAAAAACTGAGCAGATCTCAGAGAGACTCCCTTCACACACGACGTGCAGTGAAAATCTTAGGGAATCAGCCTCTCTTGGGAGTGTTCTAGAGGGTGCTACGACCTCAGTGATCATAGTTAAAGTTTGGTGCTTTTTTAAAAAGGACATAGATAGGCTATTAAATTCATGGCCTAGTGCCATTTTAGCCTATGCCAAGTTATACATAATGCTTTACTATGGTATCGTGGGACTCCCACTTTGACGATGGGGAATGATTCAATCATGTGAATCTATGAAGGTTCCAATACTGGATAATCTTTCCGACAGTTGCTCCCCTCCTCTCCCATGCCAGTGGGATGAAGGATTTGGGCTTATTTCACAGCTGTGCAGAAAATGCTGGGTATTTGACATAGTAAGGTATCAGAATACAGTAGGATTCCTAACAATACTTTTGGTAACTACTCCTAGAAATGAATATCATTTACATATATTGACTATAGAACTGGAGATCATCAAGCTTCTTCATAAGGGGTCAAACCTTGACGACTGGCTTATGAAGGCCCCTTCACATCAACATAACACTACAGCTTCTAAAAACCCAGGGCAATGCTTTTAATGTGTTCACTCCATCTCAATGCTGCCTGTTTATAGAGCCATGCATCTATACTGATACTCTTTAAGCATATGCTTTGCAGTGCAAGGACAAAAACTGATTAATCTAACAGAAGACAACCTGGGAAAAACTCCGATATCAGAACATAAGTACAAAGTGTAATTTTCTGATTGAGAAAGAGCCCTCAACAAGAAGAGTTATATTTGTAGCAAAAGTAGGTTTCATGGCAATGAGCCAACCAAAAACAGATAACAGAAATGGAGAGCACCTTGAAAAGTTGAAAAAGTGAAAACAATTTGTATGCAGATCCAGACCAGTACACAGTGTTCTTGCAATATCAGCTAATGACAGATGCCACATTAGAAGAGTGGGGGATCACTTACAGGGCCTTAAAACAAGTGGTCTTTGACCCTCCTGGGAGCAAATCCTTCACATAAACGTTCTGTAGCTTAGGGCAGTCACGTTGCTCAGCAGGGCTTGTTACTGGTGATTGTGCATCAACACGTCTTAGTAAGGATGGACAACATGACTACTTATTATGTATGAAAATGAGGAGGAACAAAATCCCAACCTCTAAGGCTTAAAGTTTATTGTCTTTTGCACTGGGTTTTGAGACACTTAATGACTATAACAATAGAACATGTACCAGGCCGCTACAACTCCATGGCGGACGCCGTAAGCAGACAAAAAAAAACTGTCAGGAATGGGAGTTGGTTTACAGACAATTTCAGTTGATATTTCAGAGGTGCTGCATGGCTACCCTAGATTTATTTGAAACACCAGAAAATTTCAAATGCTGAAACTTCGCAAACAGGTGGTGGTTTGCCGGGGCTTGGGGGGGGAAGCACTTTTGATTCCTTGGTCAAAGAAATTTGCTTACGCCTTTCTGTTAATTCCCCGAATCCCAAGGGTCTCTTGGAAGCTGAAGAAAGAAACATGCAAAATCATCCTCACCCTCATTGGCCAGGCAGTTCGATAACACAGATCTGTGGATTTGTAAACATAGACTGATTAAATTCAGAGCAGACACTAATCTCCTATTCATGAATTGTTTTTTTTCATCACAATCCACCTTCCATGCATCTAACTGCCTTGCAGCTATGGATCTAGAGTATGGTGTCTTTAACATTTCAGCATGTTACTGAAAGATTCTGTATATGGCTATGGCAACCTTTACCATCAAAACCTGCTCTCTGAAATGGTTTAGCTGTAAAGGGGCCGCAGCAAAGAACATTAACCCTCTTCCAATGCATCCTCACAAAATCATCTATTCGTCACTTGGCGTAATCAGACCTAAAGCACTCCTCTCTTACTCCACCTGCCCACTGTCTCTAGGTACCTCAAAACATATATTCTCTGACTTTTTTTTAAACTCTTAATTTAAATTTTTTATACAACCAAACAAAAATTCAATGACTTCTTATGCATACCTCGCACGTACAGAGCACAATAAGAAATGCAAGTACATGACTACAAACTGTACAATTTATATTGCAATACATGGAACCCAGATAGACAGCAGCGAGTATTACATGTTCTGCCACCAAACCCTCCTGCAGCACATTCCATAGAAAAGGAGGTCTAGGCCGGTTTCCAGGCAGGTCGATACTGGTCGTTTGTACCTGCTGTCCCACTCCTAACACTTGCTCACAACTATTCAGTGAGACATCCATCACTCTTGGAGTCGTTGCAGCCATCTAAGATTCATGATGCAGGTCCGTACCAGTCACTGCCACATCACCCCCCTCCGAATTCCCATCCACAGCATTCTCTGACCTAGCCAGATATGCCTGATACAGCCCCCAAATTTCTTGCGGTCTGCTTCGAACCGTCATTAGTTTATTGTATGCATCAGACTGACTACTGCAAAATGTCATGTCAACATGCTACTCCTTCAACTTATTGTGAGAAAAGTTAGGTTTTGAGCCCCTCATTTTTTACTGCTAGATAAAAAAGTGCAATGTACAATGGTATGTATTCTAACTTTAAATGGGAATGGGTTGAATAATTCTGTGCAGCCAGGATTCATATTTCAATATTTAAAAGAAATGAAAGCCTAGATAATATTGCTGCAAGAAAAACAAGTTACTTACCTTTGGTAACGCCTTTTCTGGTAGAGACTCTATCTAACGGCAGATTCCTCACATTGTGAATTTCCCTAAGCATCAGACTGGATCAGGAAATGTTTTGCTGGCAATTCCCTTGCATACCTGCAGGTGGCATCATGCGTCTCCGCATCAGATCCTTCCCATCCCGGATGTGCCATCAGGGCCCGATATATGTGCTATCTCAGCACGTTGAAGTCTGTTTCTTTCTGTTCTCTGTCTGCTCTGTCAGAAGTGGAGCCATTGAAATCAGAGTATGGCAGTGTGCAGACTTCCAGATTTGGGGTCTTATGAATGAATTGGATGAGACCACTCCACAGAACAGGGAGGACTGGTGAGGAGTCTGCTGTTAGATAGAGTCTCTTCCAGAAAAGGCATTACCTAAGGTTAGTAACTTGTTCTTCTGATAGAGACTTCTAATTGCAGATTCCTCACCTTGTAAATAGATACCAAAGCACTACCTCCCAGGTGAAGGGTCTGTGGAATGGCTCAGACCAGGGAATCCTGTGAGGACGGACGAGCAAAGTGTCCGTCCCACCAGATCTGGCTGTCCAGACAGTAGTGGTTTGTGAACATGTGTAGGTACGACCACATAGCTACCTGGCAAATTTCCAGAGCCAGCACACCGAAGATGAGTGCAGTAGTAACAGCTTTTGCTCCGGTGGAATGAGCGCACAATCCATCTGGGGTTGCTTTTTAGCTAACCCATACCAGATCTTGATACATAATACAATCCAGCAGGAGATGTTATCTTCTGCACAGCTTTGCCCTCTTTCGCTCCAGAGTAAAAGATGAAATGTTAATCATCCTTTGGTAATCACTGGTAACGCCAATGTAGAAACTCAGGGACCTATTGGGAACCAGATGGTGGAGTCATTTTTCCTCCTTGGAGGGATGAGGCAGCGCATAGAAAGTTGGCAAGGTGGTGAATTGTCCTTTGTGGAAGGGTGTTTTGTACGGAGAAGCTTGTCTGGGAAAAATGTGGTATATAGCTGTACCACATACAGTCCCTGCAGTTCACTGACTCTCCTATCAGATGTTAAAGCAATGAGAAATGCTGTCTTCAAGGTGAGCAGACTGAGAGGACAGCTGTTTGTTGGCTCGAAGGGAGGGCACATCAGGTTCCAAGCATTATTTTTAATGAGCCACTGATGCACGCAGAGACAGTCATTTTATTCTGTAGGTTAAGAGAATGGAAGCTCCAGAAGTATGATGCTGATGAAAGAGAAGTGGATAATAGCACAAGTATGTGATGACAAACTTCTAGGATACTGGTATCATATTATGGGCCTATCACTGATGATCTGGAAGCACTGCTATAGATTAGAAACAACCTTTACAACATACCCTTCAAGTATAATTATTGGAGAGAAATTGCATAATCCCAATTAGACTCCTCTTTATCAGATGACTGGGCCAAGACAAATAAAAGATCAGTTAAGAGGCACATTCTGAAATAATGAGTGGGTACAATCTGTTAGTTATCTGGAGAAAACTATACCTTGGTGCAAGACAACACACTTACGAAAGCACCAGATATGCAAGTGCTTTTAGACTTAATTTCTTTTTAACCACTACAGATGTTAAAACACAGAAATTAACCAGCCATTTTTTCCAATCAAACAGTCTAGAGAAGACAATAGATACAGTTATTACCATCAAAGACAGAATTCTCCCAAGCTGGAGGTTTAAAGTACCACTTCTTGAACAACTCTAAATAGTTAAATGTATGACTGAAAGTATCAGGAATTATTTCAGTTGTAACCAAGCAGTGCGAGGATACCCATGGTTTGGGGCTGTTTTAAAGTAGTCTTTTGAGGAATGTGTATATCTTGGGATGATTGTAGTAGGGAATAACGAATCCTGAGTGTTAAAGGGACAGAATATTGTTACAACAATATAGCGGTACAAAATGTCCAAAGGTATGTGCACACTGGGAGGTAAGGATTTACTATTCTTAACTTTATATATATGTACTTTAAAGATATATATATATATCTCATTTAAATACATAGATGTGGAGTTAGGTATAGAAAATGTATAGAAACTTACCATTCGATATTGTGTCCCTCGATATTGCTGTAACAATATTCTGTCCCGTTGATATTCGGGACTCGATATTCCCAGCCTACAATCTTGGGAATTAGCAGAAATATGCAAACTGTGAGATATCTTACATCAACTACTTGCCAAACTTTGAGGTGCCTACACTCCTGCACCGGTTGATAAGACACACACAGAAATTAAAATATTATGCAAAAAAGAATCATTTGTATAAGCTTCTGATTAATTGCAGCGTGTCTGAGGATGGGAGAAAGGTTGGAAAAATGTTAGCGTGCAGACCAAAAATAAAAACGCTAAAGCAGAATGAATATAGATCCCAGAGACAAAGTGCATGGTCAGAAAGAAATGGCAGAGGTTTTCCACCAATTTTTCACCACTACAAATAGCACTTAGTTCTATCAATTAAACTAAGTTTGTTTAGTCAGATAAAAAACCTGTTATCTGCCTGAAATCAGAATATGTTCACATTTCAAGCCAAATAAATTTGATAACAATGACTAGCCTACCTCAATGTACTTTCGAATTTTCTGCCACTACCTGTTATTTAACAAAAATGATTTTTATGATCTAATTCAAGTAATTCCAAGGTTTATATTGGTGTGGAAAAACAATCAAGTTAGTTTATCAGGTTAGTCTAAAGAAAAGGAGTCACTCTCTACTTTACTGAGGGTGATACTGTTATATTGCTTCAGAAAGTAAGACACTTTTCCTGGTGAGTGTAGCCAAGATTTATTCCCACCTCCAAGAGTCACCAACTGTTCAAGGGCAGTTCCAAGCTCTAACTGCCTTAGTTAGAACCACCATAAGACCAGTATTCTTGGATGACACACTCATGCTTGTGGAAGGTAGCAGACAGTTCCAACCTTCCATTGGCATAAGTCACAACACACTCCACCTTTCAATAAAGTAACGAGCTATCTAAAGAAATGAGAAATATGTGCAGTCATGTAAAAGATAGAAGAAAAAGAAAACAAAAGAAAATAAGTTACTTACCT